>OY293413.1:69681753-70881753 GCA_958502065.1 Chrysolina americana
GAAAGAGGACATAGATGAAACTTATGTTTCAGCAGAACTTGGAACTCAGAATGAAAATACCGATGATAGTTCAGAAGGATCGGAGGACGAGAAAGACAATGTTCCTTTGTCAGTCTTTCAGAAACTACACTGGAAAAGAGGCAGTTTTGTCAATAAGGGAGACCAAGAGGAATATAGTTCAATTTATTAAGTTTCTCGTATCTGCATTTGTTAATTCATTTATTTTTGATATTTTTGTGAAGACTATATTTAAATTTTATGATTTCATCCCAACTTCACTCCTGAAACCCTTAATACAATTGTACCCTATCATCACAGCATACCGTTGCTCATACATATGAATTTTCACCAATTTGAATAGACATTGTTGAATACCACGGCACATGATTGTGAAGGTCACCAATGACCCCAAAGGACATATCGATGTGACAGAAAACACCAAAATGTAAAGTAACAAAATATTTGACCTGTATCCTGTATCCAAGTTTAATACCCAATTTTTTTATTTTACCTCTTGGTTCTGAAAGGGGTATAACAGCAATATTTTCAACTAAAATGTATCTTTTAGTCCCTAGGGAGATAAAGTTGCATTTCAAATTTTGTTGACACTGATGTTGCTATAATAACGTTACCTACTGAGTAATCCAAGTACCGTGTTTATAGAACTCATCAAAATTATATTGTATTAATATTGAAAGTCATAATACTGGGAAGTGCAAAAAATAGCGTATAGGTATGCCTCAGGACTAAAGATATATTTTATCCCTTACGAGATTATTGGCCCTCGGGCTCTACGAGCCCTCAGGCAATAAACATCACGTGCGGGATTAAAACATCCACTAGTCTCTACTAGTCCCTTGTTATATATAATATACTAATAGTAATTTTTATTGTATGAGTGTTAATATTGTCTAAGAGTTAGACAATCGTCACAGAGTTGACTCCATATATAAGACGTTCGGGAACAAAAACAAAATCATTATGAGTTTATATACCTGTGAATGAACATTTTCAAATGGTTACACTTTGCAAGCAAAGTTTTTCATTTATTCTTTCTGGTAAATTCATTCATGTGTGTGGATAAGCTGTCAATAATTGCAAGTGCATCGATATGGGGGTTAGAGGGGGTAATTACCCCCCAAGAATTATAATAAAATAGTACTTGGACAATATACCTGAATAAATAATTTGGACACATGTCTCATTCCTAGTTATATCGCACATTTTCTGCAACCACCCTAACACAACATTATCCTATTCCTAAACTATCGCGGTAGTTGAAAGAGGACATATTAACATAAACCAAAAAGCCTTTACCCCTCCCAAGGAAAAACATTTGCGACGTCCTTGGTCAATTGCATAATTTCTGTTTATATTTATCACTTTTTTCCAGACTGTCAAATTTATAATTACTGAGCACAAAAAAATAATGTATTTGAAAAGTGTCATTTTTTTCATCTTTACAATTAAAAAAAGTTAACAACGGTGGGAATTTACGAAGGCGTAGAAGGGCCACCTATTGATAGAAAAAAATATTTTTGCAAATTCGGAGATATTAAGTCAGAATTCCGACCCAGACAGCACATAATATTCCATGAATATTCTGACAACGTTCCAATACACTTTATTTTAGAATATTCTGATGAAATGTTTTCAGAATATTCTTGGAATATCTTCATTCTGTAGCAAATATTCTATGAATATTGCATTCCATATATTCTAATAACATCCGGTTCTAATATTCTGAGGATATACTGAATTGTATTTTTGATTTTATTCTTCATTATCAGATAGGTAAAATATAATATTACTTATATACCTATTTCCCCTGTCCTGACCGTCCTATCTATATAAAGGTATATACCTACCTTATTTTCGTATTGAAATGACTTAAACTACATACTTGTATTACAATTGTTAAAGAAATAATAAGTTGGAATTTGAAATATAGCAGCACATGCGGTGATGCCAGACATGAAGAAATTTCCTCACATTTTTCTTATATAAAAAATATGGAATGACTCATCAGCACAGAGTAGCCATTCGTTTTTCAAAACTATGAAATTTGATCAGTATATTCAACGTAATCAATAATAATTTGGATGACTTTTTGATGACATAATTTTCATTTAAGATATAATAAGCATTGTGCATTTACTTTTGTTAAGATTAAAGCGTAAGCGGCAACTGTGCAAAATCCGTCATTTCAGCTCGCAAAGTATCTGACAATTGACATTGACAAGTGACCTTTGTATGTGATTTCGTGGGTTTTGTCATGAGTTTCTGTTATGTATTTTGATCTTTGTCAAAATGTATTTTATCAATATTTGGATACAACAGTGAAAAATCAACATGAAGAATAATTAATCTGCGCTCCGGGGCGACTTGAATGAATGCTGTAGTAAAACTGCACCAACTAATTTTCCTAATTTATTTGAAACACTATTTACAACAATTATTCACTAAACATTTACTTCACTAATTTATTTCTACGGTGTCAGTCTCTATCCGCTAACTCTGGAACTGTAACTCCTCTGAATTCTGACTGTCCCGCTTATATACTCCCAAGCAGTTTCCATTAACGACTCCCGAATATTCAGGAGTATAGAACATTTCATCTAGATGGCTCTTCGAATAGTATCGAACAATCGATTATTCCAGCTTGTTCTCGGCGATGCGTACGCCAGCAGATATGCAGAGTTAGTTGAGCGAGGGTGCATAATTAATAAGATCAGGGCCGGTCTCGGGGCCGGTCTCGAAATCGTTACATTGCCCCCTTCTTAAAGACGTTTCGCCCCGAAACGTCATTCTTGGAGTGTGAAGATATCTGCAAGATTCTCCATATCTGCACCTGGACGTTCGATGGAAGTAGCACTCCACAGTCTTCATTTTGGGTCGAGGAAGATGGTTGGAGCACACCAGAATGTTGATGCCGCTGGATCTGAATATTGTCTCCAACATGCTTCTTATAACTCTCCAGTCCAGCCGATCAAGCCTACAGGCCAATTTTGGGATTGCCAGGTCTACAATATTCTGGTCCAGCATCGTGTCTCTCAATCTCGTAAGGCTCTTCCAAACATCTTCATAAGACGGCTTATCACGAGAACGCTTCTTGGTAACCAGATAGTAGATGTTTCTCTGGCCTTTCCTCAGCTCTAACACCCCTCCAACTTCCGGGTTCTGTTCTCTCAGTTCCTGGATTCGACCGAACTTCTTGGAGAAAACTACTGCAATGCCTCTGGACATTTGGAGATCTTCTGCCACACAGTGAGCTAACGCGTAATTGGCAGGCACCTTGAAAAGATCTCGTGACTCCTCTCGGGTTACCCCATATTGAACTTTCTGTCCGTTCGAGTACAGGGACATGAACCTCTGAAACGTCATTTCGTCCTCCGGTGATCTGCCGGTGCGGACTTGATCGTGGTTTCCGGCGTAAGGGGACAACCTATTGAAGTGGACTACCCTAGGTTTTCCTCGTGGTGGCTTATATATGCCGTAGACGAGGTCGTTTATCCTTTACATGATCTTATATGGACCTTCCCACGAGTTCCGAAGTTTCGGTGATAGTCCACGGCGACGTTTAGGGTTGTATAGCCAGACAAGGTCACCTGTTTGATATCCACCAGCATCCGCCTTGATGTCGTAGGTCTCCTTCATTCTGTCGCTGGCACTCTGGATGTTCAAACGGACCCGTTCATGGATGTCGTCCATTCTCTGTCGCAGTTTGCTGACGTAGTCATCTCCCGCAGTGTCTTGTCCTGGTGGCGTCCCAAACTTCAGGTCACATGGAAGTCGCAGCTCTCGGCCCATAATAACACTTGCAGGGGTTTGGCCGGTTGACTCATGAACTGCGGAACGATACGCCATCAGGAACAGATGGAGGTACTGGTCCCAATCCTTCTGGTGGTCAGAGACTACCTTGGACAGGTGGCGGTTTATCGTCTTATTCATCCGCTCCACCATTCCATCGGACTGCGGATGTAGAGCTGTGGTCCTCGTTTTCCGGATGTTCAGCATCTGACACATCTCCTGGAACAGGTTTGACTCGAAATTCCTGCCTTGATCCGAATGCAGTTCTAACGGGACACCGAATCGACAAATCCACTCCTTCACCAAGACGTCGGCAACGGTGATGGCTTCTTGGTTGGGCAGGGCATAGGCTTCGGCCCACTTGCTGAAGTAATCCATCGCCACAAGGATGTACTTGTTCCCGTGTTCAGATTGTGGGAACGGGCCAGCGATGTCAATGGCGATCCTTTCGAATGGGCTGCCCACATTGTACTGGCGCATCGGGGCCTTAGGTCTTGTTCGAGGCCCATTACTGGCAGCGCATACAGCACATTTTCTGCACCAGTCCTTGACGTCAGCTTGACAATTGGCCCAGTAGAACCGTTGCCTAACTTTCTGGAGGGTCTTCGTCACTCCCAGATGTCCTCCGGTGACCCCATCATGGATTTCTCGGAGCACTTCCTGTCTTCTGCTCCTGGGAACTACTACCTGACGTCTTTCTTCCCCGCCATCCTCCGACTCCAACACACGCTTCAAGACTCCATTGTCTAAGGTGAAAGAGTTCCATTGGGCCCAGTAAGTTTTAACGACTGGAGAACAACTGGCTATTTCCTGCCACGACGGTCTTCGCTCACTCTTCTTCCAGCCGATGACTGAACCAAGATCTGGATCTTTCTCTTGGTCTTTCTGAATCTTGTGGTCATTCCAGTTATCATCGATCGCCGTGGTTTTGCAGAGTGTCGACTCCTTTTCCTCTGTTCGTCGGCAGTGCGAACAGTCGTCTGGACATGGTCTTCGCGATAGGGCATCCGCATTCTTATGGCTGGTCCCCGCCCGATGTTCGATCTCAAAGTCGAATTCCTGGAGCCTCTCAACCCAGCGTGCCACTTGACCCTCGGGATTCTTAAACTGTAGGAGCCATTTGAGAGCTGCATGGTCAGTTCTCAGTAGGAATCTTCGTCCATACACGTACTTGTAGAAGTGCTCCCTTGACAACAGCCAACAGTTCCCGCCTGGTGACACAGTAATTCCGCTCCGGTTTACTGAGGGTCTTGCTGAAGTAACCGATGACCTTCTCTTGTCCTTCTTGGATCTGAGACAGGACAGCTCCAAGTCCCACGTTACTGGCATCCGTGTCCGGGGTGAATTTCCCGTCTGGAAGGGGGTAGCTCAGGATTGGTGCGTTGATCAAAGCTCCTTTCAACTTCCTGAATGAATCTTGGCAATCATCTGACCACTGGAACTTTGTTTGTCCTTCCGTGAGCCTGGTCAGTGGTTTTGCGATGTTAGCAAATCCCAGCACGTATCGGCGATAATAAGTGCACAAGCCAAGAAAACTTCGAAGCTGGTGAATGTCTTTCGGAACGGGCCATTCCTTAACAGCTTTGATCTTCTGCTCATCTACTGCCACTCCTTTCCCAGAGACAACGTGGCCGAGATAACGTACTTCTTTTTGAAACAGATGACATTTCTTGGGGCTCAGTTTCAGTCCGGAGCTTCTCAGTCGCTGAAATACCTCTTCCAAGTTTTTTACATGGTCCTCGAATGACCTGCCAAGCACAATAATGTCGTCGAGATACACCAGACACGTCTTCCATGATAGTCCTTTCAAAACCGTCTCCATCAATCTTTCGAATGTGGCTGGAGCATTGCAGAGGCCGAATGGCATAACTGTAAACTGCCATAATCCGGAGCCGATGGTAAAAGCTGTCTTTTCTCGATCTTCCTGGGCCAGTTCTACCTGCCAGTATCCGCTCTTCAAATCTAAGGTCGAGAAAATCGTGGATCCAGCCAGCGTGTCTAGCGTGTCATATATCCTTGGGAGAGGGTAGCTGTCCTTTTTCGTCACGTTGTTTAGTTGACGGTAGTCTACGCAAAACCGTGTTGATCCATCTTTCTTCTTCACCAACACGACTGGAGAGGACCAGGGACTGTCGGATGGCTCGATGACTCCGTCTTTCTCCATGTCGCGGACTATTTTGTCAGCCTCCTCCTTTTTGGCTAGAGGAAGTCTTCTGGCTGATTGCCTGATTGGTCGGGCATTTCCAGTATCTATCTTGTGCTGAACCCCCTTTGTTCTGCCTCCTTTGCCTACTCCGGTATCGAAGATTTCCTGATACTCCCTGACAAGTTCCCTCAGTTTGGTCTTTTGTGCTGGCCCCATGTCCTTGGACGAAATAGCAACCAACTTCTCCAATTCTGCTGGCATGTTACTGGCTTGGCTAACAGTGCCACGTACACTCCTGATTACAGAGGAAATTGACGAGCAGTGCCCCAAAATCGTTCCCTTCTTCAAGGTCACTGGGTAATAATTGACATTCATTACCCTTACAGGCACAAATTTATCAGCACGCAACAAGGTTTTTCCTAGTGCAATTCCTCGTCCAATTTTCTCATCATGTAGCTTGGGCTCGAACATCACCACGTTTCCACTGCTCGCACCTCCATCCAGGCGAGCCTCCAAAATGGTTTCAGCCCTCTCCGGTACGCTTACGTCTTCAGCCAGCAGAACTCGAACCATTTCTTCATTTCTCCCATGAAGTACCAGCTCTTCTCCGTTCACACGAAGGACGCCGTCTTTAAAATTCAGCTCGAATCCTCTAGAATTCATGATGTCCATTCCAATTATTACCTCGTCCTCGATATCCGCTACTAGAGCCCGGTGTTTCACTGTAGTGCTGCCCAAAGTCAGTTCAATTGGAAGTTCACCATACACAGTTGTCGGCTCTCCTGTTGTTGTGCGTAGCTTCCAATTCGACGATTCAATTCTTGCCGGTGTTTTGGCAAAAGTAGGTCCAAGGATTGTCCTAGTCGCACCCGTATCAAGGAGCATGGTGCGAGGCTCGTTGTTAATGAGACCGTCTACAAAGACACCTTTGTCTTGTCTTTGAAGTACAGCGACATATGCATTGTTAACTGGGGCTTGTTGGATACGGGCTGACGATTGCTCCTTCTTGACCTTCATCGTTGATGTCGATTTTTTCAATGTTGGACATTTGCTACGCGCGTGCCCAAGTTCTCTACAATTTTGGCATCGTATCAGTCTTCTCTCAGGCACAACTTCCTTCAGCACTTTTCGCATCACAGCTTCCATATTAGTAGGCTCCTGTCGGTCTTCCTCAGCCATTCGGATATTGTTTTGGCTTTTGCAGTATTGTTTCGCACCCTCAAATTCCAAAGCGCGTGTCAGTGCGTCTACGAGATCAATTGGACGTGCTAATATCAATGCTTGCCTGATTTCTTGATCGCGAAGTTCATCCAAGAATGCATAAACCGCTAATCGCTCCATTACGTTATTCGGTGTGGTTGGGTATGCCAGGCGAACTAAGCGTGCAATATCAGCTTCGAATTCCTGTAAGGATTCGCCCTCCTTCTGGTTTCGATTTTTCAACTGTAGATGGTACACGTATTCCAGGCGAATCTGGCCATACCGTAATTCCAGATGTTTCACCAGCTTATTATAGTCCTCTAGTTCTCGCTCTGTGAGGGTTTGTAAGATATTCGCTGCTTCACCACGTAATGCCAGTATTAGTGCAACAGCCTTTTCCCCTGCATTCCAACCATTTGCTTTGGCCGCTGCTTCAAACTGTCGGTGGTAATTTTCCCAAGGAATTTCTCCGTCGAACTGGGGCGGCTTCACGTAAAACTTCCGTATTTCAGAACTCGGCACCCTCGTTTCTTCCATTTTGTTGTTCACTGTCTTTTTCACCAAGATATCAGTCTATCATTTATTTCACACAAAAAGTTTTCAGTTTTATTGTCCCGCGACGCGCAAAACTGTCCACTTTGCACTCAAATGTTCAACGGGTCACTAACTGTCTATTAGACGCGATAAACGTCTATCAGTTTTCAAACGGCGAACACTTTAACACTGATTTATTTTAAACATCCGACTTCTGACAACAAATGTAGTAAAACTGCACCAACTAATTTTCCTAATTTATTTGAAACACTATTTACAACAATTATTCACTAAACATTTACTTCACTAATTTATTTCTACGGTGTCAGTCTATCCGCTAACTCTGGAACTGTAACTCCTCTGAATTCTGACTGTCCCGCTTATATACTCCCAAGCAGTTTCCATTAACGACTCCCGAATATTCAGGAGGATAGAACATTTCATCTAGATGGCTCTTCGAATAGTATCGAACAATCGATTATTCCAGCTTGTTCTCGGCGATGCGTACGCCAGCAGATATGCAGAGTTAGTTGAGCGAGGGTGCATAATTAATAAGATCAGGGCCGGTCTCGGGGCCGGTCTCGAAATCGTTACAATACGGTGGCCACCGTATTCGCTTTTGCAGCTGTAGGGAATCCCGGAAAAACGTGTAACACCACATCTGGAGAGTTGGAGTTGGCAGAAAAACTTCTGCAGATGTTCGCCGAATCAGGATTATCTTCTTTCCTGCAAAATAGGATGTATGGTGTCTCATCCAGATGCAAATATTTATATTAACCTAACAAAAAAGTTCAGTGTATTTTTAATTTGAATTAATCTTCACTAACTATATTAATCATTCCTCGTGATCGTGAATAAACGAGTCGTTTTTGGTCAACTGTGTGAGTTCCAAATTTAAACAGTAAATAACTAGGGGAATCAACAGTAAGTATCAAATCAAAACATCTTTCTAGAGTTATTAGCTCATGCAGAGATGTTGATTCCATTTTTTTCCGTACGTTCCTTAAATGTTTTTGAAAAGAAAACTCTGTGTTTTGAAGAAAATAAATTATTTTTGAATTGGAGGAGTTTTTATTGTTGCAGTACCCAGTACGCAGAAATATTTCATATTCATTCTAAGAATATTCCCTATTGATACCAGGCATATTCCCAGAATATCACTAATTTTAAATGTATACGCGTACAGAATGTTCTGAGAATATTCAAATATATTATCTCGTAATATTCTACGAACGTTTATAGAAAATACCAGAAAATATTCTCAGAATATTCAAAACAGTCCATTCCAAATGTTCATAGAACATACCTAGAATATTTGTATTGCATTGTGAGAACATTCTGTGAATATTCAATAAATATGCAAATATTCTATAAATATTCTATGAATGATATTGTGCTATCTGGGGACCTAATAATTCAGAATTAGCTAATTCCAAGATATTAAGTCAGAATTCCGACTTAGTATCTCAGAATTAGGTAATTCCAAGATGTTGAGTCAGAATTTTGACTTAAGTATCTCAGAATTAGCTAATTCCGACTTGGTATCTCAGAATCAGCTAATTCCGAGATATTAAAGTCGATCAGAATTCCGACTTAGTATCTCAGAATTAGCTAATTCCGAGATGTTGAGTCAGAATTCCGACAGTATCTCAGAATTAGCTAATTCCAACTTAGTATCTCGGAATTAGCTAATTCCTAGTTACTAATAAGTCAAAATTCCGACTTAGTATCTCAGAATTAGCTAATTCCGAGATGTTAAGTCAGAATTCCGACTAAGTATCTCAGAATTAGCTAATTCCGAGATACTGAGTCAGAATTAGGAGTGACAGAACAATTTCTAATTCTGAGAAACCAAGTCGGGATTCTGACTTAGTATATCTCGGAATTAGCTAATTCTGAGTCACTAAGCCGGAATTCTGACTTAGTATCTCGGAATTAGCTAATTCTGACTTACTAAGTCTGAATTCTGACTTATTAGTATCTCGGAATTAACGAAAATAAAAATTTGAATAGCAGTGGCCCTTCTACGCCTTCGTAAGATCCCGTGTACCTTACTCTACCTATCGTATAATTTCGAAAATGCATATTGCTTTATCAATTGAATGATACTGAGTCAGAATTAGGAGTGACGACAGAACATATGTTCTAATTCTGAGATACTAAATCGGAATTCTGACTTTATACAATATCTCGGAATAAACGAAAATAAAAATTTGAATGACAGTGGCCCTTCTACGCCTTCGTAGTTGAAATGGTTCTGTAAGCCCTTTTCTTTGATTTTCTTGCACACATGTCATCAATAAGTAAGTACCCCTGTACGATTTTTAAAAAGTTTACTAGTGAAAATCCGATATAACACATTTGGTTGATAACATTGTGTCCAATTAAGTCGGCACCATATGGAAAACTTTTTTATTATTTGTTTTATGAAAAAAAATGTATTCTTGATAAAAAGTTTTGCATGGCCTACAACCCAAAATGAAATATGAAATAAAAAATGTGAATTTTGTTCAAGAGCAAAGTATCTTAATTTTTTACAATATTGACAATATTTATTGAGAAAAATTGACCCCAATTGAAAATTACGGCCAGATATTCAATATTATTCATCTACTACGAAGAAATAAGGATCTTTAATAAATTTTGGGAATAATTAAATTATAATTTAATTTTGCAAATCATTAAACGTATATTGTACTGGAAAACTCGAAAACCTTTCGGTTCATTGGTAAGTCATCTAACAATCTGCTACTGCATTATAATAATTAATGCATACATATCATAATAATTTATTTCACAAATGAAAAGTTAAACAGAAGAAAACAAACTAACTAGAAAGTAATATAGTAATAACATTACTGGAAATGAAATCATTTGAATTTTGATTCAATTCACCGAAGCTTCAACATATCCACAATTTCTTCCGAAACATTTATTGATTCGTTCATTAAATTCCCGTAATACATTCTTGGAATCATTTCTTGGCATGAATCTGAAATTTTCCTTTCCGAATGAGCAATATCCCAGCAAACACTGTTACATCACAGAGATATCGCAATGATATTGTAACAATTGTGACCTGTGATATCGCATTCTATGTCGCATAGACGTCACTGCGATGTCAGAGGGATGTTATTTTGTCACACTCAAGCCTCATCTATGCGACGTCGCTGCGATAAGTTTTTTGGGATATAACAGCGATTTATTTTCAATGTAATTGCGATATGTTATCTGTGATGGAAAAGCGATGTGTTTTTGCAATAAAACTACGCGATGTGATGCGAGATGACATCGCAGGGATGTAAACATATGACATCACAACTATGTACATTTGTTATGCAGAGGTGAGGTAATAAATAGGAAAAAAATGTCAGTGAAGAAAAGTCTAAGATAAAAAGTCTAAATAAACATTTATTTTCAATAAACAATGAACAAATAAATCCAGAGGGGTTAAGTCTGGAGACCAAAAAAATTCGGAATATGTATGCATTAATTTGTCATTGAAAATAGTTCGAAGATATGTCCTAACAGCCTCTATATTATGGCATGTTGCACCGTCTTGTTGAAACCATATACGCTTGACGATCTTGTAAGGACAGTTCATCTAGAAAGTTGTTAAATTCGTTTAAAAAAAGTAGATATATAAAGCGTTCGCCATTCATGAACTGTCGAAGAAAACCCAGTAAACATAAAAACATAACTTAAACATATCTGTTATATCACATTGTGACTTGGTGATGTTATTCAGAGATATGCTAGATGTTACAGATACATTGCGTCCATATGCCTTTGTGCCTTTTTTAAATATTACAATGTAATGTTAATTACTTAACATTACATAAATGTATCATATTTTGCGTAACTTTAATGTGACTTTATTACATACATATAATGTTACTCAAAACATCTATGCAACATTTGTAAAATGTAACATTGTAACATCAGGGTGGAGCATATACTCATGGTTTACCAACACTTTTTTCTATATTTATAGGTATATTTCTGGAATTTCAGTAGCCACTTTTCAGTAGATGAATAACAACAATAGTAATTAACAAAGTTATTCATCTACCAAAGAGTGGCGATTGAAATTCCAGAAATACAACTCTAAGTGTAGACAAATAAGTGTTGGTAAACAATGAGTATAAGCTCCACCTTGTATACTAAGAAATAAAATCAATCAAAAAACTTTATTGTCAATGATTAAAATCTCATGGATAAAGCGTTATAAAACAATACAGTTACATCATTAACAATTAAATTAAAATTAGCAGTATAAAAAATATAATCTTGAATCACTATGAACAGACAAAAGTACCTAATAATATGACTTACCACCTGAATCAGATGAAAAATTTATTGATAGATCTACCAAAGGTGTGTTATTAGAAGAATAATATTGAATGAAAACCTATTTCTTTTGAAAAATAAAAACAGATATCACTGAATCAATAATTATATGGTTGTTGTCTCGGTCACTTCTCCTTTCTTTTTAGTTTCTGCTCTCCTAATGTCATCCAATCCATCACTATGAGTTAAACTCGTCATCTGTGATTGATCTGCAAACATCTTATACATATTCTGAAAATATAGTCATTACAGTCACTGAAAACTCATATTAATCTTTATGATATAAGAAAACGACCATCCAATAATTATTAATAATTCTATGTTGCCCCTAGAGGTAAAAGAAAAATAATTACTTACGTTTCAGTATGTCCATAATTATCAATTCAAAACTTTTGGATTTTTTTCTTTGTCAAGTCCAGAAGGGCTCATCTCCGATTAGTTTGGAAACAACTGCTATTCAAGTTTTTGTAATCTGATCATTCAATATAAGTACCACTTTGTACATCAAAACTGATAGAGGAATGTGAAAGGACACTACCAAACTGAAAAGAAAGAGAAAATGTAGTTAGTTTATTGATAATTTGTATTAAACAATTCAAGTGATTTCTCTACAATCTCAAGAAACAATAATATTATCGTAGATTAATGAAATTAAGAAAGATCAGAACACTCTGTATAAAATATATAATTTTGAGTTCACTTACAAATTAAGCAGCTCCAATATTGTTGTTTTAGCAAGCTAAATTCATTGGTTTCAGTTCCAAAAATTCCTTGATCAATCGGTTCAAAATAATTTGACACAGCTCCAGATGTCAGCAACCATTTCCATACTGTCCAATATCTGATTAGCAGGAACCACAACTGATAACTTTTCTACTATTCATAGCATCATATGTATATAGATACTCTCTAATCAATAGTAGATATCACTACATTCACTACATAACCTAAATGATAAAATAACAATTAGTGGATGGAGTAGTGGAAAATTATAATCTTACCATGAAAATTGTGAGTTTTGCAATCCTATTGATTCCAATCACTTTTGAGAAGTTTGAATTATATTTTAATTCTATGAACTCAAAACTCCTACCTACCATGACCGCCATGATTATTAGGATAAAATGAACGATGGCGTCAGTGATGTATTTATTTCATATTTACTGGGTAATATTGTTTGAACGTGGATATAATTTTTTTAAGCTACGTAGATTTTGAGTTTTTGTCGACATTATATGTTGTTGTTATATGGTTAGGATGTTAGGTTTTAAGTTATGTTGAAATGTCATATGACTAACATCAAGACGTGGTCATTACCCAAAAATTACATTTAAGAAACCTTTAAGATAATATTAATTTCAAGCCTCCCTGTACACATGTCAGTAATGTTTTGAGAAGGTTAGACAAAAATATCGAACAAATAACATAACTACTCTGTCTAAGACATATCTGGGCAACATATAATCAACATTATATGTATTATCTAATGAATATTATTGGTTACATTATTTTGATGTTACATAAACATATAGTTGAAAACACTGTGTTGGAAACGTCAAGATGACATTAATATAATGTTAGTTTGCCAATATCACAAAATTGCACAAAAGTTATATCTGGTAAATATTTTTGTTATGTATCATGTTTAGTGGGATGGCTCTATTATTTTATTCTTGTAGATACCACACCACACGTTTGTCTTGAAACAATATTGATCACGAGTCTTGATCGTAAAATGGGGATAACTGTCACACCACCAGCGACAATTTGGAGAATTGACAGTTCCATGGGACGTGAATGTCGCCTCATCAGAAAAACTTATATGTCTTGAAAAAAACGGATCCTTTTCTGTTCCTAGTATTGAAGAACAAAACTCAAACCGGCTATCATGATCAATTTTCTTTCAATGTATGAACAAACTGCGTTTTGTATGGATGATATAATTGTTTTTTCAAAACATTTGCCATTGTACCTGTACTTACATTTTCTATCAGTCACATTCTATTTCGTATAGAAATTTTTGGATATTCTTTGACAGAAACTTATATAGTGTAACGATTTCGAGACCGGCCTCGAGACCGGCCCTGATCATCCAATTACACTCCACACTCGAAACGTAAACAAGTTCTCTTCTGACAAACACATGACTCATCCGTGGAAGAGACGCGAACGCTCTTACTGAAGTTTTTAGGGGCCTCTAAGGAGTCGCCGAACAGACTGGAAAGATCGAAAACTGTAAATGCTACTAATATAGCCGCTGTATGGCAGATGGCGGGACAGTCAGAATTCAGAGTTAGTTACAGTTCCAGAGTTCGCTATAGATAGCCACAGTAGAAATAAATTGAAATAGTTATTGAAGTCAATGTTTTAGTGAATAATTGTTGTAGTGTTTTAAATAAATTAGGAAAATTAGTTAGTGCAGTTTTACTACAATAGCATCACTTGTAATTCGATGTTATCACCCTGACAGCACAAAATTATTCTGAGAATGTTCTCAGAATAGTTTCGTAGAACATTTGAATGTTCTCAGAATGTTCTCACAAGTTGGACCAAATGTTCTGAGAACATGAAAATGGGACAGAAACGCAAGTTCCAAGATCATGCTGAGAATATTCCTGGGTATGTTTTGGAATGTTCTGAGAACTTTATCAAAATATCCTCAGAATATATATAAGTATATTTTGAGAACATTCTGAGAACATTTCATGCAGCATATTCTGAAAATGAGCCCATAATAACTATTGGAATCAACTAAATGGAACATAATAATTCAAAACAAATAATTTCATCTTGAGTTGAAAATGCCCTCTCTCTATATTTCGTGAGAGTAGGGTATTTTCAATTTTAGCGGAAATTATTTGTTTTAATTTATATGATAGATTTATTTAATCACAATATTTATTATGTATGCAGTCCTTATATTAATGAAAACAAATGATTTCAATTGAAGTTCAAAATAACCTCTCCATATTTTGTGGAAACATTCCCACAAAGACTTCGTGAGAATAAATGAAGAGAATGGTATTTTCAACGTTTGTTGAAATCATTTGTTTTCATTTACCTATATGATAACTCTCTGATGAAACATTTCAAAAGTTGTTCGATTTATTTAATTCCAATATTTATTGTAGACGCATTCCTTAAATGAATAGGAATATCAAAAATTTGTAAAAAAATAATATCACTTTAATGAAAAATAAATTATAATTCTCAAAATAAACAGTTGCTGAATCCAAAACTAGTACTTATTAATATATTTTTAAACTTTGATCAAAGGTTCTGCTTCTTTTCAATAATATCTATATTCTGTTATCACTCTTGGAGAACATCCATAGAATATTATAAGATATTCTAGAACGTTCTTAGAATATTCGATTAATATATTCTATGACCATTCTTTGAGATCATCCACGGAATATTGTGACATATTCTAAAACGTTCTAAGAGTATTCAAATAATATATTCTATGATCATTCCTGGAAACATTCCTAGAATATCCAAAACATACTTATCACATTCTACGGAACTTCTGTAGAATATTTGATAGGAGGTATGTTGTAAACGTTGAGAGAATATTTATAGAATTTTTATTAAAATTATTAATAACACTTCCAGAAGTCTTAAATTTATTCACAATTCTCGTTTCATGATCATCACCCAGTATCAAAACTATTTCAATTTTCTCAGAAGTTGATAGAGCTGCTGCTGACATTGGCTATCAAAAATGCATTTGGTTTTTAATTGCATTCTAGATTAAATATTGACGTGTAGACGAATTGATACTGAAGAAGATTGTTGATATCGTGAAAAATAAAGGTACTTCGCTCTTGAGCAAAATTTATACTTTATCGGTTTAAGGATATGTAAAACTTTTTAATAACTTTTTTACAAATTGCCAGACCGTAGGCCGAACAATTTTATCAAATTGAGGTGACGATCGTTTCTAGAAATAGAAAATGTCTGGTTTTGAAGACAGGCATTTTTATTACTGCCGTTTTATCACAGTGTAGCACTTTCCTACATTCTGTTCAATTTACACTCCATCCCTTATTCGTTTACCGATTGGAAAAACAGATTTCTTTTTGTAACTGTACTGAACTACACACGATTCAAAATGTAGTATACTACCTACAGCTTTGCTCATCATACTCCAAACAATTCGTAGGACAAAATAGTGTCCTATAAAACTTGAATAATAACAGACTATTTTATGTTATTTTAGTTTTTATTGAACTAATGCTTATATTTTTAGTGGGCACAGGTCTGCAAATAATAGAAATAAAAAACCTACTAGGTCAAATATATTTATTATAAGTTTTAGTTATAACCATAAGAATTTATAACTTCTGTGAAAGGTTTAGTCTGTTTTGCAACCTTTTCTGAAGCAGCTTTCGTGATCTTCTTGAGTTTATCACGTTTGCGGATTGACAAAACTGCTTTGACTTTACGTTTTGTTTCCAGAGTACGTACAACAGTTTGGTATTTCCAACCAACTTCATGTGACAATCTTCCTACGTGACAAAACTGTAAAACAAAGGTATCCCATTAGACTAGAAAAAACCAAAAGAGAATAATTGGAAAAAGAAAGATAACTCATGTGGTGGTAACAAGAACCACATAACAACATATTTTAACCGAATACCTTCATCAATATTTTCCAGATCGATTAATGGGAAACAGAGGTCCTATTAAGAGGCCTGCACGTTTGTCAGATCTGAAACCGTTAGATATTTTCCTGTGGGGTTATTTGAAGAAAATTGTGTATGAAACTAGATCAATCAACTTGAATGACTTACAAGAGAATATTGTACACAGCCCAGCCAGAACAGATAATGGTTAATGACCACAGCAATCAAAGCCACTATCAAAACCAAATTCAAAAAAATAAAAATTTCATCATCACATGGGTTCGTCAAAATATCAAGTGTATCAATACATTGTTGAAGTTAAAATTGATCGCAATTCACATGTTAAACGAAAAATGTACATTTTGCCACTTGAGCAATTTAGGGTGGGTAGTTTCTCAGGGGTATTTTGATAGAATTTGACTTTGGCAGGATAGCTTCAAAATTATAGGTGTATGAAATAAGTACTTGTATTTTACGAAAGCGTAGAAGGGCCAAAAATAATTTTTTTTTATTTCATAGCTTTTTCCGACTTAGATCTCGGAATTCCGACTTAGATCTCGGAAATCGGTCGGTGGCTTAGTGGCTAAGGTCTTGAGCAGTGGAACTTCTAGCTCGCATCAGACAGACATTCGAGGCTCGGGTACGGAATCTTTATTCTCAAGTACAGGGTCTCTTTAGGTGGCCACATGCCTTGTTGTGAATCAAGTGTGATGTGAGTTGCCTAGATGCCAATCCGACGTCTGGTGCTAGCTTGAAGTGCGCACCGACCAACCGGGGTGGTGCTGTAGGTTTTCCGGGTTTTCCTACAGCTGAAAAGTGAATACACCACCGACAATATCAGTAAGTCGCCCCGGAGCGCCACGGCAAATAATAATAATAGCCGTCCTCTACCGTACCTTTGGGTACACTCTACGAGTGTTTATGAGGGAGTATTATTATTATTATTATTATAATTCCGACATAGACCTAGGAATTCCGACTTGCACCTCGGAATTCCGACTTATATGTCGGAATTCCATCTAAAGGTACAAACATACACGATAGTTCCCATCCTAACCATTAGTTAGTAGATCTGGAGTTGACTGGAACCTATAAAACTGGCCCTTAGTGAGAAAGTAAGCTACGCGATGACGCCTGACGTATCTCGAGCGACGAGACTCGATGTTTATTGACGGAGGGTGTATTTTGTAAATTTCATCATTGTTATCAGTACCTGATACAAGACAATAGTTACTTGTTTTACTAGGCATAAAAGCACAAGATTTAATGCCGCGGCTGGTGTTTCATAGCCGAGCGTAGCGAGGCTATGAAACCATCCAAGGCATTAAATCTGCTTTTCTGCCGTGTGAAACATATAATTTTTTCTTCAAATTTATTCCAATTCCACGCAAAATCGACTTTTTCATATTTAAATTGCGTTTCATTATCAATATCCAAATAACTAAATTATTTCATCAAAGGTACTGGGCCCTGCGTTACTATGTTTACCGCTGATGACGTTTGTTAATTTGTTTGTTTAATGTTTACTTTGTCATTGTCAATTTTAATAACCAGTTTGAATTAAATTATTACTTGGAAGGATGCCTAGCAACGAACTTTCTCTGCCTAGGCAGTAAAAGTGGACTTTTTCTGCCTAGGCATTAAAAGTACAACTTCTAAGCCTGCCAAGTGTCATTAAAAGGCCGCCTTTAATGTCATTTGGAGAAAATCAATATTTTGATAGCCTCTTACCACATGTTGAAAAAAAAATACGGACTCCAAGGTACTACAATTTAGGACTGAAATACAGATGTTTCAGTGCTTTAATCATGATACAATCACTAATACCGACGACGCCGACGCGACGGTGTGAACGTAAATGGAAGTAATTTGTGGATACATAAAAATGTTAGTTACAATATTATAATACCAAATGAGATTTATTTCAAATTTCCTAAAGATGGTTAAATAAAGAGGTGTTGGTTCAATTCAAATTTTTTATAAACTCAAGGAATTGTTTTGTTAATTCTTTTATTTAATAAAGGTTTTGTTTGATTACTTACATCAAACTTACAACAAGTTTTTCTTCTGGTTCTATAGGCTGGGGTAGAAAATTTGTTTATTTTGTCACCAAAAATGGTGCAATACTTTCCACTATGAAGCTGAAAGTGTTTATATCCATTCGTAGATACTCAAAAAATGCTCTGATGTTTTTTTTTGATGTCGGAAATAGAGAATGATATTGTCACACACATTTATTTTTACATGTATGGGAAGTACAGCGTATTCTCTATTATAACCATTTGCAAGTAACAAACACAGTGTTGGGTAATCTGATAAAAAAATTCGTCCACTCTGTTCGAACTTATGTTTTCATGCGACAGTTTCATATCTGTCGCGTTACTATGTACCTGTTTTTTGTCTCGTCGCTAGTCGCGTCACTTGCCTCTTGCCGCGTCGCTCCTCTATGTTTGTACCTCAAGTCGGGATTCCGACTTGTAAGTCGGAATTCCGATATTTAAGTCGGAATTCCGACATCTGAGTCGGAATTCCGAGTTCTAAGTCGGAATTCCGAGATCTAAGTCGAAATTCCGAGATCAACGTCAGAATTCCGAGATCTAAGTCGGAATTCCGAGATCTAAGTCGGAATTCCGAGATCTAAGTCGGAATTCCGAGATGCAAGTCGGAATTCCGAGATCTAAGTCGGAATTCTGAGATGCATGCCCCCAATTGTAATACATCGAATAAAACATAAGATCTATTATAATATAAAGGAAAACAAACCACATATACAGCAACTGACCACTTGAACTTGAATTTCAAATATCAAGTTTTGACTTAATTAAAACACCTTCATTCAGTACCAGCCAGAGGAAAATAGATAAAGTAGTATACTCGATTCAGTATCAGCAAAGTCCAACACTGTAACTCAGTCTAACACTGGTGGTTTACCAATATGAAATAATAAGGAACTTACTTTGCGTCCTGGTTTAAGACAAATGATCCTGAGAGCGCCAGGAACTACGACTCGCTTCCTGCGATCATAAGGTGGTGGAATTCCTTCATAGGATTTCAATTTACGCAAAGCTTGCTTTCCTCTCTCAGTTTTATGTGGTAACATTCCTAGAGGAAAAAGTTGATGGTGAAACTTGCAAAGGAATTCAAATAAAAGATTTGATTTTTTTACACAAAGAAAATAAACATTTCTTAAACGGCTTATCTATTTTAATTATTGTTCTCTATTGCTCAAAGAGATGTTTCTTTTTCAATACCTTTCAAAGATTGGGAAGAAATGGAAAAACTGATAGTCACAAAAATTTAATAAAACAATTATCTAGCCAAACCAAAGAGCTAACCCAACTTTGTATATCTCATACGCACCAAGTTGGACCCTTGTGACTTGGATCAATCTTACTAGAAGCCTACCAGAATAGTGAAGAAATCTATTTCCTTTAAAATAAGCCAATTGAGAGGCACTTACAACTTTTTGTCATATACAGTATGTCTCACTAAGTTGGGACCATATGGAGAACTTTTATATTATAGATTTTAAAAAACAAAGTTCTGCAGGTTCTAAAATCTAAAAAACAATCATCAGATATCAAATTTTTTTAGTCGTAAATGCGGTGTGTCAAAAAATAAGAATTTTACTAAAGATCAAAGTACCATTACATTTGACAATATCAAAATTCAACTATATGTTGAAATATGCAATTACATACATTTACAGGAATTTTTTTTTCTGTCTAAAAAAACAATGCTAATTTAACTGTAGTTACAAGTAATCTAGTATGCACTGCCAAACAATTTTTTTATGTAGTTTATTGTTATTAAAATGTAAAGGAACTTTACTCTCAAGTAAAATTAATATTTTTGACAAACCGCGTATATGACAAAAAGTTTGATATCTGATGATTATTAATATTGTATTTTAGATTTTAGAACATGCAGAACTTTATATGAAGAATGACTTCTTTCCTAAAATTATTAATAAAAAAGGTTTCCATATGGTTCCAACTTAGTGAGACACACTGTATATATAATATATAAATATATACAGGGTAAACTACAACCAATTACAGAAAATTGTACATTGAACGTTATGACAAATTGCACATTTGCTTTAGCACATGACAAACTAGTATCCCATTTAATTTTCGATAAGTGGTGGTATACCTAACACTAAAACATTTTGAAAATAATAACCAATCAAAATGCACATACCTCGTACTGTTTTCCAGAAGATTCTGGATGGTGCTCTGAAGTGAAATGGTCCACGAGCTGGATTCACATTGCAACGTTTGCGAAGAAATGATAAAAATTTGAGTTTATTTCTGCAATAAAAATAAGAGTTGTTTTTATTGTTATAGTTACATCAAAAACAAAACATTCTACATAATAAAGTCAAAAGTTAACAAAAGTGTTTCATATTTGAAGAAAATTGAACCTTTTTGATGTTGGATACTTGGCTAAACTTTAGCCTAAACCTTTACAAAAATAATTACTATAACTGAATATTATAACCAAATCAATCTACCATAGCTAATTTACCAACATTTTTTATTTTCTTTTGTCTAAGTTAACTAGAGAATACTAATTCCGTAAAAAAGGTGATTCCAAACATACGTGCCTCTAAAAAATGAAAAATTGATGATTTGGAGATATAAAAATGGATGGATGACATTTGCATCATCTGAAGATAATTACTTTGCATCAGGGCCAATTGCGAGGAGAATAGGTCTTTTTTTAATGTATAAAATTAAATTTTGAATACTAAAATTCACTACAACTAATGGCTCAATACAATAAAATAGTTAAATATATGTATCACAGTTAAATAGTTAAATAATGTATAATAATATTTACTTAGATAAATGACTAAAAATTAGGTATCTGGTTTCAGTTGATGACTATATATACAGGGTGTTAATTAAGTACGTTGACAAACTTCGAGAGGTGTTTCTTTGAAAGATTTCAAGACGAAAAGTTCATATAAACATATGTCCCAAACGGCTTGGTTTTCGAGGTCCAGGGTGATGAAAATAAGAATTTTTATCATGATTTTTAAAGTTAACTTCGACATTTTCGACAATAATAAGTTCTAATTAGGCAAGTACAATCCATTCAATAGTACGCACATTTCAAAATAATTCCTTTCTTTAAAAATTCACAGGGCCCTCCTTTTTTCAGAGTCAAGCCTTGTTCAACTCTTTAGAATTTTTTCCCGCCACCACTGAGAGTTGTGGGAGAGGAATAATCAGTGTTAATATAAAATTTTTATCTTGATATCTTTCAAAGAATTACCCTTCGAATTTTGTGAAAATATTTGCTTCTGAAATTTCTTTGTGTTATGCAATACTGAAAAATATTTTCATTATAGCTCCTGAACCGTATAAGCACAGAATATAGAAACTTACAGATGGGACGGCAGACAATGAACGTTACTTGAGGAGAGAGAAAGAAAAGCGCAAAATTTAAAGGTCCACACTGACATCTGACATTCAAAGACCTATTCTTCTTCAATCTTTGACAGATGTCAGATGCAAGATGCATAGAAACCCTGGTGTGATGTCTTATACCTGTGATACCGACATACAAAAGTGTTGATGTACGGCCTACTTGATTCATGTTATTTTTATTGCATTGGTACCGTTTCACTTCTTTAGCACAGATGGCGGCAAACTTACAGATTAATGTTGTCATTGACGATTGGACAAGCGACAAGTGTCATGTCAATATTCAAAAATGTTGGAAACTCGGTTATTTTCGACTTCTGCGCCATCCATCGACGAATGAAGCCAACGGTATCAATGCAATTACAGTATCAACAACTTTGGTAGAAACAAAATCGAATCTGAGATAGCACCAGGGTTTCTATGCATCTTGGTCAGATGTTACAATAATAACAACAAGTGTACTCGATCTCAGTATAAACCGTTGATAGAATCCGTTGATCATTGTTTTTCGTTATTGGGAAAGATATACCATTTACGATTATTACATTCTCTTTGAAGTATAACGATGAATGATGAACAAAATAAAGCACCTCACAGGGGTGGCGGAAGACATTATTGCAATACAGAAACTGCAGAAATAGTAATATCAAATCAGACAACATCAAATTACATAGTTTTAGATAACCATTCGGCCAAGCATTGGAGGTCTTCTTTGATGTTCTGGGAGATGGCGTCACGTGTTTCTCCAGTGTACAATAGTTGTGTCATCCGTATAAAGTCGGATTTCTCCCTAATACTTATGTTCGCTAAGGAGTTTATATAAATGAGGAGAAGGGTGGGACCTAGGACCGATCCCTGTGGTACACCACTAGTTATTTTTTCTTTTCACTAAGGTATGAACCGCATTGAATAAATTGTTTTCTACTTGAATGAAATCTTGAAACCATGTGAGACTCATCTCCCAAACACCAATCATTCTCATTTTTTCTACTAAGATACCAAGGTTGACTGTGTCAAAAGCTTTACACAAGTCAAGAGAAACAAGGGCACATATTTTATTTTTGTCAACTTTTATTTCTACTTCTGATATCAGATAGCAGCAGCGCTGGTGGTGTCACTCGACTTGCGAAAGCTGTACTGTGACTTGGTTAATATAGTATTTTCTTCAAAATATTCCTGCAATTGCTTGTTCACAACTTTCTCAATTATTTTTTATGATATTGGTAGCACTGATAAAGGGCGATAGTTGTACATACTTATACATTTCGCTAATTTGAGAGCTTCTGGTACTTTACCACATGATAAGGACTGGTTTATAAGTTTACACAATACCCTTTGTATTTCATGTGTACACTCTTTCAGTCTTTGCTTCAATCTGATCCCATAGATCATCTAATATATAACCTATATCCTCCTGTGTTACTGGCGTCACAAGTTGTTTGTGGGGGTCTATATTTTGGTGTGTGATATTTGCGGCAAGTTTTTCCCCAATTCCACAAAATAGTTGTTCATATAGTTACAGACTTCTCCCAGACTCATGATGGTCTCATTGATTCAGTCCCAGTGATTTCAATTCATTTTTTTGATGGCCTAAGAAAGTGCTAGGAATCGCACGTTTAAAGGTAAGACCTCGTTAATCCTTGGCTCGCACAGTTGGTTAACGGAAAAAACAACAAAAAACAATATTTGTTTTTATAGAAGAGATATAGTTTGTATATGTTGTTGACTCATTTCTAATGATTTTGTTTATGATTTTTCCATGTTTTCTTTTGATCCCTATATGTTCTGTTGAATTTTTCTTCATAATATTTCTTCTTCGCCGCTTTGATTTCAGTTTTTACAGTTTTTTGAGCAATTTTATGCTGGTCGGAGAAATATTCATTAGTGGGACATCTTTTTTCTTTTTGTATAGGTACTCTTGATGTTTCATCACTTGTAATACTTTCAAGGTGAACCAGGGTTTGCAGTCTTTCCTGAATTTGTTTTACATCTTTCATAGGAAGTGTTTTTTTCAAAACAATTAGATACTTTTCTATAGTCCATGTCAAAGGTATTGCTTTAATCTCTCCAGATCAATTTTTTTTTTATGTAGAACTTTTCAGCTTGTTGTTTGCTGATCTCAATACTCATTTTCAGAATCTGTAGTTCGTGATCACTAATACTGTTGCTTATTATTGCCAGTTCTGTAGAGACAGTGGCTTTTGTACGAATCAATACATGGTCAATAAGTTTTTGGGAATAGTCAGTGATTCTTGTGGGAATAGTTTCACTGACTAATTGAAACCAGTTTGTCACACAGATCTCTTTGTAGGTGGGTACTATTCTTGAATTTTCTAAAAAGTTCAAAAAATGTTTGTTGTCACTTGATAGTGGATTATAATACGGTTCCAAAATACCTATTACAGTTTTTCAGGTGAAGTAGAATATATGACCCATTTCCTCAACTGGTCATGTTGACAACATTGAATTCTATGGATTCTTGCACGAATATAGTAGCTTCCCCTCCTCGTTTTTCCCGATTCGCAAATACTGCTTTATATCCCAATAAGTTAAAGTATAAAGGACTAGCTAAAATATGTATAAGACTCAAAATATTTCAAAGACTGATATAGAAAGGAGAATTTAAAGATAGAAAATTGACTTGAATCACTCAAAATTTCTTGTTATACAAAACCAATAATAATTGTAAATTAATAGATACAATTTGCATTGGCGAAGAATAAATTTGAAGTTGCCCATAGTTCAATTTATTAAAATGGAACAAATGATATTGGTCATTCACACATTTTGTAGCTAAGCAAGTATGGGCTATTTATATTTACGATATTCCTTCTTCAAATGAATTTGATTTTAATAATTCAATAACCTAACCTGATATATGAACAGCACCCAAACAAACTACTCCAAAACTCTTATGACTAAAAATCTCTACATAGATCCACATTTGAATACTTTCATTTATTCAAAGAACTAAGACAAAGCTAATTGAATTCATATATTTAATTCATGTGATTCAATGAATTTTATATTGTTAAGAGATTATGGATGAAATTGATTATTAGATTAAAATTCAAAATCATTATTGATAAAAATAGATTGCCAGTATCCTATCAATGCTGATTTTGATAAAAATTGATGAGCATGTAACATAGGGCCAATTTATGCAACATTGTCATCATCATAGACCTAATCACAGGCACTATCTGTTTAATATATTCTAGCTGGTAGGCCCTGTAGGTTAGACAACCACCAATGACATGTAATTGCTTAGGATCGACAGTTGGCCTATGTGACAAGGGGCAGTTATTGTTACGAACTACCAAGATGGCTGGCATGTCAAGCCCTTGAGATTTCTTTAGATATTTTGAATATAATACTGTTTAAGTAATCTCTAGTTTTATTACAAAACAAGTATTAAACACTATCTCAATCATAAAATGAAATTGAAACTGTACATTCAGTACAGTAGTAGTATTTATGCAATTTCCTTAGATTTAGTCTCAAACAACAATTGAGACTAGGACTGTGATAATGATTGCAACTATGATAATGACAAGTTGCACAAATTGGCCTATACTTCATTGCATAAGGGCCAATTTATGGAACTTTGTCATTATAGTCCTAGTCACAGTCACTGTCTTAATCTTACAATAAAATTGAAATGGTACATTTCAGTAGTAGCATTTATGCAATTTCCTTAGTTTTAGTCTTAAACAACAACAACTGAGACTATGACTGTGATAATGATTGTGACTATGATAATGACCAGTTGCATAAATTGGCCCTCAGTGAATAAAGATAAATTTTGGAAAGGTACATTTGTAAAATCAAATACATCACATGAAATGTTTGAAACCCATTAAATTTGCTGCAATCAAGTCTTGCGGTTCTCAAGCTATTTTGTGTGTGGATTTATTCAATTTGTAGTCAATGGAAACAGAAGGCTAGCACTCCTAAAATTGACCTACGAGGGCCCAGATACCATACTTTATTAGATCTTAATGTGTACTGTATTTATTTGGAGAAATCAAGTAAAACTATTCATTCCTTCGACCAAAATAAAAAAACTTACCTGTAGAAGTTTCCCGACATATTCAATTGTTCACATCTTACTACAGTTACTCGATTACCATGAAGAAGCGTTTTTGCGACGATAGCAGCAAGGCGCCCCAACAAATGGCCCCTGCCATCAATGAGGATGGCCTAAAGCAAATTCAAGACAACATATTAATATATGATGTAAATCCACAATTCAATTAACAATGAATCAATTGTACACGTGAGCTATATGCGTTTAAGGTTATGTGTATCACACTTTTAGGATATCAGATAAAAAACAGGTTTTGAATGTACCCATACTTTAATGAAAAGTAATGGTATAGCAAAAAAAACTTGAAAGGGCTGAATCAACAAATAAACTTATGAAATAAACAATTCACCTTTTCACTAAATCCAGTCATGTTTCTCTCACAAACGGAAAAGAGATTTCACGGACCCACTGTTCTACCGGAAAGAACAATTTTTACAATGTTGCCGTTATCAATTTTAATTTAGTTGCATCCCGTTGTATGTTTCCACAGAACACATCATTTTTCTTATAACTTAAAAGAATAAAAATATTGGAGAACGATCTAAAACCCGTGGCTCACGATTAAATAGTTTGATAAAAATGCTTTGCAGAGACGTAATTTCATTGGTTCATTTCACAAAACTTGAAGCGAACTCTAAAATTGACTTCACTTCAAAGCAATAGACTACCAAAGTGCTGTCGTTAGAATTGGGCGGAGCCTGAAAAACCTTTCCAAATGGGTAATACGTGTTGAAAACCCATAAAACATTATTACTTATTTAATGATTTTTTTTTTATTTCCGTCAAGAATAAGGATTATTTTTAATAACGGGTCTGTTAGTTGAAACCTCTTGTCGAAAATACCAAGTCTAATGTTTGGAAAGGTTTACCGAGTTCCACCCACTTTGACGTCACACGTAGGTGGTATATTTGATCAAACTATTTGACCGTAAAGCCCGTGGCTCATGGTCAAATAGTTTGATCAAACTACTCCGAAGTAAGCAAACCACTGGAAATGACGTCACTTGAAGACAGTTTGACCAAACTATTTGACCGTGAGCCACGGGCTTAAGCCACGGGCCTAAAGTCTAGTTCATATCCTCGCGAAATTCGCAATTTTTTTGCGAATAAAATGGCTCCCAGTCATGCCGGACCTGCAGTGGGACTCTAATGAATAGAAATGTATATTAGAGTCGAGAAATGACGTCAGATTCGAAATCTCGGTACTCTGATTGCCACTTCTACTGTAATTTTCGTTCCCCACAACCCCGATAGATACGCTTCCAAACGAAATCATTCATCCAGTGTGACTCTGATAAATAGAAATTTATGTTAGAATCGAATTGTGACGTCAGATTCGAAATGTCTGTACTCTGATGACCATTTCTAATGTAATTTTCCTTCCCCTCAAACCCCGATAGAAACGCTTCCGAACGAAATTATTTAGCTGAAGAATCGTATTAGGCATTGTGAGTGTGACAAAGATAACAGTTGAAGAGGGCTACTATCTCTGTTTTCTCAAGAGATTTCTGTAGTTCATTGACCGAATACCCATTCCCAAATTTTAAACTTTAAAATAAGGAATTTGTGGAGAATATTATTAATGTTTTAGGGTTTACCGAAATGAATCCAAAATTATTATATAGATAGATTATATGAATTTATAAAATATACCTATAAAATATTCAATCTATTGAAACCGAAAAAGATAATATCCTCATCGACATCTCCGAAATTCCCTAATTTAATTTTTTACTTCATATTTTAATATGTACTTATATGTATGTATTCAAAATATGATACGAATATCTATACATATCTAGGTGCTCATCAGTATTGTTGTCACAGATATGTACCTATACATTATAAAACAAAGCATGAAATAGGTAATTATTGAATCTTTTGTTGAAAATATGTTGATTTTTTCACTGTTGTTTTAAATTTTTTAATAAACTACATAAATAAATATTAGATATATGGCAAACGTTTGCTTATCTACCTCTACTACAGCTCCCCAGCTCTCCCAAACGCGTTTTATTATGTGATGCATGCTTGCGTGCTCATGCAAGGTTTTTGAAGCAACATGAAGTGAAAATTCCGTTCTTATCGGATTGATGCATAACGGTGAAGTATGATGAATTAATTATAGAGTGGCGTCGCTTATTTACCCCCTCAACGTCATGCTTCATTTGATGCTATTAAAATGCCAATTTGGTTTATGCAAATTTTGATATCTACGAAATGGTTCCATAAACATATGCTTACTGTCAAAACATGTCCAAAGTACGTCTCACGCAAAAATAACTAACATTTCCCCCAAAGATCTCCGAATTTTCCCGACTGGCAATTCTAAAACTGAAAGCGATGAATCAGATTACCAAAAGAGATTTCTAAGATCGATGTTAGAATCGAAAGGAGTGTGAAAGAAAGAGACAACAAACAGTTTACTTAATAAGATAGGAAAAAAATTACGCCCTAGGAAGCAAAAATAGCAAAAAATACAGATATGTGGCATATGTAGCGATATCTCCTGGATTAAAAAATTAACTATATCTATGTTTAGGTGAAAAAGATCCGTAAAATGTTCGTCAACTCTAAAGCAAATGGATCACAGTCTAGTCTCATCCTCCTCTCTAAACTGAAGTTCCTCAAAGTCCTTCTTCGCTCTTCATCAACACGTAGAGATGAGGTAGCATATTCAAATGAAATGTGTGTTTTTTTACCGATAATAATATTCAAAATGCTGAAATGAAAAAATAAAAGCATTTTTGGTTGTGTCGAAAAATTTCTACCGTTGCTCTTTGTTTGTCTTCGTCAGTGGTCTTGACCACAGAAATATACATCTTGACTTGTCAACAGAACATAATAAAATCAAATCTTGACTCAAGAGAATCAATCAGAGACAAAATTAAAATTTCCCTAAAATTTCACGAACTCTGACATACGATTAGAAAATAGAAACGATTGATCAGAGTTACGAAGTAAATTTTTAACGCAATTCTGTAGAATCGAAATGAAGCGATGCTAAAACGGAAATACGATTGATCAGAGTCCCACTGCAGATTCGTCATTCAAGTTTCTGGCCAAAACAAAATATTAAAATGTTCAAGTTGGCTTGTAAAATGTCATTTCAGCGCGGTTAGGTGAGTAAATGAGTAAATCCTACCCAATAAGAACGATGAAATTGCGCGAGCCTGCCTATCGGATATTTCCAAAAGCTGATGATCACTTCAAATGTATCTCAACCAACAGTTTGAATTTACTGCGCAGAAAGTACATTTTTAATCAAAGGCATGAAAATTTTACCCCAAAAGATCAAAGGACCGCTTTTGAGTGACGCTTCTGTGTAGTTTAGGTTTTCTATGGCCATAGTCATAAAAATTTGAGTCTGTGGGTGAGTTCCCAATGGGACTTTTTTGTTTTTTGAGTCACGTACGTGTTGCGCCTTCTGATTGGCGAATAGTACCGAGCGTCAGAAATTTGCCAATCAGATTGAGTGACGCGCGACGCTAAAATCAGAAAAGCTTGATTGAAAACTCATCCTTAGAAAGTTGGTTGTAAAGTCTCGTTCATACCCTCGCGAACTTCGACGATTGTCTCGTGGCAGGAATGAAATTTGGTGCAATGACGCCATGGCATATGTGTTGACGACGTTGACGTAATGCATTAACCTTGGGAGATTGTTTATTTACTTTTCCGTTTTTACATTCTCAGAGTTATAAAACATATATATCATTTCCGAAATATAGGATCATAGTGTAATTGAAGGGACTGTCTATTCTAGATGTTCAATTGTTTAATAGACCTAATTTCTTGAAGTAAAAGGAAGAGACACAATCTAACCTAACCTAACTAACCTAGCTATCCAAGTTGCTGGTGACGTATGATGTCATTGCACCAAATTTCATTCCTGCCGCGAGACAATCGTGGACTTCGCAATTTTACTGCGAATAAAATGGCTGCCAACATGGTTCTACATCAACGATTGGTCATGGGTTGGTCCGGGACCCATTTTATTCGCAGAAAAATTGCGAAATTCGCGAGGGTATGAACAAGACTTAAAGGCCGATTCAGAAAAATGAGTGGCCCATGCAGGGTTTTTTAAGCACGGGTGGTTTAAACGCTTTTTAGTCACGTTTCTACCACAACCACATATTTTATTAGGTTAGGTTCTGTAATGATTTTGTCAATGTTGGAGTTTGAGTTTTTCAAATAATCCCAATGTATATTTTTCAATTTATCTTTAATCTCATGCAGAATGGGCACACATATGTATCTCAATCGGCCTTAAAGGCATTGAAAAATACATCGGAATTATTTGAAAAACTCAAATAGCAGTTCTCCAATATTGACAAAATTATAGAAAATTATAGAAACGTTAGTAAAAGGCATTTATAAACCGCCCGTGCTTCAAAAATCCTGCATGGGCATGCATATATCTGAGTTGGCCTTTAAAGCAAAGTAAGGCCAATTCAGATACATGCTCATTTGTTGTTTCACCTGCAATCAAGTGTTGCACATCCAAACTCTTGTTTTTGAAAGAACAGATGAAGAAGTTGGAAGTTGTTATACACGCACCTTTATCAGACATTTTCATCTACGCCGGCATTGCCACTTCTGGCATAACATTTTGTTTTTGATTTGAAATTGGTCTATGGTACTATTAATTATGCATTCAGTATTGGGGAACTGAGCAAATTCGCCTGGTAATCGAACTTTTGACTTATGCCTTCATTTCATCTTAATCTCTTCTGAAACTGTGATCATTAAAAAATAAACTAAACTTAATTATTTTTCCAAAAATTGATTTTCAATGCCAATACAGTTGAAATATATATATTGTACCGCTTATGGCAAGAAAGACCTACATTTCATAGTAACTTAACCAAATAATGATAGAAGTCGCACCCTTTCCTTTGTGGTAATTGCAAATCATATTTGTGCAAATGTGGTTTCATTTTATGTGTGAAGGCTCTGTGAAGTGTGAAGAAGAAAGTTGATCTGTAGACACAGTTTATAGCTAATTCTTTTAGCTATTCGCGACCTGCGCGAAGGGTGCGACACCTATAACTATTTCGTTGAACTGATGTAATATGTAATGTTGCAAGGTCTTGTTGTCATAAGAGCTAGTGTATCTATTTTGTCTGTTATTTCATGATTAATCGAGTTTTGGACATTAAATTGAGTTTGGTGATATTCCCTCATGTTCATAGTTTCAGAATATAATAACCGAAATGGCAGCAAAATTAAGCAATCCAAACAATAGGCTTATTTGCTCAGTGCCCCAATGCTTAATGCATCATCAATAGTACCAAACACGAAGTTTCTTTACATAATTTCCCCATTGAAAATATAGAATTAGACAAAAAGTGGCAATGACTACGTATATGGAAATGTCTGATTAACATAATTCAATTATCGATATCTTCAGCAATTTATTCAAATTTGAATGAGAATAAAATTAAACACTAATGGTCTATATGGACTTTGTAAGCTGATCACCATTACACAGTTTCGCGCCTAAATTCTGAGCGCCATCTAGCGGGAATGCATTTGGCGAATAAACTGTGCTGTAGTGAGTAGGAGTAGAGGTAGAAGAAGTAGACTGAACGTTTAACCCTGACGTTTGACGTAGTGAAGTGAAGAGAAGCCATAGCCATCGACCATCGACATAGACCCATTTGACATAACCTTAAACTGTAAAGCGGCGTAGTGACGAAGTTTCATTGCAGATTGCAGAAGCTTCTATGATATTGCATATTCAACATTTCAGAGTTTTTTGTGTTGTCGCTTGAGTTAAAAAACTCGTTTGTAGAAATATTCTAAATTAGGCTATTAATAAATAAACCAAAATGGTAAGTGAAGCATTATATTCAATACTCTGATAATATTTCAAATACATCTTTTTCAGACTATCGGCAAGAATAATAAAATGATACAACACATAAATTATAGGGTGCGAATAACACTACAAGATTCCAGAACGTTTATCGGAACTTTCAAAGCTTTTGATAAGCATATGAACATGATCCTGGGTGACTGTGAAGAATTTCGTAAAATTAAACCTAAGTTGTCAAAACAGGAGAGAGAGGAAAAACGAGTTTTAGGATTTGTTTTATTGAGGGGAGAAAGTATTGTCTCATTAACTGTTGAAGGTCCTCCACCTCCTGAAGAGGGTTTGCCTAGGGTCCCAATTCCAGGCGCGGCTCCAGGACCAGGTAATTATTTCAAATATTAATTATTGTTTGTCTGCTAGTTATGGTAATAAACCAATTCAAAAGTTTCAAATCAAGTGGTGCAAAACTTAATTTGAAGAAATTGCTAAGTAAGTGTGGATTCATGCAGCACCAATTAACAATTATCAAGTAACAATTAACAATTACCAAGTACAAGTTGAACTCCTTGTATTACAATGAATGCATTCATGCAGACAATTATCAAGTAACAAGTAGAAGTTGGCCAACATTTATCTTTCTACTCTAATTGAACAAGATTTTCTTCTAGTGTGCAACTAGTATGCTGGTGGATTGGTCAGTATAATGATGTACTAAAAGCTACACCAGCATTTATGGCACACTCCAAAAAAAAACTATTATACAATTTTGTACACATTTATTACAAATTTGCACTCCCCGTTTTCCGGGAAATGGGCGTGGGCTAACTTTAAACTAAAACTGCACCACGCACTTAGTATTTTTTTTTAAATACGCAATTATTGTTGATCGAAAGGCTGCTGAAATTTCTTACACATTAATTACAAATCATTGATGTGTTGAAAGTTCCAATATTTTGATCCCCAAAGGGTTAAATACCACTTAATTATAAATGAATCCCCAATAAATAAGGACCCAACGTGGCCAGTGCCAGCATTTTTCACAAGATTGTTTAAAATTGTCCTGCAAACTATCGAAGAGTTGAGAATTACAAAATGAAGGACCCCCAAGGTGTATACAGTGTGTCCATTCAAGTTGGCGACATAGGGAAAACATTTTTATTATTCACTTTCGGAAAAAAATTAATTCCCTTCAAATGTTCTGAAAATTCTAGTACTTAATTTTGAATGATCAAATCGTGAAACTTGTCAGCTGTATACGAGTAAAGTCAAAAAATATGAATCCGGTAATAGAGTGAAATACTTTTATTTGTGGCAATATCGAAGTCTGCTTTGATGAAAAATTGTTGAGAATTGAAACTCACGTTTGAATGTGCATTCATATCCATTCATATTTCGACGAGTGGGCTGTGTTAATAAATAGTTGTCACGATATGATGGGATATTCTACTTAAACTGCATTTCATCGAGTATTAGAATTATTTACAGTATCCCACAAGCTTCTATTAAGTGTCTTTTGGTGCGTATGGACTATATCAACCAAAAAAATTGAAATTTTGAAAAGTGGGCTGTGTTAATAATAAATAGTTGTATCAAAATGTGATAGGAAAATCTACTTGAACTGCATTTTATCGAGTATTAGAATTATTTACAGTATCCCACGTGCTTCTAATGAGTGTCGTTTGATGGGTATGTACTATATCAACCAAAATAATTTAAATTTTGAAAAGTGGGCTGTGTTAATAAATAGTTGTATTACGATACGACGGGAAATTCTACTTGAACTGCATTTCATCTGGTATTAGAATTCTTTACAGTATTCCACAAGCTTCTAGTAAGTATCCTTTGGTGCTTATGGAATATATCAACCAAAAAAAATTAAATTTTGAAAAGAGGGCTGTGTTAGTAAATAGTTATATCACGATATGTCAGGAAATTCTACTTGAACTGCTTTTCATCGAGTATTAGAACTCTTTACAGTATTCCACAAGCTTCTATTAAGTCTCATCCGGTGCGTATGGACTATATCAACCAAAAAAATTGAAATTTTGAAAAGTGGGCTGTGTTAATAAATAGTTGAATCACGATATGACGGTAAATTCTACTTGAACTGCATTTCATCGAGTATTAGAATTATTTACAGTATCCCACGTACAATTCTAATACTCGATGAAATGCAGTTCAAGTAGAATTTCCTGTCACACACACAGCCCACTTTTCAAAATTTAAATTTTTTTGTTTGATATAGTCCATACGCATCAAACGACACTCATTAGAAGCACGTGGGATACTGTAAACAATTCTAATAATCGATAAAATGCAGTTAAAGTAGATTTTCCCGTCATATTTTGATAAAACTATTTATTAACACCGCCCACTTCTCAAAATTTCAATTTTTTTGGTTGATATAGTCCATACGCATCAAACGACACTTAATGGAAGCTTGTGGATACTATAAATAATTCTAATACTCGAAGAAATGCAGTTCAAGTAGAATTTCCCGTCATATCGTGATACAACTATATATTAACACAGCCCACTTTTAAAAATTTCAATTTTTTTGTTGATAAAGTCCATACGCACCAAAGGATACTTAATAGTTGCTTGTGGAATACTGTAAAAAATTCTAGTACTCGATGAAATGCAGTTCAAGTAGAATTTCCCTTTGTATCGTGATACAACTATTTATTAACGCAGCCCACGTTTCAAAATTTCAATTCTTTTGGTTGATATAGTCCATAAGCACCAAACGATACTCATTAGAAGCATGTGGGATACTGTAAATAATTCTTATACTCGATAAAATGCAGTTCAAGTAGATTTTCCTATCATATTTTGATACAACTATGTATTAACACAGCCCACTTTTCAAAATTTCAATTTTTTTGGTTGATATAGTCCATACGCACCAAAAGACACTTAATAGAAGCTTGTGGGATACTGTAAATAATTCTAATACTCAATGAAATGCAGTTCAAGTAGAATATCCCATCATATCGTGACATAACTATTTATTAACACAGCCCACTCGTCGAAATTTGCTGTTAGAAAGCCCACTTCACACTTGCTTTTTAGCAATTCATATGGGCATCTATTGATACCGATATAGTGAGAAAAATAATTTCTCCTGTGCAGGGTCTTGAACCAACTTCTAATCAATGCTAGCTGAAATTAAAGAAGTCGATACCTAAACAACTTGGCCATCCAAACGACTATATTTGTTATTTTCCAGATCAGTTTTGTTCTATGGCATCTCATACCTACCTACTATAGAATATGGTAAAATAATCCGATTATTAGTAACGCTTTTATTTTGGACACCTGACTATTTAGGTATAGGAACATGATATATGAATGGAACTTTAATTGTCTTTCAGGATATAAACGATGTTAAATTTCAAATAATTCCCTTTCACCATTTTCGTATCTATCATTAGACATAACTAATAAGCAGGACATTAACTATAACTAAAAATTCAGCTTTTTATGAATCCAAATACCGCAGTTATATCAAAGTTGTTGTCACTTTTCAGTATAATCTGCAACGCCATATCACTGAAAATATTTTAGACAGAACTAACTACCCTCATAACCAACTTTTCTAAATGATCTCAAATCCCATTCTCTGCAAATGTTTAACCTACCATCGACCGTGAGTGACCCTGTATATTCGAAATTAATAAGTATTAAAAACCCAATATACACTTATAGTTGAAAAAAAATAGATGAAACAATTTCATCTTTGAAGTAAATGGTATCATTATCATTCAAAACCATTGAAGACTTTCAAACCCTTTAAATTGGAATAACGTTTTATTCAACTCTTTTGTCATGGTGGTGGTATCCTGAATATGACTTTTTTCCAAGGTTTCTGAAACCCTCCTCTACTGGGGTGTTCATTTTATCCACGTTCTTGAATGTGGTACTGTTGGTTTTTATTACAGTTTAAATATGTATGTAATTCAATCAATTTTAGTAAATTCATTTATTCTCCAAAATTCGTAAAAACATTTAAAAATAAAAAAAATTATAAATTTTTATTCTTTCTATTAAAATTTCCATTTTCTAGGAATTGGTAGAGCTTCTGGTAGAGGCATGCCCCCCGGCATGGGAGGTGTGCCTGTTGGTTTGCAAGGACCCGTACGAGGTGTAGGGGGACCATCTCAGCAGGTTATGACTCCTGGTGGAAGAGGACAAGTATCTGCTCCACCACAAATGAATCAAGGTCCCCCAAGAATGGGCGGACCACCACCAGGCGTAATGGGCCCACCACCTGGAATGATGGGAATGCCCCCACAGATGGGTATGGGACGAGGAGGTCCTCCACCTCCAATGGGCATGAGGGGCCCTCCTCCTGGTATGATGAGGGGTGGACCTCCTGGACCACCAAGGCCGTATTGAATAATGATTATATTTAAGTTCCAATGTAAAAATTATGAATTTTCAATTACATTTTCTTATTAGATGCTTTGAAATAATATAATTTGTAATCTTGAATATATTCTCATTAGTTATACCTAATGTCTGAGACTTGAAATATATTACAATTCCACAACAGTTTCGGTTATTCTTAATTATTATCAGGCAAATTCGGTTTTCATTTTCTGTTTTTTTTATTGAAAATAAAATATTGATAGAAATATCGAAATGTTTGCTTTCACCAGCCTATTCCCACTATTTTATGAACAAATCGATTAACATACATTATTTTTATAATCTGTAATGGTTCTTTTTATTTTCTCACATCCTTATAATAATAATCTGTGTTGAAATACAGAAGTACTATTTTATTTTGAAAAGGAAGGTTTAAATTTGGTGGAAAAGTTAAAATAGAAATAACTAGTAATTGATTCATACCAAAATGGCGAACGAGGGCGGGTTGTTTTCGAACGCGGTAGTTTTTAACTATGTGAAGTGCAGAAAATAAATACCTTCACAAACTTGGAATCTAAATGCGAAATTCTAAATGAAAACTGCAGTTCGCCGAGAGAAAAGATCGTATTTCTATCGGGTAAAAACGATAAACCATAAAAGCAGTAAAATGAGAAATCTGACCACATTCAAAGTTAAGCCACGTTAAAAGTTTTCACATTTGCTTCTTCACCAAAAAAAAGGACCGACTAAACCGTCTTACAGCGCTGTTCCTGTTGCCACTAAGACATCTATCTGATAATTCCGAGCCAGAAATAAAGGTAGAATATCAAAATGAACATCACTTTTTAACAGCAAGGAAGTGAGTGCATCTGTTGCAGTCAACGAGCAAAATTATTGAAGTTGTATTCTTGGAAAGCAATGAAGACTGGGAAAAAGTGGTGGAAAGAAAATCAGTCAGGAAAAACCGCAGATTCATATGGTGGGTGACAACGAACTAACGAAGACAATAAATACTGGCATAAGTACAGTTGCGAAATATACATCTCTGCACAAGCAAACGACTTTAAAAACATTTTTTATTTCAAACTTTCCAGAAGTTACAGGAATCAGTCCTTGAACCATTCCTATTCATTTTTTACATCAATGGCATCAGTGTCAATACATAGCACCTACAAAATGTGTGCTGTTCGCCAACGACACAACCCTTGTGTGCTCTGATACATTTTATATACTACCTACTCTAACCGAATATACTTATGAGAATTTAACTTTGGCCAAAAAATATGATTTGCTGAAAATAACTCGAATTGAATGAAAGCAAAACTCAGAGTGTTTCTTATAACACTATGTACCAAGATGTACCAGATTCGTGTTCAGGAGACAATACACTACGCGAGTTAAGACACTTTTTTGATTACAAGGCGGAGCCCAATAAAAACTTACCTTTACCGTAATAGAACAATATGGTAATAAAAACTATTTTTCCAGCAATAGTAAATTATATTCAATGGATTTAATTTGAAATTTTGAAACCATTATTTTTTCAATGAAACTTTTTTTGTTTATAAAAGGTGTCCCAAGTTTCATGCTATCCAAGTTCAGTCCAAAAGAGAGAATTGCATGTTTCTCTCCTCGTACTAGTCTTGTATATTGATACAAGTTCTTTGCAATATTATTTGAATGAAGAGTTATATTGCCTAATTTGAAATTATTAGGTGCTCTTAACCGTATCCATCTAACCTACCTTGAATTTACAAATGAAGTGGTCTGATGATCAAGAACTTATCAAACCTAGGACATTATTACTGTGAAGGAGACATCTCCGAGAAACACATAGCAAGGCCCAGATGGGAGAGTCTGAGTAGCCCGTAAGTATATAATATTTACAAAATACCCTGTCTAAGTTACCAGTGAATGAGTATTTATTTATAAATAAATGATAAATTCATTTTTATAATTAGCGATGTCACACCGCAAAGGCTATGACACCCACATCTTGCCTTATTTACATGCAATTTATCATTATTATATATTTATTATACAATCAAGTCAAAGGATTTATTCCATACAAAGATTTTCTTAAAAATATTGGAATTTCTTTAGATCTAATTAGTAAGATATTTTGTATTTAATGTTCGAACACTAATTAATCTCTCATTTCTCCTTCTTCATCTTCTTCTTCAGCACCCCTTATGAATAATATATTGTTACACCTGATAAGTACTTCACCCAAGTTTCCTGAAAAAAAAAAAAGTCAAATATCATATTTGAATTCGCAGGGTATAAGGAACAAAATAAATGAGTTAGAGATGTATAGCTTAAATAACAAATTATCAGTAATATGTATAACTGATCACTGGTTACTGGTTACAAGCGTTTGAGAAACATTGTTATAATCTAGAAGAATACGAATTAACCAGCTGTTACTGTTGAACCACTTATATAAGAGGAGGGTCTTGTATTTACGTTCACAGGTCATTTGAGTCTAGATAAATTAGGTAGGTACAAGTATTAGTAATATATGTCCATTGAAAAAATATGTAAAATAGCAGCGTGTCATATAAAACTATTGAATATCGTAATAATTACAGTATATAGATCTACCAAGATATTACTTGTTTTCTTGAAGTACTGGAATCAGTGATTCATGAATTATATAAAAACTTCATGGCAAAACAAAATAGCAAAGTGATTTTTGCAGGTGATTTTAATGTTAATTTTCTGGACCCAACTGACCAAAGGGCATCGAATGTTCAAAATGTATTCCTTAGTCATGGGCTCTGTCAAGCAGTATTTGAAAATATCAATAGATGTTTAGATAATTTTTTTATTAATTTTGACAATGCAAAAATAACAGTAGTTGAATTAGGAGTCTCTGATCATAGGGGTCAATTGCTACAACTTATGGAAGATATACATCCGGCGGTTCCTAGTAGTCACTCCAGAACAAAAAATCATTATGAAAATAATATTCAACTGATGTTAAAGTACCTTGCTAATGAAAGGTGGGAAAATGTTTTTACAAGTTTAACTGCGGAAGAAAAATATTCAGCTTTTATTTCAACTTTCACCTATTGCCATAATATATTTCACAACGAAAAAAACAAAAGCATCTATGAGGTCACTATCATATTGGTTAGCACCAGAAATTTACGATGCTATAAACAGACTTATGTTCTTACACTCTTGGCAGAAACAACATCCAACCTCTGATAATTTAAAGATATACAATGACTATAAAAAGAGTTATTACAAACTATTAGACAGTACCAAACGCACATTTAACAATAAACATATTACGGAATCCGACAATAAACAGGAGACAGTCTGGAATATTGTCAATAAAGAAACTGGCAGAAACAAGAAGCATAAAAAACCTATCAACTTAAGTCTTTGATAAAATTACCCCAATTACAAAACTCACTATTTTTCAAACCAGTTACCCCATCAGATATCAAGACTGTTATTGGTAACTTCAAAAATAAAAAAAGCGAAGATTTGAGGGTTCAGTATGTTTATTGTCAAAATATGTTCTCTTTTTCTAGATGAATCACTTTTGCTGATGTTATTAATGCATGTTTGATGGAAGGTGTTTTTCCTAAAAGTATGAAAAAAGGCGTGTCCATTACATAAAAAAGGAGATCCCTCATTGACAAATAATTTCAGGCAAATTGTTATTCTTCCTGTTTTTTTCAAAAATTCTAGAGAGAATAGTTTACGATTCTTTAATCAGCTTCCTTAATTTAAACAACTTATTGCTTATTGAGTTCAGAAAAAGCTTATCTACAACCGATGCTTTGAAATCCCTGACTATGAATACCTGGAGAATTACTTTGAGAGAAATAAACACAGTTTGGGAATTTTCACTGACTTATCAGCTACATTTGACTGTGTGACGATATTGTCCAAACTAAACAGATACGGGATTCGTGGTACCTGTCTCAATTTCTTCGAATCATATTTTTCACATCGTAGTCAAGCAGTGGTTGCTGATAATGTCATGAGTTCATTCATGTCTGTAACGAGAGGGGTGCCTCAGGGTTCTGTATTAGGACCACTCTTATTTCTGATATACATAAATGATATGCCAGATTCCATATCACACAATAATTTATTAACAAGTATGTTTGCCGATGATACAACTTTCTGTATAAAACTTGAAAATGGAACTGACCACCTACCTATTTATCGAAATATTATGGCACAGGCTAAGATTTGGTTCGCAGCCAATGATCTCTTTTTAAATGAAAGCAAGAAAGGCTCACAAAATCGAACATCAGTTTTTTTTAAAGGGACACTCCATAAAAAAATTAAAAATTATACGATTTTCACGATACTCACATGAATATTTCAAATAGTGCACCCTACAAAATGCATGATTTTATATCCCATTGTGGTTTGATTATTTATAGTCAATAGTTGTGAAAGAGTGATGGGAATTCCATTAACAACAAATGCAAATGCACTAAACCGTTAATTCAACTGAACTCAACTACTAAACAAAGTGTCTTGTCGAATAAATAGGTACGATAATATTAATATAAACATTTGCGGTGTTATACTTTGACAAACCTTCTAAATTCAATTCTGCAAATTTTTTAAATTCAATAGTTGAGCAGTATACACCTCTGATTCTAGATACCCCCACAAAAATTTCTAAAGGGGTCAAGTCTGGCGAACGAGCCTGCCATTTATTGGTCCATTTGTTGCGAGCCATCTTTGAGGGGAAAAAACGTTCAAATAGTCTGTTACGATCCCAGCATTATGAGGCGGCGCTCCATCCTGTTGGAAGAACATTTCTCTTGGGTGTTCAAGGGGAACTTCAATTGAACTCATTTTGCTCATTATGATCGGATGCTTCCTTTCTTCTGATCGGATGCCGTCTGATGACACTGTGTGGCCCAGAAAATCCACTTCCTTCTGGAACAATGAGCATTTCTGAGGATTCAGTTTAAGATTGACATTCCTGAATCGTTGAAATACTTTTCGCAAGTTGTGCAGATGTTCTTCAAATGTTGTTCCCATGACTGAATTGCTGTCGAGGTATACTAGGCAAGTCCGCTTTTAGTTGAGAATGCTGTCTTCTTATCGTCTTCATGTATGCCCACTTGCCAATACCCGCTCTTCAGATCTAGGGTTGAGAACGAACGTGAACCTACTGAAGTTGTTAATGTGTCGTCTATCCTTGGTAAAGGGTAGCTATCCTTCTTCGTAACATCATTCAATTTCCTATAATCCACACAGAATCTCGTGGATCCATTCTTCTTAGAAACTAGCACAACAGGTGCAGACCAAGGGCTCGATGATTCTTCAATCACACCATCTTTCATCTTCTCAACAAGCTCTTCCACCTCTTGTTGTTTGGTAAATGAAACTTTTCTTGGTGGTTGCCGAATCGGATGGGCTTGGCCAGTATCAATTCTGTGTGACCAGGTTAGTTCTTCCAGTTGTTGTTGAATCGAAGATGTAGCTTTCACTTCTGATGAAATGTGTAGCAGCTCTCAATTCTTCTGTTTACAAGTCGTCAAATGATTTTTCAAGTTTCAAGCATTGTCATAACACTATCTGAGGCTTCGTTTCTTTCCTGATGGTCACCTAAATCGTAATTTACTACCCATGTGCTAGGTTCACAGATTCCAATGATATCGCCTTCTTTAGCTGTTATTTTTTTGGGGTATATGTTGGCAACTCTCACAGGAATAATTTGTTTTGCCTTTACCAGGGCTCGTACAAGAACAAAATTACTAGGTGATTCAACACATGGCTGTACTATTCCAACGCAGCACCCAGGGTCTTCATCTCCTGTAGCACAAACTACTTTCTCCGAAATTTCAGGAATTTTTACGGTTTTCACTAACCGCAGTTTCACAGACATCGTCCTTTCTGCTGGAGTTGTGAGGACAAATTCTTCTCCTTCAAACTTCATGATCCTCTCTTCATTGTCAAACTAAAACCTGTAGTCACTGATCAATTTCATTCCAAGTATAAATTCATCTTCCATATCTGCGACGTACATTGTATTTTTGATAGTGAGTCGCCAAAGAATCAGTGTATCTCAGCTTCTCGAATAGATGCGTTTTCACCAGTGACTGTTCGAAGCACAAGCTTTGAAGAGATAGGTATAACGCTTTCTGGCCGAAGGATGTCACTTTGTACCAAAGAAACTGCAGCACCCGTGTCTCTGGTGCATATGACGTCTATTTCCTGCAATGGTTAGGCTGTCGGTGGTTCTTCCTATCCTGTTAATATGAATGACCATGGGGGCTCTATTATTGTTAGCCAGCATACATCACGATATGTTGGCCAATTCTAGTTTTCCTGTCGCCTACTTGAGGACTCGCTGGAAGACCTTGTCCTCACAGGTGATTGTGAACGTGGTGGCATTCTTACCTTGCAATATTTTTTAAGATGTCCCAATTTTCCGCATCTATAGCACGCCCTGTTCTTCTGAGTGCTTATTCTGCTTTTCAAAGACTTAATCTCATCCAGAACCTCCTGGAATAAACTAGAAACTGCTCTTGCTCGGTTCTTCTTTTGATACCACTCTTACTTTCGGCCTCGAGGTGTTGAAGGCCGCCTCCACTTCTAGAGAACATACCAAAGCATCGCTACTCCTCTTGAAGAGTGTTAGTTGCAGAGTCCTTTGGATTTCAGTGTCTCTCAGTCTATTCTATCTTCCTTGAAATTTCCCGGTGCTTCTGGGTCAGCCAGCTGAATTAGGCGTCTCACATCCGCTTTAAAATCCTGCAGACTCCCACCTGATTTTTGAGTGCGCGTTTTCATTTGAGCCCGATACAGCTGTTCTCGATGTTCATCACCATACCGTAACTATCCAATGCAGTAATCAGGTCTTCATATTTATTTTGCTGTTCGATAGGTATTGTCTGCAACATACTCAAAGCTGGCCCTCTCAAAGCTACTATGAGTGCCGTAGTTTTTTCTTAATTTGGAGCATTTGCAGAAGGTGGTTATTGAAGTTTAACAATGCAAGTAGTGCAAAAAATTACAAGAAATTACCTGTTTAACAGTAAAAGGCAGTCAGAACATTTATAGTGAAGTTATCAGGGGCGGTTTTGGACATCTACTGGATATTATCGTGTCTAGTAGTTATTCGTAGAGAAGGTGGTTTCTTGTTGGGACTGTTATGTAGTTGATTACACTAGAATACGTAGTTTGATTTTTTTTTTATTTGCATTTGTTGATAATGGAATTCACATCACTCTTTCACAACTATTAACCATATGCAATCAAACTACCAATGGGATATAAAACTGATGTTCGATTTTGTGAGCCTTTCTTGCGCCACTCGTATAGAAAATAATCATTCCTGAAGTTAGCTCTCATAATGCAATATGATGTGAAATAATAATATTTTGAAAATTCCTATTGGTTCAAGAGATATTCAACTGTCCCACTGGTCTAGGGACACACTGTATAACATCACTAACATCAACACACTCAGGACATTATACTTTTCTCTATTCCAATCCCATCTTAATTGGAGTGTGGAGTTTGCGTCTGTTGAACATGTTTAACCAACCAGCATCTTTCAACTTGCAGGATATTCTCTGCCTTCTCTTTATGCCATAAATGAGTCGAAGACAAGAGTTCTGGATTTTTTTAATCCTACGGGCATCGTTAGCATCCAAGCAAGAAGTATAGACTGTGTCACAGTGGTTGAAATGGAACAACACAAATGAATCACATAACATTTTTTTAACATTCACATATAAATATTCACTATGATTGAAAATAAGTTTGAGTGACCCATAAGCTGAACGCAATTTAGTGTTGACATGATTCTTGAAACGCAAATTAGAGTCTAGTGTTGAGCCCAGATTTTTGCAGTGATCTGTAAATGGGAGGATATCATTTCCTAAACGAAGTGTCATCTTCTTTTTGACATTTGAGATTACATTATGATATCCAAACAGAATAGCTGAAGATTTACTGGAATTGATTTTCAATTTGTGATTTGCTGAAACAGAAAAAAGGGCTTCCAGGTCTGTATTGATTTTTCGGTTGATGTCTTGAGTGTCAGAAGTTCTGAAAGAGTAGTATATTTGGGTATCATCGGCGTAAAAATGGTAGTTGCAATGTGATAGGTATGTATGGAAGTTAGATGTGTATAATGTATACATTAATGGTCCCAATATACTTATGGTGTTTCAATTCAGCTAAATTCGAAAATGTTGCAGGATTGCTAAGAAATTAAATGGTTGAGCGTATCAAAGGCCTTGAAAAAGTCGATAAGTATTAGTATGCTTATTTCATTCCTATCTGTAGCAGATATGTCATCAATGACAGATGTTAGTGCAGTTGCACAGCTGTACCCTGCCCTAAATCCGGATTGGTGAATAGGAAGTATCTTATTTTCTGTAGTATGATGACGAATTTGATATTCTATCGACCTCTCCAAGACCTTGGTAAGGTTGGTAATATGCTTATACCTTTCAACTGATCAAAGTTACAAGTTGAAGAAACTTTCGGCAAAGGAAGGACAAGTGCACGTTTCCATGCAGTGGGGAAATAAGAACGAGTAATGCATTCGTTGACAATATGGGTTAGATAGATATTTATGAATGGACAACAAAGAATAATAATTTGTATATTTACACCATCCTGACCAAATGCCTTTGATTTGATGTTTTTTAAAACTTGAAGCACGAAATTAGAGTCAACAGGTTGAAATTCTAATTCAGAAACAACGATATGTTTTAAAGTATTGTTATAAAAGTGTATGATTTCGTCAGAGGGTGGCAGATAATCTTTGTTGGTACTTAGAAAGAAATTATTGATTTCATTCACGTCACGAAGAGGTAGTGGAAGTTCATTATTCTTTGATTCAACTACACTCAGGTTTTTAAGTTCATTCCATTTTTCTTTCGTGTTGCAGTTACTAAATTTGAACTGAAAATATGCTTTTTTTTCTCTCTTAATTGCAGATCGCCTAATACTCTTAACAACTTCTATGTAAATAGTATACAAAAAATTATTGATTCGATAGATATAGGAATACACCATGACATTGTAGACAAACAAAATGAAAACTGTATATATGGTTTTCAACTTACTAACATGGAATCACTCAAAGACGTCGTATTCTCACTTCCCAATAAAAGCAGCCCTGATAGCATCAATATGAATATTTTAAAACGTTGCTTCAATAATATATGTGACCCACTCTTGAATCTGATAAATACATCATTGGAAACTGCTAAAATGCCTGATGATCTTAAAATAGCAACAATTGTGCCAGTACCTAAAGTTAATAATTCAAAAAAAGCTAGTGATCTTAGGCCTATCAATGTACTTACCGCAATAGATAAGATTATTGAAAAGATTGTATATTAACAGATTGTAAGTTTCCTAGAACAAAATCAAGTTATTACTATAAATCAATCAGGGTTCAGGGGAAAACATAGCTGTGAAACTGCCATCCAATGCGTACTAGATGACTGGAAGATCCAATTAGATAAAAATATTACAACTCTGGCAGTTTTCCTTGATTTACTGAGGGATTTCGAAACAGTGGATCGAAATATACTGGTAAAAAAGTTACAAAGTGTAGGAATTATGGGAATGGCTTTAAAATGGTGCATAGACTACCTGACGAATAGGAAACAGAAACTGAAACTGAACAGCATCATATCTGATGAAATAAATTGTGATAGAGGCGTACTGCAAGGAAGTGTATTGGGCCCACTTTTTTTTATTGTTTATATAAATGACATTGTTGATGTCAGAGGTCATTGTATTATTCATATATTTGCTGATGACACACTTATATACTTCTCATCAAAAGACACTGAATCTCTAGTTGGAACTGTCAATGACACATTGAAAAATATAAATAAATGGTGCTCTAGTAACCTACTGAAGGTGAACTCAAATAAAACAAAATATATGGTTATTGGAAATAGTCCTATTCATTCACAATTTATCGATAAAAACTACACTATACAAATAGGTAAAAATAAAATAAATATGGTCGATAAATTCAAATATCTAGGTATAATCATAGACCGAAAGTTAAAATTCAAAGATCATGCAAACTATATCATTAAAATCATATCATACAAGCTCAACTACCTATTTAGGTGTTCCTATGGATTATCAAAATGGACTAAAGAAGTAATCTTCAACACTATAATTCTTCCACACTTCAACTACTGTTCTACAGTACTGTTCTTGTTGAATCAAAATGAAATTTCCAGATTGCAAAAAATGAAAAATAGGGCAATGAGAAAACTATTGTCCTGCTCTAAGTATACTCCCATCCTGGACATGCAACTAACATTACAGTGGTTACCAGTCAAGGAATGTCTCTTATATAATGCCATAATATTTGTGCATAAAATGAAAACAGGCTTATCACCTCCTTACTTAGAACAAAAGCTTCATTACAATGTACCCAACTAGAAATAGAAACAACTTCTATGTTAGTTCTGTTTCTAAAAGTGCAACGCAAAACTCGGTATTTTTCAAAGGCCTCATACATTATAATGAATTACCAAATGATATTAGAGGTGCTGATTCAGTAAATACAGTGTCACCGTTAAAGTCCGCATCATATGGGACTTTTTTGTATTATTCATTTATTGCAAATTTAGAGTTCGTAAACAGTTTTTGCTTTGAAAATAATGCAAAATGACGTTTACGATTGTTTTCCATCGATTGGCTACACCTGTCAAATTTGACATTTTTTCAAAAAAATTTCAAAATGTTAGGTTATTTCTCAATTTTTCGAAAAATATTATATGGAAAAGTTGTTCATTTTTCGGTTTCCTACCCACCTACCAAATCTGAACCAGTTGAAAAACTTTGATTTTTTTCGAGTTTTCTTAACCTTACACTTTTTCGGATAATTTAAATTTGGTAAAATCTGAAATAACCAGTTGAGATGTAATAATCCCATCTGCTGGAAGGATTTTTTCTGTTTAAAAATGTTTCTACTTGGATATTTTCAAAAAATACAAATATGCTAAAAAAATTATGTTATAGTTGATGCAAAGTGGCTCTAGTTTCGAATTATCGAATATTTTTCTAAAGCAATAGACCTAAAGTATTTTCTACTTCACTGATGTATTGTGATAAAAATAAATGAAGCAAATTTTGCTATGGAATATTGAAACTAGAGCCACTTTGCATCAAATATGATGTTATTTTCTTAGCATATTTGTATTTTTTTTTTGAAAATATCCAGTTAGAAATATTTATAAACAGAAAAAATTCTTTCAGCAGATGGGTGTATTACATCTCAACTTTTTTATTCCAGATTTCATCAAATTTAAATTATCCGAAAAAATGTAAGGTTAAGAAAACGCGAAAAAAATAAAAGTTGTTCAAACTGGTTCAAATTTGGTAGGTGGGTAGGAAACCGAAAAATAAACAACTTTTTCATATAATATTTTTCGAAATATTGAGAAATAACCTAACATTCTGGAACTTTTTTGAAAAATGTCAAATTTGACAGGTGTACCCAATAGATAGAAAACAATCGTAAACGTCATTTTGCATTATTTTCAAAGCACAAACTGTTCACGAACTTTAAATTTGCAATAACAGAATAATAAAAAAAAATCCCATATGATGCGGACTTTAACGGTGACACTGTATATATCTTGTTTGATTGATATTATTGTTGTAATGTGTTTTATCTTGAAATTTATACTTGTGTTGTATTAATTGTATATTGACAAAAATTGTAAATCGACATATAATTAGTGTTATAGCTAAATAAACAATAAACAAATTGCGCAGATCTTTATAATAATTGAAATGAGCAACAAGTTTGGTTCTTCTATACTTTCGAAAAGCTTTATCCCTAAGTTTTTGCATTAATTTAATGGTGGGTGTGATCCATGGTTGCTTCCTTTTATGTTTAGAGTTGAACATTTTAATTTGTAATGGTGCATGATGATCAAATAAGAAACAATAATCATATACTGTGAATAAAAAGTGAACACATAAAGCCTTTGATGGTACATCCAGTAGAGAGTAACGAGTTTTCCACTGTTTCATAATATTTAGATTAAACCAGTTGCAATTAAAGAAAAATCAAGCATATCTGAAATGTCACTGATATCTGTAGCCTCTGTTATAGTTTATTACCTATAAGACTTATTTGATCCTGGAGAATATTTTATTACCTGTACTATTCTGGTGAAGAAATTGAATTGGAATTACAGGCAACTGCATATGCAGATTTACTTCCCTACTTCCTCCACTGTATGAAACAGCATAAAGTGTATGCATTTAGAATAGATTACTTGCTATATTTTCCACCTGGGACTGGGAATGTATACCTATTTAATGTCATGTGAAGATTGAGGCCAATAGGTTTGAATCACCTGCTTTTGGTATGTAAAAAAATGTTCAATATATAACAAACATTCAATTCAAAGGAACATTCACACAACCAACCTTCTATTTACGTCGTTTCTACCAACTGGAAAAAAGTGTTCCATATGAAATGATGGTACAATTATGCTACTTCATGTGGATACTGCACAATTATAATTCAAATAAATTACCTGTAGCACTTCCATCTATGTACTCTTCTGTATTGGCTAACTGTAAATTCATATAACCATCAACAGACACTAAATACCCTTTATATTCATGTCCCCACTTCAATTTCACCATAACAGCTTTTCCAGTGAGGCTGTTTAGGAACGGTTTGGGATTAATTGGCATAGCAGTCGACATCTTGTGTATTTTTTATTACTACAGTTTGCAACTGAAACGAATTTAACTTTTCTCTTGAAATTGTTCTGTATTTATTGAAAAAAATCACAAGAACAAACTAGATGCTAAATCTGAAAGAATTCGTTTTTTTTCTAAATTTCTTTGGTTATGGTTAGGTTATGTATGATTGCTTTTATGACCGGCTTCTCTATATCTCTATCTTCTACTTCTTAAATCCATTTTGCTATTCGCGAAATGCATTTCCGCTAGATGGCGCTCAGAATTCAGGCGCGAAACTTTGTAATGGTGGTCAGCCTACAAATTCCATAAGAGACCATAGTGTTCAATTTTATTCTCATTCAAATTTGAATAAATTGTTGAAGATGTCGATAATTGAAATATGTTAATCAGACATTTTCATATACGTAGTCATTGCCACTTTTTGCCTAATTCTATGTTTTCAATGGGAAAATTATGTAAATAAACTTTGTGTTTGGTACTATTGATGATGTATTAAGCGTTGGGGCACTGAGCAAATACGTCTATTGTTTGGATTGCTTAATTCTGCCGCCATTTCGGTTATTATATTCTGAAACTATGAACATGAAGGAATATCACCAAACTCAATTTAGTGTCCCAAACTCAATTAATTATGAGAAAACAGATAAAATATATACACTAGCTCTTAATGCAAAACAAGACCTTGCAACATTACATCAGTTCAACGAAATAATTATAGGTGTCGCACTCTTCGCGCAGGTCGCGAATTAGCTGTTAAGAAAATCAACCAAGATTTAAAAACACCGTTAAGAGTATTAAGGCCGATTCAAATACATGCATGCCCATGCAGGGTTTTTGAAGCACGGGTGGTTTAAAACGCCTTTTACTAACGTTTCTATGACAAGAAAATATTTCATTTGATTCTGTAATAATTTTGTCAATGCTGGAGTTGTTGTATGTTGTATCAGTATCATGTATAAAATATTTCTTGTTCTATGTTCCTTGTGTCCTGTGTTTCATATGGATTGTCATATTTTTAACCAACGATATTGTAGTTGGAGATGGAGACGTTGGACGTCGTTGGAGTTGCGATTTGGCTTCCGAAGTGTAAACATTGTTAAAATAGCTTTCGAAGTGTAAACATTCTTTGTTAAAATAATTTTTTTTGCAAAGGTATTTATAAGGGCGTTATACTAACATTCCCTCTGTTAGACTGACCTTTCTTTTTTTTTCCTATAAAATCTTTGAATATATAAGACATACAATCCAGTCAGAATATTAGGCTAGGTTCTCCTCCATCCTAAAATGGAGGATACCAAAAAAACACCTGATCCCCCTGAATCCCTTGAAAGCGCCTGTATGATAAAAATATTATAAACTAATAGTGTATTCGACTGGCTGCACTAATGTGCATTTATTCCAACCTTTACAGAGTTTGTGTGTTCGGCTGGATATACACTGCCACGGTACCAATAATATTCTTTATTCGACTTTTGGCATGTATTACTCGAGGTTAGAGCAAAATCTATGTTCGACTCGCAATAGCGCTACGAATTCGAATATTTCTGCACTGTACTTTGTGGACGGTGCAAACACACGGGTTCTGTTTTTTGATAATTTGATCGGTCCAGACGCTTGTCACATTACATCTCACTTTACATGTGCCTCGTGTCAGTGATAGTTGTGCTAAATAAATTCGCATTTTTTGCATGTATATAATCAAGAATTCTGTATCAAATCAGAGCAGCACTAAATACGCTCCAACACCGAATGCGAGCATTTCAGTCGAATGCGCTATTTTCGGATACCGGTCCTTTTGAAGTTTATGTTCAAGGAAATGAGAAAAATGTGGGAAATTTGCATATTCTAAAAGTATTGCTAAGACTCTATTTAATCTAAATCTGAAGTCAATTACCAAGGTTTCTCGAAAAGGCAGAAACCGGATATATAGGAGTAGTTTTTTCTGATTTCACGTCAGCGAATACATTTCTTTGCGACAAAAAATGGGAGTCCTTAAATTTAGAGGTTTTTATTCCATATCATCACATCTCTTGCAAGGGCATAATCCGGAATGTTTATAAAGACTTTACGGAAGAAGAAATAAAGAAACATAGTGATACTATGCTTGATTACTGCTCTATATAGCATGTCAAAAGATTGAATAGAAGAGTTGTTGAGGAGGGTAGAGAACTATTTTTTATAAAAACAGGTACCATTTGCGTTACATTCTCTGGTAAAGTACTTCCAAAAGATATTCTGATATATAGTTTACCTTTAAGAGTTATCCCTTATATAAGCCCTGTTTTGATGTGCCAAAAATGTTTATTGTATGGCCATAGTATGTCACAGTGTAAGGGTAAGGAAAAGTGTCATAAATGTGGAAAAGCTACCCATGATTTAACAGTGGCATGTGCAATATTTTGCATATATTGCAAAACGAATGATCACTCCTCAAGTGTAAGGAGTTTCTGAGACAAAAAGACATAAAACAGTTGATGGCCTTTTCAAATATTTCTTATTATGAAGCAGTACAACAAGTCCCCAGACCTCAAAATGATACCAGAAATTTGAGCAATGCTTATTTTCCAGTCCTCAACAGGAATGATAATACTAATTCCAATCAGCTGGATATTCATGAAAGGAGATCTGCAGTCATCAATAATTCTAATAATATTCTTTCTTACAATCAGACTCTTAGAACCCCAACTAAAAGACGAAGGGATTCCAATATTGGTTTTGATAAGGAAGCACACAATCAATGCCTTATTTAATCCCACAGGACAAGTCAACTGTCCACCCGTCATGTCTCAGAATATCTCAATTCGAAAATTGTTAAAAGGACACATCTACCAAGCACACATAAATCTTGCCTGGATTCCAGGCCATTCGGGTATCCTTGGTAACAATAAGGCTGATCAATTGGCAAATATAGGTCGTAACTTGAACATCCCAGCCAATATAACACTGCATTTTTCCTGTTTCCTCCCAGTATTAAAGAAACAAATTTGGAGCTAGTGGTCAGAAGATTGGCTTTTTGAACATGGAAATAGAGGGGCTTTTTATGGGAAAATATCCCACGACCTACCACATTTTTCTTGATTCAATAAATTTCCCCATATCAGTAGAAGGCATTTAACAACAATCATACGTATGCGGACTGGACATTGTATTTAACCCCATATCATTTATTTCGAATTGGAATCAAAGAGGACCCTCTATGTGAATGTGGTCAAATTGGAACCCTTAATCACGTTATTTTGGAATGTCCAATAAATACATCACCAGTTTTTGATTTATATTCCGAACTAGTACAATCCAACCTGACTGCTCCCTTCGATATATGCATACTACTACTGTCTAATTTAGATAGACAACAAACAGACATTTTAATTAAATTCCTCAATATTTATAAAATTGTTCTTTAAGAAAAAACAAAAAAAAAATCCTTTCTTTTAGTCCTGTGTGCTCTCACTATTATCTCCGTCGGTAGCATTTCTGGTTGTGTGAAAGCTTGGTGGCTACCCCCAAGCGAGAAGAGTCTTATCCATTGTTGTTCTGTTCACCCTTACTAACATGTTAGCCATGAAGAAAGAAGAATGGATAAATATGGGATATTTTAGCAAAATCAATGTTTTGTTGGGAATATGGAGATGTTCAATTTCTCCGAGCAAGACAACGAACATTTCCAATGCGAGTTAGCTGGGTAAATTGCTCAAGGCATAGCCCATTGAAGGAAGCAGAAGAAGAAGAACTAACGGCATTCCGCTCGACAATCTTGTTCGATGTAGTTGTGTCATAATGAAGATCTTTTTAAACCATTAAACATCCTGCAAAGCAAAGTGTTTTAATCGCATATAAGAACCCAAGAATACAACAGGAGTAATGCTATTTGTATGTTCTCAGAGCTAATCTTCAATCAAACAATAATATGATGTGTTTTACTGGTGTTGACAGGAAGATTGTGAAAATGTACTTAATTCAGAAGATATTCCAGATAATCTCCAAACAACACACACTCACAAGTAACACTGAGAAGTTTTCGAGAGATTTGTACTACCTAGGGAAGACCTATCCCTCATCTTCTTGAATGTGTGGTGCCATGCACGAGACCATCAGTGACCCTGTTGAGGTTCGAACCCATACATCTATTGATGATTGGATTGGGAAGAAATTGTTTAACACGTATGCCACCATCGCTTGTGACAATACTGAAATGCAACCATACTTTTCGCTGACACAGTCTTAAGTGATCCTAGTAATATATTGTTGGCGATTTTGCTTCATTATTCGAAAGTGTTTCCTCAGAGTGCTAGAAACAATATTTTAATTAAATCCCTCATCTATGTAATGTGTAACAACTATAATAAGGTTTGTAAATAATGTGACATAAGTTTTGTAGCTTATTTTGAGTTTAATTGCTTTTCAGAAGTGATATGTGTGATGAGTTGTGTGTTACAATGGTCTTTCATTGCTATTTTAAAAACTGTATCTCATGTAATAGTGAAGATGTTTCTTTTTTTGTGCAATTCTTTCTCGACAGAAAATTTATTTTTGGATGATCTAACCACACTGAAAAGATTTTACGAAAACGAATGGTTAAAAACCTAAACAAGCTTGATGATATGCAAAATTGATAGATTTCAGTAGAAGTGGTGATTTTTTTTACTTTGTCACGAACTTTCGCAATTTGAACTTAAGGAATAGTTAAATAAACAGTAGGGTATATCACGCACCCAGTTGATTGAATTGATTTGAAAAAATGTTTGCCATGTTTATTAGGGCATGACGAGTTAAGAAATAAAATGTAAGTTTCAAATTGGTTCCAAAGTATATATTTTACAGATTTTAAGTATAGTAGGTACTCACTTTCGGTACTAGACATAATGAATTATTGTGTTCATCTCTCTGAATTTTGTCCACGCAAAAACGGATTATGGTCAACTTATTTAGGAAAATAATATAAAATACAGAAAAATAAAGAAACGAACATCATTAATAGTCAATAATATTGCACTACGAAATTTTTTATTCTGCCACAACTATTTTGACTTTCAAACGGTATTTACATTATTTGAAAAGTGTGGTATTATTTTTCCAAAAATTTGGTCTTTCACTTCGAGTATGGAAATTATATTGCTTTAGAATGATATTTCAAAAGTTTATTGACATTCCGTCAAATTCAATCAACAACAATCACTATGTCCCTGGAATATTGACATGAGGACTAGGCGCCATCTCTGGATCCGATTACAGAAATAGACCATGATTTCATTTGTTTTGTCTTCAAAAAAATCTAATCAGTCGACACACCAGGGTTTTTAGGCATCTTAACTGGCCCTAAGTTATCAACTGTCACGTGTAACGTGACTGATGTGATGTTTGCTTTGTTTTCCCGGAGTTTTGAAGCGCCCCCTGGTGCCATTGGCGACCGCGAATAAGATATAATATGTTATTGTTACGAACCTGGTAGTAGATGGAAAAATCATGAATCCTTCTGTTTGCCTTCTAAACACCCATTAGAATGTACTAGAATCATTAAAGTTTATTCGAGAACTTAGTATGGAATGTTCTGTTGAAAGTTCTATAGCTTCTAGAATAATGTTATCCTATAAATACGATCAGATTTGCCAAGTTGGGGAAGTTTTTGAGTTTTGTTTACTTTTTAACATTTGATTGTTGTAACGTTACCAAGTGAAGTTTGAAGTATTTATTTGAACTGCAAAGTGTCAAACAGTGTTGTCAGTTGTATTATTTGTTCTGTGACAATAAAGGCGAGTTTATAAGTATTATTATTGAACCTGAAAAACGCAACATTTGGTGACAGCGATGGGATAAGTGGTACTGAAGAAAGAAGAGTGGAGCAGATTTACAGTATTTGATGGTGAATACTCGAGCACAGAATTACGACGAGATGGCGACGTTAGACATAATCCAGTTTTTGAAGGAACAATAAGCGAAAAGAAAACTGGAACAAGAAGAGCTTCTCAAACAATTTGAAATACACAGAAAAGAAGATCAAAACAAACAAGAAGGGCTTTTTCAACAATTTGAACTGCGCAGAAAACAAGATCAAGAGGATAGAGAAGCTATAAGAAAACAAGAGCAAGAGGAACAAGAAGCTAAAAGAAGACAAGAACAAGAGGACCAAGAGGCGCGGTTAGTCCAACGGTTACAACAGCAGCATGTCGATCTCCTGCAACAGTTTAGTCACGCCAACAGTGCTTCCAGAATGAAATCAACGAAAAAGTCCAGGAAGTCAGAGGAAGAGTCCAGGAGGTCGAAATTGAAATGTCCAAAATGAATGAACGGGTGGCACAAGAAGTAAACAAGAAATTCAACGAAGAAGTGTATAGGATCAAGGAGAGGATAGAAACAATACACCTTCCACACAAGCGGGCACCCTCTGAGGAAATTTCTCCCACCAGTGAAAGGCAATTTTCACTGACATATCCAAGGCCTGCTCAAGCAAAAATTTTGAAGCCTCCAACATTTGATGGGCAATCTTCGTGGTCTATGTATCGACGTCAATTTGAGGCGGCAGCAAACGTAAACGGCTGGTCCGAGGAAGAAAAGGCCACTTGTCCTGTGTCTGCGAGGCCAAGCGTTAGAGATTTTGCAGAATATTCCCGAGAATAAGCAGAAGGAGTATTCTAGAATCGTGGAAGCTTTAGAGATAAGATATGGGCAGCAGTATCTTAAACAAGTGTTCCAGAGTCAGCTAAAGAGTCGATCCCAAAAACCAAACGAATTACTGCAGGAATATGGAGCAGATGTGGAGCGACTCATTAATTTGGCCTATCCACAAGCACCGAAAGAGTTCATAGAACAAATTGGAGTGCAAACCTTCATCGACAGCCTAAGAGATCCTGACATGCAGCAAGCCCTTCGACTAGGACGTCTTCAGACCATAAGCGGGGTACTAATAGCATCATTGGAGTTCGAAGCGGCTAATAATGCATCAAGAAATACGAGATCCAAGTTACGAGAAGTCAAATTCATCGAAGATTCTTATACGAGCGAGGCGCTGTTGAATAAGTTTGTAACAGTGAGCACTGTTATTTTAATTAATAGTGCACCCTGTATTATAAATCGGTCTTTTAAAATTTAATGAATCGTATGTGCGTGTCTGGATTCAGTGTGAGTGTGAGATAAGAATTTATACCTACGCTCGAACCGGGGAAAAATTGTTTTTACATATAGAAAGGTCGCTCTGGGTTGATAAATTTAATGGCTTATGACATTAGATAGGGTAGTCTGAGACGTCGTGCCTAGAAACAAAATGTTAGGATTTTCATAAAGGGCATTCGGTGTTGTGAAGTGCAAGTGATCGCTTGGGTTTGGGAGGACCACCCACCCGCGAGGGTGTAGGCAAATATGCCACTCTCAAGAATGGCACTAAAACAGGTATGAATTTTTCATAGGCCGACATGTGCATTTGTTAACTGCGTATAATTTTTTCTCAAGACAAATAATAAGAGTAATAATAGTTCCGTTAAAAGCTGGGCGTGGTTGGTCCATTAATTTTAAAGCAATGATAGTTTGAATAGAGATATGGGGTGTTCACTGAGTTATTCAATATAAGCTTGAGGCATTTAAATAAGTTCCAGGTAAATGATAATAATTATTACTTAAAACTGGGTGTTCGTCATTTTAAATTGAGGATAGCTTTATTATAATTCTGAGGGAGTTATGAGGGCGAATACTACAGAATAATAATAATAATAGTTTAAATTTGACCATAATTTTTGTTGTAATTATAATAGTAGTGAGTTAATTTGAAAAGTATAGCTGTTGATTTATTATCGGGAATGTTGTTGAAAGGGTTGTTGGCTTTTTAGAAAAATGCTTGTTTAACTGTAGAGCGATCTTTCATGTTTTGAGAGGGTGACCAATTTTATTCAACTATATATTTTATTTTTCTTGCACTTAGTTGCATATACGGAGTGTATGAATTCTTACAGTTGGTAGATTTTACAAATTTTTTAAATTATACATTTTTATTTTTATATTTTACACATTTTCTTTTATATTTTCGTTACTATTTTCCACAATTTTTTTGCTTTGGTGAATAAAGCTGGTTGGTGGAACTTTGCTTCTTAATATTACTTACCCCTTCAACCCCTCATACAAAGTCCACGCATTTGAGAAGCCGTGGCCGAACCTACAAATCTACATCTTTGCCTTCGAGGACGATGATGAACTTACGAAAAACAGTAGAGCTGTGAATTGTAAGGTTGAGCATTCTAGCTTTTGGGGAGGCTATCCCCTTAGCCTAAATCCGGGTGATCCAGAGCGGATTCAAAACTATACTCTGGGTCTGGTGGCAGCAAAAGTATTTAACATCTATACTTTAATTTAATTTCAATAAAAAAATACTTCCAAGGGTGGGCGACTGAGGAGTGGTTGTTTGCTTTGGTCAGTTTGAAACTGAATCAAAGATATCGTCGGCTAAACACCCTAGCGATTTATTACAAGTTATTGGACTCCATATCGGCATTGGGTAAACAAATGACTTCTGAAGAAAATAAAAAGAGGCGCTGCTATAGCTGCGGAAAAACTGGTCATCTACAAAGAAGCTGCTGGGAAAGATCAAGGTCCAGAAGTCCAATGAGGGTAAGGACGACATCTACAAGCAATGAAGCGAGATCGAGATCCCCAAGCCCAAGAAAGGAACAACGTGGTCGTTTTATCAGAGGAGGCTAGAGGAGGTCACCCACGCCAGAAGGGAGACCTCGAACGCCTGAAAGAAGACTCTCTTCCAACCAGGAAAAACGAGAATTAGTTGGCACTAGGGGGCGTGTGTCGACTTTCTGTGTTCAAAGCCCCAAGATTCCTATCTCGACGTTGAAGAGAAATGGACAAAGTCTACTAGTCCAAGGCCAATTAGAAGATCGAAGATGCACCTTCCAGGAGCTTCCAGAACAGTTGTTCGTTCAGACCTCATACAAAAATCTGTAAAGCCGATAAAGAGGAATATGGTTTTGGAAACAGCTACGGGACAAACCTCACCAATCATTGGAGAGACGCTTGTACGCATCCAGATAGGCCCCATTACCATGGAACATTTTATGTTGGTTGCAGACATAAAGGATGAATGTGTTTTGGGTCTAGATATCATGGAGAAGAACGACTTCATCCTTAATGTCAGAAAGAAAATATTGCGGATCGGCAATGAAGAAATCTTCCTGAGCAGATACGAAGAGAAACTCCAACCAATGAAGATTTATGTTGAGGAAGACATCCATATTCCGAAAAACTCCGAAACCATTGTTATGGCCAGACTGGAAGGTGAACCTGGGGATTTGAGCACTGGAATAATTGAAAACGATGAATACCGTAACGATGGACTTCTAATTGCCCGATGTCTTGTGAACACCGAACAACAAATTCCTGTCAGGGTTGCCAATACTACAGATATCAAAGTTTTCCTGAGGAAAAACGACCAATTGAGCATCTGCAAACCCGTCACTCGAGTCATCAATTGTGAAAACCAAACTCGAACACTTCGAAGAAAAACTACCAACATCGATCAGAGAACAATCGACAAAATGATGGAATCCACGGAACACCTATCTCTGGAAGAAAAACAGAAGGTCAAAGAGTTTCTCGTTAGTCATGGAGACATCTTCTCGACAGAAACTTCAACAGGACGTACCAATCTAGTCCAACACCGAATCAACACCTGCGACGCCCAACCAATCCGACAAGCTCCAAGGAGACTACCATTTGCCAAACAGAGAGAGGTAGTCAACATGATCAACGACATGCTGAAGGATGACGTAATTGAAGAATCCACAAGCCCGTGGTTCTCACTGGTAGTCTTAGTAACTAAAAAGGATGGATGAACCCGATTTTGAGTGGACTATCGACGATTGAATGACGTCACCATGAAGGACAGCTATCCATTGCCAAGAATCGATGACACGCTTAACACACTATCTGGTTCAAAATGGTTTTCAACGTTGGATTTGAAAAGCGGTTACTGGAAGTCCATCCCGATGACAGAGACAAGACAGCATTCTCTGCCGGACACGGGCTGTACCAATTCAAAGTTCTTCCGTTTGGATTATGTAACGCTCCTGCCACCTTTGAACGACTTATGGAACTAGTACTAAGTATTTTTGAGGTTAGAAAACGCCAACCTACAGCTCAATCCAAAAAAATGCTGTTTATTTAAAAAGGAAGTTAATTTCTTAGGCCATGTCATCTCGGCCGAAGGAATCAAGACCGATCCTGCGAAAATCGAGGCTGTTAGGAGTTGACCACGTCCCAGAGACAAACACGAAGTAAGAAGTTTCTTGGGACTATGGCACTTACTATCGAAAATTCGTACAGGATTTTGGAAAAATCGCCAAGCCACTCCATCGCTTGAGAACAACGTTCAGTTTGATCGGAGTTCTGATTGTCAGCAGTCATTCACTGAACTGAAGAAGAAATTAACAACTGCACCTATTTTAGTTTATCCACAAGAGAAAGGTGCTTTCATTTTGGACTGTGATGCATCTCAGCATGGTATTGGATCTGTTTTATCTCAGGAACAGGATGGCGAAGAGATAGTTATAGCCTACTATAGTAAAACTCTGGGCAGAGCCGAAAAGAACTACTGTGTTACGAGAAAGGAACTTTTATCGATAGTCAAAGCCATTGAACATTTCCACACCTACCTCTATGGCAGACGTTTTCTCGTGAGGACTGATCACAGCGCTCTGCAGTGGATAATGAACTTCAAGAAGCCTGAGGGTCAGGTTGCCAGATGGATAGAAAGACTCCAACAATATGACTTCAAAATAATTCATCGTAGGGGCAGGAAACACAGCAATGCAGACACCTTATCAAGACGTCCATGCTTGGAGCAGGAATGCCGGTATTGTCAGAAACTTGAAAACAAAGAAGCCAACTTCTACAATGAAGAGCAGTGCAAGGAAATTTTGCATGCCACTACCGTGAGAGTCGAGTCCGAAGAATCTGATTTATGGACAACAGAAGAAATGAGGAAAAGTCAGAGGAAAGATAACAATCTGAAGTTAGTCCTAAGCTGACTAAAAAATGGAGTAAGACCCGAGTGGCAGGAAGTATCCAAGTTTGGTGCAGTTGCCAAAGGATACTGGGCTCAGTGGGATTCCCTATGTCTTCGTGATGGCCTATTGCATCGCAGATGGGAGAGCCCAGATGGAGCAACCGTGGTGTACCAACTGGTGCTGCCAAAGGTTCATGTCAAAGATGTGCTTGAACAACTTCATAGTAGTCGTGCAGGTGGACACTTCGGAATCAAGAGGACCCTAGCTAGAGTTCGAGATCGATTCTTTTGGGAATTACCGTCGAGATGTTGAAGAATGGTGTAAGAGATGTGATCTATGTTCTTCAAAGAAGGGACCGAAACATTATATGGCTACTAGGATAGAATCGAAAGAAAATGCTTGAAATTTGTTGTTTGGCATTTTGACATTTAACGCGCGTGACAGCTCGTCGCTTTGCCAATCAATATTTATTGTTTATGTGCTGTTACTGATTTCGTTATTGCTTAATTTTTACAGAAAGGTGAGTCTAATTATCGGTTTCTGTTAAGTGTTCATTATTTCCTCTATTTCTAATAATAAATGAGTGTATAGGTATATTTAAATTTTTCAGAGAGGCCGGTACATTATTTTATGTTATTGATGAAATACCCAAGTCCATAGGTGAAGAGAGTTGGAAAGACCATAACTAGGATCTTTAAAAATTTTCTGGCTCACTCGTGTTCTTGGTTGGGACTACGTCAAAACCAAAGAATAGAGATCTCACCTCAGAGTTGTGGAAGGTGGGTACACACACTTCGATTGATTTCTGCAATACACTTTTATTGCCAGTGCAAACCAAAACTTGTTTCTTCCAGGTGTTGTGATGAGGGAGCATCATTTTACACAAAGAGAGGTTCAAAGAACTGCTTCAGAATGGCTTCGCCATACCAAGCAATAGAGGGTAAACAGGTGAAAATAAATGAATATGTGTTCAATAACTCCATTTAAAGTCGTTATAGAGTGTTTTTTGTTTTTAGGGAAATATTTTTGAAGCCGTTAAAATTTGTTATTTATGGTCCAATAATACTGAATTACTTTTTGATATAGTTTTCAAGAGAAAGTAATTTTTAGTTTTCATTTGTGTTCGTTCTTATGGCTAGATTATATATTTATTCCAAGTTTCGTTTTTTATTTACTTTTCAGAATATTTCATTGGTGAGACAAATGCTCATTTATTTCACGTATCTTTTTGAAATCTTTTTTTAGTGATGATAAAAAAAATGGGCATTTGTTTCACTAATGAATGAAAGCATTTAATGAAAAAGTATGCATAGAAGGCATAATCTTGGTACTTGGCGAGGTCTCTGGTCCATCTACGGGAGTTTAAATGAGAGGTCGCAGTCAGATTTTGACTTATATGGTACATGCATAAGATGTAAAAATGAAATCTAGGAAAAAAAAAACGAAAAAAATACCCCCGGAAAAAAAAACCCCGGAAAAAATACCCCTATATGCGATAAGAATAATGGCCGTACACAAAAAATAATGAAATTTCAACTGTGTGTCATGTTAAAGAAACTAGACCATTTGATTCATTTTACAATACCAATAAAAGTTTACCGTTAAAAATGCTATTTTTGAGCGAATGGTAACACGAGAAGAGTAAAGGTATGTAAAGGACAAGCTCTGGGATCAAAAGAAACGAGAGTCGAGAGTCCAATGTCGAATTCCATAAAAGAAGGATCCGTTTTTGTTAACATACCAAATCGGAACGACTGAACTGCCCCCGGACTCCGATGATTAGAAATGTTTTATAGAATCGAAATGTGACGTCATATTCGAAATATCGGTACTATGCTTCCCATTTCTAACGTTCGAATATGACGTCACATTCTCGACACATTTCGATGCTTTGAAACATTTCTAATCATCGGAGTCCCAGCCCTGGGTCAATGGTTCCCTATTCGAGCTTAATAAAAGTAAAAAAGAAGAGCGTAAAGGACAGAGAGAGAGAGAGAGAGAGAGAAAGAGAGTTGCGATTTTAGGTTATGTGTTTGTGTTATTAAGAATTAAGACTGAAGATGCTGGTCTGGTTGAAATTTTCACGCAATTACTTACAATAAAGAGTTGAAAGTTTCGAAACTTTAATTTTTATTATGGCAACTGTTGTAAGAGTTAAACGTCGGTGTGATGATGAGCCTATAGAGGCTTTTATATTGAATTCCAAAAGAAGAAAGATTTCTGAAGACGAAAACACTGTTCCATTGTCTACTACGGTATTTAAGTTTGCAGGGACACTAGAAAAAGTGAGTTGATTTAACTGTACATTCTTTGTCACCCATTCTGAGTCTGCCTTTTTTAGGATGAAGATATTATTTCTCATTTTGATGCAAAACATGCTGAAGAATCACAGAAAATAAAAAATTATTTAAAAAAGCATATAGTTAACATTGAAGATAAACTGAGAACCGCACATAAAGAAACTTCAAAGAAAAACCGTTTCAAGATTGTTAATCGTTTTAGATCACAAACTGAAAATATTACTGATTCAAACAAAGTCGGTTCAGATAAATCTGTTACAGTACTAGATTTGGAAAAAGATTTGGAAGAGGGAGGTGATGATAAAACAAACTCTGAAGAAACAAATTTGCAAAAATATGTGTATGATTTGTATTACAACCATTCTAATGAATGTAAAGGTGGTGAAATAGAAGATTACATAAGGTGAGGTGATTGTGAAAACCTAGAGTTCTTTTCTGGCACTGTAACTTATTATTTTATTGTTGATTGGTGGAGCTGGCTATTGGCCAAAATGGAGGTAGTTTTGCATAGAGGAATTCTGCAGCCAGGTCAGGTCTATTTCATGAGTGGTGTATATTTTTTGATGAAGTTCTGAGAGATTTTTCACAAGGTGTTCCTGTGGGCTGATATCTTGATATTATCTTCTGCAGAGCTTCACACTCACAGAACCTGCATAGGGAGGGCAGATGTTTTCTCAGGATGGGATGTAGGACTTCTCAGGTGGCAGTGCCCTGTCAGGAGTCCTACCACTTTTCTAGATAGTTGTCACTCAGTTTGAGAAAGTGTCTTGATTGTCTGTGGGTTGGCACCATTATAATAATTTTAATTTTGCTGTGAGTATTGCCGGAAGATTGATAATGTTTTTAACCCATTTCTTTGTGTATTACCCAGACAAGTTTTACCCTGATGAGGTTTTTGTGTCTCTCCCAAACTAATTTGGAAGAAAACCTGAACATGATCACAGGACCTTCATTGCCACCTGACTAAAACTCAAATATTCACATGCCTTAAAAAAACATTAGATACCTACATCTACAGTTCTTAGTTCAAAATTGAAATTTAAGTTTTAATCCACAGAATAGAAAGCTTTCTCCAGGAGTAGGTGCCTTATGATATTGTTGAAATTGTTTAATGGTAATGTCCTTACATTGGCTGGTAATTCATTGAATAGTTTAATGCCCATTTTGTGCTTATTTAAGTTTTTGTAGATTATGGGCTGGTACTCCCAATGTCATTGACTTTCTAGTATCGTGATTATTATTATTATTATTCAGACTTTTAATGTATAATGTTGGCCTTTACATGGGCAAGTTTTTGATTGCTTATGGATTGGTACTGCCAAAGTCACTGACTTTTTAGTATTATATCTTTTAAACCTTTAGCTTTTGCATGGGCGTGGGCGCCTTCAATCATCGGTAGGTGCGTGAGTTCGAATCCCAGCGCGGTCGCCAGTCCCGAGCATGGCATCACGTTGAAAGGTAAGGGTTACGTCTTTCCTAGCTCACGCAAGTCTCTCGAAGACTTCTGAGTGTTGCTTGTAAGGGTGCAGCTTGTTGTCGGAAATAACAGTTTTAACAATTTTTTTCAACCTACATTAAAACTTGAAATATATGATTCCTGGTAATGTAAGGACCCTGAGTTTAATAGATATTTCTCTACATCTACTCGAGATGACATTCTCCAATGAAATACTAGAAGAAAGAGACACGTCTCCTTTACGTTTTGAAGTAGGTTCCTTTTTTGAAAAAATAATAGTTTCATTCACTAAAAAGTGCCGAAACCAAGTATGGCTTGTGTAGTATTTAAATTGAAAGAAAGCAGATTTTGTGGATTTTCAATAACAGAAATTCAATCTGTCAAATGGTGAAGTTTCACAACAAAATGGGACAATATATATTCGAAAATAGACGAGACCAAACTAGTGTCAGGGACCTCTATACCCATCACGCGACTACGGCAGACGAGGGTGAATACACTATCTTGGCAGGCCATTATGAATCCATCGGTGTCTGACTTCAGCCCACTTGACCTGAGAAAAGCGATGGTCATCTAGATAAGCCAAGGTCTTCAATGTTCTTCAAAATACCCCATGCATTTCCTTATCTTTTTGTAGCTGTAGGGGCCTCTCACTCTCTGCATCTTTGACTTCGGCTTTTTGCTGAATGGGTTCCAACTCTGTGACAGAGATTGGGTTCGTACGTTCAGTGTCGAATCCGAACCGAGTTCATCGGCTGCACGGGTTGCTGCCTTGAAAAGAAATGCTCCAGTCCCTGCTTTCTCATGATCGCATACTAAGCAGAGAAGGGGATCTGAACTCCTGATGACTTTACAGGCTCCATCCATTACCATTATGTCGTGTAGACACTCCAAGCTCAAAAGTCTACCGCTTCCCCGTTGTCTGGGGAAGTATAACCGTTGAACATATGATTCATGATGCAAGCTCCTATGACGATGCATCATTTTACGAGTTTTTACGTCGAGTTCGCAGCTCTTCTCGAAAGGAGTGAAGTAGAATCGAAATGGCAAGCATATTAGTTGGAGCAACTTTGTTCTTTAGCAACAGTTCTGATGACCAGATCTGTCGGAGCTTATGCTGATATACTTGCCGCGGAGAGAGTTTTTAACAGTAGTTACCTCTTGGGAGTGGCGTTATTCCACCCCTAGGTAGGTATGTACACGTCTCTCCTGCATCCAGATAATTGGGATGCTTCCGTCTACGAGCTGAACGTATACTTGTATTTTTTTTTAATATTCTATTATTAACATTTTGAAACAGATAAAATCTATGCCGCAGAGTAAGTATAGAATTTTTTAAATACTTGGTTATCTTTGTATTTCAAAACCTACCAGCAACGAACTATAATAGAATTCCGGTCACAGCCAACTTGATGTTTATTCAACAAACCGCAATTCAACACCCATTAAGAAAAAAGTACCAATTTGTGATTCTTGTCCTACTTCTCTCAACTGTAGCAACTGTGTAATTAACAGCAATTTGTTCCCACCGATCGAAAACTAATAGGCCTAGGGTCCAATACCAGAAAAAAAAGTATGACCTTGCCGTTGAGACTTCCTACATCGGTTCTTCATGTCAAGTTGGATAGCATGCTGTTTGCAAAAACTCTCGATAGCGAGGCATTTTTAAGGGCATCCGCTAACCTTTGGGATAGTCCGACAAATAGAATTTGTGATTGTTCAAATTGTTTTTCCGTCTGCCGGCTGCACCCTTACGAGCAACCCTCAGAAGTCTTCGAGATTTGTGCGAGCTAGGGAATATGTAGCCGTTACTTTTCAACGTGTGATGCCATGCACGGGACCGGTGACCGCGCTGGGATTCGAACCCATTCACATGCAGATGGTTGGATTAAGAAGCAAACCGCTTTACCCGTGCTACACCAATGCCCCAAAAAAATTTGTCGTACAATATTACCACTGAATTTCAGAGAATTTATTTTCTTTTTAAGTTTTGTAAAGAAATCTAGAAAGAAGAAATGAAAATTATTGTCTTTGTCAACACTGTGAATAGTTTTATTTTTCAGTGTTCATCCTGTATATGACTACCTTTCCAAGGATTCAATTGTCGATAATGATGAATTAGACGATGAAAATGATAGCGAAGATTCAAATGCAGAAAATAATTGGCGTAATGATTATCCAGATGAAACAGATGTTGAATCAGATGTTGAATCAATCAACGAAAAGGATATGATACAAGCTATGAAAAATGTTGATTTGGATGATGATCTACTATCCAGTGATGAAGGGAATGATTTTCTTTATAGTGTTGATGATGATGATGAAGAAACAGAGGCTCCCGACAAATCTGATGTGATGCGATACGGAAGGAGATATGCTATGTTTAAGGCCAAATATAATAAAGTGCTTGATTCGGATTCGGATTCGGAAGATGATATTTATGATTAAACTGGATACCTTTAATACAAATGTTTAAATTTTTTTAATATTATACCTACTGTTGTTTCACGAATGGATGTTGTCTATGATTTGATTCATTATTGAAGTGTATATGGAGAAATCAAAAGATAAAACAAACGTTGTTCGCAGTCTTCAATCGTTTTTTTAGAAAACTTACAATTTAACGAAATTTTATTGTTTTTCTGAATCTGTAAAAACCAATATGAAACGTAAAGTCTGTAATATACAAGGTAATGACACAATGATACAAAACTCCCAATTTCTTCTACTTTAAGTCATACTAGTTAGAGCTTACCAAATTTCGGTAATTTACCTTCTGTCATGTTAACATTTTCCATTTCTCATCAAGGAGGTTATCGGTGAAATTAATTCAACCAAATCGGGTATGCATCAACGATACCAAGAAAATGGGATCAATAATACTAGTTCGTAGGTACTTCTTTGATATTCTTCTGAAACGGGATATTCAACATGACCTTAACCTGATCAGAGTCGACATGCAAACTGTATCTCTCTGCAGCATGACCTAATTTCTTCAGTTCTGGTCTATAGATTTGACATTTGTCCTAAGTGATAAGTTAGATGGGCTCAAACGTCTGAAAACCTCATCTAGAATTCTCCTTTTGATAGGAAATGCTGATTATTATTAGTATTATTTTTATCTAGCTAAACCTGTAAATATTTCAGTGTCCCACATGTAAGGTTGTATCATTTGCAATGAATAGACTGCTGCAGCAGTAGTGTTAGCTGAACCAATACGATCCGGGGACAATGTGTGTTTATGACTTAAGCCTGCTTGAAAAGTTTGGTTCAGACCCGAGATAATCAATGCGAGTGGTATTGTATCCGCTGGTGCCAGATACAGTTTTTTGAAATTGGTCTGAAAGAGTCGGAATTCTATCAAACTTGATGTCGCCTTTTGCTGATGTACAAGATCAATACCAGTAGGTAACAAAATGGTTTACCTGTGTCTGGCACATGATGATGGCGTCAAATCCTAGATATCCTGTAAAATTCCTGAGCCGTATCTAAGTCACCTAATTTAGTTTCAACAGTTACTCCATCTTCCTAAAATTCAAATGGATATGGTAGATACGAAAAACTCCGATTCGCAGCCTCACTACGAAGAGTGAATAACATCTAGACTACTGCGCATGTTGTAACAAATCAATGTCGCCGCCACTGATATTGAATTTGTATCAAGTAGCTATAAACGAAAGGTTTTGTGCGAGTCGGGCCATTTCAAGTTGTATTCAACAATTCAAGTTGAGTTGTGTTTTTTGGTTCGCAAGTGTCTCAAGATTATTAAAGATGATTTACGTCGTCAAACGACATCATATAATTCGTTATTTGCAATAAGTCAAGATGATGTCGAGTGTAAATCGCGATTTCGGATCCTCATTAATGTGAAATTCTCCTATGCATTGAATGTAATAAAAAGCTGTAATAAACATTTGATTTGTATAAAGAAGAGTTGTTTATTGCAATGTACGTGACAACCACGACGGCAACAAATACAGGAAATTCGAGAAAGAAAGGCAGTTTAGTCAGACGAGTGCTACGTTCATCTTCACCAAAGTGTACCAGTTATTACTAAGTGCAGTACAAAATGTACCGAGTAATTTTTCACAATTACGGATGTGCCTCGGAGTCTAGCCCAGAAAGTTTCAATACCACTTTAAGTCACTAAAACCGTTAGATGAAACCAAAGTATTCTTTAACGTTTTCAGGAATAATCGCGAATAAAATTGAACAGATTTGATGAATTGAACTAGGTCCGAAGGTCCGTCACTAAAGTGCGATGAACTATGTACCTGCTCGTAAAAATAGGCCGCCATAAAAGACCTCTGCAAACATGTCTAATTTATGATAATATATGATATCTGGTATAAATTTCGATAATATTTTTGTACGAATATTACAGTCCTGAAACAAAAGTGTATGGCTTGTATACTAATTACCAGGTATTTAGTACACTCTGGAGTGAAATCATTTGAATTATTGTGGAATTGTGTAATATGTTGTGTTATTCGGGCTGTCCTTAATTTTGGTGAATGTGTATACAGAGAACCATGAATGTGTAAATGTGTCATTCATATTGAACTGAAAGTCATGTCTGCTAATTCTACAGGAACAATGTCCAATGAGATTTTGATTTTAATGAAATTATGAACGCGATGCTTATAAAGTCACATGTGGAATCATCTGTAACTGAAGGACAAACTTCAAACGCCATTTTGCACTGTGCAAGATGACCTCTTGGAATAAGGTATTCATGTTAAGTGAAATTATCTAAAGAGTATGATTCTTCCGACCTCCCTGATGATCTTTGGAGAGTAAAATACATTTTCATGGCAAAAAATTTATTGGAGGCCTAGCGAAACAAGTGCAATTCTCATATCAATGATTTGAACGATTTCTGTTGAATAACATTCTCATTTGTTTTTATGAATTTCAAATAAAAACTGAAAAATAATAAATCAACTATCTGAATGAATTTTTTTTTCTTTCTAGTTAGGGTCTTTTTACAAAATCAGTCAGAGGTACTTTAACGTCCAGAGTGGCCTTATAGCCGGGGAAGTAGTTGTTTTCTGTTAGATATTACAAAAAAAATTGTCAGTTAATATTACATGATAACTGTACCATGACTTAACGAGGTGGTCGTGGTGTTAGGGCGTTTGCTTCCCACCCAGGCGGCTTGGGTTTGGTCCTCACCGCCTACCACTGAGCTGAAGTGATTCAGAATTCACCTTTATGAAAGCTGTAGGTTCGGATATCCCTTGCTCGGACAAGCTTTGATTTTGAGGAGTTTTCTCCAAAAACCTGGGAGATTCGTAAAAATAAAAAAAAAAGTAGAGATACGTACCGTTAGTACCTACATGTTTTGCTTGATAGATTCTATTACTGGATGTGTTATCGGTTTATTTGGATTTATTGCCTAAAACAGAGGTGTTTAATGATTTTACAAGATTGATAAAAATCCCCTAGCTACGCCGCTGTCGAATGACGATCATAAAACGTGACTCATTTGCATAACAAATGAGCCGACGCCGAACTCAGTTATTATGGTATTCGGGCCCTCGTACAAAATCTGAAGTGATAACTAGCAAGTTGTAACTTTGTACACTGTTTGAGTGTTCCAAATCTGACAAGATGTCGCAGAGCGGAAACCTTGAAAGTGGTAAGTTTTCCTTTTGTCGTCAAATCGACATCTATATGGATCTAGAAAAATCAGATTGCTGCCTGTCGCCAACCTAAGTAGTGATATCGACACGTTTAGAGTGGTGGACAACCTAGAAGTACCGAACATTTTTGTCTGATTTTTCTAGGAGAATACAATAATTTAATGAGATTTTCAATGGCATCATTGTCCAACAAAATTAATAAGGAACTTCAGTCCGACGCTCCAAAGATGTCGATTTGGCTGCAAAGAAAAACTCACCACTTTCAAGGTTTTCTCTGCGACATCTTGTCAGACTCGTCACACTTAAATAGTATACAAAGTTACAACTTGCTGGTTATCACTTCCGATTTCATACGAGGGCTCGCACACTATTATTTCCTCTTCTCGGAATTGTTTATTTGGATCATCTCTGTTAAGAGGCACGAATAACCGAATTGATATCGGGGCGCATGCCGGCTAGCAATGATAGAGCCCCCAGGGTCATTCCTGTTTAGAGGCTAAAAACAACCGAATTGCCCAACAACGCAAATGCCGTGTCCAGAAAACCTGGTTCGGATACTTGTGAGCGAATTGAACGTCGCGAAGGGATCAACCAAGTGAGATTGGTTGACGACAATTGGACCATAGCGAAAATGAGACAGGACCAAGAAAGTGATCCAAGCGTTGCAGATCTTCTACGATGGAAGGAAAGCGGAGCGAACAGACCCACCTGCGGAGGGAAGCGTCCGTTCGATCACCAACTTTCAAGGCATTGTGGGCACAATGGGACTCCCTGATTGTTGAGAATGGCTTATTGAAGAGAGCTCGGGAATCAGCCGACGGCAGAAAAGTGATTTCTCAATTGGTTGTGCCAAGGTCGAGAATAAGTGATGTCTTGGAGAAGATTCATGGCGGCAAAACAGTTGGACATTTCGGAATGAATAAGACCTTGGATAAAATACGGCAGAGGTTTTACTGGGTCCAACGTGGGGAAGATGTAGAAAGATGGTGTCGAAGATGCCCGAAGTGTGAAACAAGCAAAGGACCCAGGACAAGATCGAGGAGGAGAGACGAAACAATACAATGTAGGTACCCCCTTCGAACGAATCGCCATCGATGTAGCTGGACCGTTTCTGAAGACGAATGATGGGAATAAATACATCCTCGTTGCCATGGATCATTTAAGCAATGGGTTGAAGCTTATATACCCTGCCAATTAAGAAGCATCCACAGTTGCAAGAGTTCTGGTATGGGCAATTTCCCTCATATTTTATATAAACCAATCAAATGCCATAATTTTCTCATTTTGAACCAATGAGAACAGGACTTTTTGAAAACACTTCCTCCCGCCCGTGGTACTTTCATAACGGTGTTTCGCTTCTAGCTTGTGTATACATTTCCATAGTTACGACAATCACGGTAAATATAGAAACGTCAGTTTGATACAAGATGAACCGTTCCTGCAATACGCATTTAGTCCATAAACGCATTCAGTCCATAATATAATGTATTCGTGAAAAATTTCTTTTCGAATATCCCTTCAACATGCAGAATTTCCAAAATACTTTCTTCTTGCCAGGCACTCAAACTGTGTTGCTGTACAAAACACCACTCGAGCAAGCTCTCGTGGTGTTTCTAAGCAACACAGTTTTCGTGCCAGCAAGGCCAAAGTATTTTTCGAAAATTCTGCATTTTGTCGGGATATTATTTTCAAGGTTTAGAGTGCCAATGGAGCTACATTCCGATCGAACTTATTCAAGGAAGTTTGTGAATTGATGGGAATTAGCAAGACCAGAACAACTGTCCTCCACCCAGACGCGATTCCAGGATTTTGGTTTGGTAGGGGCACATCCGGAGGGTCTGGAGGCAAATTTTGAAAATTTGATCATCAGAAAAGAAACACATTTTGAGCATTGTTTAGAAGATAATTTAACATTTAATGCACTTCAAAAAACTCTTGTTTTTATTTAAAAAAATGATTAGTTTTCAAAATTATTCAACTGAACATATATTTATTTCTTCAAAACCTGAGGATAATGTTACAAGATTGATAAAAACCCCTATAGCTATGTCGAATGTCGATCATGAAACGTAACTCATTTGCATAACAAATGAGCCGACGCCGAACTCATCAGTTATTATTTCCTCTTCTCAAAATTGTTTATCTGGATGAATTTCCGTACTGAGTAATCTGGAGAACGAAAGAATTCGAAAAAGTCTAGTTTAGACGAATTGTGTATATAAGGCGACACAGTTCACTCGGAAGGGGAAGTCTTTAAGAAGTTATACGGAAGTTTTTTGAAGACTTCAATAAGTGTTTGAAATATTTAGCTAGTTGAAGAGATCTAAGTGTTTTATTCGTCAGTGTAGTAGTTGTATTTTTATAGAGAAGGTAATAAAAACAGTTTAGTAGTGTGCTCGGCGTATTATTTAGTAAATATCGTAACAATACTGACCAAGGCAGAAATTTTGAATCCAACTTGTTCAAAGAAATGTGTCAGATACTGAACAACCGGAAGACGAGAACCACGGCTCTACATCCACTGTCCGATATATGAAATGAAGTTTAACATTTTCGAACGTATATGAAACCTTCAAAGTAAATAATATGCCCGATAAGGGCATATTATTTACCCCCCATGAAATGACCCTAGGCACGCGCCTGTGGAATGGTGGAGAGAATGAACAAGTTGATAAACCGCTACCTATCCAAGGTAGTTTTTGACCACCAAAAAGACTGGGACCAGTACCTTCATTTGTTCCTAATGGCCTATCGTTCCGCAACACACAAGTCAACAGGCCAAACCCCGACTAGTAAAATTATGGGCCAAGAGCTGCTACTTTCCTTTGACCTAAAGTTTGGGATACCACCAGGATAAGACACTGCGGAAGAGGACTACGTCAGCAAATTACGACAGAGAATGGACGATATCCATGAACGAGTCCAATTGAACAGCCAAAGTGCAAGCGACAGAATGAAGGGGATCGTATGACATCAAGGCCGATGCTGGCCTATCACCGCGAAGTTGCGGAACTCGTCGAATGGTCCGTACAAGATCGTGAAGAGGATAAACGACCTTATCTATTGAATCCGTAAGCCACTCCGAGGAAAACCTAGGGTCGTTCATTTTAATAGGTTATCCCGTTACGCTGGAAACCACGACCCAGTTCGCACTCTCAGACCACCGGAGGATGAGATGTTCCAGAAGTTCATGTCCTTATACTCAAACGGACAGAAAGTTCTACATGGGGTAACTCAAGAAAAGCCACAAGACATTTCTAAGGTGCCTGTCGAATATGCACTAGCTCATTGTGTGGCCGAAGACCTTCAAATGTCCAGAGGCATCGCTGTGGCCGTGATATTCTTAAAAATAGTTGAATGGAATGGCGACTGTTGAATATGATTTCAGGTGTTGAATTAGCGGGAATTCGGTCGAAATGTTGAAGAAAACCAATTATTAAATTGTCGACGTTTCGAAACTTTATTGTTTCATCTTCAGGACACTGAAGTATAAACAAGAACATACATATTACACTGGTATTATAAAAGTTGATTTTGATTAAAACAAAATAAATTATGTAAAATATCTATCGTTGAAAAATAAAACGCTTCGGACACATTACAGAAAACAACAACAACAAGGGTTCTTACATTTAGGGTGGTTTTCCGGGTTCAAAAAGGGTGAAATAAATAGATTCTACATAAAGTATAAATAAATACACAGCTTCATGAAAGGCTGACACATACACAATCGAAGACATGGACAAACTAAACTGTCGTTGAATCGTTTCTTTATATTGTAAAAAAGGCTTGTGAAAGAAATGACCGTTGGGATTGGAAAAAGTTGCCTGCTAATGATTCAGAATCAATGTTTGATTTTTCCTATTAGATTGAAGTATGAGTTGTTCAAATTTTCAATATTTGATCTTTTGTTAACACATTTTGTTCCATGTTTTGTTTCGTTCAATCAATCATTTCGTTCAAGAGTCTTTTTTTCAATATTGTCTGTTGTCCTAAAATACTAACAGAATTGAAGTCAAAAGTATGGAGTGATGACTTGCAATGTTTTGCCAGGCTAGTGAGATTTTTCATTGTTTTCAGCGGATTGTGTATATTTTTACAATCTCTGCTGTGTTCAGTCATCCTTTGTTGTAGATACCTACCTGTTTGTCCTATATACACTTTCTCACACTCAGCACATGGTATTTTGTAAATGATATTGGATTTAAGGTCTTTTGGTGTTTTGGTTTTGAGTCTCGTGAAAAAATGCTTTTTAACTGTGTTTTCACATTTCATGCTGACTTTTAGATTCTCATTTTCCAAAACCTTGCTTAGTTGAGGTGTCAGGCCTGCTAGATGCGGTAATTTAAAATATTTTATGTTCAACGGTGCTTTTTCTCTATGTGTATTTGTTCTGTCTGTATATACTAATATTTTTTAGCACATGCGAGTTTCAAAAAACAAAACCTAAAACTCATTGAAACGACGCTACTTAAGAATAGCTACCCTAAGTCTTTGATTAAAAAATTACTGGTTACCAAGAAGCATTCTCGAGATAAAGCATCCTATAAAGATATCTGGAAGAGCTTGACCCGATCAAGAGACACGATGCTGGACCATAATCTTGTGGACCTGGAAATCCCAAAATTATCCTGTGGATTGATGAAAGAGTTGTAAGAAGTATGTTGGAGACGATATTCAGATCCAGGGGCGTCAAGATTTTGGTGTGCTGTAACCATCTTCCACTACCTTATGTGAAGACTGTGGACTGTTATTTCCATCGAACTTCAAGGTACAGATATGGAAAATCTTGCAGGTATCGACAAACTCCATTTCGGGACGAAACGTATTTAAGAAGATGGCAATGTAACAATACTAGAGCTGGACATGACCGTTAACGATACATCCATGACTCATCACATCCAAGAATGAATGAGATCTAGATTAGAAAGATCTAGCTGAGTCGTTGAGCGACTGTGACATCTCTTGGCGACTCTGGATTGTTCCAGCAGAAGCTTTTCCGTTATAAATGAAGGAATCTCTAGCGTGTTAGTTAGTTAGTGGCAGATATAGTTAGTTCCGGAGTTTGCAAAGAGATAGCGACAATGATATAAATCACTAATGAAATGCATGAAATGAATCAAAAGTAATAGTTTACAAGTTAAAATAACGAATTATACTCATGTGTATTTTCACATTCAATTTCTGAATCACTCATGATGAATAAATTACTTGGAAACTCTAAAAAGTATAGTATCCACAATGACAATCAAAGCTCATAAACTTTATGAAAAAATGCCAAGAAACATCCTTGTTTAGGATTATTAGAATTATTCAAACATATTTTCACTTGAAAAATCAATATTTATATTTCAAAAGAACATTGAACGAATTTGTACCAGTGTGAGAATATTTTTTTATCACAAGAGAAGGAATAAAATGCATTCAAATATACAGAATATGTAGGGTGGTCAATCGAGAACTTGACCTGGAGGTTTTGTGTAATAATATCGTAGATAAACCCCCAGATACGTCGATTTCACTTTAGAGGGAGACATTTTGTTATTGTACCTGCAGCACCGTCACGTCAACCTTCGAGCAGTGCGATGAACAACTTCTAAAAGGGATAGGGGTCGTTGAGTGGCACATCGTTTAAAAGTCTGTGATATTCTCTAAACAACGGTAAATTTTTTTTAAATTGGGATGAACCATAATAAGTTCAAAGTTAAATTATTAGACGACATTCATTTGTGATCCGTTGTTGTAACTCTTCGAGGTGGAGTTGTATAAATACTGCTTTCCAAATGCCCCCACAGGGATAAATCTAGAGTAGACAGGTATGGTGATCATTAGGGCTTGGGTGGCTACCAGGAGCGTCGGCAGGTGACGGATAGCCGGACGACCTGCGGTGCAGACTGTGTATGTATCCACAGGCTCACTGCAGGCCACCACCGAATAACCAATAAGGTGGCACTGAGCAACCCTCCAATCCAATGTGTTACGCGACCCATGCCAGTGGATGCATGGCGGTGGGAGAGCACCGTCTTGAACGGAGCCTCGAGGATAACGGGCGACCTTCTCGAGTAAAAGCCTTGCCACGCTGTGTGGGGCTCCGGCGTGGTCGACTCTTGGTTCCCTAGCTATTCGTGGGACCAACATGAATAAGACTGCTACCCCCATCAAAGTTGCCCAGGTGAACATTCATCACGCTAAGGGGGCATCAGCCGCCTTATCGAGGGTGTTCACCGGGACAAACCTGGGAGTTGTGTTGATCCAAGAACCTTGGGTCAACAGGGGGCAGATCAGAGGACTGCCGAACAAAGAAGGTAAGATGATCTGGGATGTCAGGTGTGACAACCCCAGAGGTTGCATCTTTCTCAGAAATGACATTAATTATATCTGTCTTTCGGAATTCATGACGAGGGACCTAGTACCGGTTCGTGCCAAGATCCTCACAGGGCACTAACTCCTCGACGTAGTAATAGCCTCAGGATACTTTGCTGGAGATGGGCAAGCACCACCAGAAGAAGTACAGAGGCTATCCAACTACTGCAGCAGGAGCAATCTACCCCTTCAGCTGGGCTGCGACACCAACACGCACAACACCATCTGGGGTAGCACGGACACCAATCAAAGAGGTGAGCAATTACTAGAATTCATACTCGCGACTAACCTAAATGTACTTAATGTGGGATGTGTCCCCACATTTGTAACTAGGACTAGGCAAGAAGTATTAGATCTAACGCTCGGCAGCCCGAGCATTAGTAGAATAGTAAGGAACTGGAGGGTCTCAGACGAACCCTCTCTTTCTGATCATCGAATCATTATGTTCAACGTAGAAGGGCTTGTGATACAAACCACCTTCACCAGAAATCCTAGGAACACAGATTGGGAAAAATACACCACCAATCTAAAATGCAACCTAGAACAGATCAAGTTCAACGGCAACAGACACGTCGAATTTTAGCAGACCCTAGAGATGGTTAAAGGGGCAATTATGAATGCATTCGAATTCAGCTGCCCCAGAAAAGAAAAGAAATCACACAGTGGTACCATTTGGTGGAACGTACACCTGTCAAATCTGAGATCCGATGTCCGCAGGCTATTCAACAAAGCCAAGCGGGACGGAGATTGGCAGGGATACACCGACAGGCTATCAAAATACAATAATGAAATAAAGAAAGCCAAGAGAAACAGCTTCAGGAGCTTTTGTGAGATGATCACATCAAGCCCTGCAGCAGCCAGATTGTATAAAACTATGGCGAGAGGCAGAGAGCAAGGACCAATGTCACTCAGAAGAACAGATGGTAGCTACACATACACAGAGGATGAAGAGCAACGAGCTCTCCTCCTACTGGAGACGCACTATCCAGGTAGCATACCATTTGAACCCTACAGATCACTGGAAGAACCAGGTAAAACCAGACGAGAAGACTGGAAGGTAGCGAAAACCATATGCACTCCCCAAAGAGTGAAATGGGCAATTGACTCCTTCCAACCATTCAAGTCAACCGGAATTGACGGTATATTTCCGGCCCTTTCACAAAAAGGGCAAACGGAACTACTGCCATTTATTATTAAAGCAACCAGATTCAGTCTGGCGCTCCGGTAACCTTCATTCCGAAAGTAGGAAAGAAGGACCCTACCCTCCCGAAGTCATTCAGACCAATCTGTCTCTCATCCTTCTTACTGAAGACACTGGAGAAGATGGTAGAAGAACCAAGATACTGAAGAGGGCGGCGACATTACACACCGGGCAGCATGCATACAGGGCGGGCAGATCAACCGAAACCGCTCTGTACGTGCTTACCGAAAGCATCCAAAGATCACTCGAGCATAAAGAAATGGCCCTATGCGCCTTCTTAGACATAGAGGGGGCATTCGACAACACCTCTCACGAAGCAATAAATCGGGCCCTAACGAACAAGTGAGTGGACAGAACCACATCCAGATAGATGTGCCAAATGCTAGCTACAAGAACTGCTGAAACGAAAGTGGGCGATATCTGCTTTCAGATCAGCACAAACAGGGGATGCCCACCTCTGATGTGGAGCCTCGTAGTAGACGAACTACTCGGAACACTAACCGGGAACGGAATCACTTGCCTTGGATATGCTGACGACATAGTCATCATGGCTAAAGGCAAATTCGAAGGAACCCTCTGCGATCTCATAGAGAGTGAGCTAGAGACTACCAGAAGATGGTGCCTTTCTGTCAATTAAAATTAAACAAAAAGTGGGAACCTATTATCACAATGAAAACAAATTAATTTGGTCTTTAATCTAAATTGCGAGTTTTTGTTAACAATACCCAAAAATAAAAAAACCTAACGAACCTTGACCTCTTTATATCTTCTTCTCATAGACTGCTGCACACGTTCTTGAGATTTTCACGGTTTTTAGGGCTTCCTTAATTCGTTCAGTGGAAACTTTGATGGAAGACACTGGTTCTACGCCATAAACTAGGCCCTTTACATGTCCCCATAAAAAAAGTCCAGCGTGTTGAAGTCCAAGCAATTGGATTTGCTCTGCCAATCCTCCGATTGGGAAACACTGTATATGAATAATATGTGCAACCATTCATAATTCGCGGTGAAATTGAAGGTTCAATTCAAGTATCTCCCCACTATTCCTGCCCATATGTTTACGCTAAACTGTTCTTGGTGTCCAGATTGTCTGATCATGTTTGGATAAAAATTCAGGTACCCTACTTGGTGCAGTATCCGTCTGAAAAACTACAAGCGCAGTGGAAAATCTCGAGAAAGCAAACCTCTGGATATAATATGGGTATAACGTGTTTCCAGACAGTTGAATGGGAAACATCCAAATCTTTTGCTACTTGTCATTCAAAATCTCTTCTTCCATTACTGGATTACATGCTTATGGCGGTCTGCCAGCATTGTGCCTTGGAGTCTGGAATCTACCGTATTTCCGAACGTGATGATGGGAATTTACAAGAGTTCTCTGATTGGGAAACTGGCGATTAGGAAACAAACACGATCAGACACAAACCAACTTTCAAATAATGTCAAATGCTTCCAAAGAAACCTAAACATCAAAATGAAGATAGCAGTCAAAGCCCACTAAGTTAAATTTATTTTTCATCGTTTCGTTGAAGAATTTCAATTATTATGGTCGTAGATGCATATAAATTACGAAAGAAAAAAATGTGTGAAGAAAACAAAAAAATCATTTTATGTATAAGAATACACCAGCAAAGCATTACGCTTGACCCCTGAAAAAATATCTTCCTTGGCATGTTGGATGATGTTAGCCCTGAAACGTAATCTATGTTTCAAATTTGATCTCAATATCTTAAAAACTGAGAGAGGTATCAAACAAATAAATAAATCTTAAAATTTCAACTCACTGTACATTTGTAACGAAGTGTTTGCGGATACATGTTAATGTAACTAAGTTTGACCTGAAAAAAACCCGCCCATAAAATCTTGATTCTGAATTTTGAAACTCCCTCTATGGAGTCCCTTAACACTCACTGAATCTTTTAGATTCAGTCCATAACAGAGACATTCGTCTTGTCGGCAATGCTTTTTCCACAAGCTCGCTTACTTCTCTGGAACACTTTAGAAAGGATGTTGATCTGTCTTTAGTTCAGATATTTTCATGGAGACGATGCTCTTCTGGTTAGATACAGTAGGTCAATGATTTTTTGTTCAATGAGTGTGGCATCGATTTAGTACTGACAAAAATCAATTGAAATAAATTTCTATCCTAAATGCTGAAATACATCAATTCTGTATCAAAAAAATTCAAACGCTTTTCTTTCTAAGTAAAATGTACTTTTTCATTACTCAGTGATTAAAAGTTAGTAGCATGATGAAGCTAGTGGTACAAAACGCTTTTCTCGAATTTACATTTTTTTATGTAAGAGAAGTTTCGTAGATAATATTAAATAAATGCAAAAAACTAAAAGTTGCAATGGAACGGTCGAATTAAGGACGTATGTTGAACCTGAATAGAAATAACTCTCTTTAATAATTTTTGAAATTAAAGAAAATAAGTCCATTCTAAGGGATTAATCAAAAAAAAAAATTGTTCATGTAGAAGTTGCTAAAGTCGCGTGCCCCCATCGGAATATGCCTTTTTTCATCTCCTTCAATAAGTGTACTGGAATGTTTTCCTGACACCAAACTGCTATTTCATAACCTCGACACGTGTTTCATTCACCAAGTGACCATCTTCCGGCGAGAAAGATTCAAACCGAAACACGTGTGGAGTCGGAAAAATAGCGTTTTGGTGTCGGGGTACATTGATTACTACACCAAAGGTTCCAAAGAATGCAATGCAAGTACATAATCTTCTTCAAAGCAAAATTTTATGAAAATGAGAAAAATTAAGACGCCCAAAACAGATCCCTAAAAAACATCAAGAGAAGTTTTTGCATATACTCGAAAAGTATGTTGCGAATTCGTCAGCCACTTCCTTTTTAATAATTTTTTGCGGATCATCACACTTTTTGAGTATATTGTTATTCAAGTTTCAATCACCTTCATTAGAAGCATAGTTTATTCTTTTGTTTGAGAGCTGTTTTTTTAATGGGATTCTATTATTCTTTGCTCTTAAATGATTGTACTACCGGGCCCAATACCGAGAAAATAGCATGTTATCCAATATAATATTAATATAATGATAATAACAATACTCCCTCATGAATACTCACAGAGTCTACCCAAAGGCATAGACTGTATGGTAGAGGATGGCTATTATTATTTGCCGTGTCGCTCTGGGGCGACTTACCGATTTTTTAAGGCGTATTAACTTTTCAGCTCTAGGAAAACCCAGAAAACCTACAGCACCTCCACGGGTGGTCGGTGCGCATTTAAAGGAAGCACTAGACGTAGAGATTGGCATCTAGACAATTCAAATCGACTCCGATGAAATTGGAAAACATTCTCTCTCACTCAGGATTCTCACCTGGTCAAGCGCCAATAGAAGTTTCAACGGCCGACATCTGGCCACTTCGCTACCTACCAACAAATATGGAGAATAGATAGGAAGTCTCAACGTTCAGGTCGTAATTTTGTCCACGGTATTGGGCCCGAGAACCTTCTTTTTACCATTTTATAATTAACAAATACGCATGTTTGGTACATATCGAAAGTATTACCTTATAATTTGAAAATCACTTGCGTGATACACCTACCAATATTTGAGATTTGTTGTGTATCGAGTGATGTAAGTGAAAAAGTTCCCAAGACGAAAAATATTATCAAATATTCAATAACTTACTGACATGAAAAAATGGCGTTCTCCATCTTTTGATTGCATATGAGTATTGGAAGATGTTTACAGAAATATTTTCTCAAATATCAGTATGTGTTCGAAAGTCGTTCGAATCATATCCTGTTAATTCAAAATAAAATTTTCACGAAAATTTTGCATGTACTATACTTTTCAAAGTTTTGTATTTTATCAAGTATCCAATAACTTATTGACATAAAAAATGGTTTTCTCTATCTTTTGATTAGGTATTGCATATGAGTAACTGACGATGAAGTTAAATATTTTTTTTCTCATCCTGTTAATTCAAAAATGAACTGAAATATAAAAAAATTATTTTTGATAATAGATTATTGTTCGACTTGTATTAGTAGAAACATATTCCTGAATGAATTGGGCAAAATGAAACAATCTGCTTCTTCTACATATTTCCATTGAACTATAGATATCCTCAAAACAAATAAAATTACAATATTTTAACAGTAGGGTCCAAATTCGACGCTTAAATGGCCTTACTACTCAATCGGCGCGGTTGCCAAATCTTGGGTTGGTATTAGTCGGTGAAATGCAATGCATTATATACCATATACACGATCCACAGAAGCGCCCCCTACACAGTCGATGATGGAATTAAATCTGTATAAAAATCATGATTTTACCGCCTTTTTGGACCCTCCCAAAATTTCGTCCCATGAGCCTCCTGACCGTCCTTGACAGTTTAACATAGCTAAACGTTGTCAAGCCCGAAGGCGGGTCTGAGTTGGTGGGATTTGGCCTGGGTTCGTAGGTAGTATGTATGAAAGTCAAAATGTTTCACTTAGGTAGGTACCTTTAGAAAATTTGCAACTTTTCTATGCACTATGCACGAATACCTACAAAATACACAACTTTATAAAGTACCGATACAATAATTGAGTTTTGTTAGCAACTTACAATTCTAAAACTAATCAAACAATAGCGCTACAAGCTACAGCTGCTACAAGTTCATCAACATCAAATGACAAAGTCAAAATGTCTGCCATGGGCCGGCCGTTGCCAGTTGATATCCTTTGCCGCTAGTGTCGAAAGAGGCACTTCTCAAAAAAGTCGCCCGATCATAATCCATGGTACTTCTCGAGTAATATATTATTGAAAATTCAATAAATATCACGAAATGAATGTTAATATAAAACAGTCCAAAATATGTGGCATGGTGGTAACATTATGAAAGTCGTAAGGACTTCTCTAGATCGCATTGATTTTAACTGCTTTTGAATCGTATTTTGCGAAATCACAAGGTTAATATATATTGCATATCATTGTCCGCAAAGCAAAATCGCTGGTACTTATCTGTAAAATCGCATTGTTGATCCATATAGACATTAAATTGAATTCCCTGCCACTTATTACTGCGACTTCGCTGGTTAACTGGGTTCAAGCCCGCAGTGCGGCGAAGTGCCGCAAAATTAAGGCGAGTTTACCACACACTAAAACAAGGCGTGCTGTCTACCATCGAACAGGATAGGATACGAATGCTGGTGGCTGCAAAAAATTCACTAGTGAGGCGGACGCGAAAAACATGAAGTTCCGCGATAAACCTTCTCGCCTATTCCAAGAGCCTCTACGTGTTGTGGATAACCCACCGGCGGCTGATCGGGTAGAAACCTTCTGGAAGGACATTTACAAATTTCCGCAACCACTCAACGTAGATACTTCAGTCCTAGCGCAGTTCGAAGCTTTCTGAAGGAGGCTTCGTACTACTCAATGAACTGCGCAATCCGATAACTCGAAGAACTTTGCTGTTCCAGGCTCTGATGCGCTAAATAACTAGTGGTGGAAAAAATGTCCAAGTTCCCACTACCATCTAGCAGAGGAGGATCCACTTCTTAAATTCAAACCAGTCATCATTTCAACGCTTTGTTTTTGCAATCGGCGAAGACATCACAAAAACTGAAGAAGTGTATAGGTACTTTGATGGAATTGAATATAAATTTTATAATGTTCTGACAGCGTATGATATTTCTTTAAAAATGATTTGTTTTTTAATTATGGTTTTGGTCATTTTTTGAAAATTATTTTTTCAACCACATTCCTGGGACATACCTATGGTAAAACGCTTATCTTATGTGAATATTTAAAAAATCATAAATAAACTTTTTCAGATCAAGTTAATAGATCTTTCATTTTTGTTCATCAGTTCAACAAAAAACCTTCGATTGAAATTTATGAAAGTTAATTCTGCCGTTAAACAATCTTTCATATCTTCAAGAATAAAAAAGTTGAGTGATTGAATGAATGTCCTGGATTCATTGGTCGATGTACAGAAAACATTGATATCATGATTAAAATATATGTACTTATGGGATTGTAATTATGATTGACTCATACACAATTTTGTGATGAAATTAATGCCTCTCAAGTAGTGATTAGTAACTCGAACATCAGGCAAATTATAACAATACATTAAATCGATGAACTCGGGCAACGGCTGAAAATTAACGTCCCTATACATTCCCGCGAAGGTGTTTTCGTTGGGACACCCTGTATATTAAATCTCAAGTGAGAAAATATCGATATTTTGTCGAAATTTCAGAATTGGCAAATTTTTCAATGAACTCTGAGAAAATGAATTATCGATTTGTTTGGCAATAATTAAGAAATCCAGTAGCATTTGAAGTGGTGTCCTATTGAACACTACCTGACTATCACAAAAGCAGGACTCATTGTGATGAAATTGCAGTTTCAATTGCTTTTTGTTCTAGTTTTTCCATGAAAACAGGGACCCCGCACGAAAACATAATATGGGAAATTGGCTTTCCATCAAATTGTAGTAACATGGGTCATACAAAAAATGCGTTAGTTTAAATGATTTTGTACGTGTCGTTCCTGAGATAAAAGCGGTCAAAGTTAAAGTTCGTATAAACGTCGTAGTTGGGTGGGATTGACATAGAAAAAAACTATTTTGCTAGTCGAAATAAGGTAAATTTAGGATGAAAATGTATTTATCAAAACTTGTTAACTTGTCCAATTATAATATTATTAATGATAGTACATTGCTCTATACGTGGCATACCTAGTCAAAAAGATCACTTAGATATGTGACTCGAAAAATCGATTCAGAAATCTTTTCACTTTTCTATATTGCTGTTTCAAAATATCCCAAAGAAGTAACCAACCCTTCTAGAGAATTTCACGTTTTTTTTCATGCAATACATGGAACTGCAAGTGATCTTTTTAAGTTTTTGTGATTGAAAAAAGTCGTAGATTTTTCTCTTAGTAAGAGTTTGAGTGAAAAAGGTGGAAATCAAAATCTTCTGTCAATTCATCCGAGTGTAATTTGTAGTAGTAATACCACAAATGATTGAATTTTTACAATAAGTCTGTCGATTCATTTCTTAACGAAACTGAATTGGTTCGACCGAAACATGTGCTGTATTCTCGAATCAATTCAGTTGAGTTCAGAAATAAAAGACAGACTTATGAGATGAGTTCAATCACAAATGGAGTATTATTAGACTATTCCACAAAGTGAATGGTAAAAATCCAAAATTCGGGAGAAGTAGAGGAAATTAGATAAAAGTTGATCTGATGAATAGATTAATTTCAATAAACAGGAAGAATTGGCATCGAGCGAAATTTATATTTGATGAAAATAGTAATCTGACGTTTAACTGTCACATAAACAATCTGAAAACAACGAACTTGACAGGCCAATCAGAGTCATGATTCAAGTTTGGTGTTATCCATAATTCGATCTTGACTAGAGCTCCTGATTGGTTCAGTTGACCAGTGCGTGAAATATTCAATAGGATCTCGTGGAGTTCGTTTCTATATGGGTATGGTTTCGTATTCCGAGGGATGATGAGGCAAGTAAGTTGAGTTTTTATGAACATTTTTGTGTAGTTTTCATTTATCATTGCGACTTTTGAAACTGCTGAAATGCCAATCCGCTCCTACGTGAAAATGATTATTGCAATTCACGAGTTTTTAAATTCCCAGTTTCTTGAACTGTTACGCTGAGTCATAATCGTCTTTGGATCCGAAGATTCGCTCAAACACACGCACACCTAATCGCATAAACATGAACAGGCGCCCTCAAATACACATTTAGAAAAACTATGCTAATTATGGAACACTTGGAACTTCGGATCCGAAAAGTAGGTATTAAATATATAAAAGATATTACCTAAGTCATTAATGAAATTTTGTGGAAGAAACAGTTGAATGCAGCGCAAACATTTTGAACAAAGTTGTATTCCTATTTAATTTCGTAAACAGAAAATGGAAAAAATAATTTGACAACCGGACGTAGCCGAACGATTAATCTACTAAATTTAACTCAGGCATCGGGACGCGTGGAGCTTCACACCGTTCAGTTTTAGCATCGTACAGCAAACTCTCAAAATATAAACTTAGTTCATTATTATAACTTCGTTAGTAAAACATTCATTTATTTATGATAACGCGTGGTGAGTCTAAAGTGGACGATGGCTTTTATTTTGATAGCTTGCTTAGTGGAATCGGAATGATAAGTCACCCGGAATCATGATATCAGCCAGTGTAACTGAATACTACCGTTACGGGAATAGATGGAAGAAAAATGGGTATAATTTTTGTGTTTTTGTTTCGCGGAAACATAATTCCATAATCGATGAGGCCAAATACTGTTTTGCTGCGATAATATGAGCTTCAAACAATCATCATCCCTCGAGAACACTGGACAAAGTATTGGCTGTGATCCAAAATCTGCTAAACGTAACAGTGGTTTATTTGCCTTCTTGAAATGGTTCAAACCGTCGGCATCTCGTGAGTCCATAACCGCGGAGCCACAAATATCTCAATCAAGCAGCTGTGATAGCTTGAATTCCACTCATAGTGTAGGGACAGTGGCTTCTTTCTCTTTTGTGCCGCCTAGTGATTACAAAAAATGTGCCTCCGAAAAGTGTATTGCTCTCGGCCCTGAAACGGATACCTATAAAGCAAGACTAAAACAAAGAGACAAGAGGAAAGAAAATGATAAAAATTTGACACTGAGAAAAAAGTATAATTTATTCTTCAACAGAGACACCCTTTTGAAACCTAAAACTGTAGAAATCGACGAGGAAAACTCGAAAAGTTTGCCGCTAATGACTCGTGGGGGGATGGAGTCTGTAGAAGTTCATCGAAGAACTATTAGTGAATCTTCAAATATCAGAAGGGTTGGCTCTCATTCGCACGTGAAAGGAAAGAGGAAAGCGCCCCAACCACCTTCACATAAAGTGGCACAAGATGGAATGTCTACTGCTAGTCTCAGAAGAACGAAACGTTTAGCACCCACACCACCAGCTGTATCGGCTGAGAAAGTAATCAAATCGATTAGCATAGTCGACAAAACAAATTCAGGTGCATATGAAGATCTAGGTGTTATATGCAATGATTCTTTGAAACTAGATAATGGTATTCTGAAGTCAGTTAAAGATCTATCCCCTAATTCGATATCTGGTGAGACAGAAAAAAATGAGAAATTAACGTCAGCGTTCTTGAGACCATCTCAAAAATCAACTATTGTTGAAACCCCCGTCTCTCCCAGGCCTTGGTACAAAAGAAATACGAGCCGTGAGAGTGTGACTAGGAAAGATAAAACTGAAAATAAATACGAACCAATTGAACGCTTACCAGAAGTACCGTTCTCGAGAAACTCTTCTTTAGATTTGACTTTGGATGAAATTCAAGATGAACGAAGAAGAGACGAGAAGAGAAAATCGGGAATGTCGTTTTTAACGAATATAAGTGAATTGGATAGGGAGGCTTGTGAAATAATGAAAAGCAAAGAACAAGTTAAAACTAGCAGTCCACAAATGGGAAAAATACCCGAGTTTATGCGACCCAGAGACATAAAAATGAATATGGACAGTTGGGTTTCGCCCAAACGACGATCAGCAAGAGATTTGATTGCTAAATTCAACGCAATCACTAATGTAACAAAGGCGACTGTTTTTGGTGCTTCTCAAAGAGATACTCAACCTATCGGAAAACAGAGGAGCTTGGATGAAACTAAAAGGCAAGAAAAAGTATTGGAAAGTCACCAGAAAACAATAGAAGAAATTGATAAGAAGAAAATACCTCTTGCAAAATCAGAAAGTACTAATACTGTGACGCCAAAGCCAGAGACTCCAAAACTGGATAAAAAAAGTTGGATTTGTCCAAAATGCAATATTGGCAATGATTATTGGAGAATAATTTGCCATGTTTGTTCATCAATCAAACCATACTTCGATGATCTTTCAGTTTCACTCAAAGATGACAATAAAATTCAAACAAAATGTTCAAGTCCTCTAATAACAAGGAAAGATAAATTTATATCCCAAAAGATGGAAATTGAAAGATCGAAAACCCAAATAGAGTTTTCCGCATTAGCAAGTTATAATGGAAAAGTTAAAGCTGACCAGTCTTTAGCTAAAGATGGAAAATCACAAAAGGATATGGATCATAAGAAAGAGCAGAGGGAGAAGTTGAGAAAAATGTTAATAGATATGAAAAACTCATTGCCCAAACGTAAGACGAACGCGTTTCAGAAACAGATCAACAAAACAAGTATTTCAGAAGACAACATAGAATTGACTGAGGATCCGGTTGAAAATATTGAGAAAACATCGGATGGAAAAAATAATGCTGAAAAATGCTCCGAAACAGTGTCCCATAAAACACAAGAAGAGAAAGTTGCGGAGATTTTAATAGGCACCACTCAAACAGTATATGAAAATATCAAAGTGAAAAAGACAGACAATCCAAAACTCATAAAAGTTTCCTCATCGGCTCAGACTAGTGGAGTAGTGAAACAATTAGTGCCAACTTCAACAATTGCCAATTTGATAAAAAATCAGAATAAACATAATAATTACGAACTTATGCGACCTAAAGATTTTGAAAATATTTACTCGGATTCAAACTCTAAATCAGCTGCAACGGTTTATGCAAATCTAAGTAGAAACCATGAGCTGTCGCTATTTTTCAATATGCCCAAAAATTTAAAGAAAGAAACAAATAATACTGATACCCTCCGGATCAATGTGCTTTTGAAGAAGTTGGAGAATTCTATATCGGAGGGAGAACTGAAAGATGCTGCTATTTTTGCTGAAGAATTGGCCCAGCTTAGAGTTAATTGTTCAGTGATTAGACAAAAACCAAAAGTGTTACCAGAAGTCGAAAAAAGAAAAATTCAGTGAGTAGAATTTGATTTATTACTGATATTCATTAACGAGAAAAAAAACAGAAGAATAACGTTCAATAGTGCTTTACTTTATTATTTCAAATTTACAGTGTTATTGTAGAATAGAGAGAGACATTTCGATGTTATGTGATAACAGAATAATCATTCGAATATACAGGGTGTTAGGTAAACATGTGGCAAAAATTCAAGGGGTTTATTCCTTGACCTATTCTATGAATATTTGGTCCCATGATGATTTTTGAAAAACTCCGTTGTTTCGATGATACAGGGTGATTAAAATTTACTTCATTAATAACATTTTATAATCAAAAAGTGCATATAGTGCATGTAAAGTTGCTTATAATCCACAATAAATATTCGAAATGACTTCCTCCAGCCTGAATACGAGCATTCAATCTTCTCGTCATGGACTGCCGAACTCTTTCAAACACACCAGGGACATTTCTAATTAAGTTACACCCAGCAATTATCCTATTTCGCAAATCATCCAAATTCGCCAATGGAGTAGCGTAAACTAATGACTTCAGATATCTCCAGAGGAAATAATCCAGGGGGTTCAGACTCTTGAATGCATCGGGAAGTCTATTGTCATGAACCTGTCTAATTAATTTCAAACCTTCATCAAATCGGTGATTGTGATTCAAAGCGTGTTTTGGTCTCGAAAAATAGATATGAGCAATGTGCTCTCTGAACTGTACTTTCATGGCCCTTCTAGTTCGACCCACATAAATCCTCGACTTTAGCTAAAACTGAAAACTGAGTCCTTAAAACTTATTTTTTATTTGAACCCAAGGTCTGATATAAAAAGCATGTCGGACTATGATGGAAAATATACGGAATTGTCAACCATATTCATAAATGATATTCTTTTTTCGGAAAAGGCTACGTTCTGCTTGAATAATAGTAATATGATAATAATAATAATTGTTCCTCATAAACACTCATAAAGTGTACACAAAGGCGTAGCTTATGCGGGTAGAGAAAGATTATTATTATTATTTGCCGTGGCGCCTCGGAGCGACGTACTGATGTTTGGTGGTGTATTAACTTTTCAGCGGTAGAAAAACCTAGAAAACCTACAGCACCAAGCCGGGTGGTCGGTGCGCACTCCAAGCAAGCACCAAACGGAACAAATAATAATAATAATAATAATAATGCTCCCTAATAAATACTCATGGAGTGTACCCAAAGGGATAACCTTCCTCTTCGGCAACAGTTAATCGTCAGATTTGTGGTCGGTATTGGCCTTTTGAAAATCCATGCTGGACCCATACGGCGCGCACAAAATATCCCCAAAAAGTAAATTTTTGACAGGAATTAGCAACAAGTTGATAGAAGAGCATTTTTCATTGGTGGTACACTGAGTGGAGACCGTTATTTATTCATTCATTTCAGAAACAAACAGGCCTAAGCCTAATTACATGTTTCTTTATAACAAAGTAATAACATTTTGTATGACAACATTGCATTTTAATTTCTAACCATACTGTTTAAGTATTTAATACTTATAATAATCATTAATTGAATTAAAAAATAATGGTATTTAATATATGGTATTGATAAATAATTTAGTAATAAGTAATACATAGTTTAAGTATTTAATTAACATACACACATATAATAATATTGCTATATATTCATACAGGGTGTATCCCAAACGACGCCATCAATTCCAGGCTGCAGGGGCCTCACCCCAGAAAAAAAAGTCCATACGGACGTATGCCCTAAACCGTCCCGCCTCCAAGCAGCGGTGTGTCAATAGTTTAATAAAAAAACTGTTTTTCATGAATTACTCAAAATTCTTTCCTTCGATTTTGATTATGTTTCGTGTGTTTGTTAGTAGTAACAAGAGACTTCTTTTCACGAAATTAAATTTTGAATTTTAATTCGAGTGGCGTCGCAGTTGACTCTCTGCTACTCGGAAACGAAGCAAGCCCACAAAATATGACAAGGAACCACCCCCCGAAATCATTCAAGACACACCCTATATAGATGTGTTCAAAAATCAGTCACTCAGACAGTAGGGTTCTTCGCACCAAATCTATTTTCAAGTCAATGAAAAGAAAAAAAAAGGTAAAAAATTTGGACACTGAATAATATTAATAATGTTTATTCGCCATGAATTCGAATGATGTGACACATGGGGTGAACAGTGTTGGCGAGTGTGCACAGTAAATTTAGTTTATCAAGTTTAATCATTTCTCTTACATTGAATTTGAATTTAGAAATTGAAATATCGAATATTTCAGAGGCAAGAATGAGCATAGCAGTGCCTGTTATAATATGGCTTGCACATTCTGTCAATTGCGCCATCGCTTGCTACCTTAAAGGTAATGTGACGAGGACGCAATCCTGATGGTGGGATGTAAAATTTAACTTGTTCGAGTAAATATATGAGAATCATTAAATTTGTTGCATACCTTCTGTGTTCTAGTTTATCGATACTGAGTTCTTTTCTCAGTGGGCTATAGCAAACAAATTGGAATCTTCTGAGGGATATGATGTTATTTCATCATTAGTACGTCTTCATCTCGGCGAGAACGGAGATGTCCATAGAAATATATGGTTTCAACAGGACGGAGCTCCTTCTCATTATGCTTTGCAATTGAGGAATTATCCATATGATACATCTGATAACAGATGGATGAGACGACGTGGTGCAATCGAATGGCCAGCCCGGAGTCCAGATCCTAGACTACTCGACTTTTTCTTTGGAGTCATGTCGAAAGTTTCGTCTATGTCGATAGACTTAATAATTTAGAAGATTTTTAAGATTCTCATTAGGCAAGTAATGTCGGAAATTCCTGAAGACCATTTACTTAATAGTGCTCAGGGAATGTTCATAAATTAGTTTATTGTCATCAGACAAATGGGCTACAGTTCGAGCATTTTAATAAACTAATTTTGTTTAAGAACGAAATGAAATGTGTATTTTCTACGCATGTAAGTATTTGAAAATAATAAAAGATACCCTACAAGAAAGTGATAGTTTTTCACTCTAGAGTGAAAATAAAGCGAATGAACATTATCGTGCGACCCGATGGGAATAAGCTAAAAACAATTTGATTGATTTTTTATACTAATGACAGTTCTGTTAATCTCACTATTTGGCACTTGAATCAGCAAACGAACGTCACTCCGTTATAAACCTTTTCACGATTATAATTTGAACTTCTCTCTATAACTATAAGTATTATGGACTCTGATAGCAGAATTCCAGTATTTTATGAATAACATCTATCGAAAAAAAAAAGAATTTCAATCTCGAAATGAAATATGTTTTTTCTTTCTCGGGATTGCCACACTCGCTCCGCCCCGTTTCCCTCGTGGACAAATTCTCACCCCCAGAAAAAAACGGTATTTTCATCTCTTGATGAAAAATATACTGTTTTCTCTATCAATGGATTTATTTCAGTTTTGGACGCCTAAAATTGTAGCATATAAAAAATCGTTCTTAATTAAAACTTATGTACGTCACTGCCTGATTCAAATACCATATCGCTGAAATATTCATCTGGGTACATTTCTCAACTAATAACATTTCTTAACAGTTTCTGTCAATGTATATCTAAAATGCACCCCCTCTGAGATACAGGGTGTCGAAAATATATGAAAAAATACGATAATTTTTTTTCTCCAAAACTACTGAGATATCATTTCCGTATGCACCAATCAGAGAATTTTTCAACTTGCTTAATATTATTGAATGGTAAAAAACTCGAAAACATGATGAGGGTGAATTGGAACTCTGAATTACACCTTCAATGTTTTTTCCACACTTTATTTCAAATTGAATAGTTTTTCAAGGTTAGTCTTGGAGTCCAATCTGTTTAATACAAGATGTTAAGTCTGACAAAAAATGTAAGCTTGCTATTTTTTTCTGGGATAAACGTGTACTAAACGGACTGAAACTTTTATTGAATTACTTTGAGGTCAGATAATATTTTATCTGTTTCAGTTTCTATTTCAGGATTGATACTTGAATTTTCTTTCGATCCTTGATCCTTGCCAAGTCGAGCATTTCAGACTAATTTATATGGTAGGCTGATCAATACGCGACTGGTCAACGTATGAAACACACGAAATTTGGAATGAAAAAGGAACGTGTTTTTTTTTCATTGTCCTCAGTAGATATAGAGGAGATGCAATTTAGGATATATATTGATAGAAACTTTTCACCCCGAAATGAGGAATGGAACGAAGTTTGTTTTATTCTGAGTCACCTTGTCATTCATCATGAAAAGTTCTGCATATTCCAGAAAATATGAAATTGGTCGGTGGTATATGAGTAGTGTTGAAAATATGAGTTTTTCACAACACTAAAGTACTTTTATCTTTGCCAATTTCGTAAATTATTACTAGTTGTCCAGAATTGATGATAACGTTCAAATATAAAATCATTATTATCTACCCTGAGACAAACAAGATGTTCTTAGGAATAAACTTGAGTGATAAACACTTACCTGTATAGTATACCTAGATGGATGAACTTGTAGTGTTACTGCGAAGACAAACATAAAAAAACGTTTTTGGAGATATACAGGGTGTCTCAAAACTCAAAGCCATCTTTTGGGGAGGTGATAGTCCAGCTCATGGCCAACCAGAATATCAAAATATCGTAAAATATTGATAGTTTTTGAGATATTGACACTTTTATGAATTTCTTGAAAATCGAAACGTTTCATCAGTATTTCGAGTGCCACAAGAACAAAACTTTATATTTCCAATTCAAATTTTTGTTATTCAACCTTGAATAACCCTTCTACTGATTAAAATCCGAGATGAAATTATAGGTGCCATACCTTTGGAGAAAACATAACAACGAGTTTATTTATTTTTTTAGCTTACTTAAATTCTTCTTAGGTACTGTAAATGAAATCACCACGCTAACTTGGCATAATATTTTACCAAACGGCATGTTTATTGGTAGTTTTAAACATATTTTGTCTACCCCCTTAGAAAGAATAAGATGTTGCTAGTTCACTGCATAAGGATCATTTTTGAAATGATTTTAGTAGTGGCTTGCAGCGACTATTTTCGATGTGTATTGATGTTTCGAATAGTATACTCTTTTTAAATAACTTACCAGGTTTGCATGGAGATTTTGTTAGTTAACAGAATGAAGATTCTTACTAAGCTAATAAAATAAATTAACTCGAGAATCGGGCAAATATGCTTTGATCCTCCGGATATAGCACCAATAATTTTATTTTGGATTTTAATCTGTAGAAGGGTTATTCAGGGTTGCACAAAAAAAATATGAATTTGAAATATGAAGTTTTATACTTGTGACACTCAAAATACTGATTAAAGGCTTCGATTTTCACTAAAATCATTGAAGTGCCAATATCTTCAAAACCATCAATAATTTACTAAGGTCATATTTCGATAATCTGTTCTTTTTTCTATTTTCGATATTGTGACAAATAAAATTGGCTGTTCAAAATTGGGAACATGTAGAACTTTTTATGTATAATGTTTTTTATAAAACGAAAAATATATCTGTTTCCATATGTCGCTAACTCAAGTAGACACTATGGTGCGCTTGAGCTGTGGACTGAATTTTCCAAACTTGTATTTTGCTCTGAATTTCCTTTTTTGATAGGAGTATTTTAACAAAAATCCATGAAAAAATTGACAATTACTATCTATTCTTTTCTTCCATTTCCCATCACTAAAATGTAATTTTTTGTATATTCTTCACTATTTTATTCGATACTCATGGTGGTTTCATTTTACTTTCACTGAAATTAATGTACCAGTTTTTTTTCTCTCTATATTTTTGATTCTCAAAACCTTCAATTAAACTATGAATTCAAGTTTTCATTTCCATTAATTGATTCATGAGAGAAATCCTATTTTACGCGATGCGCGATGCCACTGCCAACAAAGACACATATAATTAGAATCATTCTATAGTGCAGTCGCGGTCGTTGTCATCAACGTGGGCTTTGTTTTTATCTGACTCATTGGATTCGCCACATTTTTTGTTCTACGAACTTTGCAGACATTTATTACGGAAATATAGTAGGTGGTGTTCACTTTGAACCACATGATTATTATCTTATTTGTTCAGAAAATATACCCTATTGATAAGGTTGAAGCGCAAAGCAAGGATTTCTCTTTGGGGGCGTATTTTCTTTGGTGAGAATCAGTATGTATGTGATTTTTCGAAAGATTAATCTTAATTATTTTCCTGGTACCTACTTTGTAACTGGTGAAGTACCTGGAGCATACATGGACAGTTCCCTTCAAACTTATTTAATAATACGATATAATGATAATAATGATACGTCAGCCTGAGCTCAATGAGCTGCACAATCCGATAACCCCGGAAGAAGTTCGACGGGCCCTCAAAGGCTCGAAGAACTCTGTTGCTCCAGGCCCTGATGGGCTGAATAACTATTGGTGGAAAAAATGTCCATGTACTCACCACCATCTAGCAAGAGTTTTCAACTCATGGCTAGATGGGGAGCAGCAGATTCCGGATTGGTTTGTCGAGGGACGAACCGTGCTAATCCCCAAAAACGGAGATGTGTCTGATCCTAAGAATCATTGACCCATAACATACTTGAACGATGTTATTAGATGTTTACACGCATATTATACATGCGAATACTCTCTGCAGTTTGTGTTTGTGAGACATGGACTGCATACAATATTTAGAGATTCCTTCCTCTTTAGCTGATACACATAATGTTATATCTTCACCAGCTATTAAGGAGAAGTCTCGGGGCCGCGCTAGCGGAGGGCTTGCTGTCATCTATGAAAAGGGGTATAACACCATTTATTCTGGATCATGCCTATTTTAAACAATCTGTGGACCTTGATGAACTGCTTGATATCATCCAGATTACTCTAGATAACATATCTGATAATTATAAAGACTTTTCCTTCTTACTGACTGGTGACTTCAACTGCAGAATTGGCGAAAAAAGTGTTATACCGATGAATCTTCTTGAAGATACCAATCTATTTTCTAATATGTTAAGCAATGATGAAATACTAGATGAAAGGGTAAAACACTTCTAGATTTCTCATTTTCTAACAACCTTACACTTATCAATGGGCATATGTCTAATGATAGGCCTGCCAGATACACATATTTTAGTTTCCTTGGCCAGAGTGTGATTGAGTTTTGCTTTTGTTGCAGTGACATATTGGATATTGTTGAAAGTCTTTCAGTACTGAGTAATCAATATATGTCTGATCATTTCCCAATATGCCTAAAGCTTAAATTTGAAGTCTCGTTATAGTAAAGTAAAGAATAATAGGTCAGTTACAATCCTGAAATGGGATAACGAAGAGTGTGACCATTATCAAAGTTCAATGCAGTACTCTCCAAATGTTGGTCTTTTGGTTGATATTGAAAATGCATATGAAAATATTTGTACTACAATTGTTGGGATGGCAGAAAGCATCGGTTTGATATCAAAAAAAGTCTATGGACCAGTGCCTTTCAGAAATCAACCCTGGTTTGATTCATGCTGTAAAATCGCAAAATAAAATTGAAATCTACACTTAACCAATGCAAAAACTATAACTTTTGTGAACCCTTCAAAACTGAGTACCTGAAAACAAAAAAAGATAAAAAAAAATTCTGAATACGAAAAAAACTGAAAAAAACTGAATACCAAAAAGACATACTGAGGAAGCTTAGTAATACCAAAAATCAGGGAAAACTCTGGAAGACATGGAAATCTTTTAAACATCAGTACAAAGAATGCCCAATAGAACTCGAGCAATGGGAAATGTTTTATGATAACGTATACAAGGAAAAAATCGTTGCATACGGTACTTTCGTTTCATTTGGACTCTGAGATCTCATTCACGGAACTATGCAATGCTCTTGAAATGTGCAAAAATGATAAAGCTCCTAGTAAAGACGGAATAACATATGAATACATAAAGAGTCTTCTACAAAATTGGTTACTATATATGTCTGTAAGTGGTTTAACTAAATTTTTATGCTGAAAATATACCTTCTGCTTGGCATGAAGCAATATTAACAATGTTACATAAAAAAGGGCCTCTAGAGGACCCTGCCAACTATCGGGGAATTGCATTATTGAACAGTTTTGCAAAAGTTTCTACTTTGATTTTGTTGAATCGCTTATCTGCATAGTGTGAAGAAAACTGTATTTTACCAGAGTGCCGATATGGATTCAGAAAAAATAGAAGTACTTCAGATAATATTTTCATCCTAAACAGCGCCTTACAAATTCACCTTAGGTTACCAAAGAGGAGAGTGTTTGCTGTTTTTGTCGATTTTAAAAGAGCCTTTGATTGCATAAACCATGAGCTACTGTGGCAAAAGTTGTATAAACTTGGAATAAGCTCCAAAGTAATTAGAATCATCAAAAATATATACGACAATGCCAAAATGTCTGTTCGGGTGAACGGTAACGTTTCTAAGAATTATGCAATTTCAGAAGGAGTTCTTCAAGGAGAACCTTTAAGTCCTCTTTTGTTTCCTTCATTCCTAGCAGACATTGGAAAATACATTCGATGTGAGGGTTGCTCAGGTATCAATATTGATGTTGCTCTATGCTGATGATCTAGTTTTGTTAGGAGATTCACCAATAGATATTTCACGCAAATTGAAAACTTTGGAAAATTACTGCCATTTAAATAAACTATCGGTAAATACAAATAAAAGCAAAATAATGGTATTCTGTAAAGGGGGATATAATAGCAATAAGAACTTGAATTTTTACCTTGACAATAATCCCCTCGAACTTGTCAAAACCTACACTTACTTAGGGGTTACCTTCTCTGTCAGGCTTGTATCTGGAAATGGCAATAAACACAGTAATTAAAGCCAATCAAAGGTTAATTCATGGGGTGCTAGAATAGGGCTGTATACCTCAATTATAATTTCGTCACTGTCATACGGTATAGGTATTTGGGGTTTACGCTATGGGGACGTATTAGAACGTGTGCAGGTCAGTTTCTTCAAAAGGTTGCTGTGCTTACCAAAATGTACTCCAAATTATATGATCAGATTGGAAACTGGCTCAGTCAAACTGAAGCTACAGATGAAGTACATTTATCAAAACGATGCTTTTTGCGACTCACACAACTACACCATGACAATATAAAATATAACTTTCTGCTTCAAATGAAAGCATATTTTGATTTTGCGGGCTGTGGTAATCTATGGACAAATTATCTTCGCAGCAATTCGAAGGATCTATTGAACCAAATTCTAAATAGCTACAAGAACAAACTTCTAAGTGTGGACTTGGAGAAAATATCGAATTCGTCATATCTCCTTATATATCAGACCAGAGCAGAAATTACTTACGAAAATTAGCCCCTATTTACATTTCAAGAATAATTGCTCACGGTATAACTTATTTTATAGATCCTACAGAAATTTGCTCACTCTGCAATTTGTATGTAAATGAATCATTCTCACATGATTTCTTTGAGTGTCCTATTTATACTGGCATTAGAAGTAGTGAACTATTCTCATCTGTTAATTCATTCGATAATTTAATTATCTTACTCTTTTCGCAATTATCTAGCTTTGTCAATGTCCTAATTAATATTTTCAAACTGCGCTTTTTTGTTCTAAATAATGATAATTATAATTATTGTTATTATTATTATCATTATTATTTGGGAATAACAAATTGAAAATGAACCAATAGTTATACCTATAACTAGCTCAGTACAATGTAACCGAATCTCTTGTAATGATATGCATTTTCTCCGATACAATAAATAATCTATCTATCTATCTATCTATCTATCTATCTATCTATCTATCTATCTATCTATCTATCTATCTATCTATCTATCTATCTATCTATCTATCTATCTATCTATCTATCTATCTATCTATCTATCTATCTATCTATCTATCTATCTATCTATCTATCTATCTATCTATCTATCTATCTATCTATCTATCTATCTATCTATCTATCTATCTATCTATCTATCTATCTATCTATCTATCTATCTATCTATCTATCTATCTATCTATCTATCTATCTATCTATCTATCTATCTATCTATCTATCTATCTATCTATCTATCTATCTATCTATCTATCTATCTATCTATCTATCTATCTATCTATCTATCTATCTATCTATCTATCTATCTATCTATCTATCTATCTATCTATCTATCTATCTATCTATCTATCTATCTATCTATCTATCTATCTATCTATCTATCTATCTATCTATCTATCTATCTATCTATCTATCTATCTATCTATCTATCTATCTATCTATCTATCTATCTATCTATCTATCTATCTATCTATCTATCTATCTATCTATCTATCTATCTATCTATCTATCTATCTATCTATCTATCTATCTATCTATCTATCTATCTATCTATCTATCTATCTATCTATCTATCTATCTATCTATCTATCTATCTATCTATCTATCTATCTATCTATCTATCTATCTATCTATCTATCTATCTATCTATCTATCTATCTATCTATCTATCTATCTATCTATCTATCTATCTATCTATCTATCTATCTATCTATCTATCTATCTATCTATCTATCTATCTATCTATCTATCTATCTATCTATCTATCTATCTATCTATCTATCTATCTATCTATCTATCTATCTATCTATCTATCTATCTATCTATCTATCTATCTATCTATCTATCTATCTATCTATCTATCTATCTATCTATCTATCTATCTATCTATCTATCTATCTATCTATCTATCTATCTATCTATCTATCTATCTATCTATCTATCTATCTATCTATCTATCTATCTATCTATCTATCTATCTATCTATCTATCTATCTATCTATCTATCTATCTATCTATCTATCTATCTATCTATCTATCTATCTATCTATCTATCTATCTATCTATCTATCTATCTATCTATCTATCTATCTATCTAATCTATCTATCGGTGTATGAACGGATATATGAGCAAAGGGGACCAGAGAAGGGGGTTGCTAGCTACAAGGAGAACCTACTGATCGACAGGCAGGACTCCGTGCAGTATAAGCGTAACCTTTCAATGGCCTGGATCTATTATCGCAAGACATTTGATACAACATATCTCATCAAGCTCATCATGTATTTGCTCAGATGCCGTGCGGTACCCGATCAAATAGTGAGATGCATTGAACTGATGCCGCTTCACCATAACATCTGGTCAAGTCAGAGTCCAACCAGGGTAGGATATCTTCAGAAGGCGCGTGTTTCAGGGAGACTCCCTCAGCCTTCTTCTCTTCTGCACTCAGTATTGCCATTGTCCGTTGCACTACGGAAAACCCGCGGACACAACTGCGGCACCCCTAGCAACCGGATTGATGAGGTCACCTATCTGTTTTGCATAGATGACCTCAAACTATATGCCTCCGGAGAAAAGGATCTTCATCATTCCTTGAGGAGGGTGCAAGAGTACACACATGCTATCGGAATGAAGTTTGGGATCGACAAATGTGCCACGGTTCATCTCGACGACGATGCGAGGAAAACGGATAGGACGTTCAGCTCGTAGACGGAATCATCCTACATTATCTGGATGCCGGAGAGACGTATACCTTTGTGGAACAACGCCACACCCAAGAGGTAACCATTGTTAAAAACTGTCTTCGCGGCAAGTATCAGTATAAACTCCGACAGATCTGTTCATCAGAAGAAAGTTGCTGCAACTGATATGCTTGCCGGGATTCATAATGGCCTGCCAAAATGTGGTCCTCAACCCTCGTCTACCGTAGCTTATGCGGTCTCAGCCTATATCCACAGGCATAACGCGGCCCTACGAGTGTTGTACTCGACACTCGTACGATATAGACGCCTTATGCTCCGGGGGATATTGAGTCCATTGTGGTTCACTTCGCCTACTCGGGGCACATTATTCTCGGACCCAGTAATCACTCAACTCACGGACGTGGGAAGTGGTTACTGGGGTCAATGAAACACCAGCGCTCCCTCCGGTTGTATCGGGCTTCGGAGACAGTGCCTAACTGGAATATTCCTGATGAAAAAAAAAAAATTATACTCGTTTATAATCACAGGCGTAGCCTGTGCCGACGGAGTAAGGTTATTATTATTTATCGTGGAGCATACATCTGGCCACAACAGGAAATCACCCCAAGCTTTTTATTAAAACCGGTATGCATCATCCAATCTTTGATTATATTTTCCATCATACGCGCCATAATAAAACATATAAGGACCTAGCATGAAAACATGGAAAATTGTCTCTAGGTCTAATTAGCTGAAATTGTATAATGTTGTAGATAGGAAAAAGATTTTTTCGTCGACCTCAACAAAAAATTACATTTTGCGGACTAATTTCCGGACGAAAAATCGACAATTTTTGAAGACAATAACTGTCATTTGTTGTTGTCAAATTAATTATTTACGAAATCCTCTAGATTTTACGTAAAGGTTTGTAGATGTCGACGAAAAAATTTAATATGCACCTCGCCTAAAAACTGTTTATTGTCTCGCCTGCTTGCTAGCCTCGGCTGCGCCTCAGCTATCAATTTGCAGGCTCGACTGTAATAGACAGTTTTTCGTCCTTGGTACATAAATAACTATTGTAAGTGTGTGAAAAACCAGCTCTTCGACTATGTATAGACCCTAACATACTATCGTCAATTAAATTATAATTGGACATGTTATCGAGATCCGATGAATACATTTTCATGCTACTACATAATACAATTCCAGCTAATTTGACCGAGAGCCAATTTCCTATTTGTTTTCGTGCGGGGTCCTTTTCCGCAGAATCTTCGGATAATTATAATACCTACTTTGAATACATAAACTTATTAGATACTAGTTAGTAGTATTGAACAAAAAGGTGATTGGTGGTATTGTTTGTTGTTGTTTGTTCTTCTGAAAATTACAAATAAAAAAATAAACATTTATTTAGTTTTTAAAAAAGAAACATTCGTTTAAAAAATAAGGTATTCATATAAAAAAACGAAAAGTAATTTGAAAAAATCGCAAATGAAGTTCTGGGCCATGTCATATCCGGAACACGCTGCATGGGCCCATTTGCCCCAGGTCACACATCTGTACCAAACTTCGTTTGTTCCGAACTCATTGCAGACTAGGCAAATTTCATCCTCTTGATCTGCAGCCAGGCAATGAACCTCATCTTTACATAACTCATCACTATCTATCTCTTCCTCTGAAGAAGTATCTAATAATATGTTGCGACGGCATCTTTTAATATTACTGCTCTTTCTTTTGGATTTGTTGTTCAATGAAGATTTTTCCTTTCTCGTCTTTTTTTTTTAATGGAATGTTCTTTTTCTTTTATTAGCCTTTTTGCATGTGCTTCCTCTGAGAGTTTTTTATATGGTGAGTCTGTCAGTATTATGGAATGTTGCTTCCTGTTCTCTTTTTCCTCATCCACTTTTCGCCTTTCAGGAAGGGGCGATATTGTCGAAATAGAAACAGTGAAATTGGATCTGTTAGAGACTGTGACTAAAGATTTAGATGAAGATGCTTGAGGTTCAATAACTTCAGTTGAATTAGGGAGCTCAGTATCAACAGTTGTTCCAAATCTTCATAAATGTAATTCACAACTACAGGTAGAACTTCTTGTGCACCCACAAAATCATCATCAGTGAACTTTGTAGGGTCGAGGGGAAACATTCCTGCTGCTTTAAAGCCCGACACTCTTTTCTCAATGGCTGCAACCCTCATATAAGCTTTATTAAAACGGCTTGCTATGTCATATGGAGTAATTTCGGGAGTTTCGCTAGCTAAAGTCACTGCGTGTTTCGAAAATAGGTGACACTCTTTTGAATATGCAGTTTTCAAAGATCCATACAAGCAGACATCTCAATCTCAAGACTGTTGACTGTGAGACGTGTGAGGGGGAATCGACATAACGTGGATGAAATTTTTCTTACAGAACTTGAAAGCCTCTAAAGGAATATGAGAATCATGAGTATCAATAATTAAGAGAATAGGATCATTTTTAGATAGTTTTGTATGGATTTTAAAATGTTCCAACCATTCCATAAAAAGCTGCTCTGTTGTCCATCCATTATCTGAGCACTTGTATATTGCACCAGAAGGGACATCCTTTTGTAGGAGAGAAGTCATTCGTTTACGAGGATAAACATAGATGGAATATATCCCCGATGCACTCATGTCATTCACAACTACAGGTAGAACTTCTTGTGTACCCACAAAATCATCATCAATAAACGTTGTACAGCATACTGTTATATTCTTACCCCTCTCCCAACTTGTAACTGATCCAACTTGTTTTTGTCCCTTAGGTCCTAATATTTTTCCAGGTTTTTGAACAGTGGATATTCTGGTTTCAGCCATATTGAAGATTTGTGAAGCTGGAAATATATGTGAGGACATTACCTTTTCAAGGTTAGAGAAAAATAATTTGACCTCTTAGTTATTGAATGATTCTTCTCTATTCAGATTTGTTACCTCAGGCCTTTTTTTACGGAAAGCTTGTAGTTCTATTACACTTGTGAGAAATATGATTTTTTTCTGCCAAATTATAATGCAGGCGTCTGTGTTTTGTTGGCTCTAGTGGTTTTTCGACTACGGCTTCTAACCACCTAAAAAAATAACATGAAATGAATGTTTGCTGCCTGTTGGGACTGGGGCAATACCGCCACCATAGCGATTTTACCTGTAAGATGGTGACGGCATTAGCTCACAATTTTAATACAAACCTAACATCCTATCAAATGGAAAATATTAGTAAATGAAAACGATTTCAATAGAATTGGACTACTAGAATGACTCAAATAATAGAATGTATTCTGTAACTGTGACAAAATGAATGCATGAGCAATCTTCTTCTTTTACTGATTATTTAAGTGTCGTCACAAAAGATTAAATTTAGAGCGTAAACGGTGAATTGTACCAGCCACAATAATGACTGCGCCCCTTCCGAAATTGACTGATTCATGTCCAAATACCACTATGATACATACTTTATATTTAGGCATTCAGTCACAACAAACTCGCCCATATATGATAAATTGTAATAAAATACTGGTTTTAGTGCATTGTTGACCGCAACATTATAATCTGACTGATGATAAATAGATCGGAGCGTCCTGTAGAGTCAAATTGCCGAAAACACTTGGGATTATCGAATAACACTTTTATAGTGTGTTAAATTCTACAGAATGTTTTATTAGTAAATCAAATTCGCAATGCATATAAGTAATGTACTTTCATACGTTTCTCGCGTTCAAACAATCGTGTGCGAATAAATAAAACAGTGATATAAAATTAAAAAACTATTATTTCTTGAGATTATGCTTTCTTCACAAAAAAACACTTCGGAACTTTGCAGTTCCTGATGTATCTCTATTCCAATTACTGCCATTGGACATTTCTTTAAGAACGGAATTATATTCGGTAGACCATCTTGTGTGACTTGATACTTACTTTAATTTTTTTTCTGAGTGAACCCCTTCTCATAGTCGAACTCACAAAGAAGTTGTATTCCAAAAAAGTCTTTATTTTGGGTGAAAACTGGGCAGCATGAATTCCAACTGAGTTTAGACTATGTGCTGAGCAGGGACTGAATCTTTCGAACTTATTGTTCTTTAAAATTCTAGTCTTTACACCTTTATATTTGTCTGCCATATTTCCAGCATAATCATAGGATTTGCCTCTAATATTTCCAATATCTAATCTAATCCATCCGCTCTCAGTTTTCCTCGATCAGTTTGGCTTCTTCAATATGTTCATTAGTTGTTCATAAAGTCAAATTGTACTTATTGGAATCAATTTAAACAAGTCTGCATATTTGAGTAATTTGTTCTAGATGTGATACATCTGGTGTAAAATGAAACAAAATTGAAAAATATGTGACTTTCCGTATGTTGGCTATGATATCTAATTTTTGTAGAAACCAAATGAATCAATTCTGATTCTTAATATGTGTCAAAAAATGTATTCGAGGCTCCGATTTTTTCAGAAGAGCATCATGATTCTTAACGCAGTGAAGAATCACATCCAAGATATCCTTCAAAATTAGCATCCATTTTTCTTACTCATGGTCACTTCCTCCAAATGATTATCTATGAATTCGCCAATATTGAAACTCCGTTCAAAGCATTGTAATTTTCCTATGACTTATGAGTTATGAGTTATTCATTTTTAAGCACATGCAATGTCCTGCCCTGCGTCTCAGTATGCGCCTGCCTAACAGTCGAATATAACTCAGGATGCCATGGATCTGAAATCATCTGAAAAGAACTGTCTTACTAATTTAGTTCCGTTCATTTCACTGAAAATTAAACTTAACGAGAACATATGTTTTAACTAAGATTTTTCAATTGAAACCTAGTACTCAAATAGTTGATTCAATCATTCACGTAATGATGTATATAACACCATTCCACCATACCAAGCCATCACTATCAAGTCTTTGTGTTTGTGGTAATGTTACTTCGAATCTTGTGAATACAACCACAAATATGCTGCTGATTTCGATTGTAGATTACCCATGTTTGTGTGATCTTGCTTCCAAATGTTGCACAACTTACTCTTGGCTACACTGTACTGATGATGGCCAATCAGTCCAAAACACATGTATATAGTAAAATGCATTTAATCACCAAGTTTTCTGTTTTTATACAGAGTGTTCTCGAAATTGGAGCAACACATAAAATGGGGTGTTCAATGAGACACAATGACACTATTAAATGGCTTAACCTTTTTTTCTTAGGCACTTGAAATTCTCCCAAAATTAGACTCATCTACTCACAATTGTTTGGGAAGCACTGGTTTCATTCATCAGTTCCTAGGGCGACTATCTTCTAGTATTGTGTTTATTACTCGTATTCCCGCACTGTTGCCAGTTTATTATTATTTCGTAAACCTCATTACATTTGGCTTCGAAGTGAACCGATATAAAAACAGTGAATTAAATCAAAATGAGGGCAATGAGGCATTCTCATTGGATAACAGGGGGTCAAAAAGTTACTGAAAATAAACGGAATTTGATTCACAACAGGTGTTCGAAATGACGGCCACCACTTCCTTTGCAGACTCTCGCACGACGAAGTAACGAGTCACAAGCACGCTGAAAACTACCTTATTGTCGCATCTGTTGAACGGCGTTGTTATTTTACCTAGGTTCCAACTACCTACCTAATTGCTTCGAAATTTTTGTCTATTATCCGATTGAAATATCGAGTTCCTGAAAAAGTTACGCGATTGCAAATATGGTGTGCGTAATACCAAACAACACTAGCATTTTCCATTCAATCAAAATCAAAATCAAAATTCATCTTTGATATGCACGTAAAATAGTCACAAAAATCCTAATGAATGCAAGAAGCGATATGATCGAAGAATACCACGACAAACAATATACTACTCTAAATCGATTGGCTTGCGAGCTTTGCCCTTAAAACGGAACTGAATGATGAGGGTGGTTGCGGCCGAGGCCAAGCCAACTCAGCGATCCCCACAGCTACCTACCTCGAAGCTAAAGGGGAACTGTTCAAAGAAAGAATATCGTTTACTTTATCATACAATCTTTCAACATTTAACGTCGGCAACATTGTCAAAGTTATTTATTACGCGCCGGCCTTTATTTGTCACCGCTTCGGTTATATCTAGGAGCCGTTGATCTCTGGCCAGAGGTTCTCAAAAGTTTGCCAGAGTTTTCCGAAATCGTTAAAGTCCAATATTTTCCAAAATAATGTTTTTTCGAGAAAAATGTGTTCTTTCATTCCGCTTTAATTTTTCGGTTTCTATTACCCATTTCATTTATTGCTCCAATTTTGGAAACACCCTGTATATTTCTCTTCGAGAATCCGTTTCATGGTTTTTTACCATCTTTGTATGTGTTCTGTAAAGACCAACGTCAAACTTAAGGAGAATGTAAATCGATGGGTAACCTACATGCTATGGAAAAATCTCCATTACCAAATTCTTACCATTTTCGAGATATTTTTTTTATAAAAATCATTGTCAGGTGTTTTTTCTGCGCTGTATAATTTAAAACTTTTGCATTGAGATTTTTTTCTCAAGTTTAGCCTTCCATAGTGAAAAAAAAGTACTATCTCTAAGCGTAAAATTGCACAGAAAAACTACTGAGACTTGGGAAAATTTAATGTTTTTATAATTTATAAAAAAAGTATATCGAAACCGGGTAAGACTTTTATAATTGGTATTTTTTCATGGCATTTCATACATTATCCTCAGTTAACTCAGTAAACTTAGTCTCTACGGGACAACATATTAAAATTCGGTAATTGAACTAACTTATCCATGGCATTTTTCTGTTTCAGCGTGGAAATGTACGTAGAGGACAAACTTTCACACCGAGGTCCATTTCCTATAGAAGTCAATCCAGATCATACAGTCGCCCAACTGAAAACCCAAATAGAAAAAGAATTCGAAATACCAGTAGCTTACCAGAAGTGGATATTAGGCAAGGAGCTAGTGACCGACGAAAAATCAACTTTGAAAGATCATAATATTACATCAGAAGGATGCCCAGTGTTTTTGTATCTTGTTGCTCCAGGTAAATTTTTATATTTAATATGCCATTGAACTGAAGTGGTCCTGGTGTTAGAGCGAGCACCTGTCTATGAGTCCACTTTTACATAAACTCGTATGTCCATTATTAAAAACTAGTCATTATTCAAGGATCATAACCACTTTGAAGTTAACTTTTGTTATGATCTTTGTTGTAGTTGGGAATTCTTTTTTTCTTTGAAATATTTCCTAAGATTTTCTTTTCTCTTCGATGAAAGACCTAGCGAAGAAATTGCCCAAAAATGCATTGGGGATATTTAAATATGATATTGAATTTTTATATTTGAAACTTTCTGTAGGATGGATGAAAAATCATTTGATTCATTTCCGTGAAATCTGAACCATTCTGCACAGAAATCAGTTACAAGTATCAGTTAAAACAGGTAAAACTCACTGTTTTTTTTTTTTCGTTCCTAGGACACTAGTTAAATAACAGAGCTTTCTGTGTTGTAGATGATTCAGTGGGATGAAATGAAATGGGGTGGGATGGGACATGACGGAATGGAATATGTTACTAGGCTGAGATGATATGGGATAGGATAAATTGGAATGAAACAGATCGGGGCATGATGAAAAGGAAAAGAACTGATGAAACTAGCGAAATGAATCCGGGTAGAATTGAATGAAATGAAACGATTATTACTTTTTTATGTGGATAACGAATGAGACTTTTACCCATCGTATACTTACTACAGCTACTAACGCAAATCCTGAATTTCAGCTGTTCATTGAATGGGCCAACAAGCAATTTGTTATTGTAGAAGATCATGAATAGCATTAAAGTTCCAATTAACCATTGTCTATTTTCTTCAATGCAGTGTTTCATTTAAAATTACAATCAAATGTAATAAAAATGCTATTTATTTTACAATTAATTAATGTCTGTCGAAGAGACATTCAATTAAGTTGACCAAGTAAATAGAAAAATTATCGTCAAACGATTTTTTTTATGAATCATCTAGGATTTCGACGAAACCCCCCCAAAAGCAGAGCCTGTGCGAGCAGCAAGAACCGGGACCTACCGCTTATGAAAGAGTGGATTCCGAACCACTTTAGCTCGGTAGCAGGCGGTGGGGATCGAAACCCGTGCCACCTAGGTGGGAAGCAAGCGTTCTAACACCACGACCATTTCGCACAATTTTTGTGGATACAAAAATAATATTGATAATCATTAACCACTTGACATTTGAGTAGAGTTCTGTGGAATAATCAAAATATTCTATAGGCAGACACTTTACACGTATGAGCGGCAGACGCGTATGAATTGCTGGTTAAGTTCTTATAACTAAGATATTTGTATCAAAATTAAAATATACAAATTCTACAATGGCACATGTTTTCACAAGTTACGAAAGAGGTATACCTACATCATCAGGTAAAAATTAACAATACACCATCAATATCTGTCAGTTGTATTACCACGACGGACATTGACCTACAACTGACTGATATTTGTGAAACGTTTTGCCAAGAAGATCCAATTGCAAGTGTTCGTCTTGTAATTAAACAGGGAAGTTTGTCGTGGTATTGGCCAGGGAAGTAGTTGTATTCTGACAGATGTTTGCCTTTATTTTTCCACTTGGTGGAAACGATTGGAGAAAAGGGTACTCCGTATTCATTTCACTTTGTTAATACCTCTCCGGTACAAATAAATTTCGAGAACTTGTTCGAAATATTACAGTTTACTCCTTCCCGGAGTCTCTGCTGTCTAGTTGTGGCTTGTTGTTGATTTTCCGCGAATGGCGCTGCGATCAACTCAGTTGTGGGTTGTAGTTTCATCCTTGGGGAAATATTAGTAAAACGTTTGTTTGAAGGCGGTTGATGTGTTAATTTGTGTAGAATTGTTCAGGGCTTCCATTGTCTAAAGAAAATAAATCTGTTTGTATTTTATGATTCACAACGTTACGGTAATTAAAAATCTATTACCGTTTTCAAGTGTATGAACAGCGACATAAACCCGGGATATGGTTTATATATAATTGTGTCATTGAGGTGCATAGGCACCTGTTATGTTAAGTACCTACAGGGAGTTCGGTAATTGAATGTTATGATAACGACTGAACCCCGTGCTGAAAGAGTGCAGTAGTACCAACATTAATACGATGACACCGTATTGTTTATTGCAACTTCAGTCTATCTAGTCGAGTGATGAGAGGCTTCCACACATTCCGAATCTCCACGATAGAATGACTGAACACATCATTCCTCATGATTTATACGCCGACTCGATGAGCTTTCGTTTGTACCAATGCGTTTCTTTGTGGATAGTCTCGGCTTCCGACCATTTTATGTTGTGTTGGTTCGTTGAAACATGCTCCGCTATCCCCGGCTTTGATGTTTCTCCTCATTGGGTGCTTATCTTGTGTTCACTGATTCTAACGTTGAGTGGCCTCTTCGTTTCTCCAATATAATCCTTCCCACATTCACACGGAACCCGGTAAATGCAATTTTTCGAGTCACTGTGCTCGTGAGGCGGTTTCGTCTTCGTGAGTTGGCTACGGATGGTGATACCTCGATCCAATTCGCTTTATCTTCTCAGATAACCCGCTCACGAAGGGAAGAGTTAAGGTCGGTAGTGACTAATGATGGGTCATCTGTTCTTTTTGAGTCATCTCTCCTGCGATTAAGGACTTCTGTTATATGTTTCTCGGGGTATCCATTGTGACGTAAGTCTCTCTTGATGAGGTTGAGCTCATTAGAAGATGGACTACTGATGGGATCCTCACTGTCACCGATCATAGCAAACATTTACATAGAGTGGCTCGAAGCCTTCACTTTAGACAAAGCCGACAAAAAGCCTCGGATGTGGCTGAGATATGTTACTTTTGTTATATGGAACCATGGAGACGATGATCTTGATGCCTTTTTACAGCTCATCAACAACATCAGGCCATCCATAAACTTCACAATGGAAAAAGGAAGCCCGGATGGAATACCCTTTCTTGACGTGAAAGTCCAGAACATGAACGGGGATAGCGGAGCATGTTTGGACGAACCAACACAACATAAAATGGTCGGAAGCCGAGACTATCCACAAAGAAACGCAATGGTACAAACGAAAGCTCATCTAGTCGGCGTATATCATGAGGAATGATGTGTTCAGTCATCCTAGCGTGGAGATTCGGAATGTGTGGAAGCCTCTCATCACTAGATAGACTGAAGTTGCAATAAACAAAATACGGTGTCATGGTATTGATGTTGGTACTACTGCACTCTTTCAGCACGGGGTTCAGTCGTTATCATAACATTCAATTACCGAACTACCTATAGGTACTTAACATAACAGTTACCTATGCACCTTAATAACACAATTATATATAAACCATATCCCGCGGGTTTATGTCGCTGTTCATACACTTGAAAACGGTAATAGATTTTTGATTACTGAAACGTTGTGAATCATAAAATACATACAGAGAATTTATTTTCTTTAGACAATGGAAGGCCTGAACAATTCTACACATTAGTAAAACGGTTGAGTACTATTCATTTGCCAGGGATAGGACAATTATAAGGATGTCCTACCTACCCTGTCATTGATAAGAGGCAAAAAACCTCGAAACATGCATGTCTGCAGGTGGTCATTCCCAGCCAAATGAAGGCAATTGGGTCTTTTTGGAAGAACGTTGCACAAATATCTGTCAGTTGTAGTTCAATGTCCCTCGTGGTATTATCCAGGGAAGTAGTTGTTTTCTGACATATGTTTCCCTTTATTTTTCCGGTTGGTGGAAACGCTTGGAGAGAAGGGTATTCCGTATTAATTTCACTTTGTTGATGCCTCTCCGGCACAAATAAATTTCGAAATATTACAGTTTTGTAAAATTTGCATTTACAATTCTCTCAGGTCTTCGGAGAAAACTTTTGCGTAAAAGGGAACTACATGTTTGCAAAAAAAGTTTCTTGACATTTTCATGCTATTCTTGTATCAAAATACTAACTGCTGAAAAATTGACAATTTTGCGTTTTTGAGAGCCTCGAGAGGTATGAAAAAATGTTTGTAAATACAAACCACGGAAATATAAACGATCAAATTTCTGAGAGACACACTCAAGTGTAGCATCACACCTAAACGTTTTGTGGTAATTAACGCAAAGACACACTTATTTTTTTAATTCTTGATTCATGCTAGTGATTCCTAGAGATGTCTGCTATTATTGAAATGTGCATGTAAGCTTATGGTCAATATTGGCAGAAGTATATCTTATTGTTGATTGTTACTTGAACATTTAAAGCAATTTTAATAATTGATGATTTATACTTGTAACTTATAAAAAGTTCTGTCATCAAAAAGTTTTATTATTTTCTTTGTTATTTTCATTAGTAATAACCCAAGGACAGTGATAATTGTTCGAAAAATTTTATAATAGATTTCGAAAGCTTGTTGCAAGAGACCGACGCCGTAGACGGAGGTCCGTTGCCTATAAGCAACAAACTTGAGAAAGTTGTTGAAAATTTTTTGAGCATTTATCAATGTTCGAGGGTTATTCGGATAGAATTTTTTTTGCTAATTCTAGAAAAAATACAGGGCAAAAACAATTTATTTGAAGGTGCAATTAACAAAAATACAAATAGAATATTTGTTAATTATAAAAAAATACAGAACAAAAACAATTTATTTGAAAGTGCAATTAATAAAAGAACAATTAGAAAAGTTAAATGAAGAGCCAGACGTGTTAGTTTCTACGAGGGTTATTCGGATAGATTTTTTTTGCTAATTCTAGAAAAAGTACAGGGCAAAAACAATTTATTTGAAGGTGCAATTAACAAAAGTACAAATACAATATTTGCTAATTATAGAAAAATACAGAACAAAAACAATTTATTTGAAGGTGCAATTAATAAAAGAACAATTACAAAAGTTAAATGAAGAGCCAGACGTGTTAGTTTCTACATATTACTGATGAAGATTTATTTTCACTACGCATGCTCTTGATAATAGACGAGGAAAGTGTGTTGTCACAAATGTCGTACTTGTCAAAAACTGATTCCAAACAAAAAATTTTAGGTGACATTGTTTCCGTTAAGATTTTTCAACTTCTTTTGTCTAAAATAACAAAATCCAAACAACCAAACACCAACTAATAAGCAAAGCAGAATATCATCAACAGATATTCAGCCCTATGCTGTATTACTTCTGTTAAAAATAACGTCACCGTTATTCGCCATTTCCGTTATTTTGCTATTACCGAGCCGGAGTTATCGGACAAGCTGATTTAAATTCGACGGAGCCGGATGTTTATTTGGAATCAGTTTTTAACAAGAATGACATTTGTGACGTCATCACTTTCCTCGTCCATTTGATTATGATGTTCTTCGTCAATTTTCAAGTAGGGTTTTATTGAGTTGGCATTGCTATGACCCGTAATTTTTATTAGCTCTTGCTCTTGTACACCACTTTTTACCAATCGACTGACCGCGGTCGATCTATTGGAATGATTAGTAATTTTTTTTCCTTGGTATACAAGCCGATCGCTTAGGCAGACGATTTTGTCCAATTTTGAATCATATTTCTTCCAATAGGCATGTTATCATACCAGTGGTCAATTTTGGTTTTCCAGTGATGATTTGTTCTTTAATCTGTTGGATTTAATATTTGGGCCCATTTTTGACATCAATTTTTTAAATAATCTGATCGGACAAATGTTGCGGTTGTTGTTTTCTACAAAAAATTTGCTTTCAATACACGTTCTTGAACCATCTTGACACGTCTTGCTGAATACAGGATTATATTAAACTCGAACACTTTTGAATGGGTCAATAATAACATTAATTTCTCTATAATATTTTTTTTGTAAAAGCTTACTTGTTAGGTTCCATATGGTTTTGACAGTAGCTTCTTTAAACTCTGTACCATCTTTTGTTCTCATGTTCACAGCCCAATCCTTTGAAATCGACGCCAAGTCTTCCACCGTCCGATTCCCATCTAATTGATACTTTCTATCATTACAAAAGTCCATAAATGCTTTCCACACAATTTTTACATAATATTAAATATTAATGAAACGTCAAAATCGAAATAAATCAAAATATGATAGAGTGAAAACAGCCCATGGGATCTGTTTTCAGTATAATGTTGTTTTGATTAGTTGTGTTCAATCAAATGACCTCAAATTAATTGATTCCAATGGATTTCTACCTAAGCAAAAAATGTTCATATCAGTTTTAATAAAATTTGTACAAACTCAACTTACAATTTTTATGTGCATATAATTATTTATAACAATTAGTATCATCTAAAATCGTCTTACAGTTGAAAAGTCTAACCGTAACACAAGTTTAAAGTATTTTTTGATTGTTTGATATAATACAGTTTTTATACAGCCTAATAATAATTATTAACATTTTTGTGTTCGTGCAATTATACGACGACGATTTATCTGAACTTAATTGGCTGTCTCTTTGGGAGACATTAATTAATTGTTCAAAAATCGCATTTTTACATTTAGACAAGTGTATTTTAACACTTTGTTCCATTAAAAATACCTGTAATTCTATTTTTAATGGATTTTCAAATCAAAGAATCTGATGAAGTACACTATTCAATGAATTGGTCAAATATGTTGCATCAATTTTATTGACGGAGATGAATGAAAAATTACCCATTGAATATTGACGTTCGCATTCGTTCTGATTTTTCATCAATTTTGTTGAACTTTGTTAAACTTTTGTAACTTTCGGTCAGTTATAAACCTGTTCTGGCTGGATACTAGACTAGAAGAGATATTGGATTTTCAAGATGAAACAATCATTAATTTATGCTGCCTTGACATTAATTTATGGAAAATATATCAGGAAAGACCCAGAACAGTGTGTCTGAGTTTGTCCATTTTTATGTAATTTTTCTGGTATTTCTTAGAAAAACTAAGTACAATTTACCTATGGATTGTCATGTGTGAATATAACCAATTGGTCAATTTTATTATTCAATTTATTGATCAATTTCATTTGATACTGTAAATTCGAAATTAGCTTAAGCAACTTAACGTAACATTAGTAACTGCTCAAATTTTTTCAGAACTAGACTGTGATAACATACAAAAGAAAGCTGTGAATAAAGAAGAACCAAGACAATCAACTTCAGGAACATGTGTCGAATTACCTAAAACAGAAACCAAAGAAGGTGGTACAAAAATGAAGAATGAAATCGATGCTGTGAAAAATAATGTAAGGGATTTACAAAACATTTTGAAAGAAAATAGAAACAAAATGAAAACTTCCGATTCATTGGGCATAGACCACGCTCCAAAAATTGTGAATGTTATCAGGAAAACAACAGAAAACTCGTCAAAAGATGAAGTGACCATCATTCCAATCCAAGTAGAAAGTTCAAAAAGCAAGGATACATCAAATTCAACTAAGACTGAACAGTTACTGACAACGACTGAAATAAAAATTAAAATAGAACATAACCAGCCCAAATCTGTGAAAAACCCTAATTTGGAAGTAAAACCACAGATCCAGTATGTTTTTCCTACTATACAAAATTCCTATCAGCACAGTTTTGTTGAAAAAGAACCTTCAACTGAGCCAAGGAAAGTCCAAGAAATCACTCCAACCGCGGAAAGTTCGAAAGTATCGAAAAAGGGATTGCAAGAAATCGCCACAGCAACAGAAAGTTCGTGTTCCAAGGATCCACCTAAAGCTGAAGATGAAGACGACCTTGAATATTATGAAGCGAAAACTTTAAAACCGTCCAAAGAATGGGAATGCCATTTATGCACCTTACTGAATCCAATCAGCAGTAATGTATGTGCCGTATGTGCAACAGTAAGGATAAAAAAATTGGAAGAACCCACAGATATTAACGAAAAAGTTAAAAGAAAAGCTCCACAACCTAAACGAGGAGATCAATCGTCTTCCAAACAAGAACAAACCTATTTGCAATTGGTCAATTTAGACAACGCGGACTTGGTAGAAAACAACGCTACATTCGAGTGCATGATATGTTTTCTCGAAATCCTTCCAAAAGAAGGTGTTACCCTGAGAGAATGCCTTCATCAGTTTTGTAAAGCTTGTTTGGCTCATACCATTGAGTTTGCCGATGAAGCAGAAATCAAATGTCCTTATAGAGATGAAATTTATTCGTGCACTATTGCTCTCCAGGATAGGGAAATAAAGGCGCTTGTAGTTCCTAATATTTACGAGCAACATCTTGCTAAATCTATAGCTCAAGCTGAAAATAAGATTGATAAGTCGTTTCATTGCAAGACTCCGGACTGTAAAGGGTGGTGTATATTTGAAGACAACGTTAACGAATTTAGATGTCCTGTGTGCCAGAAACTCAACTGTTTAACTTGCCAGGTACGCATGAACATTTTGTTTCTACCATCTTTCTATAATAAATGAGATAATTGTTTGGGTACGGAAACATGAAAATTTCATTGCCACTCATGCTTCACAAATGATTAGCTGATTGTGAGTTAAAAATCTATATTTTATAGTGTTTCAACTGACTTCGTAGAAACTATAGCAGAAAACTATATTTTTAACCCTTAAACAAGGAGAGAAACTTGTTCTTTTCTTCCCGCTGAGAAAAATGCGAAATCGCCTGAGTTTTGGTGGCCAACGGCTGGATTTTCCATGTTTTGTTAAGAGTCTCAGCTAGCTGACAGTTAATAGTCCTCGGACCCAGTACCGGGAGAAGAGACATGCTGACCCAATGTTGAGATTTCATATATCTTCTCTTCATTTCTAGTTAAACATATTTAAAATTGTTTTTTCCGTTAACCAGCGTCATCCCCCTACGAACGACAGCCGTCAGAAGTCGAAACTTGTGCGAGCTAAGGTTTAACGAGGTCTTACCTTTTAACGTGCGATTCCTAGCACGATTATTATTTTAATAAAACGCTCGTTAGCATATTGTCCAACTTGACATGAAAAACATATAATCAGTTGGATAATAATTATTTTTCTTAAGTACCTAATGGGCCCGAGGTCTATGAGCCATTAGCCAGCTAACTGAGATTCTTAACTGAACATTGAAAAACCGGCCCTAAGTATCGAGGAAAGTAAAGCAGTGCCATCTTTTCTATCTATTTCTGAAAGTTTTATTGCAAAAAATAATTGTTAACGCAATGACGACGCCGCAAGTGTGCAGGTTCAGAGGTCTTTGCAAGAAACGTTGCTATACCTCTTATAAATCTTGAGAACAACATTACCCAATAGATGGCAAACACATACCTAGCAGAGTTATTCGATGTAGCGATTGAAGTATGTAATGTTCGTATCTCTCTCTTCTCTAGTGTATTAGTGATAGATTGCCACAAGATCAAGGCAGCGGCAATTACACTGTGCTTTTCAAATACACACAAGATTTTTTCCTAAAAACGCAGCTCATAAAAATACCGATCTAGAGTTCATTCAATATATGCCATATTACCAGAAATTTAACAATCAGTAGCTATCCAAAAATCCAAAATAAAAAAAAATTCCATTCACTACGGACCTGAAAAAAAACTATATTTGTTTGACTCCGGTTTGATAGTATATCAAGTTGTATTACTTATGACAGGGTGTTGATAGGCATTGCATTATAAAGATACTAGTACAAACTCAATAACTTTCACAAAATTGTGATAGCCCGAAAACCTGTTAAAAGTTACTATAAAAATAATAATACTCCCTTGTAAAAACTCATAGTGTCTACCCATAGGCAAAGCCTATGCGGGTAGAGGATGGTTATTATTATTACTGCTGTTTGGTGGGTATTCACTTTTTAGCTGTAGGAAAACCCGGAAAACCTACAGCACTAAACCGGGTGGTTGGTGCACACTCCAAGCTTGAATTTCCACAAGTCATGTGCCCGCCCAAAGAAACCGAAGCACTTGAGAAAACAGATTTTTGCGTATTTTTAGCCTATGGACCACCGGCAACTCATTTGGTAATTATAGAAGCTTGCATCTAAAATCATCTGTTTCGCGGGGAGGCCGTGGACTTTTGAGCTTGGAGTGTGTACATCATAGAATAGTTGTATGCGACCATGAAAAAGCAAAGGATTGGCTAATTTTGTTCAAGGCAGCAATTCGTGTAGCTGATGAACTCGTTCTCGTATTCGACATTGAACGGACGAACCCAAACTCTGTCACCGAGTTGGAACCCATTCAGCAAGAAGCCCTCGTCAAAGTTGCGGAGAGTGAAAGTCTCCTACATCTACTACATAGGGATCAGCTAATGCATGGGGTCTTCTTCAAGAACACTGAAGATCTTGGCTTATCCAGAAACATGACCTTCGCATTTCACAGGTCAAGTGGGCTGAAGTCGGAAACCGGAATGGCCAAGATGGTGTTTTTAACACCCACGTCTACCGTAGTTGTGTGATGGGTATAGAGGTCCCTGACACTGGATGCAGAATGTGTGGTGGGGCAGCTGGGACCATAACACATTTGCTGTCATCCTGTCCAGCTTATGCGGTCTCAGCCTTTATCCACAGGCATAGCGTGTCGCTACGAGTGCTGTACTACCATCTACGACACTCGTACGGTATAGACGAGACACCGGTGTTGCCTTATGACCCGGGGGGATATTGAGTCCGTTGTGGAGAATGAGAAGTGCCGAATTTATTGGAACTACTCTTTCTCCACCCTCAGACGAATACAAGCCAATTAGTCTGATGTAGTCCTCCTCGACCATCAAAGTAGGACGATTTTCGTCATTGAGTTTTCAGCTCCTGGCGAAACAAACATCGTCCGAAAAGAGATGGAGAAAAGGAGGAAAAAAGGACTAAATATCGAGATCTACTCTTTGAACTCCGCAGGCTCTACTGAAATCATTCCGTTAATATGGTGATTCTGATATGAATGGTGGAATAATGGACACACTGACCTCGATTCTAAAAATCATACCGGCTTGCCGTAATATGGCAGAAATCTTATCAGGACGAATGCAGAAGGCGTCATCCTTGGTTCAATCTACCTGTTTAGGTCACATGAAATACGTATTTCAATTAACGAATAACGTTTTTAAAAACACGAAAATTATTTATTTAGACAAGTTTGTACTTCAAAGATTACATCAAGACTGAATAAAATTCCACTTCGCATTTTGAATGTAAAAATATAAAATTAGCAATTCTGGAATTGTAAGATATATGATTCTGCTGAGTCAGCGCTTCCTGGATGGGTGAATGTACGGAGCGGACGATGACCGGTACGTAACTCCTCCCTCCTAAGATGAAGTTTTGGTTGGGACAAACAAAACTTCTGAAGACGGCAAGGGTTGTGTGGCTTCTTTGGTCCTTCCCTTGGATTTCCTGAACTTATTCAGGCTGAATATTACGACTCCTAGGATGATGATTATGTATAAAGGAATCGTCCAAGGATGATGGCTGGAATACCTCGGGGATTCAATCTGCAATGGTTGAAGTCGGTTCCCTTGTACTTGCAAATCGTGTAGTTGGTCTAGTGAAATATCATCTAGTTGAAGTTGGCTTTTTTCCATGATCCGCTTGAGTATTTTGACTTCGGGGAGGAACAGTGGCTTCCCTTTGGCATCGCCTTTTTCGTTGGTGTATCCCTGTACAGAGGTTAGGATGCTGCACTGGTATGGGATTTCGATGAGAACTGATCCGTTGAGCATCACAAAGTCAGTTTCGTCACATCGGGTTTGGACTTTCTCTTCGTGAGGGAAAATTGTGATATAACTGGATTCACTAACTTCCTCAATTAGGGGCTTGTTTACAACTATATTAGCCATTTTGCATTCGGCTTTGTTGTATTTTACTTGAAGAATTGAGAAAATGCAATCGCTTTCTTGGGTACCATCAATCAGGTAGTTATTCTGACATAGGTAGTTTGAATTCAGGTAAAAACATGGCCTGGCGTCATATTGAAATAGTTCGTTACTCATTGTGAAAAAGGTATTTTTGGGAATAATTGTTGTGGAATTCTGTGTGGGTATTGAGCAGAGGTGGTAATGGGTGAAGACATCAGGGTGGACTAAGGGGATATGCAGCGCAAAAACTAGTTTGGTATTTGAAAAATATGCATCAACTGGGGTTATATCAAATTGTTTATACGTGCCTTTAGTATCTGAGTAAACTAACTGATCTCTGGAATGATGTTCGAGAAGAGAATTGAATATTGATTTCATGTCATCGATAGATATTATGCTATGATGTAAAGTACCAAGCTTAGCAAATGATATAGCATTTTCAATACTTGTGAGAATTGAAAGCAGTGTATCCAAATTGAATTTTATTTGGGTGTATGTGTCTACAAGTGACAGGAAATATGTGCTGTTGTTATTCAGTTGTTCTATACTTTCCCTGATTACATTTTGGTTATGAACCATTAATGAAAATGTTTCATTATTATTCTTTAAAATTTTGTGGGTCAACGATATTTGCTGATTTAGAGAGTTGACAATTTGTTCTTGATTGTTTTGCAATTTTTCGATTGCGGCATCATAGCGTTCGGCATCTTCTTGATCTAAGTTGCCAGAAATAGATTTAATGATATTCCCTAAACCATTGATTAGTCCTCTTTTTTGTCTGTTCGTTAAAGGATAGACTGATCGAAATTTTTCCTTTACCGATTTCATCTGATAATCAATGTGTTGTTCAGTATATTCGTGTAGAGATGTTAAATATGTAGAATTGAGGTTATAGTTCGCAAGAGATGATTTTAGTACATTATAATTTTGAGCTAATATTTCGATTTCATCTGATATTGGTTTGAAATCGATGTAGTGTAAAAACGTATGGGTGGCTACTTTGATTTTTGCTGTCCCCATCCGAAAGGGCAAGATTCCTGGGTTGTTCTTCAAATTAGTTATTCGTACTTTCTTGGGGATCGTCAGATGAACTATCGTCAGGAGTAGGAGGGTCCTGTAACAAATTTGGTTTTGTTACTGAGGCTCGAGGTTTCTTGAAAATGTTTTTGTGATAGGTATTACGATTGGTTTTCAGTTTCAGTCCTTGATCAGTTATGACAGTTTCTTTAATAAATGGGGGGTTTAATTTTTTTCCACGTGTTTTGACATCGTGTCGATAAACTTCGTCATTTTTAGTGTAATTTGCTGGTTCTTCCCGAGTTAGATTTTGTTTTTCAATATTTTTTTCTTTCTGTTTTTGAGAAATGTCGTGTATGTGGTCGAAAATCTGAAGTGTTTTTTGTTTATGTTCTTGTATATAATTGTTTAAAATTTCGTATTGTATGTCTAAGTCGAAGGGGTCTTTTGTGTCGAGGTGTCCTCCCACAATATCGATTGGTTTTTGTTTGGTGACAGAGTGTATGGAGTGGTTGTACCCAAAAATAGCATAGGGCGTTAGGCTCGTTACTTCTGCACGGGGGTTTTCAAGTTTTAAAACCCTCAAATGCTCCAGTAAAGTTGAATGAAGCCGTTCTATGGGGGCATTGCTAATGGAATTTTTTGGGGTTACAAGGTGAAGGTCAATTTTGTGAAGTTTTGTGAAGTCCGTTAGCGTCGAATTTTTGAATTCTGTTCCGCTGTCGGCTACAATTTTTAGGGGTAATCCATGAAATGACATGAATATGATAAGATTCTCCACGATAGAAACTGCATTTGCCGCTGTTAGAGGAAGAGCTTGAGCGTATTTTGAAAAGGTGTCTATGATAGTTAAAAACTTTTGGCTATTGGCCTGGAAAACATCAATATGTACTACTTCAAAGGGTTTCCTAGGTGTTGGTGTAATTTGAAAATTGATTTTCGGTGGGATTCTGTCATATTTTGTTCTTTGGCAGATATCACATTTATTTATATAGTTTCTAACATCGTTAGCACAATTTGGCCAATAGTATTTTCTTTTTATTTGTTGTAAGGTTTCTTGAATACCACGGTGATTTGTTTTAGTCTCATGATTGTATACTGAAAGTTCTTTTTGTCTGTATAGTTCTGTGATATTTTCAAGTTTAGTGTTGCATTTTATCAAATTGAATGTCGAATTTTTGAAAGTTTGCATCATAAGGTTACTGAGACTTTCGTACAGTTTGTTCGAATCATCGTCATTGAAATAAAAAGCGTACGTCTTTTTAGGCTGTCCAGAGTCTTTGAAAAATGTGATAATTGGGGAAAGGTCATTGTCCACTATATAAATGTTCCATAAATTCTTCTTGTTTGGTTCCCATAAACATTTTTTAGTAGTCCTTCTGGGCAATACCGATTTAGAAATATGGATTTGATTTTGAAATACGTTAATCGGTGATTCACTTGCATTTATTTCTTGTACAGGGTCCTCAGCATTCGTGTGGACTGTTTCATTATTTTCTTCGTTTGGGGTTGGGGTGATTTCTGGTTCTTCCTCGTTTGAAGTTGAAGTTTCAGTTTCCACTTCGATTTCGTTTTCGTCTGGGGTTTCGTCGAGGTTATTGACTAGGGATGAGGTGTCCGGGTCCCGTGTACGAGTTTGCTCTACGTTGAACTTTTTCATATATTGGAGGAATGGAGATGTTTCATCTATGTCTTCCGTTCTGGTCTTCGAAGTGTTTGGTTGTGGTTCTACTTCGTTGGCATGGATTTCAATTCTCGATAGGGCATCTGCATTGGTGTTTTTTTTCCTTTTTTATATCGAATCTCGTAGTCGAATTCTTCTAACTTCAGTTTCCATCGGATTAGTCTCGAGTTTGGCTCCTTCAGCGACATCAGCCATTGTAGTGGTTTGTGGTCTGTTAAAATATCGAATTTTCTACCGAAAAGATACGGTCGAAAATATTTTGTTGCCCATACAATCGCTAAAAGTTCCTTTTCAACGGTGCTATAGTTTTGTTCAGCATCGTTAAGCGTCCTTGATGCGTAGGCAACAGGGCGGTCAGACCCAACAGGACCTTGTGATAAAATAGATCCAATGGCCGAATTTGAAGCGTCTGTGGTTAGGTTGAAGGGTTTGTCGAAGTCTGGGTATTGTAGTATCGGGTCATTTGTCAGTAAGGTTTTGCAATGGTCAAAAGCTTTAAGGAAGGTGGCGTCGTGTTTTATTTCAGCGCCTTTTTTCAGACAGTTTGTGAATGGTCTTGTGATTTTTGCAAAGTCCTTGATAAATTTACGGTAATACCCAAAAATCCCTTTATCTGAATTTTCAAGTTCGTATCGCGTAGCCTTTGAAACACTCTTTTTAAAATAACCATGTGTTCCTGCAAAGATGTTGAGTATACAATGATGTCATCCATGTATACCAGGCATATTTCGTTTTGCAGCCCTTTCAAGACATCATCCATCACCCTACTCAGAGTAGCTGGGGCATTCTTCAAGCCAAAGGGGGCTCTCTCAGTTACTCGTAGTGACCGTTCTCGACATTGAATGCGGTCTTTTGAACGTCTTCCGGAGCCATCTCTATTTGATGAAATCCGCTCGCCAAATCTAGGGTGGAGAAATATTGGCACCTTCCTAGCTTATCTAGGATGTCACTGATGTTTGGCAAGGGGTAGCGATCGTCGATGGTCTTTTCATTTACCTTACGGTAATCGACCACGATTCTCCACTTTTTCTTCCCACTAGCGTCTGCTTTTTTTGGTACCACCCATATACGTGATGACCAGGGCTAGTTACTGGGGCGGATGATATTTTGTTCGAGCATGGAATTTATTTGTTTGGCTACTTCCGCTTTGTGAATGAAGGGATACCTATACGACTTGGAATAAACGGGAATTTCGTCTTTTGTCTTGATTCTATGTTTAACCTGATTAGTAAATGTCAGTTTTTCCCCTTCATAATGAAAAATATCCGAGTATTTGCCGCATAAGTTTTTTATGCGTGTCTGTTCTTCTTGATTCATATGTTCTGTACGAATGAGGTTACGAATGTCGTTTTCGTCTGTGTGAAAGGTGTTTATGTCCGCATGATAAAGTTCAAAGTTTTGATGTGAAAATGGATGAGTACTGAGTGGCTCAAATAGTTGAATTTTGCAATTATAGTCATTTCTATTTTCTAACTCGACCCATGCGTATCCGTTATTAGCTGTAGTTAGTGTTTCTCTTATCAAACATTCGTTTATTTTTGTTGGAGGGACGAAGATATCGCCCGTGGATTAACTTACAGGCACTTTAATTTTGGTTCCCGTATTGGGTTCTATTTCGACAAAAAATAATAACCTTTTCTTTGTTTCATAGTACTGAATGTAATTTTGCGATACGATACAATATTGAGTTTGAAAAATCAATTTGAGCGTTCAGTTGCTTAAGTATATCAAGTCCTATCAGTCCATCAAAGTATTGGTGAAATTTGAATAAATGAAATTTCAGCATTTGTTGATGGTTAAATTCATCGAAAGAAGGGATGCTTGCACAGTGATCACGTTTTGATTGTTGAAAAACTGATGTGACTGTAAATGGCTCTTTGAAAATATTTTCAGGGTAAAATTTGTTTGCAATATCGGGGTTCATGAATGATTTAGTTGCTCCTGTATCTATTAAAAGTTTAATAGGTGGGTTTTTGATTTGTATGTAAGGGAGTTCTGTTTTGTCGTATATAGTATTCAGTTCAATTATGTTTCGTCCCTGTTGGACCTCATCTCGTGAAAATTTTGTTGTGTTTCGTCATAGTAATCGAATTGTTCTGTCTCGTCTACGTAAGGTTCGTTCGGGTAATACTCTTGTGGGTGGAATTCGTCGGGTGTTTCGTAATTTTGGTCATATTCATAAATTATAGAGTTCTTCAGAAACGAAGTTACGTCTCTGATGAGGGTTTGATTGGAAATAGTTTCGAGATTGTTGTTGATAGGGGGGTCTGTTGGAATTGTTTTGAAGATTTTGTGTTCTAGTTACAATACTCATAGGGGTAGGTTTGGAAGTGGATGGTCCATTATGGGGTTTCCACACGTTTCGGGGTGCACCGAATACTTCCTTGTTACTGAAATATCTTTGGGGTGTACCACTTTGGCGTGGTTGTATCTGAATTGGTCCCCTAGGAAATTGAGGCTGACTTGAGAAGTTTTGGTGATTTTGAAATTGTCGGGGAATATTTTGTTGCAATTGGGGTCTATCAGAGTGGTAGTTTTGGGTGTATCGTTGTCCAAAATTTTCAATCTGTGGTCTTATAGTAGTTGGAAATTTATGAAAATTATTTACTTGAGATGTTTGAAGGTATCTAATATTGTTGTCTTCAATTATATATTTTTGGGCTTCAGCCAAATTATTTGGTTTCATTGACCTTACCATAGAACTTTGAGGTTCTCTTAAACCAACAAATAATGTGTGTAGTGCGTGTGAATCATAGAGTAATTTTTTGCTCACTTTAATTTAATCATTAATTTCATGTAAATTGACAAAATTATGGAGTAAGTTGAGTGTAGATACTACCCTTGAAAAAAAATTCAATGAATTTTCACTGGGACTTTGTCTCAATGAACCTAGATCTGATAATAAACTGCTTTCATTTCTTTGATCACCAAAATGATTCATTAATAAATTTGTAATGGTATTGAAATCATTGCTACCACTAAGCGAAAATACTTCTTCAGCTGGTCCAGTTAGCTTGGAAAATATTCCATTCAGTAACAATTTATTCTGAGCACAATTTACGTTTGCCGGAGTAGCGTCCCAATGTGTATTCAATAGATCGGTAGATGTTGAAATAAATAACCTGCACGGGTTACCGTCAAATTCCGGTACGATTTGCAAAAGTTTTATATCAAATACTGGTGTTGCCATTATTATTGATTCAACTATTTTTTCTAATTATTTTGTTTTATTACTATTTAAGCTGAGAGCTTCTAATGATTCAACTAAATCTATCTCAACTTTTGCGCCAATATCACTCAAGGAATTTGGAAAAGTTGAGGAGTCTGACATATGAAACGAAAAAGGGATCAATGAGTAACTCACAAAATAGCCTTTTTCATCCTCTGGTGGTGGTGTCTCCGGAGCTGAAGTTCTGCAACCTGCCCTCGAACTGCGGCTAATCCAATATTTTTAACTTTGTTTTTCTCGTTCCCGAACTTTTTCTGCCGGTTCTTCTCGATGAAGAGTTGAGACTCAAGGATATCTAAGCGGTAGATGCCTTCGAGATCCTACAACGACTGCGCCAAATACGTATTTCAATTAACGAATAACGTTTTTAAAAACACGAAAATTATTTATTTAGACAAGTTTGTACTTCAAAGATTACATCAAGACTGAATAAAATTCCATTTCGCATTTTGAATGTAAAAATATAAAATTAGCAATTCTGGAATTGTAAGATATATGATTCTGCTGAGTCAGCGCTTCCTGGATGGGTGAATGTACGGAGCGGACGGTGACCGGTACGTAACTCATGATTTTCAGACCCAATAGTCACTTACCCCACGAAATTAGAAGTGGTTATTGAGGCAAATGATGCAGTGCGCCATCCGGTAGTATCGGAGCTTTGGAGACAGGGCCTGACTAGGAAAGGATAAAAAAAATCGTCTCAGTGTACGCAGAAAAGTTAAGTGTGAATAAAATAAATATTTGATAGGTGGTTTTACACTTTTTTGGAGAAGTAATTCCATTTACGACTTCGAATAAGTAGAAAAATAAAAAAAATCGGGAATGTTGGTGGTTCCATCGCTGTAAGCTGGTTCGCTGGTTCTTTTGTTTCAAATGACCACTTCTAGAATGTGTTTATTTTTGATAATCTATTGATCTTGCAAATTTCACAATTCGGTATCTTGTGTTAAGATTGTTTTTCTAGAACCATACTGTTTATCGAAGATTAAATTATTTTTGGATAAATATACATTTAACCTTTCTTTGAGAATAGGAACATATACGAATCGTTTCAACCTTTATTTTCAATAGGAACATGGAAAACTTCTAATGAACGTGTTACGCGATAATCCCTGTACCAACCGCACATATACGAATCATTTCAAACTTTTTTTTCAATAGGAACATGGAAAACTTCTAATAAGCGTGTTACGTGATAATCCATATACATACCAATGACTGCAAAATCTAACATCGATTTATCTGAAATCTTTAAATATTCATTTCGATATTCGCAACGTCTTCAATGGAGCCCACGTGACAACTACTATACTTATACAATGGTTGGAAAAAATACTGTCTGTCACTATCATAATGATTGCAAGTTCTAAGGTGACAAAAATACGAAAAAAATCAATTCACATTTTTTTCTCAAATGTTCAACGAACGAATCTAATGATAATATTTCATAGTCCACGAGGCAGTGACGATTTATTTTGGGAGGGAGGGGGTGGATGCGAAAAATGCGTCAGAACATTAGAAGACGCTGCTTTTATTTTCCTGTGATGAAAATAGTTCTTGTAGTAAAAGATATACTAGAGTCAGGTAAAAAGAAATAGGCTTGCCAATCTTTTAAACTCACTTTTCACTATCTGAAATAAGCCAGTTTGCCATTTTCATAAACTTTGTTTCCCTTTGCTGTGAAATATTTATGACTGGGAAATTAAGTATTGTTTTTTTATTTTTTAATCCATCCAGAAATTTTTGCCAGACTAAAAATTCTTGTTTTTTGTCACTAAGAGATTGGAAAAATAATTATGAAATACATTCACTGCCTTCTGGACTATCACGAAATATCAAATTTGGTATAATCTCTTTTTAAAAATGGCATTAGTAACTACCGACTCTCAATACCAAATTAACAGAAATATTGAGAAAGTTTATGAAAGTTGAAAGGATCGAAATTATCTCGAAAATTAATTTTATTTGCACCTTGGACTATTCTAGTTTCAACCTGGAAACTCAACAACAACAAGAACACGATTTGTTGAAGAAGAAATATCTCATTGTCAAAAGCTTTTTTTCTTGATTTTGAGCCAGTTACTAAACAAGTTCTTGCGTTACGGTGTAACATTTTCTTTTCTCAAGTACGACTTTTTTTTCAGGCCGTACATGCTGGTTTGAACTGCAAGCAGTACCAAGAACGAATGAACGCAGCGTCGGAAATTGATGATGAAGCCAAAAGAACCAAAGACATGCTGGCAGAAATGGTGAATAAGGGAGAGGCTATAGAATGTCCCACTTGTAGAGTCATTTTGATGAAGAAGTGGGGCTGTGACTGGTTGAGGTGTTCTATGTGTAAAACTGAGATATGCTGGGTGACGAGAGGGCCTCGTTGGGGACCGGCAGGAAAAGGCGACACTACTGGGGGTTGTCAGTGCGGCGTCAACGGAGTTAAATGTCACCCAAAATGCAATTATTGTCACTAGATAAATACTGGGGGATGACTTCTAGTTTAACCGATACATTTTGATTTTTATGTATTGCAAAATAACAGTTGTGCCGGCATATTTTTTAATAATGCACTTCTCACTGCCAGTTGACAAACCAACTTATGAAGTACTCATTTTTGATTTATTAATAAAATATAAATATATCTTAATAATAGAGTTTCAATAGTTCAAACAACACTGTTCTGCAAGTCGTATAAACATCATTCATCTTCGAAAGAACGATTTCCTCAAAAAAAATTCAGTGCTTATAAACTATTGACATTTTATCAATAGTAATATGAGATCAGTTTATAAATGATTCACGATATTTTGGTGGTTTTTGTGAATTGAAATTTACCATTGAAGTTGGCAATATATGGGAAATTTTTTCAATAGCAATTGTATTACTATACACCAAATTGCTATTTTTGATTGATATGTTTATTTGGAAATATAACTTGACATAATCGGTTCATATTTACTTCGTGAACATCAGTTTTTATGTTATTTTTTATTATTTGGAATCTCATTTGGAAAGGAATAAAAATTTTAATCTGAAAATAATAGTTTTACGGTTTTTTAAAAAAGAATACGAAAGCATTATTCTTCATTGAAAAACCCAAAACATTTCAAATAAATCCACCAGTAGAATTTATTTATATACTCTCGAGGAGAATTTTATTTGTAAATAACTGAAGGAAAAAGAGCGCCTAAAGATCAGTAATATCGCATAGGAATTGACTTGACCTGGTTAAATCGCTAAGGAAGTAGGAATTTGATTCGTAAAATACCTAAAACAAATCTCCGTTAAAAAACAACTAACCAGTGCGATAGAACTCAGTCTAAGAATTACTATTTGAGTAAATAGTAGGCCATGACAAACAAGAAGAATAGTGTCAAACTATTATTCTCTCAAACTTAAATTATTTGTGACTCCTACGTTTCTTCCTGAATAATAGATAGATATTGCAATGACGCCAGCCAGTATTAAAGGCAACTGTATTTTGATAGTGACTGGCATTATTATGTGAATAAAAACAGAGATATTGTAGTTTTGTCTGTTCCCTTATTTACACAGGCGTTCGTTATTCATAACCGTTAAATGAAATATAGTTCCTCAAATTTTATTAAGATACAATTATTGTGATGATAGAATGGCCAAATGTGGTTTCAATATGAAACAAATCATATATTCATCAGGCATGAGTTATATTGTGTCCACGATCTCACCCAATGTGAAAATAAAGGAACTTTATATCCTGGCCTTAACCGTCCTCTAATAAAGGCAGGCAGAATTTTAATAAAGTTGTCCTTATTCCCGATTTACATTGCGCGAGCGTATACGTTAAAATAGGGACAACTTCATTACTGACTGATGTTATCATGAACTGCAATATCTCTCTAATGCCTTTTAGAAAGACACATACTGACATGTTGCTGATATTTTCAGTGAGCGACCTCTAGAAAGAAACGTTTAATTCGGTACTTTGGCCAGAATAATGGTAAAGTTCATCACTCTACAATCTAGACCATCAATCCTACAGAATATTACGATGTCGTCCATATACACCAAGCAAACCTTGTTTTAGAGAGATCACTAAGAATGTTATCGATCACTTGTTGGAATGTGGCGGGGCGTTTATTAGCCTAAATGGCATTCTGACGTACTCGAAATGTCCATTTTCGACATTTCTCGTTGATGAAAACCAGATGCAAGATCCAGAGTGGAGAAGTATTGGGATCACCCAAACTTGTCCAGAATATTGTCGATAGTTCTTTCGTTTTCCTTTCGGTAATCGACAACTATATGTCATTTCTGTTTACCAGTGGCGTCCAGCCTTTCTGAAGTAACAGATGTAAGTCTATCCCAGTGTGAAGCCTAATCAGCGGACACGGATGCGTAACTGCCAACAGTAAATGAAGGCACTGGTCCCAGTCTCTTTGGTTGTCAGAGAATAAGTTTATCGTCCAGTTCACCAGCTTCGCCATTCCATTGGAGCACTTCATATCTTCTGTCTGTCATCATGTTTGGACCCTACTATACTTGGAGTATGGCATGGTCAAGTGTGTCAAATGTCCTTTTATAACGAAACAAAAATATCATCAGTTTTTGGAAGGAAAGCTGTTGAAGTACTGTGTTGAGATCGAAATCCTGACTGTAGTGATGTCATCATTTTAGGTGGCTCTCCGAAGGCATTCATTTGGTCTTTCAGCACCATTACTAGTGAAAGTAACAATTGATAATTGCTTTCAAATTGATGGAAAAACATCTGAAGTAATGATTGAACTGAAGATGAAGTATAATATAATTCTGTAGCTGTGCTATAATTGATATTTCATAGCTTCCAACTTGTTGATAAGCAGATATTTCTCCACCGTTTCAACAGACAGGAACAAATTCAAATTTGTTTTCTGAACAAACATGATATCTTTCAAGTGAAGATCATAATTGGGAGTCAATTTTCTTGGGAGAGTAATGTTGGTGAAATTATGGTTAATACTGTCAACTTTCTTCATTTCAGTAGGAATAAAGTCAAGATAAGCTCTTTTCTTTCTACGAATTGCTTTCTTGTATAGTTTCTGAGGTCGTTGTAGCTTTCGAAATCTGTGATCGATTCCCTTCTTATATTTTTTCACGGCTATATGCCTTAAAATCATATTTTCCTAGTATTGCAAGTAAGCCTTGATGCAGGAGATTTACTAACTAATGAAAGGTGTATGAAGGTCTCAAATCTGTATTGAAATTATTTGATCCAAGGTTAGGAAAGTTTCGAAAAGTTATGCTGTCTTTCAATGCATTTATACACTTTTCAATTATAGCGGAGAAAGGGCGATATAAAACTCCAAAAATTAATGTTTTGGAGTTGGCGGTAGTAGATATCCACAATTGTTCAAGATTTGGACTAATTTGGGAAAATATTATCATGAAGTATTCTTTCGATTATATAAAAGTCAACTCCCCCTTCTCTAGTTGTTCTGTCCGCTCTTATTTAATGATAAGACTTCATATCGACCGCACTTGAATGTATGTTGCTGCTCAACCAGTCAAAGCAATAATATCAATATTTACTCTCACGATGAAATCGGAAAGACTGTCAAAACTAGTGAAGGTAGATCTTCCATTCAAGTGAAGAAAGATAACATCCTTGTACATATTTCATTATAAATGGAAAATAATACAGTGCTGTTAGTGCGGGCGAAATAGTGAGAAATTGATAATCAGACACAAGTTCTTAATAATGATGGTGGTGAGGTATTATAACAAATACGGTAGAATAGGACGCGAACTTACAGTCAATCATTGTTGAGATGTTTTCTTGGTGGATTGTTTCTTATGGCAGGAGATATAGATGGCCTTTTATTCAATTTACTGCTATCCGTGATAGATGGCCTCTCAGTATACCAGTATATGAAGAAATATCCTCAGTTGAATATTTTTGGTTGTTTATGATGAGCTGAAGATTTCTGACGAAGCAGTTCTTGAGTCCGTTCTGTTTGATAGCGTCAAGTTATCTCCTCAGTTTTTTGTTAACAGACTGATCCTCGATATTTACAGCGTTAACGATATTATGTTTGTCCTAGAGGTGGAAAGAGTTTTCCTGTATCTCAAGTTTTTTCATGTTTGATAAAAGTTCAATTCTCAAGACCTTTTCATTACTTTTGATTGTAAAAAAGTAGTTATTATTTCTTAATAGGGTAAAGCAAAGCATGAGGTATTGTTCGCCACGTGTACATCGATCCTTTGCTCCCCTATTTCTCTGTTGCGTTAAGAATATTTCTTTCCGAATCTGTATACAGCTTTGGAAAACAAACCAGAGTGCTGAATAAACGTTTAAATGTCATTTTCTTTTTATCAAATTCCACTAGGTAATTTGCGCTTCTGATTGTGATATTTTTTAAAACTCAACGAATAAAGAAAAATAGAAAACGCGTTTTTACATAATTATTACTTATCTTTAAATTCAAATGAATTATTTACGAAGGGATGGCAAGACAAAACATACAATTTACTACAGAACTTTATTTTCAAAAAACCCAAACAAAATTCCTTGTACAAAAAAGGTACATAATATCTCTTTTCTACTGAGTCCTTATGACAAAGAACTCATAAAATGAAATCACTATAAAACCACTCGAGTTTTAAATCATGACGAAACTAATAAACGAATGAATAATGGATTATGGACAAATGAAGGAGTGTTATTTCATAGGGTGCGATGTCATAAGAATGTTTAAATACATATTTCAAATAATACACGAGTGCAAACACTTAATATCAATTAGTACACCTCATTCGAAATTTGTTACATTTATAAGTTACAATTGGCACTGTCTCTCTGCTCAGTCATTCTCACATTCTTTCGTGAACTATATGTACATATAATACCAACACAAAAGTTTCTAGTGAGCTTGAATGGATAATCTCAAATTAATTACACATTATGGCAACATTTTTCAATATGAGTGCTACAAAAATGATGTGAAGTCGATGTCTATATACAATTAATTATCACCCACTTTCTCTCTTTACATTCTTCATCTTGACACGCCTCTGATCCACACGGATTTCCTTTCAACTCCATTTCGCAATGAAACTATACTAAACCTGTATAATTTGACCTAAATTTAGTGACTGCCTACAATTATACAATTGTAGAAATACTGGCTCATCGATAAAAGACAAAGTGATTAATTTCCGAAGATATTCAGTACAGCCCCACGACATCTTTGATATACACAAAATTTTGAGGAAAGATAGCTAACAACGGTTCAGCCTATTTTCTGTAAGTTTCAAGAAAGTCAAGCGCCATGATCATTATTACTTGTATCATGCGCAGTGACAGAGGCTTTGAAGATATATATTTGGTGAGTGAAATTGCATTGAATCTTCCTCATGTGCTCAAAAATAAAAACGTATGCAACAATCACGGCACATTATGAAAATCCCACATACATTTGTTTTACTGAATAACGATCAGGTTGAAATATTTGAGAATGGCAGTGGGATAAACAATAATATTAGGTATTAGTTTCTTTGGCGAGAACTCTCAACTAAAGTCATTACAACCTCGTCAACTCCTCATCAGTCTGACAGAAATATAAATAAGTAACAATATTTCTCTACTTACAATTATAACTATATATGGTATTTAAAGTTCATTACTTTAACGGTAACTTGAGTTGATAATTGACTTTGGTCAAAAGTACTTCCTCATGACTATATGTGGTATTTTCTAAAGAAATGTGTCGCCTAAATTCTCTAAAATTATTTTAAGTCGCAGTGTTACTGCAAAGACAGTCTTATTCAACACGTAGATTACGTGAAAAGCATTTTCAGATGGAGGAATGTTTCTGTCACTTAGAAGTCAACCCTTATTCTTCTTCATGTTCTGTTTCCTCTCCAGGGCCGTACATATCTGCCAGTTTGTCAAAACGAGGTCCCCAGGCACCCAAGTAGTCGTACTCTTGAACTTCATCATCAGTTCCTAGTAAAAAAATCAAATTAAGTCATTGATATTGGTTGACAACTTGAAGATAACGAAAACAATAAGTGACTGTTTGCGAATTCATGTTCGTACTATTTCTAGTTCCATGTGAATTGAGAAAATCAATTTATGAATCTGAATAAAATGCACGGTACGACCATAAAGTCACCACCCTTTCTATTTTATCCTTATTACTTATGGAAAAATGGTCTATGATATCTTTAGCAAATCGTGACTTGAAGGTCTCATCCATACATAAAGCATCACTGTCTGACCATGAGACGGATTTCGATCGTAAAACAACATTTTTTGGGATATAGTGCCTATCAAATACTGAATTACATCCGGCCTACTCATAAACATGAAAAAAATGTGTTCAAGACTGATCTGTTTCATTAAAAACTACCTATGTACGAAACGGTGTGTAACCAATTTTGAATAACCCAGGAACGTTCTATTTAGTAAAGGTTACTTTATGGAATTTTACCATGTTAATGATTTTTATTGGCTTTTATTCTTGATTGAAATTGTGAGTGAGTTTGTGTGTCACACGGAGCGGGTGTTAGGATATTCGTCAATCAGAAAATAGAGCTGTAACTAACGAATGCTATTCAGCTCGAATCGGACCAAGGAAGTGATATGACTCGTACGCGATTAGTATAAACTCTGAACTACCAGTAATACCACTCCATCTAATCCAATTCAGATAATAGCCTTTTAAGGGACGTTGTGAAGTACATACAAGCTCTGCACCATTTTATATCCATCTACTTTTCAATACATTACATAGAAATAGTATTTTCAAGAAAAGATTACCAATGTATTAATAAGAAATTGGTTCATCATCATTAACAACCCAATAATACTTACGAATGATTGTTCGTAACTACATATTGACAACAAATATTTCCAATTTGAACTCATCCAATACCCTAATATTCCTAAGGCAAAAACCAGCAAAAATCTTCTACTGCAGAACAAGAAAAGGGGACACAATAGACCTGGACGGTTGTAGACTCGTAGTGTACTCAAAATCCTTACTAATACTACACTAAAGATAAAGGTGTCAGTAATTTCTTCTCACAAGGAGGCATCCTCCACTTCAATGAAACAAAAAAAAATATCATTCAAGAACTAAACTGTCTGAATTTGATTGCTTGCCCATTTAGGAATTCAGATACAACAGAACAAAGACAAAACTGGAAAACATTAGAATGAACCACAACTAACATTTAGCATGTCTGGCAAATCTCGGTCACTGAAATATAAATATAAATGTTGCATTCAAATTGAATAACAACTGATATTCATTTATTAACGACTCAAGTCTATGCGGGACGAGTTCGAGAAGTCTGCAGTTTACAAACCTGAGTGCAATGAGGCCCTATTTATTAAGCATTTGAAAATTAGTGGTGGTCTTCCTTCATCTGGGATTATATGCAGATAGTGGGGAGTATCACCATTATACTTTAATATTAATCCAAAACCATAAAGCTTTGTCAATGAGTTTTTTTCTAACTTACGACAATAAAGTATATTTTGACTTTGACTTTGACTTTAGACATAATCATAACAATCACTTCTGGAAATTTTGCACATCCAACCTAAAAGTTCAAAATTAATCCTATTAGAATCAAAATATGTAGCCAACAAAACTATATTTATATTTATATTTATTGTTTCGTTCGCAGAACCATCAAGATTGTAGCATCTCGGCTTGAGAAGGAAAAAGCAGAAGAAAAATCGTTGCGTACATTTGTTCACAGCTCATACAACTCCTTTTCATCTCCAGAATTCTTCTACAATAAAGTAATACCGCATTCCACACAAATCATTTATTTTCCGGCAAAAATTCCCTATAGTGCATACACTATCTAGAGCTCTTTAGACACTCCAGAGAAATTCCAGTTTCATCATGGAGACAGGATCATCCTTCATGAAGAAATCAAAAACTAAGATCTCATGGTCTCGGGGTTTATTCATATTATATTTTTCTCTGCAATGTTTCTTTTCAATACTGCAAAATACAGTCCACTCGATCACGAGCTTTTTATCGAACGTCTAGATCAAATCGTCGATGATATCAATGTGTGTAGAAACAATTGTCAGCAGTATATTCATTTTTCGTAGATACAAAATTTTGAAACTATATGTACTACAATGATATTGAATAATATCACTGTTTTTTCTCAATTTCTTAGTTGGATTGGAAATAATGTGGATTGTGCAGAAATTCGCATCAATGGCTTACGAAAATTCAGATTGTGAAAAAATTTTAGTTCATCAACATGATGTTTCAAGTACCTGTTGGTCAATAATGAAAAAATTACTGGATATGCCTGATATTTAGGAAAATATATATTAATCTCGCAGGTCTATATCGATATACCAAAAACCTTTTCAATTTCTATTAAAACTTCACGATCAGTGTTTATCAGATTGGATAGATTCTCGTCCATCCTCATTAAAGTGTTGTAGTCGTAGTGAACAAGTTTGCAGAAAACTACCTACCACATATTGAAGCAACCAAATTGAGTTGAATTGAATTTAATTTCAATGAAATTTCACCCCAAAAAACATTAATAATAATATAATAATAGAATAGACATGAATCTCAGGGTCTTGAATAACCATTGCAAGTCTTAGGGAAAAAGGTGGTGACTTGAGGGATAAAAATAAATGCACGAAGAAGTTAAGGTAAAATGAATAAAGATACTTCTTGTTTTAAGATACGTCATGTAACTCTACTGCATGTATTGATTTTGCTGAAATAGTACAGTTTACGGACGAAGAAAAAAAATTTATTATTGTTATTGCGAAAAAGTACCTGACGCCAAAGAACTCAAGGAACCAGCAGTGCTGCCACCTCCTTCATAAGCATAGTTACGCAAATCATCGAATGGCGGTGCATTAGGATCGCTGTCGGCTCGTTTTTTATGTTCTTCGATGAAAATTCCAACGTTTGGTTCTTGTCCTACTCCAAGCAGTGAGACTGAAAAAAATCCTCAGTATATTTATATATACAGAACATTTTTAGTAGTCAAATATATTGTTTCCTTTTGATTTTTTATGTGCCTTCTTCTGTTGAACCAAAGTGAAACCAAAAAATAATAAAAATCAAAACAAACACTCAAGATCGTATGATACTCACATCCAAGTTTTGGGGCTATCAATTCTGGAATCGGCCCCCCAATTGGTATCTGAAGTGGCGTTATATCAAAAGCTGTCATATCATCTTCACCGCCACCTTCATCGTCGTAATTGATTATGTTCTCACGAACGTCGTCGTCAGGACCAGGATATTTGATATGAGCTTCTCTTCTTCTGTTATATACTACGAAGACCAGAACTAGGACTGAGAAGTTGAAGGTGTCAATGGAGAGTTCGCAATTTAAAAACAACTAGGACAGAGTTACCCTATTGAATTTGATACTGATACATTCTAATCGAAATATCATTTCGACAGACTTTACATTTAGCGTTGATATGAGAAAATATGATTCACAGAAGTTTTTGGTCATGTCAAAAAAAATGAGAATTATATTCGGTTTTTCTCGCTGTCTATCTATTTAAATTTTACACGTTTTTCTGGATTTTGATGTATCAAGAACTATCAAATTAAATGGGAACTTGATAAGTACAAATACAGTATTTCTCTATGCTATTCTATATGGATGAATTATGTGATGCAAAACTTGGGCATGCCGGAAGATGATTTCAGAAACAGTTATTCGGAATTTTCAGATCATTAATAATTAGTTATCTAAGCAACCATATTCTACATTTGACAACTCTTGAACATGGCCATCTCAGAAATAAATGCATAAAAATTACTTATAATTATTTGAATGGTATTCATTTAAAGTGGAAGTTGAGAATTCTTGGTAATTTCCTGAATACTGTTTTTGCTGTAACCTGAATTGCGTCATTTGACGTAGTGGGCAATACTCTAATCATTGTTGTCGAATCAGTAAATCAAGTCTCTCTTGGTTGCTTAGACATGATTTGCATAGTTTGCCATATGAGAAGTTCATGCGATTGTGGTAACTTTTCCATCATTTATGTAGCGCATTATTAAGTTTATAAGTTGACAAACTATGCAAATGACATGAACGCTAGCATCGTATATGATATACAATACGATATAATATAATTATCTATAGATACGACGATCCAAGATAAATGAAGTATCACTTTGGAAATTTGTTTAAATAAATAAACGAATGTTACCTCTTGTATTTGAACACCCTTACTAGTATTAACATTGACAAATATAAGGAATATTTGACATCAAAAGAAAATTTGAAAAAATTACGAATATTTGACAAAAAATGTATTCATATGGAAATGCGTTTTACGGAATAAGATGAAAAATTTTAATGAGTTTTTCGTCATTTCAGTTCAATTCAGGATAGATATATTTTGTTCAAATATTTCAGGTGAAGGCAAATTCAACAAATTTCTAAAACTCTTAATACTTCACCTATCATGAATAACTGGGTGATAGTGTTTGGTGTACGTTGAAGAACTTACTTCAGTGCTTACATTCATTATCGTACATGCACAATGTTTTGGGTGTAAAATGTTATGGCATTATTCACAAATCAGAATACAAATACTAATACTATTTTACCTAAGTAATCTCGGAGCCAATGGTAATTTTTCCAATAAAAATATTCCTAAAATTATATGACAGATACTCATACCCTGCCCTGTACCTTTCTCAACTAACTTCAATGCGAATATTCATCATCATCGTGATGATATATAACAAATGTATGCACGGATATGATGAACGAAAACAATAATGAACATTTAAACTGTTACAGGAGGTTGAGTTGGATTAATTTCTCTTCGAAAAAACTTGAAGAATTCAAATACGAATAGATTATTTATATTGTTTCTTCTGTCTTATAAGTTATTGTTTCTCCGATATAGGTTACCAAAATGACAGCCAATACCTCGAGTGGAGAATTACCTGCAGAAATAATTTTTTCGGCCAAATTCTACCAAGCGACTGATATTTAGGAGCTAATGCTTTCTACAATTCTCGTAAAATAATCAACGCAGGAATATGGAACTTTTCATTAAAATCTAAGACACAAAATTTTCAATGTTGTCATTTGAAACACTACATACAGCTTCATTTCTAGGCTGATCAATATCTTCACTACATCTCAGTACCTATTTCCAACCTTTATATGCACTTCATCAATTTCAAGTTGAAGTTTGAATTCGCACAAAAACTGCCCTGCAAAAATAGGTCTGCATAGCCGTGTTCCTGTATTCCTCCTCTTACACCACATATTTAAAAACATCACCATGACACTCTTCAAATACATTATTATGGTTACTGTTCGATATCATTGGTTTAAAAGCTGCCTGACGGAATATATATCTTGGTCTGTCAATTGAAACTTTCGTGAAAACTCAAAATATTTCAGTTTGTTTTTTTTAATATGAGTTCGTACAAAAAGTAAGGTATGTAACGCGTTTATAAACTGGCTCCACTTTACTCCGCTCGTGCCTAAAATACTCGAGGGTCACAATTGGGATATCGGAGACTACAGGAGATCCGAAAATGGTTGAATAAGGGAAAAGTTACACACTTATGTAACTAAAAATATGCCGTCAAGAAAATTCCCAGTATTCTGGAGATACACGAAAACAATACAGACATATTTTTTCTCGCTTTATTTGATGAAGAATATCAAAGTTATTAGTACGTTTACATTGCCACGTTTTCTCTGATATACAATGGAATTTTCAGATTCACCATTTGACGATTCGTCTTTTGGCCCCATCAACTTAATTTTTTCCTATAGACGCCATATTTGATTTTAACGATAAATAATAGTATTTTTCATTTTGAATTCAATGATATATAGTATATTATACTTCGTTACTTAACAACTTCGAATTTTCGAAAAAGCTAATATTTTTCAGTTGGCCCTGACTCCGCTAAATAATACTTGACAAATTCATCGATTTGTTGCAACTATCTGTCATGTTTGCTGTCAGTCTTTTGTTTTTATTTTGATTTTTTTACGAATCAATCAGGTTATCGGAGAAAACCCCTCAAAAGCAGAGCTTGTGCGAGCGAAGGAGATCCGGGACCTACAGTTTGAATAAAAGGTGGATTGCGAACCACTTTAACTCAGTGGCAGTAGAATGGAATAGAATAGAATAACATAAAATAGAATAAGATAGAATAGGATAGAATATGATAGAATAGGATAGAATAGGATAGAATAGGATAGAGTAGGATAGAATAGGATAGAATAGGATAGAATAGGATGGAATAGGATAGAATAGGATAGAACAGGATAGAATAGGATAGAATACCTCAACAATATTTTTCCTCTGCACAATACTTCCAAGCCAGCTGTAAAGATTGAGTTCATCTCATATTTAAAGAAAACTTCCGTATTTCAGAGCATTTCAAAATTAAAAGGTATAGTTCGACTATTATATCTTTACCCGTGCGTCATCATCACAATACCATAATTCATAGCTTAGTAGACAAATGTTAACGAATTTTGATTCGCTCATAGCGGTTGTTAGAAAGAGATGTTCGATAGAGCGTGTGTGATTTCTTCGATCATAAATTGATGACGCATGGGTAACGATACAATAATCGAACTGTACAGACGTATTTATCTCAAACGATCTTTGCTACGAAGATCGCCTGAACTACAAAGTTTTGGCAAAACACATGAAGGAGGCTAGAGAGAAAAATCTCACAGCCAAAATCGTGAATCACAAACTCATTATCAATGGCCAAGCCTATACTGCGAAGGAACTAGAAGAGGGAGGTGAGAGTCAGGTTAATATACAATCCTCGACTAAAAGAGGACGAGAATCTCATAGTGCACCCCCTTCTGACCACCGACAGCTCTGAAACTGAAGTTACTGAAGACAGAATCGAATGCGTAGCGAATGTTACTGTTAAACCACATCTCAAGAAACTGAAACAACAAAAGATAGCCTTCGAGCAGTCTGGGAGAAGAACACGAAAAAATATTTTCTCTACAAAACCAAAAATCTGATTAGTTGTTCTCTTATTCTTCTCAATTTTTCTTCAAGCATTTGTTCTTCAATATATATCTCTTTTTTTTAATTTTCAAGAATGAATTTCACTTTTGCCCATGTTAATGTTCGCTCTCTAGTTCCACATTTAAATGATCTACAGTTGCACATTGACAGTGAGAAATATGATATGATAGGAATCACAGAGACATGGCTACATCCAGGAATACCTAATAATGTTATCGAAATACAGGGCTATAAATTCGTAAGGTTTGTTTGATCGTTTAGTAAGAAGAGGAGGCGGAATCGGTATTTATGTAATAAATAATTTAAATGTAAACATTATTTTGAATGAATCATCCGATAACTTGGAACAATTATGGATTCAAATGAAATTAGAAAACCATAAACATGCTTTTGGAGTAGTATATCGACCACCAAATTCAGATTATGTAACTTTCCTGGGAAATTTTGAAGATACTCTGATCAGAATATTTACAGAGTATGAAAAAATAACATGCATGCGTGATTTTAATACAAATGTACTGTACAACGACCAGTGGCGTAGCTAACTTTCAGCGAGCCACCCGCAGGAACCTGCTTGCGCCCCTACCCATACCCTCCTTTAAATGTGAGGCAAACATTTCTGGTTTCCTTGCGCCCCTGTCAAGCTTGCGCCCCCCCGCACCGCGGGGGTTGCGGGGGTGTTAGCTACGCCACTGACAACGACTCACAAGCATCTATCTATTACAGAGTCATTTATTCTGACTCAAAAATTAAAAAGGCCTACTCGCGTTTCTAACAACAGCATGACTCTTATAGATCTGCTTTTTTCAAATCTTGACAATATCACAGAGGCTGTCGTTTACGACGCAGACATAGCAGACCATTTTCTAATCCGTTGTTCCTTTTCTCTCACGACCATTCGCTCCACTGAAACCAAAACCTTTTGCTACAGGGATCTTAGTCTTATCAATATAAACCAATTCCAAGAAGACCTAGATGCTTTGACGTGGGAAAACATTTACACTATTGAATCAATCGACGATAAAATTGAATTCTTGAATAATAACATATTTTTTCTGGCTGATAGACATGCTCCGCTGAAAACATCTCGTTACTCTAATAATAAGCGAAAGTACACCCCTTGGATCACTGACAATATTAGGCTCATGCAGAAAATGCGCGATAAATTATTGAGACAATAAAGGAAAAGTCGATTGTCAGCAGTGGCAAACATTTAGAAAATTGGATGTATTGAAGAGCAAGCACAATGAATTACCGGACAACCTAAAAAATGTTAATATTTTGAACAACTACTTTGTGAATGCTTCTAAAAACAATCAACAGCCAAGCCCTGAGGTGACAGATTATTATTCCAATAGAGTGAAAGAGGGTGTTACCAGTGTCCTCACTGTCTCTCAAGTAACTGATGATATAGTCTTCTCTATAATCAAAAATATAAAATCCAATTCATTTGGTTCTGACAACTTAAACATAAACCTCATACTCGTCTGTTGTCCTTTTATAATTGTTTTTATTACACATGTCATGAATGAATGTGTGAAAAAGAGTTACTTTCCCAGAGTTTGGAAGCGTGCTTATGTATTACCACTACCTAAAATTAAAGTTCCAACTGAACTCTCCGATTTACGGAGCATAAGCACGCTCCCAACACTCTCTAAAGTCTTAGAGAAAATTCTAGATTTGCAAATAAGAGGTCACCTCGAAATGCACAATATACTTCCCCTACATCAGTCTGGATTCAGATCAGGTTACAGTTGCGCGGCAGCACTCTCTGCAATTTCAAATGATATATTCCGATCACTCGACAGTAACGAAATGTGTGTTCTGGTCTTACTTGACTACTCGAAAGCGTTCGATACAATAAATCATGATATCATGACAGCCATTCTAAACTTCATAGGGTTCAGCGAATCAGCGTGTTCCTTCATGATATCTTATTTAGTCGATAGAGTTCAACAGGTCAAATTGAATAACATGAAATCTGCTCCGTTAAATTTGCAACAAGGAATTCCACAGGGAAGTATTCTAGGTCCTTTGATGTATACCATCTACACAAGCAGACTTTGCTCGAGCTTGGCACATCGCAAATATCATTTTTATGCGGACGATACGCAGCTGTACCATTCGTTCAGATATAGTTGAAGCCAACGACACAATCAATTCAGATTTGAATGAACTTCTTGATTCAACCAACAAGCATTTATTGAAAATCAATTCGAAAAAATCGGTTGCCATTTTATTTGGGTCAGACAAACAGAGGGTCCAGGCGCATAATATCTTGCATAAACAAATTGGTAATGACACCATCGAATTTGAAAATTACTGAAAGAATCTTGGGCTCTACGTGGATAACAAACTACTATAAACATGTAATGTTTCTTGGGAAATAAAGTTGATTGATTGATTATATTACCCAAAAACTAAAAAATGCTTATACTTCCTTGAAGCTCATTTATGGGCAAAGACATTTTCTCAACTCTAAATTGAAAATTCAACTCTGTGACAGCTTAGTACTCTCTCACTTCAATCACTGTGATGTTGTTTATGGGCCTTGTATCGATAGTATTGACACTAGAAGAATCCAGAAAACACAAAACTCATTCTTAAGAATGATATTCAGGATAAGACGACCTCAGCGTATTTCTAACTAAGTTGATGGAAACTGGTTGGCTTAGCAAGTTCAATCGTCGTAAACATCACATGGCATGCTTTTTCTACAAAATTTTGAAAAATAAAATACCGAACTACCGGAGGATTACATTTAGAACGGACGTACATAATCTGAACTTGAGGCGAAGAAATATGCTCACGATTCCCAAGCACAAAAAACAATCATTCAAAAGGTTCTTTTCTTATAACGTTACACTCTTTGGCGATATACTGGATGTTCCAAGTTTTTCCTCATTATATGAGGCATTCAAAACTTGGTACAAACGAATTTTGTTCTCTCGACAATGACTGATATGATATGATTATCTGTTTTGAAAGGAAAAAATCTAGCAACTTTTTCTTATTATTTGTCATTTTATAATTTAAAAAAAATTTGGATTTTTTGAGGAAACTGTGGAAGAATCGGCCATCGGCTTAACAGTTCTCCAATTATTTACCATTACTCATCCCTTCCTATGCTTACTTTGTAACATTTATCCATGGTGATTAATAAATGTATTATTATTTTTATTATTATTAATAGGATAAAATAGGATAGATAGGATAGGATTGTATTGTTAGTGTTGCGTTATTTCGTTAGTTTGTGTATAGTTAGTGACGAGGATTTGTTAAAATTAAGTTTGATAAATTATTTTCATTTCTGTTTTTCTTGGTTTGAAAAACCATTTCACGTTTATTATTATTTTGAAAGGGTATATAACAGCAGACGTGACAGATTATTGCATTACAATAAATCGATTTTGTTGACACTAAAAAATGTTAGTTATTTTGAAATATTCGTGGTTGTAAGGTAGCGAAGTATAACATGTTATACATCGTTGAAATCAAAATGAAAAATGCTATTAATATTCGTAAAAATCCAATATGGTGTTTTCAGTAAAAAATAAAGTTGATGGTAGTGACCAAAGACGAAAACGTCGAATCGTGAATCTGAAAATGCCATCGTATAGCAGGGAAAAAGTGGTAATTTGAATTACCCTGTGTACTATTAAACTATATATCAATATTTTTCTCCAATACCAAATTGTCAGAACCACTACGAATCAAGTTACATATCTGAATTATTTTGGATTTCCATTGTCAATTCCGTAATATGGGAACTGCTAAGTATAATTACTTTTAATGTCAATTGTCATCAATCAGTTATCCCCCAAAACTCACCATGAGAAAATGTACGAACTTGTACTGATAGCATTTACAATAGGTATTGCTTTGTAGGTATTAGTAGTTATATGGCAGAAACCATGACATTTAGAATTGCTCCTGCATTTTTAATACGATAATACTACTCCAAAATAATTCTTGACTTCAATTGTTAACAGTCGTCGCTTCATCAGAACAGGCGTATATAGTTATTAGAAAATACTAAGTTGAAAATAATTTTTTGATGTCTGGTTCTACAGATTTCTGTGTTCATTATTGTATATCTAATGTTCGTCTTAATGATATTGAGAGTTCTATTGTTTTATTTTGAAAAATATTTTTATGAAAATCATATTGTCACTAATTATGAAGTGACGTGTAGTTTGAACTCTATTTTATTTTCACTTTTTTATTAATAATATAGAATCCAAAACTGAAATAAAGTTTAAAATTCCTTTTTTTCAATTTATTCAAAATCCATCCATAACAACGTATTTTAGAAATTAAGTAGCCTGAAAATAGCTAGTTTGTATTTACATACTCACCTAAAAGAATCAAAAGACAAACTACAACAGTCAATATGAAATCCTTGGACGGCATAATGGCTCCAGCCGATGCTAACTCTAATTCACAGTGACCTCCTGTATAGCCTAGAGGGCAAATACACTCATATCGCAATGGAGGCTCATAGTCCCTACAGATGCCTCCGTTAATGCACGGCAGCCACATGCATTCATTCTCATTGACACATGTATTGTCACGGAATTTGTAACCTTGGGGACATCTAAAGTGGGTACAGAAAATAATTAGCTACCTACTCACCCAGGTCGAAGGGATTTATCTCGTTGCTTTGGCACTGAATCTTATCATGTAGGAATTGGGTGAACGACATCTACGAGTTATGAATCATAGCAAGCAGGCGTGGAAAGTTAGTTAGCAAGCACACTACATAATTGCTTGACGTAAATATATGCATCACCATCTTTCATTACTCTCGGTCGCATTTCTAAGATTGGAAGTGACGTCGGCATAATTCCAACATAAAACTTGCATTTTTATGAACGCTGCTGCTGAATCCTCAGCATATTCACGAAATTCACGCATATGTAATATGGCATACAAGCAAAATGGTAATCAGAAAACCCCCATTTATCAGTTCTCGGCAAGCGATTTCTTATCGCTATTTATGAAGATGGTTTATATCTATATAAAATGTAATGAAATTGGATGGATGCACTTTATTTTCATTAAGCAATATACTTAAAGATACGTGCAATATACAGTGAACAGATGATACGAAACGTGTACTAGATTCAATCAAATGGTTTAGTTATACGACGAAAGTGTATAACTTTCTGGAACTTGCTGGAAATTTGAAAACCTTTGATGACTAGCAAATTCTGTTCTAAACCATTTGATATCCATCATCTATCCCAAAGATAATTTGCTCACTTAATATGATGAGCAAGCAGACCAATATGGCCGCCAGCGCACCCATGCTGAGTTTAAGCGTTTGCCCTTCTTGGATCAATTCGCAATTTTCTCCCCAGAATCCATCGGGACAAGTGCAACGATATCGTTGTTTCGGTTCCAGATTAACGCAAACACCACCATTCAGACATGGTAAGTCCAAACACTCGTCTTTGTCCATGCAGTCCTTGCCGTCGGGAGACATTATACGCCCCTCTCCACAACTATATACAGGCAGGCAATTTAATGAGCATGCAAGGCGAGAATATTATAAAAGATTAGGCAGTATTATTTGAAAGACGTTAAATCTATTCAATCTCATTATCAAATATTGTGTATAATCTAACTTAACTATTAACAGAACGAGGGTATGGTGAATTTGTTTTTACGTATTTCTTGACATTTCAAAGACATTGATGAATAAGATATATCGAAAAAGTTACAGAAAAAAATGGTAGAAAAATAGAATTTGAAGACTGCTTCAAGAGGGTGGCGCATAGATTGTAAAAGCAGATGAAATTGTGTCTTTCCTAAGAGTCACCGAATCCTAGAAGGCTTTGGCCTTCTTATGGGTATGGCCAATGGGTAGAGTCTATTAGTTCTAATGCATCAAATAAACCATATTTTCTGAAACTCATTTGGTTGACAGCCAAAAAAACTTCTCTCTCCCATTAACCTTCGAAAGACGAAGACAAAACCTCACTTTTCCTTTATTTGTTTACGTTAGATAATAATAATCGAACTAAGTTCGAGGTGTATTCGGAGAGGATAATCGAAATCAAAAGAAAAAATTTTGACTACGGCCGAAAATACCATTCTTTCCACACATTTCCACAAAGTAGCCTCATTTTTCCACTATGGGGAAATGTGTGGAGAGAAGGGTATTTTCAGCCGTAGTCGGAATCATTTCTTTTCGGATTTCGGAGAAAATTCAGAAATTGCTCATTGCAAGTTGATTACTTGTATCAATATTGAATTCGTAGACGATCAATGAAATGCAATGCAAATCAGAAAGGAGGAATTTAATAACTGAATAAATATAAAGTAAGTACATCCTGAAGAGGCCCGATTAATAAATGATAAACAGTGGGTGAAGTGAATAGTGAAGTGAGAAACAACTTGTTAAAACAAAAAGGATTAAACTGCCGAACCGTATTTTAGATAGTTTTTAGGAAAGTCCTTCGATTTTACTCCGTAACTGTTTCAGAAATTGTACCTATTTTACTGAAACTTCTTATTGAAATACAGTAAATTCCATTGTTGCAGTGTGGTAACTAGGCCGTGAACTCCAATGGAAAAAGTAGAGAATAAAACACTCCAAATAAAATATTTCATAAGAATTATAACTAGAAGAAGGCATCAGAGGTCTTGGTCATATTGAGATACTGACATTTTCAATTGATTTGGACAAAAATCTACCTGAAAAATGAACGTCATTTTGCTAAAATTTTAATATAAAAAATTAAGTTTGAAAATTACTGTTTGTTTGAACTGCTGTTTTCTTACAGATCAATTTTCGATAAGCAAAACCTTCAGTAAATATATTCATAGCAGAGGAAAAATGTATTCTTCAATCTATAAATGAAATAATATTGAATTCACCTCTGGGAATACAATATAATTATTTATAATTTTTGTCCGCATTCTTACATGTTTTCACTGCACAATACTTCATTTTACTCAATATTCTAGAATTTCTGTATGCGTCCGAATACGAAATCTTTTCATTATTTTTTTTTTGCCAAAAATAGTGAATATTCTCTTTATATAATAAGAAACGGAGGACGGGAGGAAATGAACGTGAAAATTGATGTGTGTCAAGAGTCGGTAATTCAAACGTTGAACCTAACATAACTATTTTTTTCTGTGGGTTAATTGATGCATTGGAACTATTAGACTCCACCCATTGGCGATACCCGTAAGAAGGCCGATGCCCTCTAGGATTCAGTGACCCTACTTTTTCGAGCAAGTAATAACAATAATAACATGATACTTCCTCATCAACCCTCGTTTAATTGTACTAAGAGGCCTGATGTTGGCGTTGTAGCGACTCTATTGAGTAATATTGTATATGTTAATATATCTGATTGATAATTTGTACAGAAAAAATTCAATTGAATCATAAAGAAAAGTCTAACGGAATTATTTATTAATTGAAGTGATGGGTAGAAAAATCTGTTACATAAATTCAATGGAGAATTTGAATTTTCAGTATCATCCGTAAACATAATTCTTTTCAAATACTTTCTTTCATGTTATTCACCCTTCAAATATGCAACTCTTACTATGGTTAGATGTCCTTGCATTTATAATCATTTGCAGGTTCCTCATTACCACTAGATATCTTAAACTTTGCCAGCCAATAATTTTCATGTTTTATATTGAAGGCTTATGAATAGGGACGAAGAATAGTTATTGTTAATTTGCACAAGAATTATTTCTACAAAATTGAATCCAACAGCTACTAAACATCACTCAAGAATGAAAGGAAAATGGGGAAAAACTCAGTGCCTTTGCAAATCATAAAAACTATCTAGCACGGATCTCTCTGCTTTCAATGTAATGGTTATTCATTTAATGAATATATTTTACTTTTCGAAGTAAGAGAGATACGAGCTATACATATTGATTAAAGTAAACTCAAAACAAAATAAGAAATCTATTATAGAATTTAATATAGAATTTGGTATATATGAAAGCAAGTGAATATTGGGTTACATATACCTACCCCAGCTTGCGAGAGCAATATTCCTTTTTACGATTTCCTATACACTTTGAATAGTAGGAATTCTTTAATTTCATCATTCACATACAAATCATATGCATCATGAACTTGAAAGAGGTTTAAAAGAATACATGAATAATTAAAAAGTTATTTTGAATGTGACGAATGTTGCTCTTGAAAACTGTTTTTTACGCCACTGTATAAATACAGTTCGCTCGATCATGGAATTATCAAGTAACAAGAAATGATGTGAAAAATAACGAGTAACATCACTAGTTCTAACTTTAATGGATGATCATATCATCTGAGGAAACGGTCAATAATCAATCGAGTTGAAAGTGTTTCAGTTAGAAAGAACTCTGTCTGAAAGTTGGTAACGTTTACTACGGATAAACCGAGAGATTCACACACGAAATCAGCATTAGAATATGCTCCAATTTTTTTGAATCAATTTTATTTCGAAGTTTTCCTTGATTAGGTATTGTGTTTCTCAATTCGACTTTGATCCTTCACATGTTATCTAATACAACCCACTGATTAATTTTCAAGTTGCAATTGACTGAGTTTCCGTAACTGTAATCAGACCGCTGTTACATCTCAATAATAATAATACTACATCATGAACACCAGTATGAGTGTACACAAAGGCATAGCTTTGGCGGGTAGAGGACAGCTATTAGTATTATTTTCCGTAGCACTCCAGAGCGACTTACTGAGGAGGCGCATTCACTTTTCAGCTTGGCAATATCTATTATAAACGAGAACATGCATCTGAATGAACAAATGATGAATAGGGCAAACACACCTTCATCTCTCACTTAGATTCTTAAATCTAAGGTTGATGGATAATATATACAGATTGCGTCATAATGAGATTGAAAACTTCGAAAGCCGAATATTTACGATATAATGAGAGAAACATCTTCCAAACACATTTTTACTGAGACTGCGCAAAAAATTGTTTCTGGAGGTTATTCTGGAAAACTACTTCAAGATTAACCCTGACACTGTTCAGATGCAGTAAATCGATAAATCGATCTGCAGGTGGTCACATGGTCAAATAAACCATGCCTTTTGATTACGAGAGGCATTTGTAATAGTGTCTTCTGGAGGAATGTTTCACAAATTTCAATCATATTTAGTTCAATATTGGTCCTGATAGGGATCAGAAAAATGGTTGTTATCCGTTAGATATTTGCCTCATATTTTCAACTTTGTGGGGATGTTTAGAAAAAAGAGTAAACCGACACTGTCGAAATAAATCGTTCCATTTATTGTTCAAATGGTTTCCGATTACAACTGGATTATGTCCATGTCAATAATTAACTTCATTATCGTAAAATGGAATCGGGAAGCGCTTGCAGTATTCGAAATAAAGTCTCTCGCGATTATCTGGAAATGACTGTTTCAATAACTTCCGGTGAACAACAGGTTTGTGTATTTTCGAATTCGTGAGAAGGACAAAAATCGAATATAAACCTAATTTTCAACTGTGTTTGAGGTCCTGTATCTCAGCCATAGAGTGTCTTAGAACTAATACCCCATTGTTGTTAAACAGGATGAGGAATCCGTTTACGGAGATTTTCAACCTTATTATGACTTATTTTGTAATATGGACCTATTTGTATCTTGGCAACTTTGAAACATTCAACTCGATATCGAAATGAAGACTGTGTACACTTGAAACATATTATATGTAAACCTATATAGAATTTTCCAAATTATGATATACGTACGTGCACTCGTAGTCATTCCAAAGATCCACACATTCGAATGGGTCTGGGCAAATAACGTTCGCACAAGGTTTGTTTGACGGACAGCTCCTTTCCAAATTCCTAGCCATGGTCGCCTGACCCCACTGGGTTCCGTTCATTGCCGGTGGTAGGGGTAAATGTTTGCCTTCCAAACGAATATCATCCAGACATCCTGTTGAAGATTTTAAGTATTGGTATCAGAAGAAGAATAATTTATTTAATGGACTAGTATAGCACCCATCATTTTTCATTCAGTTTCCCATACAAAAATTGCGGTTTTAGGTTTTTAATGTTTACAAGTTTAAATTGTCTAGTACACCTGATAATGATTCGAAAGCAAAACAACTAATTAAAATTACCTTTCTGATAATCAGCATACACCTCGAAGGTCCTCACACCAGTGTACTCCGCCTTTCCACCAGCATAAACTCCTTCTTGTTTATCAACTAGCAACCACTGATGACCGGAGAAATTGAAAGTTTCGTTGTATCTTCTACCTTCTCCACCATCCAATTCTAATGTTGCAGCAGATCCGTATCTGCTTACTCGTGCTACATGCCATTGCCCATCGTCGATGGGCACAGCGCTCAACCAAATATCTTTTTCCTCGGTTCTCAAGGAATTTAAATTATATCTGAAGTAGAGGCGCGAGTCTTTTATTTCCAGTATAGCATATTCACGATTGTGTTGATCGGATACCCTGAATAATTCACCATGCTCCTCTCTCGTCCTGAAGCGAAGTTGCATTTGTGTAGAAAAACGATCGGGTTCGAAACTCAATGCATATTTAACGTAAGATTGAGGTTTGAAAGACGTTGGAATGGTTGGGATAGTACATGCGGGGCCAGTAAAACCCGGTCGACATTGACACTTAGCTTCATTGAAACTTCCTACGCAAGTTCCATGTTCCCAACATCTGGAAGTTGTATCGGATCGACCACACATCTCTTCTGTTTGAGGACAACCGGGTACGCTGTGTCTAGACAACCCAGGATGTGCCAAATCGTAGAGCCTAGAGTTATGGAATAAGTTTCGAATGCATCCGTCGAATGATTTACCCACGGGCATGTACTGCCAGTAGTAATGTGTAGGATCAAACTGTTCGACATATAAACCACCGAGTTGAAGCGGAGCGTTGACATTCAAATACTCGTTGAATGGAGGAATAGTTCCTTGAGCTTGGCAGCTACTGTCATCAAATTCTGGAGGTGTCCCATCTTCCATTTCCGATATTTCTGCGGATTTGCAGTAGTCAACCACCATTCTAACATTTTCTGTATCCCAGAATATATCTAATCGGTGCCATTCTCCATCGTCTAGCGTTTTCTTAGTTTTCACTCGTAGTTCTAAAGTTCCTGATCCAAAATCTAGAAGCAGACGCGGATATCCTCTCTCTAATTCCACAGCTATATAGTCTGAAACCATCACCTCATCTTTCTCGGGAGGAACAATCGGTCCATTGTACAACAACAAACCATCAGGTTTTCGTGTAATAAATTCGAAGTGTAAGTGAGATTTATCACACATTTCCAATGAAGGATACCAGGCCCATCCGTTACCTCGGAAGCTACGGGACGTTTGCTGACAACGAGGGCCGTTATATCCAGCCGGACAAGAACACGTAAGAGAATATCGCGTTTCGATGCATCTTCCGCCGTTGTAACATGGTGTGTTGCGACAATTTTCTTCCTTGCTGAAATTTCTAGCGCCACAAGTACACTCGGCTAATACATCTACTCTAACGCCAACTAGAGCAGTTTTATTCGCATTCACCATATAAGGCAAGGCACTTATATCGAGAGTGTTCGTGCACGAACCTTCACACATCTGATTCTCGTATAAGCATTCGTCAATTCCAACCATAGTAATGTTTATTGACACTGCTCGTTCAATTTCTTCCCGATGCATCAACACCATTCCATTTAACCGAACTGGTTTGTAATAGGGTGATCCATGAGCTGCAAATCTCACATCAGTAACGGGAGGATGTTTTCTACGAAGCTGGACACTGAATACGTCTACGTTCTCACGGTCTATATTCAATAAGTCTGCGATTTTGTTTCGGAACTTCTCAGACATACTTGTCAACACATCTTGTGAATGATAATCCCAAGTTCTGATGAACTCTTCATCAGTCACGTCTGCTATTCTTATTGAACCAGAGTTCACTACAGCTTCATGGGGAATTTCTTTGACGGTAACCGTAACATTAGCAGGAACGTCGGTTTGGGTATGTTTTCTGTCGTATACTTTGAATTTCAAGTTGTACGTGCCGTCTTTAGTTCCGTGTCGCATAGAAATCATTCCGGTATCCTCGTTTAGTTTGAAACGTGGATGTTCTACCCCTTCCCAGTAGAATTTTTTATCGGGTAAATCCCAGTCATCCAAATCATAGACATACACCCGACCAATCTCCGTTTCAGGTGCTTGACCTTGGTAGTTGTACACGAATATTTCTTTCGAACCCGGTTGCATCTTGTTATCGTTCACGTCGCCTATCACCACTGTCAATGTACTAGTGCCCATCATCGCTGGATTTCCATGGTCTTTTATCAAAATTGGTATATAGTATTCCTTTTGTTGTTCTCGATCGAAAGATCTTAGCGATGTTATGATAGCCATACCGTCACCGTTTGCCCCCTCTGAAAAATATAATAATCATTGGTTGATAACATGAGATGTTTCATAAAATGAAAGGGGGCGTGGATTCATGAGAGGACTATGTTTCGTATGGCATAGCTGGTAAACTTTCACAATGTGAAACGACACTAATCATCAGGGATATTAACGATGGGAGCGGAAAACTGTTCTGAATAGTAACATAACCTGAGTCATTTTCTTGTTTCCAATTGTTCGCTAATATTTTTTTTTCTATTTTGCATCTATAAATGACCTATGAAACCCAACTCCACATCGCAACTGCATCTGTTTCTGATAAAAAAGCAAGGTTCTTATCACTGACTATTGAGGGACTTTTATCATAAACTTTCATTCAACTATACAGGGTGTTGAGTGCTGATAATTCTTGGATAATTCTAAGAAAAACTCTTTATGTGAACGTAGGTCCCCAACTACTTTATTTTTGAGATACACGGCGTTGAAATGGGCAAATGCTTTTATCAAAACATGAAACCATGATGTAATCAATGACGTCAGGTCAAACAAAGGATGACATTATGAATTGTTCTAAAATTTACCGTTCAGGCCACCCACCATGTTTGGCCAAGAGCTGCAACTAGCTCAGTAGGTCAAATACCTGGGGGTGGTTTTGGACTCCAAACTTTTATGGAGGCCGCACGTCGATAAGGTTATTCAAAAGTCAGTAGCAATCCTATGACAACTGAGGAGAGTTGTAGGAAAAAGTTGGGGAACCAATCCAGAGATTATGTGCTGGCTATAAACGGCGGTCGTGAGACCAAAGATCCAATATGGGTCAGCTGTATGGTGGCCAGGCGCACAAAGTAGCACAATAGGTCGAAAGCTCAGTAAGGTCCAGAGGTTGGCCTGTTTATTAATAACGGGTGCAATTAGGACGACCCCAACCGCGGTATTGGAGGTGCTGTTGAGGCTACCACCCCTTCCAGCCTGGATCAAGAAGGAGGCAATGGCAGCCCATTCGAGGATGCGAGACTCGGAGGTCTGGGTAAACGAAGTAGAGATGATACGGCATGCGAAAATCGCAAAGTGGGCGGAGCAGGAGATTCCTATTTCCGTCCTCAGAGTGAAAAGCGCACAGGACAGACTGCGATGGAATAAGAAGTTTGCTCTTATTATTCCGAGCAGAGAGCAATGGGAAGGAAATACAGTGGAGTTCCGGCCAAGAAGTCTAGTATGTTACCCGGACGGTTCACGTCTGGCCGACAAACAGGCCTCGGGCGCAGGCATCTTCCTGGAAGAAAGAGGTATACGAGAAAGCTACGCTCTGGGAAGATACACAACAGTTTTCCAAGCTGAAGTCTTCGCCATTCTAACCGTGGCTATGAGGCAAGAGGTGATAGAAGGACCCGAGCAGAGAATTTATATCTGTTCGGATAGCCAGGCAGCGTTCAGAGCCATCTGCCATCCTAAGCCAAGTTCAGTCCTGGTACAGGAATGCGGAGACGCTCTGGAGAAATTAGCTGAAACAAAGGAAGTTGAGTTGGTATGGGTTCCTGGTCACAGAGGGGAGCAGGGAAACGAGGTGGCTGACGAACTTGCCAGAACCGGTTCCGCGGCGCCGTTCTGTGGGCCGGAGCCAGTACTAGGCATCGCAAGGAGTCAAATCTCTTCTACCCTGAATGACTGGGTGGAAAGAGAACTAAACGAACTCTGGAGGAACACTGCCGGATGCAGACAGTCGAAAGACTTTGTAGCCGGCTCTAGCAAGTCAATGACGGGCTGGCTCTTAGGCAGAGATCGCCAAACACTACGCCTCTTTGTAGGAATACTAACAGACCATAAAAAAATCGGTAGACACCTGTCACTAATGGGTATAAAAGACAGCCCCAACTGCCATATGTGTGAAGAAGACGAAGAAACATCGTCTCACTTCCTTGGCGAGTGTGAGGCGTACAGAAGGCTAAGATTCGAAATCTTCGAAGTTGAAAAACTCCAACAAGAAGAACTCATCGAATTAAAGTGGACGGACTTACTGACCTTCATGAGAAGGTCACAAAGATTCGGAAAGGAAGGCTAGGAGAGGTAAGGTAGTTATGTGGAGAGCGGGGAAAGCAAAAAGGGCCCATTGGGGCCTACTTGCCTGGCTGCGGCAGCGGCCTCCCCATGATTACTACTACTACTACTACTACTACTACTACTATCGTGATTGATAAAACATTGAGGTTAGGTACGTTCTCAAACATACAAGGAAGTGATTTTATCTGTTTTTCGTAGATTAAAAATACAATTATAATTTCAATATGGCTTTGGCCTGGTGCTGGACGTTGGAATAAAGAGCAGACAGCATTTTAAATCGATTTATACAGAAATCTTGTACAACGTCGAATACATTGACTATCACAAGAGGGATAAACGCTTTCATGCACATTTGTATTTTTTTTTTATCAGCGTTCTAATTCTAAATCCCAGCTCTCACAAGTCTTCTGGAGACTTCTAGGGGTTACTCGTAGAGGTGCAGCTGGATGATGTTAGAACAAATTTCAAAACAAAAATACGATTCAATGAAATCTTTCTCGGATTTTATTGAAAATCAAAGATATGTCTGCTTTACCACTATACCCAAATCCACTGTCTGGGCCATTAACATTGACAAATTGACAATTTTGAACTATCGTTTTCAAATCGTGTGGTGACTCTTATTTCTGAAGTTTTTGATTGTCTGAAACAAACCAATTGGAGTGGCGACACTTCATTGTACTTTCATCGAACTATTTACCTGTGAGCCACAGGGCTTATTGAGTCAGATAATTTATGTGTGAACAATCGAACTGTCAGCATACATAAAATATTAAGTATTTTATCAGCCAACCAAATTATTGTTTTTGATATTCATTATTTTGAAACCTTGTTTTTCAATAAATGAAAACAAAATAGATAGAAGGGTATATTAAAAATAGTAATAAAAATGATTTTTTTCAATAATATACTATTTTTAAATTCAAATGCTTTTTATAATACGTTAGATGTGGGCTGTAACTAATAAATAATCTAGTATCCAACGAAGGTATATATTAAATGAAGAACTGAAAAATATTCAAGAAAAAAATGTGATCCACCCACTAGTAAGGATAAAAAAATATGGATGTGAAGATTACACACAGTACAATCAATGTAACCGCAATTTGAGCCAATTCAGCATTCTGCATAATTGCATTCGGCACGGTGCCGGTGTTGTGATAGAGCTTAATCAGTAACCTGTTTCATGAGAGATATGTGTTATTTGCTCGTGAAAAAACAGTTGGGTTGCTGATTATGAGTGTTGCGTAATCAGTGTACTAATATTAAAACATGAGGCATATAAATACTGGAAACAAAACAATCAGCTAAATCTGAAAACTAATTCAAATTTTGTCTTTTCAATCAATTATCCCTGAAAAATATGAATGTATAATTGAAGAAAAATTATATATATCCCGAAAATACTATTTGTCTATGTTAGCGGCATTGCGGCGGAAGGTCGTATTTGAAAATACTGTAGGTATCCTCAAGTCGTTTCACTTTATACTGATGGTGAAAATAAAAAAAACAAGGGAAAGACGAAAGGTGAATTTCGAAATGTCAGAATAAAAATCATCCACTTCTGCAATATTTCAGAAGCCATTTCATAATCGATTGCTCAGATCTTAAGTTGAAAACACACAAAAAAAATCATGAATTGAAGTTATCCAATAAGAAATTAACTGAATTTGTATGATTTGCTAAAGTACGATACGTTTGAAAGGACAAAGAGAAGGTGTTATGCAGGATGTTGGTGAATTCATACAAAAAAGTCCACAAGATTCATTATCGAAACCCTTACAGCACACGACGTCCAATAGAGGTCCATTTCGAGTCCAAGATTGATTTTGGGTCCAAGATTGATATTGGGTACATGAATTCGATATTAATACCCAATGGACGGTCGTATTGTATATCCCAGTGTACATATCAGTGGACGTAATATATTGGACAAACATGAAAATCAATGAGAGAACGATTTTGGATGTACATTGAATGTTTCTAATACTCCTAATGTTACTAATCATACGTATATGTACGTCAATTCGACAAACACTACCAGATAAACTTGATAAGTCCATAAAATACATATATTTGGATGTATATATCAAATGTTAAATACTGGACCTAATCAGTACGTTCATTATTGTACGTTCTTGTACTTTCACTGGATAAACAAAATTGTATGTTAATTAGAAACTTTTATATTGTAAATTTACGGATGTACATCGAATGTAGATTACTGGACAACATTTGTACGTTCACCCTTGTACGTACATTAGATGTACACCACCTGGTCAAGTGTCTACAATTATACGTTTTCCGAAGTAAATCGAATGTAGAATACTGGATCACATCTGTACGTTTTCTCGTTGTACGTACATTGGACGAACAGCAACTGGACGTGCTCAATTCGAAAGAAACGATTTTTGTGTGCGTTTTAGGATGTACACTGAATGTAAAATAGTGGATCACATCTGTATGTTCCGCACTATATTTATGTTCCCCACTGAATGTTCGGATATGTTCGGTCGAGAACGAGCACCGTCCATAGTAGCATGAAGGAGATACTCGTACATTAGCTGTTGTTTGTTTCGGTTTTGGTCCGCCATTATTATATTTTTCGAATACTCATATGTTGTGTGAGTATATAATGTGATTATTTTCAAAACTAGTTGACATATCTTTAATGATGTGTCGAAGAAATTGATTATGAAGGCACAAATCAACCGAATACAGGAATGTGGTACTCAACAAGTACTATAGGATGCTTGTTATGCATTGATTTCTGCAGTACAGTTCGGGTTCATTAAAAATGTTTTATTCAAATTGAATTCTACAGAAGCTGCAGAACAATTAAGAATGTCATCATTTTCTGTATTGAATAGTTTATCTTAATATTTTGTTATACATGTTTTAATTTTTGTTGAAAGTGTTCTTTAAGGATATATACGTGTGAAAATATATTCATATAATTATATATAATTTTTTCATTGTTTTCAATAATTATTTATTTTTGATAACTTTTGAAAATAAGACAAGTTAGTTTTGTACCTGATTGATATATTATTCAAAAACATGAAATTTTTATTATAAAATCTTGATTTTTTTGTCTAGTTATTTCACAATAAGTTATTATCAATCTATACAGTGGTTTATTTGTCGATTTCAATGAACTTTCCTTGTTATTTGAAATGAATATCCAAATATACCTGTAACTTTTGAAGTGCAATCGTCGACAACTTTTATGGAAATTCTATTTCAGAGATTCTATAGACCTCTCCTCATTCAGGATCATTAAAAAATTATTTAAAGTTGATTAGTGAGTGTGGTGAGACGTGGATTTTGGATAGATCTTTATAGATCCATCTTGTGCAATGAACGATAATTTTTGTATTTCTGACACACTCAATGGAAGTCCAAGTCAAAGTCTAAATATACTATTGTCCTTTATGTGCGTCTGCTGAATCCAGTGTATCTGTACATTCGCTGGACTTTCACCGGAAATTTATAGACGTACCTGGACGTCGAGTAGACGTACATGAGATTCATACTGTACATCCATTGGACAAACATTAGACGTGCATGTGCTATGTGGGAAATTAGTAGTTGTAAATTATGACGAGTCTGTCCTACAAACAAAATTTCCAGTCCAACCTTTACAGAGAGAAATATCATCCCTGCAAGAACGGAAAAGAAATTGAGTTTTCAATGTTTTCCTCAAATCCTAGTTGAGTTAGAAACTTTGAATTGGAAGCTGACTGTGCTCCTCACGAGTTGAATATGGATATTTTTTATTATCATAATAATCACAAAGCTCATTATATTTTATGTCAAAAATTATTATGAAAAATAAATAATAACATAACATATAGAATATATTTGTATGTATGATATCTTTTAAGGGGTTGTTGCGCTGATACCATTTTTTAAAGGACAAGCCCTTCATATCCACAATAAGGAATCTCCTCCTGAATAATTTCGCGTCACCTTGCAGTTATTCATATTTCAGAAATTTTCAAATATATTTTTTGGTAATTCTCGGAATAAATTCAAACAACATATTTGAACACAAAACTCCCAGATACATTTTTCTCTGTCGAATACTATTAGCTACTAACTCCTATTGAATATCACACTAATGTGTAACTTAATTCCTAAGACGTTTTCAAGTAAAAAGAACATTTCCGGAATGTTTTTCATGTCAATTCCCTCTTTGAAAATGTAATATCTCTAAACGTTCCATATGATTAGATTATTATTTTTCCTCATAAGAACTCTTTTAGTGGTCGTTGACAAAATTTTCTCACACTTCTAGGGATTCCTACTATAGGGTAAAAGGAGAAAATTACGATTTACGACATCGCTTCTTTCTCGAAATCGAATTTTTTATATCAAATAAGATTGAAGATGGTATATTACTCCGATAAGGTTAGTATTGCATGTGCGACAACTTCAAAACAGACAGTTAAAATGAAATTGAACAAAAACTCACTCTGATCCTGTTCGATTTTAAAGGAAGCTCGTACGAGGTCACTTGCACCGGGGTCGAGCCTGAATTGGAAAGGCGGACCGTTGCTCTTGGACCTGTCATCGTCATCCGTTGCCAATAATTCAATAACTTTCCTCGGCGGTACATGCTCAGGCACTACCGGTTTATAGTCCTTTAGGAAAGTGGGCGCGTTATCGTTGATATCCTGAACAATCACAGTCAAAGTTGCAGTGGCAGTTTTCGGAGGAATTCCGTCGTCGATGGCGAGTATTTTGACTTGATGCCTGGGAGTGTCTTCTCTATCCAACGACCGCTGTATACTGACTGTACCCTCCTGGTTAATTGAGAACTGGCGTTTTCTGTCCGAACTCCTGTCGATGGCGTAGGAAACTTTACTCTTCCCCCCTTGATCTGGATCGGTCGCTTTGAAAGTTTCCAAGCTTTTACCAACCTCAGCGTTCTCGAATACAGATACTTCGATGTTGGGTCGTTCGAACTGTGGTTTATTATCGTTTATATCTCGTAGTCGCACAACTACCCACGAATATGCGACGTGGTATTTATCGTTGTCATTATCCTCCCCTTTGTCATTAACTTGTATTCTGAATCTGAACCCGTTACTCTGCAGTAGATCCTCGTAGTCGAGCGGCTGTACGATTTTCAATGAACCTGTGCCGTCGTTATTCCTAACCATTGTGAACTTATCGGCGCCGTATCCGCTGTTCTCAATCACCTTATACTGGAATTTATTTGTTTCATCTTCGTCGTGTACCGTGACGGTGAGAATGGGCATTTCAGGAAGTGTAGTGCCATCTGTTTCATCCACTTCTGTGAACCACTCGTCTTTGGTGAACTGCGGCGGCATGTCGTTGATGTCTTTGACGCGAATCGAAGCCGTTCCAGTGCCTTTCAACCCTCCCCCATCCATCGCTACCACTTGAATGGAGTAGTCTGGAGTTCTTTCCCTATCCAAACAGCATACCGCAGTTTTTATAACGCCGGTTTCAGATTCAATCTCGAATATTGGCGATCCCGTTTCCTCCTCGATGACGTTTTTCTCGATTGAATATACCAAACGGGCGTTAGTGCCCTCGGATGGGTCATCGTAATCGACAGCCGTCATGGTCATCACAACCATACCGGCTGTGCCATTTTCTGTAACATTACCGAAGTAAACGCCTTGCGGAAATATGGGGGCGTTGTCATTGATATCCTTCAGGTTTACTTGCACATCTGCATATCCAACGAGCCCTTCTCCCCCTTCGTCTTGAGCAAATACCGTAAATCTCCACTGGGGTCTACCGTTAGGTTGATCACGGTCCAGAGGCTGCAAAAAAAGGAAAATTTTATGGTGCGATTATATTTCCATATCTGAATATTATGAAAAAAGATTTGAAGTGTGGGAATTTAACGTGTCATCTATTTTAGATCAATTGCGGACTTAGTCGAATATTTGGAGTCATCAATTTCAAACATTAACGTTGTTGATTATTGGAACAGTTTGTTCAGTTACTACTTGTTGTGGGGATTATTTTCAATGAGACAATAAGGGTTACACACTCTGTTTGTACAATCCTCATTAAATTTTAAGGCTGAAAGTTCCAATAAACATATCTTCTAAAGAGTTGATTCTAAAAATAATTCCATGAAGTTTTGTATGTCATTTGACAGCATTCACTTTGAAATTTTATTGATATAAGTTGAAAGTTCTTCATGAAAGCTGTCAATCGTGTTGAGCCTGATGGCCCGAAAACTGTGACGATTTTACTTTGTAGGCAGATAGACCTATAAATAGTTCCTCATAATTAGGTATGCATTAAGACTGATCCAATGATATTCTTTATAATCATATCGTGCAATGTGTAAAACGAAATCCCATTTTGATATAAAAGCAATCTCTCAACTATGATCATATCACAATGATTTGGGTTCCTTGGAAGAGGAACCTTTTTGAAAATATTTCGTGAGGTGATGGTAAGGAAAGAAAAACAAACTTCCATTGGTTCAACTAAAAACATTATTGTGTCATATTTGATCATTATCGAAAACTGAAAGATGATCTAAACGAGAATTAGATACCTCCAACTGATTATGTTCATTGTAGAGGGTAATCGCCCATAAGCTACATGTTACCTAATTTACTGGTTTTATTCGGATGTGACACAATTATTGATATAATTACAACGATTATTTCTTTCGTCTATTAAATATCAGTCATCAACCAATCATACGTTTGTTTCCTGTTTGACAGGACCAATCAACACGCTCTATTAGCAACTATTTACATGATGCACAATAGTCACCGACTATTCAGCATGATACTCATATCAAGGAGCCTGAGCATCTGACAGTACTCTAAATAAATACATATTAAACGTCAAATAGAATCAATCGTGTTAAAGCTGAATAATTATTTGAAAATGAATCGGTTTGGAAAAATCAAAAACGATGAGATATCGAGGCTACAATCCCTGGCAATACAGTGTCATTCATATGACAGTTATGAAGAAATGGATTCAAGAAATAATCTTCATTAATATAACACGACCTTGATTAATTGTCGACTATTTTATTGCTGCTAAATTTCTCTTGTATTTATTAATTTTACTCGACATTATTTTGGCATTAATAATCAGAGATGAAAGCCCTCGAGCTTCGCTCTCGGGCTCTCATCAGATTATTAATGCCAAAATAATGTCTCGTTAAATTATTATAAAATACAGTCGAAATTTAGATGCAATAAAAATAGTCGACTATTTATCAAGGTCTTGTTATATTACCCTTGATAAAATATTTGCGATAAATCCATTCCTGCATCTCTAACCAAATAGACATAAACACCCTTATTACATGGTCACTAATAAATACAGAATCTAGCGAACGGATGTAATTCTGGTCACAGAAAAGTTTGAAAACCAGAACAAAATAATAGTGTTCCTATCTAAATTTCCTTATAATATCACTTGCACTTGTCTGAGCATTAAAGAAGTTGACGTTAAAATCGTTATGGAACTTTTTTAATTATGATCGTATATCAAAAGTCTGAGAGGCATTGAGTAAAGTATGTAACAAAGTTATTACAGAAGAGTCCTATTCCTCTACGGATTTCAAAGACACCCGCTGCAAAGAAAATGAGGTAGAATAAAAAAGTGCTGCTAGGTAAAATCGGACTCATATATTCATCTCAAACAGAAAGGATGTCTGAGAAGTCTGAGCAGCTTTATCATGTGTAAAATCAAATCCTGTCTTTATTATTTAATTTTTCCACAACCCTCTTAGAAAGTACACATAGCAAATCAAGAAACTATGTGCAAAAATAAACGCTAAGAGAAGCGTTAGTTATATTTTCGTAACACATGTGTGTGTTAGAAAATTGACGCAAAGCATGGTAGTCGATATGTATACAGAGTGACCCAGGTTTAAACCGTTTTCGAGATACAGAGTGTCAAAGTTTTCATAAAAAATCAGTTTTTTATTCATTACTCAAAAACGTTTTGGTTGATTCTGATAAAACTCAGCATGTTTATTTGCGGTGATAGGAGGCTTATTTCAATGAACATGGAATTTAGAAAAAAAAAAATTTGACATCCTGTATCTTGAGAACGAATCAAGTTTTGCCACATGCTTATATGGAGCAAAAATCTTATTTTCATCTAAAAAACCGATACTGAACGTTTGGCGGTTTAACCCTGGGTCACCCTGTATATTTTTTTATAAAGACCATCGAAATAGCTATTTTACTGAGTATTTGAAACACTATTTGTTCTAATACTATAAACAACAATGTTTTCATCTCATTATCAATATACAAGCCGAGAGATCAAAGTTTTATTGGCTAGATATGCTGTGTGGCATCTAATACCATTACGATTGATTGTCTCAAGCGTTATGTCGGCGCCAGTAATGAAATTCACATGTAAAATTTCTGAATGTTGAGCATGAATGAACTTCAGAAGAAAATTGCAAATAGGTAAATTTAAAAAATTTGATTAATAGAAAACTTAACCCTCCAAATCGCCTATTTTCAAAGATTTCTCTACGCATCCACTTTTACTTGACAGCAGAGTGTGTTTGACAATGAATAAATAATTTGCAGTTGTACTGTTAAAGACATGGTGAGGCACACCTTGATAACTATTTTTCCTAATGACGCAGAATGAGTGACAACTGGGACAATCTGGACACAATAAATCAGCAGTGGGTATGCATGCTTCCAACCTTTGCAACTCTTGCACGATACATGATTCTTATATCATAAATTACAGCAATATTAACCAATTTTGAGCAAATAATTAACGTCAGTGGTGGTAGGAGAAAAACTGTACTAGGTATATTCGTATCGTAAATTCAAATATAACGATAATCGGTGGTTAATCAACCTCGGCCTAATTTCACAACTCATATCGTAATATGAATGTTCACGATACGAAACATAATCATAAATATCTATAATACAGTTCGATTATTGTATTGTTACCCATGCGTCATCAATTTATGATCGAAGAAATCACACACGCTCTATCGAACATCTCTTTCTAACAACCGCTATGAGCGAATAAAAATTCGTTGACATTTGACTACTAAGCTAAGAATTATGGTATTGTGATGATGTCGCACGGGTAAAGATATAATGGTCGAACTGTATCTGTTCATTCTCCTATTCCGGAATTCATTGGTTTACGTAGAACTCTTCAAAGATATGGGGGCAGGGGTCTTTTGCTAGCACTATACAGTTAATCATATCACATTCGAATACAATCTTGAGTTACAATATATCGTAAATGAATTGTCGGTCGACTACAAATTATAATTATATGAATAATTAGTCTTACCTTGAGTACAAATATCTCTCCTGTGGTTCTATTTATGTCGAACTTGCTGTTGGCCGGATTGTCTGGATCAATTCCCTGTCCCGTCAGGAAGTACACGATATTCTGGGGCCTATCTTTGTCTCCGTCAGTTGCGGTTACCTGAATGGAAAACAAAAAATATTATCAAACGGGTCTCGTATTTGAATAACTTTCAATGAAGCCAATCTATAAGCTGAGCCTCGAATAGTTGCGCTAAAAACTTTATCGTGCAAAAACTCCTAGGTTCATGCGGAATATAGTTGTTGTTTAGCAGAGGAATGGGAGAAAATTCTTTTGAATTTTGGAAACATCCGATTATGTTCTTGAAGAAAAACACAACACCGATGAATAACGATCATAACAAAAAACTTCCAATTAAAACTTGAGATGGTCTGAAAGCTTGTTGAAATATTGATTTGGTTAGAATAATACAATGGTGAGGTATGAAAATCTCCATAATTGTAAAGATTATTCATAATTCTATTTAAAAAAGGTAAGATGAGCTGTGCCTGACCATGTTGTCATCAATTATTTTATTCAAATTTTGATAATTTCAAATGAAATATACAGTGTGTCCATTAAGCGCGTAATTCTTCGATATTTTGAAAGTCATAACCACTAAGCTAGAAAACACACTGACCGACCAGGATCGACCGACCAGGATCGACCGTCCGCGGCCGTCCAGCAACGACCAAAAATTGAAAGGGATCAATAAAAAACTTTCAAACTCACACTGATCGATAAAAATGTTTAGCAGATTGGAATTTCAAACATGGTCTTTCAAAACCGGTCGAAGACGATCATTCCGATAAGAATACACGTTGATTTTGGTCGTAGGTAGACGGTCGCAAACGGCCGGTCATGGTTGCTCAGTGTGCTAGCTGCCTAAAGAAAAACTTCTTCAGTTAGTGAAGTGGCCTATTCCAAAAATATTTTCAACATTACTGGGTGTTTTATAAAAGCGGAAAGACTCAGAGACGAGACGAGAAAACACTGTATTTTTTATTCGAAATTTATTCCGCCAAGTTTTACTTCAATATCACTGTAAAAAAAATTAAATCTGTTGCAGCATTGCCAAGTTATAATTGATAAACCTATTTTCACCACTATTGAAGGATCATGTTAAATTATTCTGCATGGTATATTCATTTATTGAAATTTTCAGGATATTTTTGGCATACAAACGTAGCAAGGTCTCACATACACCAATCCAGTAATTTTGCGATATGTTTTTATACAGGGTGCTCAAATTTGGATGTTAAATATTGTAAAACTCAGACGAAATTCAATTTATGAACCATGTGTGTACGAATATTTGAGGTCTTTTTCAGTGGGTTATTTAAGAGACTTGATGATAATAGGTTGTTGCTCCGAACTAAAGAATGTAATTCAAATAGAAACACTTTGAATCAGTTTCAACTGTTTGAGCAGGGCCCAGTGGATCATCTGCCTTCAGACCAATTTTCTGAAGGCCTTCAGATCAGCTCTAAAAGTAGACATTACTTTTGACCTGTTTGTTATTTTCACATACTTATGAAATATTTTATCAAGGTTAACAAGATTACGGAATATTTCAAATTTGGAAAATGCACATATCGCAAAAATACCTGAATGATCTATGCATCATGTCGAATTTCCTGTGACAGATAATATTCCCACAATTGATTCAAACGAAGGAACCATGCCTTATGGACAACACTCTAAACAATTTTGATTTTATTTCCAGCAATGGAAAGGCGACTGTAACCAAACGCATAGATTAAATCAGTAAGATCAGAAATATTATTTCAAATTATTCAGGGACACCATGAAATATTGTCTACGGTCTTGAAAGATGCCCTAGCGACCACATGATTAGTTCTGCCCTACAAAATATATGTGACAAAAGATCTCTTGATAAATAAACACTTGTAAGATTATTTTAAGTATGGGAGTTTGGAAAGAAAATCTTATAAACAGGGACATTTCACAGATAAATATTTATTTAGAGTGGATATGTTGATAATTCTGTGAAAGGCAAGATATCTCAATAGGGAGAAGTTCGAAGAGTTCTTTGAAATAACAACCAGTCGTAGTTTCAACTCGGATCACTACATATGTGATCTTTTACTTAATTATATAGTGTTGTGTGAATTCGGGTATTTTTTTAAGTTTTCAGGTTTCAACTCTAATTTAAAAATGAGGAATAACTTAATTTTTATTATGAATGATTTAGTTTTATAAACTATCTTTCTCATTCCTCTGGAAAGTTGATTCTTCCAATCAGCTTTTATATCAATCATTATGATTCTTTCATTCAACTTTTAGTGTATTCAACGTATTTTGATCTAACTAAATTATTGTTTTTCATATCCTTAAGATGTTAGTAACTATCTTGCCTCATTTATATTTCATTCATAATCAGTTCTTGTTACATTTTAATAGCAGTTAAAATAACAATTAATTGCTGAATGTACTTTATTAAATCTTTCATTGTTTGTATTCATTTTGTTAATTAATTTAATATAAATATTCAAGTGCTGTTGAATCCTGTTTTTCATTTATAAAATTTCATAATATAATAATACTCTCTCATGAACACTCATAGAGTGTGCCCAAAGGCATAGCCTGTGCGGGTAGAGGACGGCTATTATTATTATTTGCCGGGGCGCTCCGGGGCGACTTACTGATGTTTTCGGTGGTGCATTCACTTTTCAGATGTAGGAAAACCCGGAAAACCTACAGCACCACCCCGGGTGGTCGGTGCGCCCTTCAAGCTAGCAGCAGACGTCGGGACTGGCATCTAGGCAACTCACATCACACTTGATTTACTACAAGGCATGTGGCCACTTAAAGAGACCCTGTGTACTTGAGAAAAAAGATTCCGTACCGGAGCCTCGAACGTCTGTCTGATGCGAGCCAGAAGTTCCACTGCTAGTTACCTTAGCCTCTGGACCACCAACCACCGGGCTCTTGTAGCCTTGTCAAATTGATAATACATTTCACTGAGTTAAGCTTACTGTTCACATTCACGATATCCGACGATACGATGATCCGAAAGTGATTAACTTTGCGAATTTAGTAAATTTTTCGATGAGTTCCAATTCCATCCTGTGAAGAGAAAAAGTAACAGCATAGCATCCAAGAGAGGCAAAACGATTAAGAAACTAAGGTGAGATGAAAATCTTTAATTTTGTGAGGTATAATTCTAATTTTCTGGTCAATAGAGCTCAACGTTCCTATATATTCTACAGGGTTTCATCGAGAAGAGAAATCTTGTCTCGAAGGCACTTCTCGTCTCGATCATCGAGACGAGAAATAAACAAACTCTTGTCTCGATGTTTTTCTCGAAGGCAATTTCGAGTCTCGAAAAACAAAAACTGGATGTTATTGAAAAATGCTATGTATAGGTTATAACATATAACACAAGGCCAAGGCTGCACCAAAATACAAGGTATTACATTTTTTCTATAAAAAAATTACGTTAAAATACAGGGGCTATATGCTATGAACTGAAAGTCACGCATAACAAAAAAAAAACACCGAGTATCAGCACAAAAATAAACAATATTGTTTCGAAAAATGAAAATTAAACTAATCTTTGGTACAATGTTTTAAAATTTACCTAGTTACGAAAGGTGAAAGTTTAAAATTGTTTCTTCGTTCGTGAAGAGAAGAATGTACCAGCACCAGCAACAAACTCATTTTTTATAATCGAAACAGTCGTCTGTGGAAAGAAAAAATTATCAATAGTACTAAAATTATTTTATCTCAATATAAGGGTCGCAGTACTGCCTAGTGAAATTTATGCAAAAATGGTGCCATAAGTCTGCCATAAGAATATCCTTATAAGTAATATAGTAATAAGTTATGGTGATATTTAAAGAATACAATAGAAATAAAGTTGAATTTATGGCCCTTTCCTCATATAGAATTTCTTTACCCTGAAAGACCAGACTGACCGAATAGTGTCCTATAAATTAATTTCTGAAGTAATACTAATTATCTTTTGATTATTGTAATAAATAAATATAAAATAGCATTGTACAAGACTTTAAAATTATTGCTTAAATCTAATAAAAATATAATGATATATTGCAGCCAAAAACTTGGAACCATATGGGAAACTTTCTAACTAATGGTGTCTCAAAAAATTTCATTCTACCTACATAAAAGTTGGTGCATTCAATTAGACTAAATATGCCGATATTTTAATTTCACTCAGGAGTAAAGTGGCATTACTATACAAAATATCGAAAAATTGAAAGATATTTTCAGTTATTCAGTTTAGTCTGCCGATTACTAATTTCAATGAAGTCTTAATGAGTAGGCTTCAATTTTTGATCGGAATTATCGAGAATAATTTTCACACAGTAAATCACTGAATTAGCATAAACTGAATAGATGAAAATATTTTTCAATAACAAACAACTTTTTCAATAACATTTTTCGATATTTTGTTTAGTAATGCCACTTAACTCCATGCATAGTGAAATTAGAATATCGGCCGATACCCGCTTAACCGCACGCCACTGATATATAAACGGCTATGCTCATATTAAGTCTAATTGAATGCACCAACTTTTATGTGGAATGATATTTTTTTAGAAACCATTAGTTAAAAAGTTTCCCATCGGGTTCCAAGATTTTGGCGGACACTGTATATTTTTTCGAGATCGACAAATCTCGAAATAATTTCTCGATCTCGAAAAATCTCGAAGTGTTTTTCTCGATCTCGTTCTAGAAAAAAAACATTAATCTCGTCTCGTCTCGATCTCGTCTCGAAATCGAGACGAGACGAGAAATCTCGAATTTCGAGAGTCTCCTGAAAGACTGATATTTAATAACATACAAGATTCCGCTCGGTCGCGCGTATCTAATGTGACAAAATGCTATTCAATTATAAAGAAAGCATTTGTTGTACGACAGACTCGGAATGAAAAAAAAATACAGAGTATTTCATCTGTAAATTTCCAATGAATTTTACAATATTCAACATCCAAATTTGAGCATCCTGTATGTGTCTTGAAATTACAGGATTAAGGTGTAAGTAAAATCTTACCATGCACAATTCAACATGACTCTTCAATAGTGGTAAAAATAGGTTATAACTTGGGAAAGCCGCAACTGATTTCAATTTTTTTTACAGCAATGTAAAGGTAAAACTTCGATAAAAAAATATAGGGTGTTCTATTAAAAAAAAACTCGTCGCTGAGTCGTCCCGTATTTATAAAACACCCAGTAATGTTGAAAATATTTTTGAAATGAGACACTTTAGTAACTGAGGGAGTTTGTTCTCTAGTGGTTAGCTTTTGAAATATCGAAGAATTACACACTAAATGAACTCACTGCATACTGTTGATAATCTCGCGCCCCACTGATGACGATAGAATTACACTACAGCAGAAAAAACGCAAATTATCTGTACTATCACGGCCAGTATTTTAATTGAGGTCTATTATAAGAATAGGACTATTCCAAGTGCCTTCACCATTTTATGTACGGATGAATCTTCATTCTCGTTACACAAAAACACAATCCGTCCATTGTGGTCTCGCAGTATAGAATACAGATTATAGCTGCAGTTCAACTTCTTACTGTTAATCTCGACAGCATTATGATTCTGATAAGATTGTTGTTCTTAACATTAGGTATTCACTTTTTGCATTATTTTGGGAAATTATTGAGATTTGTATTTAACTTTACAAATAAAAGTTTTTATTTTGTTCAAATGTGAACACTCATTTTGTTGTAACACTATGGCTGAAAAAGTTTATGTATTTCTAATTTTAAGGATTAGAAAATATTTATCATCGCCAAATATTCTCTAATTTGAGAACTTGGGAACGTATTTGTATTTTATGCTAGCTATTAGCAAGAAGCATACCCTCAAGAAGCATACCCTCACACCGTTGGAAGACTACTAAAATGGTCGTGTTGAAACGTTCGCGTTGGATAGCCCACTGCTGGCAGTGATATTGCCAATTGTCCCGTTCTATTAGATTCATAATGTTCCATTTGAAAGGGTTAGAATCTGTATAATAGATTATAATGTAAGTGCTATATTGCAATAAAGTAATTTCCAAGTATAAGGTATTATCTATTCATAACTGTTTACTATAAGATGGCCAAAAGTATAAAAGTTATCTAGAGACGAACAGGAATGAGCAAATTTTATTTTTATCTCAATAATCAGACGAGATATGATGGTAGTTGGAGTAATGAAACTGGAAGTATTTTGGATGACAATTTCGAAATAATGATTATCTCAAGCAGACAGCATGATCGGGTGTTTTTAGTCATGTTTGCAATTTTTCATCCATTTCGCAGTAATATAGGTATGCGCAAAATGAAAATATACGTTTTGTGGTACTATACTTCTATTTTCAAAATCTTAGAAAGTTCAAAACATACTATTACTAGAGCATCCAGGCACGCTGCAAGATAGTGCAAAAAAAAATCAAATTGCAATTGTGCCAAAATTGATAATCCGATTGAACCTGATTTATGCACAATCAAGTACACATGAGTCAATACTTTCACGAGAAAGGCCAACCCTACAACTTGAAAAATGGAGGAGTTATGATTTTTTTTAAATCGCCAAATTTCCCCTTTTATCCGGTTTTTCTCCGTTAATACTGATCCGATCGGGTCGTAAAAAATCTCATGTTGTTAGTATTTCAATTTTCTACAATGTTTCTCATTGGAACAATCAGATTGCTGTATTATTTTTCATTTTATAATCAAAACACTGAAAACAACACGTATTTAAAAGTTTATAACAAATTTATAAATGACAGTTGCGAGTCCAAAACATAACAATATAACTACGGACTGTCTTTCTTGTGATGACACTGTTAGTATTTTTGTTAGTATTGCTTGGTGTATTAGGGATAAAATTTATATTACAGTGCGTTGTTTTCGTATGTATTTATTTATCTAAATACAACAAGAGTAGAGGCATAGCCTATCATGCTCAGTAAAACAAATGTAATAAATTTTATTATATAAAAGAAAAATTAAAAATGAACCAACTCTATCAGAATTTGCTGTTGGTAGGAAAGAGTCATAACGGTTCTTGAAACTTTTTACTAGGGGCTGTCACGACATCTGGATGTAGAGTATTCCAGTTCGAGAAGATTCTGTTTAAAGAGAATTTTTGATATACAGTTGTTCGAAAGGACTCCTGCCTCAGTTTCGAAGAATGTTCACTCAACTTACTATCATCTTGTAGGAGAAATAAGCTCGCGAGATCTACGGAGAAGTCATCGTGCAGTATTCGGTGGGTCAAAATCGCATCGCCACTGATACGTGTAGGGTAGATTGAGCTGAGATAGTTGTTGGTCGTAGGAGAGTTGATTGAATCCTCCTACCATCCTGGTGGCGTTGCGTTGGACCCTCTCAAGGAGTTGGATGTCTTTTACCAAGTAAGTGGACCAGATTTCGACGGCATATTCCAGGTGGGGGCGAATATATGTTTTATAAAGTTTATTGAAGAGCCTTTTATCAGGATGGACGAAACATTCATTGAGTAGCTTTTTTAACAACGGCTGTCACTTGGTTAGCATGTCTGTCCAGAAATATGTGAAGAGGAAGTAATCCGAGAAGGGCTTCCATTGCTGCCGTTGGCGTGGAGCGAATTGCCCCAGTAATCGCCAGACACGCTTGTCTCTGTAGTGCGTTCAATTTAGCCTGTGCCATTTTTTGTTGGCTCTTGTTCCACCAGACTACAGAGCCATACGTGATTATTGGTCGTATGACGATCACGTACAGCCAGTATACTTGTTTTGGTGACATGTCCCATGTTTTGCCACATATTCTGCGGCATGTCCATAATGATAGGCTAGCCTTTCGGATAGTCTTTTCCAGATGCGAGGTCCAATTTAGCTTTTTATCTAGGGTTATTCCCAGATATTTTGCTTCACTCACAAAAGTAATTGTTACACCATTGATGGTAGAAGGTATGGGCAGATCTGTTACATATGCTATGAAAAGAGTACATCCCAAAACCGAATCTTGTGAAACTCCCGAGATGACCTGATGTAGATCAGAATGACTGGAACACTGGAACCAATCCTCACTTTGAATATCCTGTCAGAAAAAAATGCTTCGATCCAGTTGAGCAGTTGACCTCTTATTCCGAAGTGTTCAAGTTTGTGGATTAGCTTAATTTACGAACAATTATTCTCTCCATACTTTTGGCACATACGGACAGGAGGCTAATTGGTCTGTAGTTCTCAGGATCAATTTTGTCTCCTTTTTATATATGGGAGTGACAGAGGCTAACCGCTATCAAGTGGGAAGGCAGGAGGGTACAAAAAGAGTAGTCAGAAATATGGCTAAGGAATTTTGCAAGAACGGATGCATGTCTTTTCAAAATGAATGCTGGTATATTATTCGGCCCTTGTGAGACACCTGTTTTGACATTCCTTAGTTTTTTCTCCACCACTTCAGTTGGAAAATACACATGGGTTAAAAAGTTTTGGCATCTTTGTGATATTACTTTGGGTAGCGCTGTATTTTCAACTGGCGAGAAAGATTCATCGAAATTTTTGAGTAGTATTTCAGCAGCTGCAGCATTGGATTCACATATATGGTTCAATTATTATCGCAAATCATTGATATATAAACTTTCGACGAGAGTTTAGTTCTTCAGTATTTACAAATGGCCTTGGAACCTTTTTAAGCAAGATTTGATTCATACTTCTGTTTTGCCGTATTTAGGTATTCATTTAGGTATTGTGACAAATTTGAGGAAAAAGAATAAAGAGTTTCAAAATCTTTATGAGACTTAGTTCATAAATACTTCTTTCAGAGCTTACGTATTTCTATAGGAGCAGTGGATCAATATCTCATCAATCCATGTTTTTTTGCTGTTGGCTTTATTAGAAATGACGTAGGAACAGTTGTTGATGGCCTCAAGAACTGAATTGCAGAAGATCTCCCATTTGGAGTCAACATCGGGATACTGATAAAGATTATCCCAGTTGAATGTATTTAAAGTAGTAGTTAGATCGTTCTGGTTTATTTTTTTTTGTTCCGATATTGATTTGTTATGAAGCCGCTGTACTATATGGAAAACTTTCTAACAAAAACAAATTGTCAAAATAGGTGGACCTGGTGAATGCTTGAGTACACATAATACTTATTGCAGTAACAAGTACGGAAAGAGTACATTTTCCACATGCGACTGCAGTCGAGTGCGGGAAAGGGCCTTTTCGTAGGAGCTAATAGGATCAAGATTTCTTTCTGCAAGCGCATTACAAAATCTTATGTAGCACTATCGAACAAACTTTCGCATGCGGGAATTTTTCTTCCCGCAGTAGTGCGGGAAAAACTCGTTTGAAATATGGGCACACTGTATCCTGCAGCATTACAGAATAAATCTGGCAACTATGTGAATTCTGGGAAGGGTATGAAAAACGCCAGTTGTTTTTCTGCTAAGCAACGGCTCCAAGTCACAGTGTTCAACGAGTTGCATAATCAAGAACCATATATTTTATCATCGTAGTTTTCTTCATTGGGCGAATTCTCTAATATCAAATACATAACAATTAATATTAAAAAATGAGAAGTTTGTATGTTCGTAATCATTGTATTAAAAATAAATTGTTGACCTTTTGAAGATATTAATACGTTGCACAAACCTGTCGAAAAAATCAAGTGTTTGTAATATTGAGGTGAAACAAAATTACAGGACTAGTCTGGTAAAAATTTTCATGATATTGCAGTTATTTAAAAACGATCATGGTCTTCTTAAAGGTGAAATATGAATAGGGAAGATTTTCTTGGAGCGATATGGTCCACAATCATCTCAGTTTCCTGCTTTCTAGTGATCAATCTCCCACTGTATGTGGAAAATGTGAACCAGTCCTGTGAAAATTTAATTTTCGTTCTCTTCAAATGCATTCCGAAGTGTTCATAATCGCGAAAGTGCGGCAGTATTAACCCACTGTCATATTTTCGTCTAGAACATTAACATTTCTGTTAATCGTGTTGAAAATATGAACGCCATATATACCTATTCATAGACATCGCCGGATTATGTAGGTAGCTTGACAGGACACTATCCTTGGAAATCCCTAAAACTTTATCGACACTGAATCTACGGCTTTTGAAGAGTTCGAATCAGGACACCAGTTTGAGTTGAAATTCAAACTATGATGGAAGAATTTGATGGTAAGAATCATTGTTTTAGATCTGACCGAGAAATTTTCTTTAAAAAATAGAATGGTAAGACAAATACATTGAGGTTTTAATAAAAAAAAGATAACTATAACATTACTCTCGATCAAGCATAGTTTCGAAGTTATAATAATGATGAAAAACGCTTTCATTGGAAGAAGGAGAAAATAAAAGAATAGGTACCTACATCAACATTTATTAAGCATTTTTGAAAATTATAATTTTTCCTGAAATATTATACTTTATTACTGAGAAAATGCGTTAAACTCGAGGTTAATAGTGATAATTGGAATTCAAAATATTTTTAAATACCTACCATCAATGAGCTGTAATGTGAATGTTATGTTGGTAAACTTGATGGTGAGTTTACATGTATCAGAAATTTGAGTAATCCGATAGCTTAGAATGATAATATTCCAACAAACGAACTTCAACTGATTACGTGCCACTTGACGAGATGTACATGATAAAACCTCATTAACACCTGCGGGTATATTGATATTTCTATTTAAGATATCCAGAAACACTGATCTAGGTATTGACTTCCACCCAAATATGTGGGTAATATATTCGCCGATTTGATTAAGAGAAAGCAATCGAAATGGTGGCGAAATTTTCAAATAATTTGCGATAGTTGCGTATATTGCCACCATCGGTTTCTTTCTTGGAGTTAATTTACATGTATTAACATTGCAAGTACTGCCGAAGAAATTCCTATGAAATTATCAAAATAACATTAGAGGAATAAATGGAATCAATATCCCCACGTAGTATCAATTGTTACTGGTCTCTTTTGGTTTTTATCTTCAATTATATTATAAATCATTAATGTGAATATATGTACTAAATAATATAGAAAATAAATACCTTTGATTATTATTATTACTTTTAAAATACTTTATTTTTTTTGCCAAAATGTAATTGACCAGAATTAAAAACAACACATTTCACAAACGAGTCCCTCACGAAAAAAGTTTTCTCTGTTTTGAAATTTTGAGGAAAATGAAAGTCACCATTTCTTGCAGTAAAATGCGTACCAATATAAATTTTATTATTTTATTTTATTGCATTGCTGTCACACTTATTTGACTTTCGAAGGTTTCAAATATTGAGTTTTACAACCTCAGAGGATGTGTGCAATATCCATTTGGGAGATTAAAGATATGTGGGAAACATTTCCACTGAAAGGCATATAAACATGGAGTGAATTTTTACTGAGATTTTTTCATGGCTGAGATAGAGAAAGAGAAATGTGCTTTATTGTATAAGAATTTTACAATCTCATTGAAAAAGCGTGTAAATTACAGTTATTTGAAAACTTATATAAACGTCAAATACAAATGAAAACACAAACTAATTAACTAATTTGTCATATGAATTAAATATTCATTAGAGTAATAGTTAAAATAATCATGTAAAATATAATATATATATGAGATCAAATCAAGAAATCATTCAGGCAATTTGATTTGATAGCTTTTAATGAATGAACTCTCATGTATCAGCACATTTTTTTTACTTAGACATTATCTACCTACTAATATTTCATGGTGTCACGAAAAAAATCATATTTACTCCAGAAATTACACGTGAATGGAAAGATGCAATATCGTTCAATCATAATTTTTTTATTATATATCAATGCGAGGAAGCTAAGCTCAGAAATTGTTCGAACATTAGTGATGTTCGATTCCTAGATATAGATATCTTTAATTAGGAAGAATAAAGCAGCATATTTGTCAAAAATAACTTAAAAAAATGCATACTCTTGGGTATTTGAAGTTTTACTGAAAATAATGATGCAATTCCTTTGTGATACAATTAGGCACTTTTTTATAAAATATGAAACGAATGGCGAAAGAATATACTAACTGAGGAAGGATTGAGCGAAACGGAACATCTAATTGAATACCTACATCGTTCATCATTCTGACGAGAAAAATAAATAAAGAGAGAGAACATTCAGTTGATTTCTTGCAAATACGGAGTTTTTGATTCGGGTGTTTGACTAATAACAAATCATTAAATGTCAGACTAAACCTGGAGTGTGTCAGGATAGTATTTCAGGATTTTCTTTCTTTTAATGATCTTTCATTTATTTACAATTTACATTCGAATAAACAAATTCTAGTCAATCAAAACATATTTCCCAGCCCGTGTTGACGGTATATTCATGAATACCATATGATCTGATGCTTACATTTTTTTGTTTATGCAAATACGTGAAAAGTGTTATGTTTATCTTTTTACAAAATATTCACAAAGGGTCTGAAGGTCTCCTATTATTATTCCACGAAACAATTTTTTCCTATTATTGAGAATCTCAAAATTAGTCAGTAGCAGGTAATATTTGGAAGTATTTTTTCCTTGACTGTTTCTAACTCTTTGGTGTGAGATTTCGATATATCATTTGGAAATTTCTTGGCATCGGTTGCTGTGATCATTAGTCACTGTGTTTTGGATAGACTTTGATACTAACTCCACACGCCAACTTATAAGCAGCACTGGTAATTTGAACGCAACAGTGGGTGGTATGAATAAACGTTGAGTTAATGCTTCTACTCAGATTCCTTAAAACAGACCTATTAATTATTGTGATTATTTATTAGAAAGACACTTGCTAGCTACAATCCAATGAATCGTGCCGGGATTTCGATACTAATGCTACGAATATTATTTCATTGCTGTTTAATCAATTGTGGTTAAGGCGCAAGAATACCTTCGGAAACATTTTGCATTTCCTGATAACATATGCGTGACCCTAAGGATTGATGTGGATCTTTCCCTTTCAAGACATTGAAGGAAATATTGAATGAATATCATGAAATACTATTCATAAAGTATACATTTCAGCTCTTATCACTCACACTAATTATATCTTTTCTCGAAATGGAAAATTCTCGGCTTTCACTTCTGTCAGCAATATCAACCTTTCGTGAAATGGATATTGAGTTTCGAAGGGTGACTCAGCATATTTGAGAATAAATGCTCTAACAATATTTCACGATTTCAGTCCTTTTCACTTCAGGAAGATCAAATCATTCCCAATGTTTTCTCTTTCCTAATATTTCAATCGCCTCACCGATTCCAATAACAGAACTTATTTACGCTCGGATTACTGAGTAGCATGGATTATTTCTTCATTCTATTTTTAGAGTGGGTCATTATCAGAAAAAAATATGGTTCCCGGGCCAAAACTTGAAAAATTCACGAAAACCTAAACGTCGAGACTTTGTTCATCGTTTTCATGTGCAAAATTTTTGTTAGGGGGGGTGTTGTCTTCTGGGACTTCCGCAATCTAATTGATCCTTCAGATAATTAGAACTTCAGGAAAAACTTTTTACTTCATTTCAAATATTTTTATTACAGAATATTCAAAAACTCCGCTGTGAGACTGTGCCTTATTTAGGGTGCAGGACTCGCCTAAATAACCCAACATATTCATCCAACGTAATATTCTTTTGTCTTTTGATAGTATACATTTTTTTAAAAAACTTTAGTAGGTCATTCATTTTGTTCTCGCTTCAGATCAATGAGTTTGCTGAGGAATGCCTTCGATAGATACTATACTGAGCATTAAAGTGGTTTAGTAATCCTGCAAACTAGATATCGTGAATGTATGCAATTGTTACTACACTAAAGTTAATAAATGTATTGACTCTGAGGAAATGCATTTCGAACATTTGCTTTGAAATTATTTTTATCTTCAATCCCATCAAATTGAATGTTTATTCCGATAAATCTGTTAATTGTGTTCTTATCTGAAGAATAATAATTGGATTATTGAGGATTTTATTTAAAAAAATTACTTTCTATTTAATATGATTAGAAAGGAATAGTTATGCTGAATAGTAGGCAAGGAAAATTTGCATGTTCCTATTTAAGCTTTGACCTACTTACAGAGTATTTCTTGACTTTTTCCCAAATTTTCCAATGTTTTTTTGGCGGTTACTTATAACGTTGGCGAATGATAATTAAATTTCATAGTATAGTAGTAGTAACTGCTATCAAGTGACGTATGGTTTCTAGGCCAACTTTTTAATGTTTGTTTTTCATTTCGCTTCCACGGCCTACTCAGTGAATTTCAATATTAATTTTATTCTGACTAAATGCTGAATAAAGTGAAAAGAAAAAAAATATGATTGCCATTATTATATCAATGCTTCAAATTTCACAATAACTGAGATATTTCGTAGTCAATAATTCTGTAGCCCTGGTATACAAGGTTTTTTAAGTGAATTTCTCGAATTTCATTTCTGTTTCTTTCAGAACATGGAAACAAAAACTCAATTTTGTACGTTGTATCCCAATAATAGTTTTATGATTTTGAGTTATGGGATTTGTCAGTGGTGAATAAGAGTAAACCCTAATACGATAAATCTATAAGTTATGACGTCATACAATTTGGACCCTCTCAGCTGATTTTTTTCTGAATCGCTCAATCAAAACCTAAAAATAAAACTGATAATCCAGCCTTTCGTTCATTTTCCTATACTATAGAATTGTCGGCAAACGTCGAACAGAAAAGAATTCAACAGCCCCATACGACTGCCAAGTCATTTCTGCCCAACGCCCGGCAAAGTTTTCTTACAAGAACATACTTTACAATACTGCAACAACCATCAAATGGTAATCGTATACAGGTGCAGAACCGGTCAGGATGGAGAGGTAATGCTCACTCCTTTAATATACAATCGATTTCCAATTGGTTTTGTCAACTGACCTCAAGATAACTCCTGCATCATCATCAGAGCCATCTAGAGAATCCACAGAAAGCACTCCGACAGGTATCCAGACTTCGTTTGAAGCCAAAGAAACTTTTTCATAATGATGACATAAGCTCAATGAAAATAAAAAATATTAAGTGGTAAAATTGCCTGACAAAATTTTTGGGTCATTCTAGATGTCGGAATGTCCCAAATGATTTGGGACCGAGGACTGCAATGGTTGAATAAGAATATTTTCAATTTGAATAATAAACAGTTGAATTCATAACATTGATATTATAGACCTAGGGCCCAATATCAGGGGAAAAAGTTACAACCTACTCACTTTCCATGAGCCATATAATGTTTTCGGGTGAATATACTTTATTTTGGACAAAAAGGTTGGAAGGTAAAATGTTTATTATTAATTGATACTATATCTGGAAAGAATTAAAATACGTCAGAAAACCGCGTATTGAAAGAATCGAAAACATCATTTGGTGACAGAAAACTGATAAATTACTAATTTTATTTATTGGCAATTATCCTAAAACAACTCCAGATCTGAACTTCACAGATTTACGATCGGAGAACAATTTTTGGTACAGTTGACGTTTTATGCTGTTAGTTTGTATTTTCGGTATTGATTAGGGTCGATTTATGACTCCCGTTTAATTTTATCGTTGCATATTTCACATTTAACGTCAATTGAACCGGGCAATCAACGTGAGTGATGACAGGGTGGAATTGCAATTTGCGTTTTCGAATATTACTATAAAAGATGACAAACTAGAAAATATTAAATGTTTTATGGTCACTCACTTTGGGCCACAAAATTCCCTGTTAATATGGTGACTGCTGGGATCTGGTCGGACTCTTCAGGTCAAGCGTATTTAAATAAAATACGTTTTACTTTCCATTTTTACTGACCATCCGAATTCCAATTCAAGCACCTAGAAGAGCCATCGCAATGGAAAACAAAGACCCACAAAAATGTTGCTTCCTAGTTATTTCGTACCAGAAAAGACAAAGAACAAAATAAATATATTTACTGCACTATTCACTTTTTAATTTTCTGCTTTATTGAATACGATCAACAACTAGAAATGGGATTTTGAAATTATTAGCATTCATTTTTATGAGATATTCAGCCCTATGCTGTATCACTTCCGTTAAAAATAACGTCGCCATTTCCGTTATTTTGCTATTGCTTGGTAATAGCAAAATAACGGAAATGGCTAATAACGGTGACGTTATTTTTAACGGAAGTGATACAGCATAGGGCTGATTGTTGATTACTGAAAACTCACATCTGCATTATATCTGATCTGATTTGTGATTTGGTAGGATGGGGTCAGAAAAAACTAAAACTATCGATGTATCAGCAAACTCAGCTTAGTGTAGGGCTACATATCTACATCTTTAATAACTAGGTTAATTATGAAAACTGTTAGAATATTAGTGGATATTTTGATTTTATTGAAAATATGAACACGATGTTCATAGAGTCAGAAGTGGGATCATCTATCATAATTTAGAAAAAAAAACAATTTACATTCGAGAATATTCCCATGTTTTCAACATTAGTGGATACTTGGACAGTGGTACATACATACTATATCTTACGAAATGATCATAATTCTCATGAATAACTGATTTATTTTTGTTGTCTTGAACAACTTCATTGTTGAATACTTTCCATCATTTCTAAACTGTACTCAACAATTGTTTTTTCAAGTTTGCCATCAAATTTGTAAATCTGGTCTTGGTATGGAAAACTATATTTTTCCACAAGCGTGCGTGATTTAGTTTGGGAAGTGTCATTTCCCCGCACTAGTGAGGATAAACATTTCTATCACAAAAATAGAAGCCTTTTAAAAAACGAATGAAAAATACGCTTGGTCCTTGTTGAAAGACGGAGTGTGACAAAACATGAAGAGTGTTCGATATATTTTTTGCCATTCTTTGAGTAAGGCCACTTGGAACTATTGATAGATTGACAGACCGGAGTTTTACTCACAAACAAAAACTGCACCAAAAATATGATAACTCGAGGTAAAATACAACGTGAAACATGTTCAATTATTTTTTCTTACTTATGGTTATATTACGATGCAATGACTGTGAATAATTGCACATGTAATGGAATTCAAACTTGTTTTCAGCGATACAGGGTAGTCCATAAAACTGTAGGGAGTATAACATATTTTTTTTAAACGAAACTCTTCTGTATTTCTCAATGTATTTATGAAGAACTCACTCTACCTATTCTTGGAATATGTTGTTTTGATAGGCTATGTCTTTGTCACTTGTTCAAAAAGCATTACAATTTGAATATTGAAATCTATTTCAATTTGCCATTCTATAACTCTTTCGTAACAACGACTTCGAATAGTGGCAAAGCTTCAGCATCCAATAGCAATTCCGGCATACATCGACTGATATGTATATATGTTTCTGTGATAGGAAATGAACTGGAGATTAGGTAGACGATGAGAAAGTAATTAAACTTGTGGGGGGGTGCTTTGGAAAGCTTCGTCTTTGCTTTTCTTCAGTGCCGGACTAGCCTATAGGAACTAGTAGTTAGGCCAACATTTCGACTACATTAATTCATAATATCAGAAAAGTTCCAAAAGGTGAAATGATAGTGATTGTATCAATCTGATTCAGGGCCGGTTTTTCAATTTAATTTAACTCCGAGCTAAATTTAACTCATGGTTAGAATGTGAGTCGATTCCTTCATTCAGCTAATGTCATATTCATTCTAACCACGAGTCAAATTTAACCGGGAGACAAAGTACGCTAACATGACATTTATAAACTGGCCCTCAGTCCAATAAATCATGAAAGAAACACTCAAAAGTGCCTTTGTTTTGTCATGATTCCTTTTATATCTTCCATAATATACTAGGTGAAAATTATGTTTCCATTCACAGTACCATTGAAAAGATATATAGTTTATTTTCCAGGAATCATGTGAAAGAAAAAATAAAAATAATACACAAAGTAATCCATAATTTAGTTTATTTCCCCCTTTGAACTGGAAACAGGAAAACAAGAACAAAATATATGGATAATATATCTAGCTTCCACAATTAAATTAATTCTGGTCATATATTCCAGGATTTTCTTAGAGTATGCACCAACTAGGGTGTACAGATCTCATAAGTCAATAATCAAGATAATAATAAACTTAGAGGGCTATTACGTGCAGGGACCTCAATATCCGCTGATCCGTGCTAGTAGAAGAAGATGAATCATTCAGAATAAAATCGTACAAAGATTATTTCGAAAATTGTCAAGCTAGGTCTAAAAGAGGTATGAAAGATAAATGGTGGGATGTGGAATAGTGAGGAAAACAAATCCTTCTCATCCATCATGTATCGGAATTGAAAATTGGATGATTTTCAAAATTTTGAACTCAGTCGACATTATCTTTTATATTGTTATATCATATTTTCGGTTGATGAGCAAGGAACTTTAACGACTAATTGGCGATTTTGACTTAGATCGTCGCAGTATGTTATGTGTTCCCTATTTTATATTTAATGAAGTGTTTTCTGAGGTTTAAGTGCCTTGTTGCCATCCAGCTGAGCATAGCTAATATTCCAGAATTGGGATTTGAACTCGCGCACACTTCTACTTTTCATAGTTCTCAACTTGAACATCTCTATTATACCGAAGATGACGAATAAGACCAAAATGATAAACGAAACGATAGTGACTTCCGAACATAATTATACCGACGATAATCAAATAAATAATAAACAAAACGAATAGAGCGACACAGAAACAGATTCATCTACAGATGAAGAAACAAAGTTAAAAGATAAAGAGGAAAATCAAGAAATAGAAGCTTTCAAGTAATGCCAATAAGACAGAGATGTTGGTGGTAAGAGACAGAAGAAATATTCCATTGCCAAAAAGAATGAGAGACTATGTTGTTGAATAGAAATATATGATTTCGAATTCATTTATATTATGTATATGTTCTTGATTATAATTGAAGGAGATTACTCAATGTTTTCAGGATATGCCGAAAAATATCTTATTTTTGGTGACTTATATAGCAAGGGACTTTAACGAGGAACAATTTTTAGTCAGATCGTGTCTCTTATGTATACCCTATATTATATTTTTCAGAGGCTGCAATGTCTTTGTGCTACCAAGTGAGCAATTGGATTCAATAGTAAGATATCTGCAAATGAATAATCAAGGAAGAAAACAGCTTCAATTTATCCTGATGGTGTGGTAGAATGCCAAAAACTACTGAACTGATTTCATCATATTTGGATAATATTCTTATACAGAACGGGCAGATATACTTGTAACGTTGAGGAAAATATTCGGTAATAATATTTATCACGAGAGCATCGAAAATAATCCGAGTCATGAGATACATTCGGCAAAACACCACGACAGCGTTAGTGTTAGCACTAAGATTTGTTAAAAATATGCAGTTATCGCAGAAAGTAATATGGATTATGTTTGTGAAGAAGTGAAAAAGGAGGAGTTTTGTGGACTGAAGGACTTTCTGCAGGAAAGATCAGTGTTGCAGCTATATAATCCCATAGAGAAAACAGAATTAAGTGACGTCATAACATGGCCAATTCGTCTAATTAATGACGTCATGAAATGTAGACTATCCCATTTGAATTTTTCAGAAGTTCTTCATTAAATTACAAAACAATTTTGTGGTATCATTGTCCGACAACATTTTTGGAGCATTCTGGTTGTCGGACTTTGTGGGAGTTTTCAAAAAAAATTTATGCTACCGTGAATTTTTGACAGATTCTAGAATGAAGATCTAATACACAGCTTCGCAAATGACAGTACCCTTCATGTGACTATATCCTCTAGATTGCCAAGATGGTGGACTTGTAAAAAATTCTGCAATAAAAATCCTATGCCTGATTTTGGGTTTCCCATTATCACAATTCGATTTTTCATAACCTTTGATTTTTCAGTAACTTGATAATGAAATATCTAGTTCTACCTGCTACAGAGTACCATACCATCATTATTCATTAAGCAAGTCGAACAAAAGTTGAGCATTTCTGTCGTTTGCTAGAGAAACCCGCCTGAAAGTTATTAGCGATATTTCTGGAGAAAAGGTCCATTGCCGAAATAACTGGTCGAAAACGCGTTTTTTTGTCTTAAACCGGTTATGAAGATATTGTTCAACATTGAAGCGACCAAAGAAATCGATGACGGATTATTTTTCAGCTACAAAAAGAACAGATTATACAATGCAAAACATTTTTTATGAACGAGTGATTGATGATTTCTTGACATTCCGCAAAGTTCTGAAATTTTGTTACCTAGTCCATCTCTGTCCAAACATAACGCTGATCTACTCCAGACAGATTGATATTGCTGAGTATTCGCACTGCTACATATTCATGATGGACTTATTCGATTATACTAGTTTGTATTCGATCTGGAGGAAATTCGAACTGTCGATATACAAAGGATAAACTATTGTAAGGAATTCTAATCTAGCAAAAAAGACCATCAAAGAGGATTTTGAAGATTTTTTCACTGAACTTTGTTCTTCATGTGTATTGCAACCAATACAATTCTGAAATAGAAAAGTACCCAAACACCAAAACAAAGTAAATTTTACTCAACGTGCGTTCTGTTGGCTTACTGCTACTGATGAGACTAACTTTGTTGACAAAACGCGCATCGACTGGAAAAGAAGTAGTTTTGTAGTTTTCGGTTTCTGAATTTCACATTCTTGTTATGTATGAACTCTCTACTTATGAAGGAGATGTTATACAGTACTAATATGATTTGAAAAGAGCGCTATTTCCAACTATTCCATCAAGTCAACTTTTTTAATAATATGAGTGTAGGTACTTTTCAGCAACGTATAAAAGTGAATAATAATTGAAAAACTGAAAATCCATAAAACCTGTCTTTGTTCTTTATACTGATGATTTCATACTGCCACCTTCGATTCTGAATTATATCCTGTTCCCCAGTTGAACACGACTCGCTATTCTGAGTAACTATTCTGTGACAGAAGAATTAAATGTTTCATACCTTCGACAGTTTCATGTGATCGATGGAACGAAGATAAGAATGGTGTTTTTGAAATTTCAAATGATGAAAGCTTTTGAGACATCCTTTCCAGACAATTCCAAAGCCTTGTCGTATATGAAAGAAAGAGCTGATTGGTATGTCTACAGACTGATGAGAAAGAGATGGGATAACTGAACTTTTGGGTCAATCTCAATATAACTAGCGATGGTTGAAAGATTGAAAATATATCAGAAAAGCGTTGACCGTGAAATAATCTACAAACGTGAGATTGATCGATAACTTATCTGTGATGTATCAGAGAAATAAATGAGTTTTTGATAAGGGAATTATCTATTCGAATATTACGTTCCTCAGTATGAAACTTTAACGCTTTGGTGCACCAGCTGAATGTCTTATATGAGATCTATGTCTTATGGAGTCGATGGTGACACAAAATGGAAAAATACGTTTCAGAAAGGCGATTTTGGCAATGGAACAAGAAAAAGTATCGCTGAAGGTGATACCAAGCGTCGAAATAGATTGGTATTGTAATAGAATAGTCTTGAGGTTCTGTTTTCGTTGAATTCCTCTTATTCAAACATAACAAGCGGTAGATAATTCAGTATTTGGAATGACAGAGCTGAATCCTCTACTACGCAGTTAAACAGGTGATTACTCCGGAAAATCTTATTAGATTCCTTCCTAACTGAAGTATAGGAATGGTTGTATGGAAGAGCAGCCATTCTGTTCCATTAATTTTTCCTTTCTGTGTCACTAAAGGCTTGCATTTTTATAATGACAATATTTTTCCAATTGACACATCAACGTTTCCAATACTAATGCATGTTGGCCCTGAAACACCATTCACAGGCCAGCCATTTCTCAAACAATTACAGTAGCTTGACAAACAAAATACTATCAACATCAAATGTTCATATTCCGAAGGTATTTTCCAAAAAGTAATGATGCCTACCTACAAAACTTATAAATTGATTTATCTCAACTTCATACAATAAAAATTGGGACGGAGCACATCATGCACCATTTATGAAAATGGAAATGGTAATAACATTGCCATAATTCTGTTCCTAACTGAGAGCAGAATGGAACTGAGCAAAATCCTAATTAGCATCTATATTTGTTTTCAAGAAAGAAAGAAAGACATTTGGGACAATTCGAAAAAAACATTTTGTAATGACAAATATATTATACGAATATCTTTATATTTTCAGTCTTCACTGAAAAGCATATGAAAAGTAGAGTCACAGAGAAAAAGTTTGAAGGTGGAAATGTATATCAGGAAGATTCTGATATAACTAATATTACAAAACTGAGATTGAATACAGCATTTTGGAAACATCTACAGAAGCATCTAAGAGCTACACAGAAACATTCAGCGTTGTTTATTCTTTCGATATTCTCATGTTATTCGAATGTTCGTTTTCGCCGTCAACTGGATGACAGTAAACCGAGGGAAGACGAAGTCCTCAGCTTTTAAGAAACAAAACTACCTTGTGCGTCTAAGAACGTCCGTCACTCATCCAAGAGGTGGCCGTAGTCAACCTTGCTATACTTCTACTATCGATAATTCTGGACTCATTCATAACTTCTTCAAGACAATATAAATCGGAGTACATATTGTGTTGATGAACTTCATGACCAAATTGTATATTGGTCGATTACGATAATCAGAGTAATTTAGTTTTTTTCGTTGTGAACTGCTCATATTTTATTTCTGAAGGAGATATCTGTGAGATGTTAGGCCAAGCTTTCTCTTATTCGAAATGACAGTCTTCTTGTTATAAAAAAAACGAGTAGACTTTTTCACGCAAAATAGACTAGTGACCGTAAAAGTGTTCAAGAAGTGAATAGTTTTACGCGTTACGGAAAAATAAAGTGATAAACTTTTTGTATGAAATAGACTGATATCTTGGTCGAAAGGACACTAAAGGACAAAATGGAGGACACGATAGACATGAGATTGAACTTGGATTCGGTGTCGAAAGAGGCTGAAAGATGTTATTGTCAGTTCTGAAATAGGGAACTTTAAGAAAGCAATAACTTCTAAAATCACGGTAGTAGTTGATGACTGGAATAACAACAAGATCCTTGAAGATCAAGAGAAAGATACAGATCTTGGTTTGGTTGTCGGCTGGAAAAAGAGTAATTAAAAACTATCTTGGCATGAAATTGCACGTTATTCGCCAGTCGATGAATCCTACTGGCCCAGTGGAATTCAGTCACTATGGAAAATGGGGTCCTCGAACTCGTGTGTTGGATTCCGAAGGTGTAGGAGACGAAAGGCGTTAGACAGTTATACCCAGGAGCAGAAGACAGGAATCCATGCTGGGATCACCGGAGGACATCTGGGAGTAACAAATACCATCCAGGAAGCAACGGTTCTACTGGGACAATCTGCCAAGCCGACGTTAAGGACTGGTGCAGAACGTGTACTCGAATACGAGCTGAGGCCCCAATCACCGTTGACACCGTAGGCCCGTTTCCACAATCAGACCACGAGAATAAGTAAATTCTTGTGGCGATGGACTACTTCAGCAAGTGGGCCGAAGCCTATGCCCTGCCCAACCAAGAAGTCATCACTGTTCTTAGTGGAAGAGTGTATTTGTCGATTCAGTGTTCCATTGGAACTGCATTCAGACCAAGGTAGGAATTTTGAGTACAACCTCTTCCATAAATGTCAAAAGCTAAACATCCGAAAGACTAGAACCACGGCCCTACATCTACAATCCGATGGAATGACGGAGCGGATAACTAGAACGATAAATTGTCACTTATCCAAAGTAGTATCTGATCATCAGAAAAATTGGGGCCTGTACCTCTACTTATTCCTGATGGCCTATTTTTCAGCAGTTAACGAGTTAACTGGCCAAACGCCTGAGAGTATCATAGTTGGCCGAGAGCTGCGACCACTAAATAATGAAATGACGTTCCTGAAGTTCATGCCCTTGTCTCAAACACATTCTACATGGAGTAACTCGAGAGGAGCCACGGGATCTTTTCAAGGTGCCTGCTGATAAAGCGCTAGGGCACTGTGTGGCTGAGGAAATTCGAATCTCCATAGTCATCGCTGTGGTATTTTTTAAGAAGTTTGGTCAACTATAGGAACTATACGAACAGAAACCAGAATCCGGAGGGGTGTTATTGTAGACGAAGGGTCAGAAAAACATCTAATACGTAGTTACTAAGAAGCATTATCGATTTAAATCGACCTGTGATGTCTGGTTGGGCCTCACCAAACTAAGGAACACGATGGTGGATTAAAATCTTGTGGACCTGGCAATCCCAAAATTGTTCTGTGGGATTGATGGGCTGGATTGGAGAGTTATAAGAATATTGAAGACGATATTAAGATCCAGCCGTATCGAACTTTGATATACAGTAACCATCTTCCTCGACCCAACATAAAGACTGTGGAATGTTTCTCTTATCGAACTTCACGGTGCAGATAAGGAGAACTGTGCATATATCGACACACTCCAAGGATGACAGATTGGAACAAAATGTCTTCAAGAATGGGACAATGAAACGATCCTGGAGCCGATTGTTAGGTTAATCGAGCTCGACTCGAAAACAATGCATAACTCATATCTCGAGAATAGCGCTAGACACTTCGAAGCATAGTCCAGACGAGTCACAGAACTCTTCTGGACTGTAACTGTTCTCAGTAACAACAGCGACCTCTCTCATCGTCTCTTGGCGTGTCTGGAACAGAAGCCTACTACATGTATAAATGCAGAACTCCCCACCAGACATGACAGTTTACAGTTATTAAGAGTCAAAGTTCAACAGATACCAAATAGAAAATACGGTAGTGACATAAATTACTTTAGTCAGTTGAAATGAATTATGATATATACTTTACAAGTTTAAATAAATTTGTGGATTAAAGTTGAGTACATCTTCATTGAAGAATTATTATTTAGGCCACTCAGCATGTCACCATAAACTAACAGTATTATTATGAATCAAAATTAAAACGTCGCATCATCTTGCTCAATCGATTTTGAAGATGAATACATGGAATCAGTGTCTCATTGTCCGTAGTCTCCTGACATATTACCTGAAATTTCTCCTCGTTTCAGACTCTCACAAATAAAAATCTTGAAAAGCGATTTTCAACATTTGAGCCGCTGCTGAGTCAAACAAAATGTTTTCTTTTAAATATCCACCTCTGAGCGGAATCGCTGTTTTTGAAGGCGAAAAGTAATACAGCCATTTATTTGAATAGTCTTTTATTTCTTCGTACAATTTCTAAAAAGTAACGATTGAATTTTGCCAAGACGGAGATTACTTATGTTGTTCAAATACATGCTATTTATGTTATCACCATAAATTCCATTTTTGAAAATGAAATTGAAAGGACGGATTTGCTCTTTTAAAGTAACCGATTAAGCATTTAAGGAGAATTATGGTTGATATGCATATAGAAGTGAAAATACATTTTTCCGACATCAGAATACAGAGAATAATTTCAACAAATTTTGAATACTTTGAAATAACAAAAGGAAACCCATCCAATGGCATTTTTTCAAATAGCAGTTTTCGTAAGTATCAATTTTGAAGAATACTCTCTACGAAAATAATTTTGAATGTCTACTGGTTTGGCTGTTGAATATTCAGAAATAGTGCATAATAGATATGACATTCAGTATTTTCACTATACTTATAAGAAGTGCAATCAGAATTTTGAGTATACATTCCATTTGCATTTTTATTGGGAAATGGAACACACCTGATGTGTCTGGGTATGGAACTTGTTCTTCAAAGGCGCTACCCTAGCAAACGGACAATATTGAGTTCACATTTTCTTGGCTGGCTGTTTATACCATACACACTGAGATACAGTATTTTCCCAGGAGCATGTAAGTTATTACTAGCGATTTTTAACGTGATACGAGAATATGTATGGGCTTATTATGATCTCTCTGGCACCATTTCTTATGTGGGATTTAGAGGGTTTATTTCAAAGCATAGGGGAAAACAGTTTGAAAACATCACTTCCGCATTCTATTTTTTGTGGAATTTATGGAACGACGCAGTTCATATTCAACGAAGTGAATTATATGTGAATTCACAATTTTTTATTCAAAATTTTTGGATAATTTTTTCATATGCTTTGGTCACATTCTCCAATTACGCTAATTTGCACGGTGAATATATGTATGTAACAGCAATTCGGAAGCATGGATATTTGTGAAACACTCCCAATTTGATGGAATGAAATACGAAATCGAGAATTTGGCATTGACGTATTATTTTCAAATTCCATACAATATTCGGAATTCGATTCGATAAGCATTAGGAGAAGGACATTAAACATCTAGCTTGCAATTACTTAGCAGGGAAACATGCAAAAGTAGTAATTTTTGTTACACGTGGTTTCACGAGGACAGATCATTAATTCAGATTTTCCACTTTATCTTTGGGTTCTTATCTCTCAGAATCATATAACAGTTGAAAGCATCATAATGGGAGCTTACAACTCCTTAACGGTTGCTACCGAGCTTTTCGAAGAAACAGAATGTTCAGGTTGTGAAACAGAGGCTTTCGCTATCATTCATTATCCAGACTAGCTATTACATCAACCCATACACCTTCCTATTATTGCCACTCTGCCAATATACCATAATAACCAATCCTGATCAATAGAGAATAGTAGTTTGTGCACCTCTTGGAATCTCCAATAATCTCGTAACCTAAGCTAACCTATACCTGTTATTTGATACTACACTATGTAATGAGCATATTCAATTAATTAGTATAACCTGTTAGTAAATAAGGCAAAATTGTAATTTTAATGAAAGATTGTGCTTTTCATACCGTTTTCTCCTCTAGCGCTCGGATACATACATGCATTTCTTCATAACTTTATTTTCCGTGGAAATACCTGCTTTATCATGATACAAAATGTGTAAAACATATTAAAATGCTTCAGTATAAAAACTAACGTCACGATAAAGTACATGAATTAAAACGGACACAAAAGAAACATGGAAAAAGCATACAATATTCAAACGTGCGAGTCGAAAAAATTATGTTTTATTTCTTGGGTATGACCACAAATTCAGCCAGGGTATAAGTTTTTAATTAAAATAGTTTCTACAACGTTTTTGATAGTAGTGTTTGATATCAGCTCGTGAAACTAAAAATGTGCAAGAGAGGAATGTAGGTAATAGTTATTTATTATACGAGTGGCGTTTTAGACACAAACAACAAGAAAGGAATATTGACCTCAATTCTTATTCCAGAATTTGAAATTTACACACCACATACAAATTATTGTTTGTCATTTAACCATTATTTATCAGGATTCTTCTACACATTCTGTAGTTTTGATGCTTTTGAAAGTGGATTTTGGTCATGCATTTTCATTTCCGAATCTCTCCACGCTTTTTCACGTACTTCAATAGTGAGTCAACAAGAGCATCATGAATATTCACGAGGAACGCTGACCTATTTGAGTTAACAACTTCACAAAATTCCTCATATTCTATACAAGTTTTCGAGCAGAATAATTAGTTATATCTCATATCACTTGTGAGTTATCACCGTATGTTAGACAACATTTTGTCAGAGCTTCTCGGAGTCTTGAACATTGTTGACCTAATTTATCGGCATTAGAGGAGAATTAGGGTAACTCGTTGACTGATGATAATAATTATAATTATAATAATACTCTCTCAGTTCATTCGTCCACTCAAAGCGTCCGTTTTCATTGTGGTCGTTATAAGGTGGCAATCCATCGTTTTGGGGGTCGATTGTGTGTGTCTCTTCCTCGTGCATTTTGAACCGAGTAGTAGGGTATACCTACGACCGACATCAGAGGGAATGTGTATTCCCTCCAGGGTGCGCCAAGGCCTTCGATGATAGTTGGCCCCCCCTACTTATCCTCAATGTTCAGCTCGTAGATCCTACATTATCTGGATGCTGGAGAGACGTATACTTCCTAGGGGTGGAACAACTCCACTCCCTATTAAAAACTCTCTCCGCGGCAAGTATCAGCATCAGCTCCGACAGATCTGGTCATCAGAACTGTCGGAGGAAAACAAAGTTGCTGCAACTAATATGCTTGCCCTTCCGATTCTACATAACTCCTTTGAGGTGAAGAAATGAACTCAAGAAGATCTGCTCGACGTGAAAACTAGCAAAATGATGCATCCTAAATCGTCTGTTCCAGACAACGAGTAGGCAACACAATGGTACTGGATGGAGCCTGTAAAGTCATCAGGATTTCAGACTGTGCTTAGTATGTGATCATGAAAAAGCAGGGATTGGAGCATTTGTTTTCAAGGCAGCAACCCGTTCAGCTAATGAACTCGGTCTTGTATTCGACACTGAACGGACGAACCCAAACTCTGTTACCGAGTTGAAACCAGTTCAGGAAAAAGCCCACGTCAAAGCTGAGGATAGTGAAAGGTTCCTACAGCTACATAAGGAGCCAATGCATAGGGTCTTCTTAAAAAACATGTAAGACCTTGGCTTATCCAGAAACCTGACTTTCGCTTGTCTCAGGTCATGTGGGCTGGAGTCGGAAACCGAGGGATTCATAATGGCCTGCCAAGATGGTGTCTTCAACTCCCTCGTCTACCGTAGTCGCGTGATGGGTATAGAGGTCTCTGACATTAGATGCTGAGTGTGTTGTGGGGCAGCTGAGACTATAATGCGTTTGCTGTCAGCTTGTCCAGCTTATGCGGCCCCAGCCAGCAATTTGATGACGTTCGCGGAAACCAAATTGAACTTCGCCTATTGTTTTCTTGCAAATAATTTTAATAGCGAATATTATTTATACATGTAAAAAATTGAGAAAACAATAAAGTCGTTTATTATTATTATTATTATTATTATATCCACAGGCATAACGCCAATACCTTCGACACTGGTACGGTATTGACGAGACACCGTTGTTGCCTCATGCTCCGGGAGATATTGAGTCCGTTGTGGAAAATGAGAAGTGCCGAATGTATTGGAACTACTCATTCCCCACCCTCAGGCAAATACAAGCCAATAAGCTTGATGTAGTCCTCCTCGACCATCAAAGAAGGATGATTTTTGTCATAGGGTTTTTGGCTCCTAATGAAACGAATATCGTCCGAAAAGAAGAGGCAAATCGGACCAAACACAAAACACTCAGTCAGAAAGAAACCATAGGATAATATCTAAATAAAATGGACATTTCTTATTAAAAAAAAGAATGAAGAACATTAAACAGACATTAACTTGGGAACTAAATTTCTCCAGATATTTGTACTACTTCAATTAGTGTTTGCAAAAATTTCAATTACTTGGAAAGTGCAAAATTTATACCAGAGAAAAATAATAGTATAAAAGTGAGCATTTGAAGTGTAAGAAAGCGTATGTTTTAAAGATGTTCAAAACAGTTTGCGAATTTAAAAATGCAGCCTTCCCATAATATCTTTCTGAGAAGGACAAATCCTCACATTCAGGAATAAACTTCTAGTGCCCATAAATTATACGGGGGGAATTCAGCAATTTGAATAAAATAGTTTATCTGCTTTAATAACATGACGTATTTTAGTGACATAATGGAGTTTGTTATGGTCCTAGTATCATAATGAAGTTCACAAAGTCTTATTACTGTAATGAAATTCAAATGTTAACTTTTTGAAAGTTCAGGATGAATAAACTTCACGAGAAAAAATTCAAGTACTTGATAACAAATAGATTCAAAATCCATACTTTACCCCCTAAATCGGAAGAATATCATCAGAATCTCCCATTTTCAAAGTTTTCTTTACAATTACAATTAATGACAGCAGCGTGTGTTTGACAATGAATAAATAATTGTAAACGAAATGGTAAGGCACAGCTTGCTCACTATTTTTCATAATGAATAACTTGAATGAAACTATTCTTTTAAAAATACTGAATATAGAATTTGAAAACTACGTATATATTTTATTGATGCCCAAACAGATAGCAGATAAACTCATCTATGTAACTCGGATCAAAAACGATCATTATGGTGCATGCCATGTTATCGGGTTTGGCTCACGTCTACTACCGTAATGATGCTTATTAGATAAATAACTATTTTATCGACAAGTTTCATTATGAATTCAATAACATATTTCTCTCATTCGACTTGACTCAAATCATAGAGTAGATATAATAACGATTTATGTAACATTTGTTTCCTTCATAACGCGAAGTAATTTCGTTATGGGGTTTTATCTCAGAAGCTAGCATACCTGAGCATACTGAATGAGGAAATGAAACAAAATTCATTAGTTACGTATCTATAAAACAACCTTCGAATAGAAAATGGAAATTCAAGAGTAAATATCGACCGAAAAGTAGTTTTGTTTCAAATCTGGAATGAGTAAGTTGTTGTATACTAAGAAGTAACCTTTTCTGGTAAATTACCTGCTCTGCTGAATTCCCTTTTAGTCTAGTAAATTCACACAAATTTTGAGTTATTTTATAAAATGAATACCTTATTATTTCATAAAATAGTATTGCGAGCACTCTCGGAGCAATTGTTTTCTGTTTTTTGTGTCATCATCAGCTTCAAATCTTGTTAACTAAATTAGATCTGTAAATTTAACAATTTTCTGAACCTCGGAAATCATCAGAATTATTGTTGGCTATTTGTCTTCCTCATAGATAATTTCATGTTTCATTGTTGTTTGGCTGACGATTTTAGTCTTTCCATATGTTATCCGTCAGGCAGGAGACTTGCCAGATATCCTTTCAACGAATTACATAGCTATGAGACTTACTGCCTAAGGAAGTTATTCCCGAAGATTGCAGCAATATCACATACTTTTTCTTTCTTTCCACGTGATCTCCAAAATCAAAGAAACCTTGGGAGTATAAATTCTTTGTGCGGACAAAAATCAGTATTTCAAAGTTAAATATGCCATGCTGAAGAGGTTGAATAAAATACACATTTGAATTTTTGATTTGATTTTGAATCAAAGCTGATTACTCATAAATCCCGCGGCCTATAACTATCAACGTTGAAGGATCCATGAATACCTAATCAATACCACAAAGAATTTTTTGCGCAATGCAATAAGAAATTAAGACTGCATATTCTTGTAGATATATCACAACTTCATATTTCAACAAAATAATGTTATTTTTTGTTCTAACAGAAATGCTGCAGTCAAAATTAATTTGAAATTATTACAAAAATTCAATGTTGTGCTATATACTCACCAATTTTCATTTATTAATAACTGAAAAGGAAATATATTACCGAATATCGAATGAATATAAATCAGGGCACGTCTGTTATAACAATGTACAGAAGTTAATAAGAATGAAAACGTGAAATCCTTAAAGAAGCTTAGAAACTATAATCTAACCTTCATTAGTTTCAGGGGATACGGAGCCGGGAATTCTTCAGCAATGATCCTACTGTACACTAAACATTTGAATTTCGGTGGCCGATCATTCTGATCCTTGATTTGGATAACGATAGTGGTGTTATTTTCATTCAAGCTGTCGGATGCTACCAGGGTTAGCTCGTACTAAAGCATGCGTCAAACAACATAAAAAAGAAAACACAAAAACAAATTAATAATACTCGTTACTTTTACTGAAATGTGCCCAATAAAGCTTGAATAGTATTCCAGACGAAACTGGATTTCGAAAAGCGGATATTTCATTTATGTGTTTCGGGGAACGTATCAATATATCAAGTTGTACCTGCACTGTAGCTCAAATTACATCTAGAGAGTGATATTATTCGAGAAATAAATGAAATTTATGTGCGCATATACATAAAGTGTTCGTGGGTACACCGAACAGACTTGATATATACTCCTATTTTGTTTCAGAACTTTCGCAAACTATTTGTAAGAAGTTTTTGCCAAAAGTGGTATCGTTTTGTTTGTGATCATCGGAGTTATGCAAGTTTGATGTGAGAGTAGTTACACGCCGTTAAACGAGATTTTTTAGAGTTGTTAAGACATAAATTCCATAGTACTATGATATAGGATACCATTCATCACCGAAAATTGAAATGAACGATATTTTGTGAAAGAAATTCAATCCACATGAATAATTTTCTTGACTCACATATTGTGTAAATCAAATTTTTGATGTTAAAAAGGAGAACATTCTCCATTGAAAATTGATAATGAATCGAATCTCAATTATGAGTGTAAATTTTTGGAGGACCCTCAGAGAGTTTCAAACAATTGGTGTCGAAAGCGATGTAGAAACCGAAGAATTTTTAAGAACATGAATACAACACAACAAATGGCCAAAAAACATCAACAAATTGCTGTTCGATTCCATGGAGAGTAAGGAAGTACGACAGAAGGATGATGAAGGATGCTTCAAGAATGGATTGGCTCTTGTAGAAAATTATAGTTCAACTGGAAAATGAGGCGTGTAAATGTGTAAACAAGTAAATGAAGTTGACAAGATGATAAAGACCGACGGTCCAGGATATTTGAATGAACAGAATGATAACTGTGTATAATTTTATATTAGCTGGAAGACAAGACTAGTTCAAACAATAGTTATTTGTTTTACTAGGCATAAAAGCACAAGATTTAATGCCGCGGCTGGTGTTTCATAGCCGAGCGTAGCGAGGCTATGAAACCAGCCAAGGCAGCCACGCAAAATCGACTTTTTCATATTTAAATTGCGTTTCATTATCAATATCCAAATAACTAAATTATTTCATCAAAGGTAACTGGGCCCTGCGTTACTATGTTTACCGCTGATGACGTTTGTTGAATTTGTTTGTTTACTGTTTACTTTGTCATTGTCAATTTTAATAACCAGTTTGATTTAAATTATTACTTGGAAGGTTGCCTAGCAACGAACTTTTTCTGCCTAGGCATTAAAAGTACAACTTCTAAGCCTGCCAAGTGTCATTAAAAGGCCGCTTTTAATGTCATTTGGAGAAAATCTCCTTTGTCGGCAAGAACCTTGAAACTGCTGTATATGACTCCAATTCCATTTATTGCGCGATGTTGACCTGCTTGTTCCAACTATGCGAACAAGGTATTATAAAATACTCAAAGCTGCACTTTAAGGAAGGCTCGTAGACCAATCACGATCGCAACTCTACTAGATCCAAGAAAAAAAAGTGCCAAGACTTTCGGAAAAACTTGCTACAGTTGGAAGCTGATAATCGGCACCGTAGAGCAGCGTTGACAAAACTCGACATCCAGAAATTTAAGGTCTGCTACGAACCATCAAATTCTAAATCAATATTGCAGCGCTACTCGATACACAAACATTCCACATTTCATATAAATTGGACGATACTACTTGACGGAATACTTTTAACTGATAATGAAAAATATATTAAGCAATTGTATCATTTGCCTAAAACATACAATAGGCATTTACATCGGCAAGTATTCAATCTTCATCCAAAAATCAACATAAGCTTAGGAATGGCTTTGCATACCATGAACATGGATACAAAAATTGTAGAAGGATTACAACAATGACTGTAGATATTGGCGCAACTGTGTCATGAATCAAACAAAACTGATCAATAAATACATTCTTACTAAAACTTCAAACTCTACCGATTTTCACAGATAATAGGTTGATAAAACCAAAACAACTGTTCGCAATGGCTTCTGCAACCGGAAGTATACTTTAACTCAAATAAGAAAATTAATTTTCAACAAGTATAGTTTCAAGTGGTGGTACTGTAGGTTTTCCGGCTTTTCCTGCAGCTGAAGAGTGAATATACCACCGAAAACATCAGTAAGTCGCCCGGAGCACCACGGCAAATAATAATAATAGCCGTCTTTTACCCGCACAGGCTATGCCTTTGGGTACACACAATGAGTGTTTCTGAAGGAGTATTATTATTATTATCATTAAGTCCATTTCATTTAAGTATGACCATTTCAGTCAGCAAAAAGGACGGAACTAAGCGATTCTACGAAGACTATGTAACTTGAAGTGGCTGTGGACAAATGTGCATCACCGATGACGACAATCAAAAGTCTGTTCAGTTTGAAACATACCAATGGTTTCTTAAATCCTAGTATAATTGAAATGGCTTATGGGCTTATGCGATGCCTTGCATTCAAAACTTGTTTTGACCAACTAGATGATGTGATCGACTCAGGGCATGAATGTTGAGGACTACCCTAAGTGACTGGATGCGATAAAAACTTATAGAAATATGAAACATCCGGTAGTTCACCAGCAATGAGTCATGAGTCCATAATCCAACAGATTACAGCCATTGAAAATATTTTCATTGCGAAACAGTTACACGTGCAACTTCCGTGATATAAATTAAAAATGTTTGCACGTCTCCCCGAAGTGTTTATTTGAATTCCATTGAAATATCACTCACTGTCAAACAAATATTCCGCAATATCAAAATTCGCATCTATAACGAACCCCAAACAAGCTTTATTGGGCCACATTTGGCATGCAGAATACATTTCTAAATTTCAGTTGGTGTTTTGCTGCTTGCTGTAAATCAAAAACATAGGCAAAGGGGAAACATATAATAATAACAATCATGCCGAAAACACTCGCCCTCAAGACGCTTTTCGGTAGATTTCTATCGTCTTCTTCTGTGATCTGCGTTCGGTAAGTAGGTCTTTCGAAAACCGGAGGATTATCGTTGACATCTTTAACGTGAATGACTACGGTGGTGTAGTTCTCTTTGAGGTTATCTGATGCCGCCAGACGCAGTTCGTACTGTGGAACAAATTGAACCAGTTTATAATAACTTCACCATACTTGGGGGTTTGGATTTGGAGATACGGAAAAAGTGAATGGGTAATTTTTTTGAATAACTGTATTTTTTTTATAAAGGTAAATCTTTGACTAATTTCAAGATAAAAAGTTCATACTAGCATGTATTCGAAAATGTTTCGTTTTGGAGATGAAGTGTGCTGTATATAGAATTCTATATAAATGAATACATAATATCTTCAATGACAACATATTATGAATTATGTTATATTGCCTGTCAGTGTCAATGACAACAATAACAACAATAAAAATTTGAACATCTTTGGGTTTTCTTGCTAATTGTGTTGCTATCGCATACCATTCAAATTATTGTACACATCAGATATTCCATACATTAACCATATTTTTAGTATGTGAAATGAGGTTCTTGGGTGGCCGATTGCCTGAAACTCCTATTTCATCTGATGATGTTGGAACTTGTGGAGGTGACATTTTGTAACGAACTGCCCTAATTCTTCTTTCTAGTCAAACTGATTGGTTATATCCAGTGAATTTGTCGGATTTCGTTGTGTTCTGACATCATGTAAAATTCTATTATGATATTCTATATGATGAGTGTACACTAATCATAGAAACACGTATCTTCTGTAATTTTAGGCGAAAAATCATGAAATTATTGGAGTCTCTGCAAGCAAGAAGTCATCCTACGTGATATATACTGCACGCCAGCAGCGATGAAACCACCCAATTTTCCGAGAAGTTATATTAGGGGGCAAAATTGACCTGAAATTACTACTTATAAACCAGTGTCCTGAAAAAATGTCAGTTCTAAAATTTTTTTATCTGTTTCACTTCCCATGGAAACGCCCCCGTGTATATCACGTATGATGACCCCTTTTGTGCAGTTAGTTCATTCCTAATGTGTTTATCTATCCTAAAAATTTCATGGTTTTATGTCGAAAATTACGGAAGAGAAGGGGGTATTTCCATGAAAAGTGAAACAAATTAGAATATTTCAAGACTGACAATTTTTCAAAAGACAGTATTAGTAGTAGTTTGGGGACCTTTGACACGAATCCTAAGGAATTTCGGGCCAATTTTGCCTCCTAATATAACTTTCCAGAAAAATGGGTGGTTCCATCGCTGTTGGCATGCAGTGTATATGTATCGATCGATAATAATTAAAAATAAAATTTCAACTTCAACAATCTGTTTTTCTGAAACGAAACATTTGCGGACACATGTTCATATGAACTTTTTATCTTAAAATTCGTCAAAGATTTTCGTTTGAACGTTGTACATGTACTCAATAAACACCCTTTATATTGGGGGTAATAATTATTGAGTACAATGGTGAGTTGACTGGATCGCCAAAAAATCCCGTTTTTGAATTTTTCAAAGCAACTGTATAGGAATGTTTCTTTTTCATATAACGATGGAATTAGTAATAATAAAAAATCAGGTGCTTTAACGAATGACAATTTCAGTATTCAAACTCAACAATTTTCTAATAGGTACCAACTTTCCAATAAGAAAACAACAAAAAAATTAGTTGATTGCACACTCGGGTTAATTATTCAAGCAATTTCAATTTGGGAAAACTAGAAATACGTTCCACAAACATAACAACTCGAAACAATTGAATCACTTCGAAAACTGTATTGTTTCAATGACTCGGAGTTCTCATTTATGTTTGAGAGGAAATCTGTCTGCTCTTTTCATGGTGGATCGTATATTTTATTCATGAATTTGGCATATCCACCCGAATAAAATAATTGACATAATCGTCACATCATTTACAGTAGGTGAATTTCACATTGGAATAAAAATCGCAGAAAGAAATATCATAGTATTTTATATGGGAAATAATCTGAAGGATAAGATAATCGCGGTGAATCGTTTTCATTCACCATTTATTCAAACTCTAAACCAAAATATAAATAATAAATAGTATGGAAAAACGGAGGCAGAGAATTAGACTTTTATGACCACTGAATTTAGTCCTTAATGAGTAAGTATTACTCTGAACCGTTCATAAGTCAATTTGGAATAATTTCTTTTCAACGGAACGATAAAATCAACGATTTGCATTCGAAATAGAAGGGGTTTTTGCGTAAAGGATGTTTAAGCCTTCTCGTCCTCTAAATCCATAAATTTTCATTTTGAAGCATATCCCCTTTTTTTTCGTAATCTTTTGTAATCAGCGGTTTTTGAACTAATTAGGTATTTTACTAATACGTGAAGTGATGCTCTGGTTATATGTTATATTTTGGGATGTAGCATAAAGTTCATTATAAAAAATTCAATGCAATTTTCGAAAGCTTCTGCAAATGCTAAGTGAGGAATCAACTTATTGGGATCGTTGTTCGTTGAAGTGGATTGAAGTAAGCGATGTAAATAAATGCAAATATTTGAAAATTATGGCAAACTGAAATAGAGAACGAATATTTTGAAGGTGAGCAAATTATAATTGAAAAATGATTCACAATTTTGAGAATGTTGTGCGTTTGTTCAAAAAACTGATGTTTTCTTCTCATCCGTCTGATATCAAGTGACAGATTCAAGAAGACAAGCCAATTTAAAATGAAATGTATTGTGTTTCTTCCACAAACCTTTGATTTCCGAAAACCTCAGTTATAGTTAATGATTGAGCCCACCATAAGAGCCATGGAAAAAAAACTATTGAAATCAAGCTGATTGGATGTACGAAAAGCTCAGAAAATGTGAATAATCGACTGTATGGTTTTCGCCATCAAAGAAAAATTACGACAAAACTCTGGCCGTGCTATCAGATGTATCCAAATGATTGGATCGTATTTGATAAGCAGATTTCACTCCTAACTTTCCATCGGCGAAAAAAGAAAGGAGAGTGGCCTTCCGAAAGGAGAGTGGCCTTCCGAAAGGATTACGAGTTAAGGATTGAAAGGGTCAAAAATTTCAAATGCAGCCATGTTAGGTATGAGCAACCTACTATGAGCTAATGTGTAATGATGGTTAAAAACAATATCTGACATCTAAATTTGTAATTCTGAAGGAAGAATATGAAACAGAGGTAGAAATCGATATTTTGAGGGTTGAAAATATATTAGAAATGGGGGGAGGTTGAAAATGAACAGCTGATCTATTCATTTAAAGAGGTAACGTTACTAAATTATTAGAGGTAATTTCACAAGGAGGTTTAGTTTAGTTACTTTTTACACAATCACAGAATATTTTCGAGTTCTCATACAAATATAAAAATTGTGATCAGAGTTGATGATATGATTATCAAAAAACGTTTTGTGTTTACCGGAAGAATGTTAGATGTTCTTCTGAAATATTTTCAAACATTCCTCGATTAACAATTTCCAACAGAAGTGTACCTATCAATACCAACGCGAATCGCCGCGATCAATACCCACCAAGCGGAAGTTATTATAAACTGGTAGAATGCTGTTGGGACCATACAAAGAGTCAGCATAATATAACCGATGATTGAATCCAAAACAAATTAACAAAATATTGATGTTGTAATAGTCAAAATTGTGATCCAAGCAATCAGTTGTTGATCAGTACATTCATCGAATGCAATTATTCCACAATGTCAATATTCAGATATCCCAGCGACATATAACGAAATTGAAATCAAATCTGAAACGATAATCCGGTATACATTCATGAACGTTCTAATCTACTGAAACAATAAACTGATGGTCGATACTTTTCAGGTGTAGTACGAAAGTTTCTATGGGTTACGTAATTGATAGTTTATACGTAACTGTTACAAAGAAAATAGCATTTATGCGAATCACTTGATTGATGGTTTCTAACAATATAAAATAAATCATTGGAACATACAGCTGTGCCTTCCTCAGTTTATTTGGTGACCCAGCAATTTACGCAAGACACCCGAATATGTTAATCGTTGTTCCCAGTCGAAAAGTAGAAGAGAAAAAGAGTATCAATTATTTTCATAACAATACAGAAAATTTCGAATTATTTCTTTCCTATCTCTCTTCTACGTATTCCAGTTATATATTAGGCATATGAACTTTTGAACCATGATTGATTGTATTCGCTAATTTCAACAACTGAATCGAATTGATTTTTAGACATGTTTCGCAAGCTGTGAATCTTTGAAAGGTGTTTCAGTTCGATTTGATTCAGTGAATTGGAGCCTATTGAAGACCAAACCAGCCACCATGAAACATTATTTGAAGAGAACTTCAAGAATAATTTCGTTTAAAATTCATTCAGATTGAGAATAATCTGAATATTGTGATATCCAAAAGAGATGGAAATTGGTGTTATTCTGAAAAATTATAAAAATTATGTAACAGAATATTTCTTTCAAATCCAAATCTCTAGCCCAATCTGAATAAATATTCTGAATAATTTGAAAGGACATGAGATGAAATATCATCAAAATTATTATTTCATAGAGACACCTTGTTTTCTTGATAAAAAGTTCTTCACTATGGTACTCCCAACATATTTCTGAAACCATATTCTACTATTATGTCGACAAATTACCTGTGGGTTGAGGTGGCATTCACTTAACTGAGTTAGTTTCTTGCATTTATTCAATATGATAATACGGTATTCTCTTTAATATTCTCAAATTAGTTTTTACAATTGCTTTCGAAATTATACAGTGCGGCTTTTAATAGTCCCCCCTTGTTAACTTTTGAAAAAGAAAGAAAAAGAAAATGACCCCCCATGCCGTTTAAAATTTTTGGTTGATGTTCCCCCCGCGTCATCTATCGAGCAATCACAATGTGTTTAATTTCAAAATGTAGCATCGGTGAAACCCTACAAACGGTTTTATGTTTGTACGTCGAATCGTTCAAAAGTTAACAGGGGGGACTATTAAAAGCTGCACTGTATGATACAGTAGTCGATTTGAAGCCTCAATCTGAAAATCAAGAATATCATTTTGGATACTAACACTATACCTACAATTCAACACGATTTTCTGAACATTTAATTTTTTTTATGAAAGTAGTGCCCATTTCACATCATGACAATAATATTACCATATGAAATCCTCAAAACTTTCATCTGATTTCCCATTTCCTCTATTTTGGTGGCACTCCAAAGTTGAAATAACTTTTCTCTAACTTTAACTTTGCAAATATTCATTATATAGATTATATCACAGATGATTCAAAATTTCAATTCCAATGACTGGAAAAAGTGATGAAGAAACAAACAATTTTGTTCTTCACCAGGCGTCTTTGACTTGGAGTCTTTTTCCACAGAGTACTGGAATAACTCTTCTTGGAAGTAAAGAGCTGTTCTGCTCTAAGAAGCTTTGTGAATCATATAACCGTTAAAACAATACTTCAGATAAATTTCAAAAATGTATGACGCTGGAGAGTTAGAATGAAGGACAGCCATACTTCCATATAACTCATTCAACTGGTTGAATTATCTCATGTTTCCTTCCTAACGAAATTTGAAAACTTCTTAGTGCTGAATGAATAAATGAAATCCATTCTTGTGAATACTCGATTATTGTTCAGCTACATTTTTATTTCAATAGTTTTCTAGCTGTAACATATCGCTAGGATAATACTTTTTCTTACTTTAAATTTTCAGTTAATTACGATTATTGTTCTTAAATACAAAGGACTAGCCTCGCCTGAAATAATAATGACTTAGAGAATTGATTTCATCATCATAATATGAATGTCACGGTATTGACGAATTTTCTATGATATATTTTGTCACACTAGAAAATTGTTTCTACAATTTATTGATAGTAGTTCATATAAAAACATATATTTCTATAGTTTTGAAACAATTTTTATTTCTTATACAGGTTGTTTCATACGTGTGTATGCTTATGGTTTTTTGAAGAAATGATTTCAATTTCACACAATGATTGCCACTTTATTAACACTCACCCTTTTCCTAGTTTCGTAATCCAGCGCTCCGGCTACATAAATAGCTCCCGTCATATTTTTAACTGCGAATGCACCTCCTATGTTACCGCTTGTAATCTCGTATCGAATACGAGAGGCTGAAATGAAAAAAAAAGTATAAGTAAAACAGTTAATGTTATTCTTAGGAACCGAATTGACATCAAATGTTGGTATAATTTGTTGTAAATTCAACATATAAAGAAACATTGGAATATTCCAGTCAGGCCCTGTTTCCAGAGTACGACACATTAAGAGGATACACTGGATTATCTATCCAAATAACCATACAAAATAATGCTACAGAAATTATTCTGCTATTGATTTGGGGTCATTTCCTACAACTGGCTCCGGTCTCATGAACGTCATCAGATTGTAATGATAGGAGAAAAAACATCAGATCCCGCATATATCAGTTGTGATGTACCACAAGGATCTGTACTAGGTCCAGTTCTATTTTTGTTATATATCAATGATATAACCCGAATTAACGTAAGTGATGCATTGACGCTCTTTGCTGACGATACCACGCTCTTGTAGAATAACCGTAACGTAGATTGCTTGAATAGGATCTGCTAAGAATCAAAGAATGGTGCTGTTTGTTTCGAGTTGGGTATCTATGTTGCTAAAGTGGTATATTTTTTTCCTTGATAGAATCGCATTTGCGATATAGTATTGATTTTTGGGGTGTTTGTTATCAAAGCTCATTCAAGACAAACGATAATCCGGTATAACATTCATGAAATTCCTAATCTACTAACTTATACAATAAATTAATGTTTTTATGATGAACATATTTTTCAGGTGCAGAATGAGAGTTTATCTGGGTTGCGTATTTGACAGTTTATAGTTAGGCATTTGTTAAAAATAAAAATAGGAATCCAGAATTTATCCGATTCACCTGATTAATGGTTTCTAACAGTATAAAATAAATCATTCGAACATACAGCCTTTCCCAGTTTATTCAGTGACCCAGCAAGTTACGCAAGACACTCGAATATATTAATCGTTGTTCCCAGTCGAAACGTAGAAGAGAAAAAAAGGTAGAATAATTTGCAATACAATACTGAAAATTTCGAATTATTTATTTCCTATGTCTTTTCTACGTATTCCAGTTATACAGGGTGTCCCAACGAAAACTTTCCACACGGATTTACTGGGAAATGACAAATTATTTTCGGAAACGCTGAAACACGTCGATTTAAAGTTTCACTAACTCAATTCGTTCTTCTAATGCGTAAACCATTGTCAGGCAGAAACTTAACTCACAGAATACGAATCAAATGATATTTCCATAAGAATCATGCGAACTGTGAATTCATGCTGAGAACATACACGCAGGAGAACCATAAAAAACAGGTATTTTTTGTCTATGAAAAAGTCAACAGAACAAAAACTAAGAAATATGGTTTCCGGGCTTCAGTGCCGTGGTCAGTTCACCTCTGTGGAGGAGGTTCCTTTGGACGTTTCGCTCACAATTGGGGTGGGCATCTTCCGCTTGTAATGTTGTATTCGCGAATAGCGACATAAAACTGATACTTGGTTGAAAGATCTTCGCAATTAGTAGTCCCAGCCTGGCTACTTACTTTGTTTTGACTAATTTGTTTTCGTTTTTCGTGGGGTGACTGGGTTACCTGACCGGATGGGATGTTGCCATTTTCTATCTGTCCACTCATTGAGTCTTAAAATAGTTAATAAATTGAATTTGAATAGGAACAGGTAAGATATTGACTATTTACATTGAACCTGTCAACAACACTAATATCAATTACCATTCATTCGATTTTGAAAAAATTATAGACGTTTGGATAGAGAATAAAGAGAGCTTTAAGATGATGTATCACTCGACCCACGTTCCCTATGATGATTCGCAAGGGGGTAGCCGCCCCCGTCAGGGGGATGAAGTTGCTCGACTAAATCCATTACTAACATGTGTCCCCCTAGAAATTAAAATCGACCTGTTTTCGCGTTTCCGAAAATAATTTGTCATTTCCCAGTAAATCCGGGTGGAAAGTTTTCGTTGGGACACCCTGTATATTAGGTATCTGAACTATTGAACCATGATTGTATTTGCTGATTTGCTGATTTTAACCACTGAATCATCGAATTGATTGAACTTTTGGCGAATACAACTCATACCCTGACTGTTTTTGCATTTTAAGATATACAGGCCGTTTCTTTTATCATGTGGTAACATTGCTATATTCTAAACCGTAATAGATATAAAGACGATTAAATGGGAAAAAATTTAACTATTGTGGTGTGCAGTACATTGGTCAGAGAAAATCTACGGGGACTCTCGCCCTTCCCGACTTATACAGGGAAAACTAAAAATGCTGTTTTCGGTTTTTTACGATTAGAATGGTTATTTCAGAAAATATAAAAAATAAAAGAGGAAAGTTTTATTGTGATTTTATCGCTCTATCAATATTTGTGATGAAATAGACAGGTCCGTATTTGAAAATAATTGTTGATGATGGCGGTGTTGACACGAAACGTTTGATTGAAAATGTATCGTTACGTAGTTCTAGTACATTTTGAATACAATAAAACTTTCCTTTTTCATTTTTTCATATTTTCTGAAATAACAATTGTATTCGTAAAAAAACGAAAACAGCATTTTCAGTTTTCCCTGTATAAGTTGGGAAGGGCGAGAATCCCCGTAAAATTTCTATGACCAATTTACTGCTCACTACAATAGTTACCTTTTTTCCCATTTAATCGTCTTTAGAATATAGCAATGTTACCACATGATAAAAGAAACGGCCTGTATATGGGATGAAGACATTTTTTTTGATAAATTGTATAGGTACAGTGGTAAAAATGATTAATTCGTTCTCGATTCCAATATTTTGAGTAAAATAAATGACTGTTTTACATTTTGGAACAAAAATGAATATACAGTTAGTCTCATATCAACTCGTACTTCTATAACTTTTTTTCAAAGTCACATTAGGACATGTTTCACAAGTTGTGGAGTTTTGACAACGGCAATAACTTCATTATCATTATCATTACCATCAATATTCTTTATTACTTAATCTGGATACGTGGTTTCAAAATAATTGTATGTAACAGGGAGGCATATCACTAGGCGATTTCTTCCTGCCGCCCTTCACAAGTTTGTTCAGAGTACAGTATTTCCATTTCTTTATTATCCAGAGATTTAGCTAATATTTCTTTTTCACAACTTGTTATTTCAAAGAAGAGCTTTTCAGGATTTTCCTTTCAGTGTGAACCAAAAGATAATGAGGACAAGGAAATAAAAAATGTTAATCGAATTCGGTACTGAATTTTGGGACTAATTATTCATCTTTTGCTGCACTGTTAAAAAATATACAGTAGGTGGATGATGAAGTTATTTCATTTGTTGGCGATATAGAAACAAATCCATGTTAGTAACCATTGAATTATAATCAGCCCCTGTTACGAAATGTTTCAATAGCAATGTTAGTTTGGGAGTTTGGTAAACTCAAAGAAACAGTAATATTTTCTACGAGTAACGCTGATGATTTCACAAAATTGCCATTTGACAACGGGAACGTTTTTGGTAGGCATTTATTAAAAAAATTTGCTGTTATGCAATTAACTAGAATTAATAACCACATTTTCCACTTATGAGTCTTGAAAATAAGGTACATGAAAAATTCATTACAAGAACTTGTCAATAACTAAAATTCTATGAGGAAGCAGACCCGATTACAAAAGCATCAGGGTTCTGTAACTAAGTTTTTATCGAACTTCTAACCTGTCACTAGATTGTATCATCATTTCGAAATTCCTACCGGTTATGGCTTATAATTGTAATTTTTTAAATCTACATGTAATGGTAATCTTCTTGAGGTAAATTATACTTCATGATCCTTTGGAATAAACTGATGGAATAGGTAAAATCACAAACCGTTGATTCCCATGAATATGTTCAGCGGGAATTCTAGAAAATGATATGCCAAAACGGAATCCAAACCGTATATTTTTTCATGTTATCAATTTGTTTTCATAGAAAGTTTCGAACGTACCCGTTGATATATGTTTGAATTTATTATGTTCACGTAAACAGGTCCTAGATATGAGAAATTCCAGCGGAAGTCTCTGACAATATAGTTCTGAAATGTTGAAAAAAGATCGATGAAGTATAGCGGCTCACCGGATATAAGAATACAATTTATGATTCTTAGGGAACATTTTCATAGATGCACTTGAGACACCCGTTGAACGAAAGAAGGTGAACTAGTTTTTGTAGTTCTCGGAAAAAAGAGTGTATACTTTTTGGGAACTACTATCGTATTACCAGCAGACGTGGAAAAATGGAAAGATATGAGAGTTTCAGTTCAAAGAAGTATAATATATCCAACTTCTCCAAATATAAACTACTTGAAAGCAACTGAGTTCGTACAACAAATATATATTGAAAAACTTCACTGCAAATCAATGGATAGTTCAAATATAACAATGGAGTCGAGAAAAACTAATACACTGTGTGAACCCATTCCGTGGTTTCTGCATTTATGTATAACTTATCAGACATTAGGTGAGTTTGTGTTCTCTTATGAAAAACTAGATGGTTAATTTATGTTTTGTTGAACTTGAACAATGTATATATCAAATCAAAAGATTGGAGTGTACAGAAATTTACGAGAATGCAGAATAATTTCCTACTTTTTTCGTTTTCTTCAATATACTTAATATTTTTTTATAACGATAGGTATAGGTACTTCCAATAATTTAATTTCTATTTCTAGATGATCTCTCCAGTAAAATGCATTTTACTTTTGAGATATTATAATGCAAGTGTTTTACTCCACAATCAGTCAACCGACTGGATCCTTACGAGCACAACCCTCAGAAGCCTCTGACAAAATTATGCAACCTAGGGAAGACGTATCCTTTACTTTTTCAAAATGATGACATGCACGGTTATTGTGCCGATTCAAACCTATGCACCAACAGGTAATTGGATTAAGAAGCGAGCGCCTAACCCGCACGCCACCACGGCCCATATATTGACTTTTGATTCAGCTGCCAGGGTGACCCACCCCTGCAGTCGTGATAAAAATAATAATAATATATAATAAATCTTTATTAAATTCTTTCAGATCACAAAATGATATAGGATACGTCAGTTAAATTAGATAAAATTATCAATAATGAAAATGAATATGTATACACATATTACACGAGATAATAAATAACACAAGACGATCACATTTCACGATACATTTTCAAAAACATAATAATAAAAAAAAAGGTGTAATGATCACATGATAATTTGAAACTAAACAATCAGTTGACTCAAAAACAGATTGACCTCACCTACCAAGATATCCACCAACACTGTAAACACAACCGTTGAGTAGAAATTCTTTTTGTTTTGATTTGAAATTTTTTTCTATGATCTCATCTCTTATATTTACAGGCAGATTATTGAAAAATGTCACCCCTGCATGAGATGGACTATTTTCAACGATTTGGTTTTATGTTTCTGGGCTCTTATGATTTTTCCGTGTCTTGTAGGATAAGTATGCATATCTGAGATTCGATTATATTCGTTCATATTTTTTGTCAGTGACAATACACTATATATATAAACACAGGGTAGACACATAATTCCGTAATCTATAAAATTTTGTTTACAAGAATCTCTATAGCCCAGGTTGAATATCAAGCGTATGACCCTTTTTTGTGAAACAAATATTTTATTTACACTGGTAGAGCAACCCCACAGAGCGATGTTGTATGAAATATGAGAATGTACAATTGCATAATATACATTGAGGAGTTGATCTGTACTCAGAATTGACTTCAATTGTCTTATTGCATAATATCCACTATTGACCTTTCTACTTATCTGACTTATACTGGATTCGAACGTCATTCTATTATCAATATAGGTACCAAGGAATCTGGTACCATTTGACGAGTTGACATACTCTTTGCCAACCTTCACTCGAAAATTATAAATTTTTCTTTTATTTCTGAATAAAAACTGCATGAGTACTGTTTTACTAGAATTCACGATCAGGGAGTTTTTGCAACACCAGTTCGTGAATTCATGAGACAGCTCATTTAGTTTTTCTTGTAGTTCCACAGGACTGTCAGAATCAGCTGCTAGTGTGGTGTCATCAGCATATAAAACAATATGATTTGTGCTCACATGATTTGGCATAACGTTGATGAAGAGTAGGAAAATGAGTGGGCCCAAAATGGAGCCTTGTGGGACTCCTAAATTCATGTTGAATGGTGACGAATGACAATCTTCTAATTTTACACATATTTTTCTGTGAGACAAGTATGACACTATCCACGAAAGAAAATTACCCCTGAATCCGATTGAGTACAGTTTACTCTGAATGATTTTGGGATCCACGATGTCAAATGCTTTCGACAAATCGAAGAAAAGCGCACCAACATATCTCCCTCTATCAAGCGATTCATACACATAATTAAAGAAGACAGATGATGCACTCCGTCGACTTACCTGGGCAAAATCCATGTTGAACTTGAGAGATGATGTTGAATTGATCCAGAAATGAAAGCATTTTTAGATAAACACATCTCTCGAAAGTTTTACATATAACTGTGGGAACTGTTATTGGCCTATAGTTTTTGATCGAAGTCGGATCGTCTTTCTTATGGAGTGGTGTTACCAAACCCACCTTTAGTTTGTCGGGAAATTCTCCCAATTCCATAGATCTATTTAATATAAAGGACAGGGGTTCACTTATAAGAGTTCCGATTTTTTTCAGAAGTTTTGTTGGAATGCAATCTATTCCCATAGAATTTGTATTTTTTAGTGATAAAATAGTTTCACTACTATCACTTGGATGGACAGGCGTAAAAAAGAAAGTTTGAGGCACATACATAGTTGTACAATTTTTTTTTGTTTTTGTGAGGTTTTATTTTGGAAACTACGTTGGTGAAACATATATTTCGTTTCATGTAATTTACGCCTATACGATTTTTTTAAGGTTTTATAATGCTCTCGGAGGTTATTGTTTTCTCCATTAGTGGTAAGCCAAAATAGTTGTTTCAAGTTATTTCCCATGGATATTATTTCTTGTGTAACCCATTGTATATTTTGTTTCATTTCCGTATCAACAGTTCTTTTTACAGTGGGGCAAGTTAATTCAATAAAATAAGTGAGTATGTTGGAGAATGACTCGTATGCAGAGTTGATATTGTCAAAACTTTCATAAACTGATTGAAACGTTTCTTTTTCAAGACAATTTTGAAGCAGAGTAATATTTTCAGTACTCATATTCAAATAGGTTATCTTCTTTCTTGTATCTAACTTTTGGCTCGCAGAGAGGGATAACTGGAGTGACAGGCATAAGTGGTCTGCTAGGTTCATATTCAGAACTTTTTCACTGTATAACGACTCAGAAATATTTGTTTTTGTAATAATGTATTTGTAAATAATCAATTTTTGAGGTACTCGTTTTACCCTTAGAAGTATTGAAAATTCTTGTGGGCTCTAGGTTTTTACAAGTGAGATTGAAGCTTTCTAATAAATCAGTCAAAAGAGTTTTGTTTTTTGAATCACATAGATAATTAATGTTCAAATCGCCACACAAAATGATATTTTTGAATTTTCCATCACAGTAATCGAGGGTATTGAATAAGTATTCTATGAAAGTTTCGGGAATACCACTTGGGGATCTGTATGTTAAAATTAGACAATATTTCTCTTGATTCATAGAAAACGATAATTTATTTATGTGAAGGTCCTGTTCAAATACCAAATTTCTTTTATTCAAAATCAAAACGTCCAAGAGCGTGGATTTGTCTGGTAAAATGAGTCGCTAAAATATATCCATCGAAATGGATAGTATTTATATTGAAATTACTACACCAAGTCTCAAATATGCACAGTATATCAGGACTTTGGTCAATTAAGATCACCTCAATTTGATTCGTTTTATCAGTATGCATTGTGAGTTCAAGTGCATTATTTTAAATTTCACTTTCGATACACTTACTGTTTTGCAGGAAGAACTAGAAGTCTTCGGATTGATGGTTTCGAAAGGACTGTCGTGATGGTTTCCGAAATTGAAACCTCTTGATGATAACCTCCTTAGGCCAGTTTGACGGATCATATAGAGTCTCTCGTAGCTTCATGTCAGCTCCTACTCTGAAGGAGTTGAATCTCCCTTGTGAATTTAGTTGAGTTACTTCAAACTCAAACCCAGGAGATCGCTTTTCTAAAAATGTTTTTACTTTTTCGGCAGTTGTATGCGATTTACACTGACCAACATACAACCATAGCATCGTTTCCCCTCCGCTGAAATCACTATTTTCATCTGATAGTGTGCCTACCATATATCCACTTTTATTTCTTCTAGTCGGTTCGTTGGGTTGAAATATTGGTTTTGCACCTGATCTGATATTTGTTGTACTCGATTTTTTATTCCGTTTTTTATTCTTTACTTCAATCCACGTTTGTTTATCATCTGCTGGTTTTTCAACGGTAGATTGCAAAGAAATAATCGTGTTGGCTGACGAACATGAGAGAAATGACTGATCTAAGTCGACTGGGATCGTTATATTTTTTTGAATTTCAGGAAGATTACCTGTTAAAAGTCTGACCATGTCAATATTTGACTCCTTGAGATTTTGTATTTCCATCTTCAAGTTAGAGATCTCATGTAATAATGCCTTCGTACACTTCTCGAGTTCTTGCGTGAACAAAATTCTCACTTCTTCAAATGTGAACATATTTCCTTGGACTATGTCTTTTGTGGTTCGGGTATTCACCATTTTAAACGAATTCACACTATTTTAAAAGAATTCACACTATTTGATAGTTATTTTTACGAACAGCACAGAGAACGTCGACTAGGTATGAAGTAATTATTATGAAAATATATTGTTATAGAAATGAAACGGATAGACTGTTGCTCCATGAACTAAAACAGGGATGTGAAAATGACTACAAAATCGATGCATTATTCCAATTATTAGTATTAGTCCTATATTATTACCGACCGTAACAACAAGGGGTTATTGTAATAATGAATGCTCGCTTGGAAAATAATGAGAATGAAATTGATCCAAAGACTAGCATATGAAGCAAATTTAATAGATAGATGAATAGATTTTGCGTAATCACATCACAAATTCAAGCTTGACAAACTCCCAAATGTATTGAAGCCAACTGATTGGTACGGCTGTCTTCCACATAACGAAATTGATGTATTCACTAGCTGAATGCGGCAGAACGAACCTTGATTGCTTTTTGAGTATAATATACTACAAATAAACGAATGAAATTTCATGAAATGGTTTCGAGAAACGAACAAAATTATATCTCATATACTAGATTCAGTATTTTTTGTTAAAGTAAATTTTTTATGACTTTTGAGCGATTTCTCTACGCCTTCATATTGTTATTTTTCATTTATGGCCAAGGAGAAGACCAACGTCACAGTGAATTAGGAACAAAACATCTTGATGCGACTTAAAACAATTCTGCTCGAATATCTATATGACAAATATCTAATAAGAAACAAATTCTTCTATACATATAGTTGATACCATGAGCGATATTGAATAGTTTCTGTGGAATAAATATTTTCAAACATATTCAGTTTCATAATCATTATATTTCTCTTCAACATGAACATCACTATTATTTTTACATGTATATTAATCTTCTAAAATACTATTCGAAATTTTTATTCCTAAAATTCTGGAATCGGAAACAATCTGTAACAAATCCTGTTAACGAACACTGGACTCGGATATTTTTTCACTAAAAAGGATTTAATCTTCCAGTGTCAAGCTAAAGCCTCTCAGCTTTGAAAACAAGACTCTATCAAAAATACCGCACAAGTGCGAAAACCCCTCGTTCTATGGAAACAAAGCGAGGTTATCTCATCTATCAACCAATGCCGGACAGCTGTTTCGCCGGATTCGCATAGGGATTTTGTTGACAAATAAAACAATGAAATATGGCAGAGAGAGTTGTGTCGAATAAGAATTTCATAATGGAATATTTGAAATATATGAGATGATAATATTCGTAAGTCTTATAGTCGCTTCACTGATTGACCTTATCTTTAGATGTGTTTGAACATGGTAGAAAAAACCATGGAGACTACATTTACTTGAGAGGGGAAAATTGAAGAATTCAATCTTGTTGAAATATTCTTTTGATCAATACTCATCGTGCACATTCTCCTGTTGTTTGATAAAGATATGGATATGAATCAACAAAAATAAAATTAATTCTGAATGAAAAACTGAAAATATAAATTATGTCTGAATTAAATTCTTCATGACCAATTTCCTAAAAAAACAAAAAGATTTATATAATCACACAATCGTGCTAGGAATCGCACGTTAAAACATAAGACCTCGTTAATCCATAGCTCGCACAAGTTTCGACTTCTGAGGGCTGTCGTTCGTAGGGGGGTGACATCTGGTTAACGGAAAAAACAATTTTGAATATATTTTTTTTAAAACACACGTATTGGTAAGACAGAATATTATGTAACAGGTGATACAGAAATTCAGGCTGAAGTTGTTGCTGGAGTATTCAGAAATTCATGCTGAAGTTGTTGCAAAAGTATTCAACGTATCGAAGGAGTATGTGATTACTATTAATCTGCAAGTTTTTTTTACTGAGGGCCAGTTTATCAATGTCGTGTTAGCTTACTTTGACTCCCGGTTAAATTTGACTCGTGGTTAGAATGAATATGACATTTGCTAAATGAAGGAACCGACTCACATTCTAACCATGAGTTAAATTTAACTCGAAGTTAAAGTACATTGAAAAACTGGCCCTGAATGATGTAATTCTTCTATTCTGATAGAATCATTGTCTGTGATTTGAAAACTAGCTCGATATACCTAGGTAGCCACTATTATGGTGTACCTACCCTAGGTAAAACGAAATCTATTTTGTATTTTTAAGTTTCATTTAACGAAAGATTATTTTGCTTTCAATAGACTGTTATCTGGTGCAGCAGGTGGTTGCAAAGAAGTCACTGGTGAGACGGGCGAGAAGCATCGCGGAAAAAATGAAGTTTTGTTGAAAACCTTCTCGCTTATTTCAAAAGCCTCCATGTGTTGTAGATAACACACCAGCCGCTGATCGGATGAAAACCTTCTGGAAGAATATCCGGAACAACTGAACCTAGATACTCCAGCTCTAGTGCAGTTCGGAGCTTTTTGCAGTAGGCTTCGTCAGTCTGAGCTCAATGAACTGCTCAATCTGATGATTCCAAAAGAAATTCGACTGGTCCTCAGAGGCTCGTAGAACTTTACTGCTCCAGGCCTTGATGGGCTGAATAACTATTGGTGTAAAAAAATTACGTATTACCACCATCGGGCAAGAGTTTTCAACTCATGGCTAGGTGGGGCGCAACGGGTTCCGGATTGGTGTGTTGAGGGGCGAACCGAGCTGATTCCTATAAACGAAGATTTAACTGATCCAAATGACTACAGGCTTGAATATATGTAACAAGATGTTTACCCGCATACATGCATGCAAATAATTTACGCAGTCGAATCGGTGTATGAATGGATATATGAGCAAAGAGGGTCTGAGAAGGAGGTCGCTGGCTGCAAAGAAAACCTGCTCTTTGACAGATGCAACACGCAGGACTCCTTGCAATAAAAGTGTGATGGCTTGGATCGATTTCTGCAAGGCATTCGATACAACTTCGTATGAGCTCATCATCTATTTGCTCAGATGCCTTGCAGTACCCGATCAAATAGTAAGATTCATTGGACAGCTGATGCCGCTATGAAAGACTTGTTTCACCATAAGTTTTGGTCAAGTCAGAGTTCAAACAGAGCGGGTTATATTTAGAAGGGGCTTGATTCAGACAGCACAAAGAAGCGTACTCTTTTTTGAGCTCCCTTTTTTGAGCTTCTAATTCAAAATAGGGATATTGATATAAATAAATTCAAACTGTTATGTTATGGTAGAACGTTACATTATTAATTTGTAATAGATAATTCCATCATATATATCTGGCCAATCTAGTGGTCAGTAGTGAAAACTTCATATTTGACTTTGTTCACTATTAATCATAATACATATGAGAGCACTTAGTTATGTTGATTGTTCTTCAAGAATAAAATATACCAAATATCGTTTTCAGAAGTATTCCTACCATCAACAATCGATGAATTTTTGTTTTATGTCCAAAAACATAACTTTCTGGGTCTTGCAACATGAGGTCGATATTGACTTTCCAAAAAAGTAACTGCCAACCGGTGGCGAATTCGATATCACTTCCAGCCCTTTTTCGCTCGGAAGTGAAAACAGTTTTTAAACTATATAATGCATAATTTCCATAAGCGATATCAAAATGTCAACTCTTTTGAAAGAATGTTTTCTTTGCGGATAAGTTGTTTACCTGGTGTTTGTACTCGAAGAAAAGTTAATTATCGATTTGAGAAAATAAATGGTTCATTTCACATTTTATGATACAGTCACAGACATGCAATGAAATTATAATTATTCTCTTTACGCCATTCTATATAGATATTTTCCTCGTATTAAAACTCAACGCTCAGTTATATATATTGAAATTACTTGCAAAACTTTTTGTTAGGTTCCGTCCATTATCGTAACTTCGTAGGCGATGCTTTCAAGAAAAGTGCCGTCACTGATTAATGCTATCAAAAAACAGAATTTTTTTCCTCACAACTGATAGCATCATTTAATCAGATCATTTATTCATTTATTTTATAGGAAACAAACATGTTTGAACCTAATTATTTCTTTTCGTTTTATACTAAAATACATGTTAAAAAAAACTTGATAGCAAAAAGTGAAAACGAATTTTGATATACTTTATGAAACTTGATATAAAGACAGATAGATTGATAGTTCAATATTTATATCAGACATGTCATAAAATACAATTTGTATAAAACATTACTAGGAATATTGGAATTCCAAAAATCATATAGAGATTATTCAACATAGTATCAAGTGATACATTTTTCTTTATACTATATAAACTTCCGTCAACGAGAAATATTATCAGTTTTCCGTTGAATTAAATTGTTTTCATGTTTAACATCCTTGGGAAAATGATTATAGAGTTTGATGAGTAGATTGGTGTTTTGGAATCTGCAGTAAATTGGTGTTTCCAGTAAAATGATCATGATTATCGGAGGTTTTTAAGAATTTACACAAATTTTTCTTCACATAGAGAACACTGTCGTATATGAATACTGATGATGTCATTTTAGTAAAAGTATGGCTTGCAGGTTTCAGTTGGTTTAGAGTTAAGAATTAGTCATATGAGATATGAAAATTCGATTTGCATTTGTGGCGCAACCCCATAGTATTGTGTTGTATGAAATATGGGAGTATATGAAAATTTTCGGTTGAAGGAGTGCATAGTGCCCACTGTCAATTTTTTTACATACATGATCGATCAATGGTTAATATATTCTATAAAACGGTAGTGATAGTAACAAGATAATCATGAGACCTTATATGAAAATGGAGACTAACAATATAGCAGTCCACGATACTCTTGCATGAGGTTTAGCACAATTATTTTGGTATTATCTAATCGATCGAGTCAACTGGTTTTTGAATTTGGCAAAACTGACACCAAAAAATCTGTCAAACAGATAGCACTCTAGTTGATTATTCAGAAGTTTGAATGTATATGAAAAAAATTATGTTAATGATTTTCCTCTACTCTAGTCGACATATTAATTTTGAACTGTTCACGGATTGGTTGTACTAATTCGTAACCCGGATTGATATTATATTCCAGACGTCTGTGTAGCAAAATATGGTATTTTGAGAGCGTTCACAGATATGAACTTTGAACTGGTTCGCTTGATAAATTCTAGAAATTTCATGGCCTCGTTACATATTAGATTCACATGATTTCTGAATCTAAGATCCGTCGTAAAATTCAGTCCTGAATCTTCCATATTAGTTGTACGACTAATGATTTTTCATACAGTACATATATTTTTTTGGATTTCGATGCGCTCAGTATGTCATAACCTTATATTTATCCAGGTTGAAGTATAATTCATCAGCAACTGACCAACTATGTACCTCATCAAGTGATCGATGATGTCCTTCACGCATAAAATTCTGCTTCAATCAATAGATTATCCGATATTACCAGATTTGGTAAATCATAAATAAAACTGGAAAAAGAAGGGGCCAAGATCAGATTCTTTCGGTACCCCTGACCTTGCCAAAATCGTTGTCCAATTATATCTCATATAGGTCACAAACTGGAATCTTTCTTTGAGATGAGAAACTAACACAGGAAAGAGTCAACTACTCCATATGCAAACAGTTTAGCTAGCAAAATATCATGATTCACCTTATCAAAAGCTTTGACAGAGTATGTGTAGATGACATACACTTGAAGCCCTGTACTCGAAAACTTTCGCTATACTGTTGAGGACTGCTACAGGACGATAGTTTGATATGTTATTTTTGTCGCCTTTTTTGTGTATTGTAATTTGCAAATTTTTGAGATAATTCCACTATATCAAGTGATTTCTGAAATATCATCATGAAAGGGTGTATAAAAGATATTCATTACCACTCATTATTCAAATAGCACGGTATCTTGCATGTCAGGACCTGACGATTCTTTAGATTTCAATCTTTTTAAAATTGTCTCCATGTCCTTCAACGAAATTCTTGTGAAAGACAAAAGAAATGTATTTGTCAAAGGAAGATTTGTTGCTAGTTTCTTCAAAATTTCAATATCATATAATTGTCATCGACTGAGCTAAAAAATTGTGCAAACCCCTGAGAAATAGCGTGAGCATTATCTGTAGGTACACCATTTGTAACAAATTCGCATTCTGAATGTCTCTGTTTCTTGTTGGTTTTTACAAAATTCCAGAACACGTTTGGATCATTCAGTATTTAAACCTAACTCCACGTTAGCTATATATTCGTCAAATACAACTTGTATTCGAAGCGAAGTCTTTCAAAAGTATTCATATGGAATTCAGAAGTACCTTTACGTTTTCTGTAGAAACGGTCTGTTTTGATTTATTTATTACCTCTGACTTAAACCAGGTCTTCTTTTTATTATTAATGTCCGGATATTTTGGCACACATGAGTCTAATGGGTATTCCATGAATAGTGTCATAAAAGTATTGTACTTGATCATTGACATTAGTGTCTAATGAATTGTGACAGTTATAATTTATTTTTGATACAGTTCGAACATTAGACATTCTCAGGAATGATGGAAAGTCAGAAAATTTATTGTTCGTTATATTATCGGTTATAATTCTTAGTCAGGGGTCGACTATACTCATTAAAAATATATACACCAGAAGAAGATTTGAATTCGATTTGCAGCTTTTCACTAATATGTTGGTTTTAGTATTCCCAGGTCAAGTTGATCCAGTTAGCACTAGTAAATAATTTGGTAGGCGAATCTGAGTTCATTTGTATTATAAAACTAGTAAAACGCTGTGAAATCAAAGCGATAATTAAACTTCAAGCGTAAATGTGCAAATAACTACGGACGTTTGTGGATAGTAGTTGAACACAAGCGGCTGATCATTATAGTTAACTGGTGCCCATAATAGCTGATAACTCACTTCAGCACAGATGTTATTCCATCCCTGTTCAATTATTATTTTTTGTGAAAAAACAATCGAGAGATGTTGGCGAAAATGAATCAACAATGACGAGAAACGCAAACAGGTATCATTTCGGTTGAGAATAACGTTTGTATCGAGTTCGAGTCGGTTAAATTACCGTAAACATAAATTCATTCTTTTTGTTCGAACAAAGGCATTTATTTCCACATCAAAACATTCTGGGGAAGGCACAAATGATTTCACTAAAGAAATAATAAATGTTTGGAAATGGTCGAGACTGAAATTTCGGAGTATTTTCATGGAACGATTTTTCGAAAAAAGTTTTCAAGCTGAGAAATGTGTTCTGTTAATACCTCTGCAGACGAGGTTTGAACCAGGAAGAGGAAATAAGACTCAATTAGAGAACCTACATATACACCTCCAAACTCCCCGAATATATTGGGTGACAACGAAATCATTGGCCAGAGCGTCATTTAGTTGTTTCGTTAGACTTTTGATAATTGAATCGAAGAAATAGTTCCTTAGAACCCATATTTTGCATGAAAAAACAATTGAATATCACTTCCGGTTTGAACGTAAATAGACCTAAGTCAAGAATTTTGGATAGAATCCTGTAGATACAATCTACCATTCGATCAAGTAATACCCTTTTCAATGACACAAGTATGCATTTGTTTTCAAAATTGCAGCTAAGGATACATTTCTACTAAAATCAATATGACCGTACTGATGTGACGTCCTCGATCAAATTTTCGTCCAGCATCCTCAAAAAATAACAAATAAGCAAAGCACTTGATTAGTCAATCAGGATTTCATTTTGAATAAGATATAGTACTTCTTTAAATCAACATTGAAGTATAGTTAAGGCAGTATCTACAGATACATATTCGTCATTACACCTAAATGAATAACTACATATATAGCAAATAAGAAAATAATGTGTTTCACTAATTCAACCCAAACCTATAACATTCGCCAAAAGTCTAACTTAGAAAACAACTGAATGACGCTCTGGCCAGTAATTTCGTTGAACGATCGACAATATCAATTTCATCAAGGAAAATCAACGAGAGATCTACTTGGGATTCCCGGAGAAAATGAAAATTTGGTGTATGATAATGATTTTCAAATCAAGGTAATCATCACTAAAACAAAACGTGATCCCTGTTCGTGGTCATACGTAATACATGTAGCTTAGGCCACCTAACATTCATTCAGCATTTTTTTCTGAATTACCAGAACCCACTCGGCCAATATCATTGTAAATGCAGGTGGTATTACAATAGCAGTAAAGCGCTCTGGTGGCTGGAAATTAATTTCAGTGATGGAAGCCTACATTGACCACTCGTTGGGCAAAACAAAGGAGATTGGCAATATTATCGTATGATCAAATCACAAACCACATATAGAGAATAATTCAATAACATCAATGGAAAACATTTCTCCACATACAATGTGTCTCACATCTCATGGAAATACCCCCGTACCTAAGGCAATTCTTCCTGCAGAATTGTGAAATTTATAGAATTTATAGATACACCAAAAGTTAATCAATTCAATCATTTTCAAAAAAAAATTGTTGAAGGTAAAATAGATAAAAAATGTATTCGGATTCGTAATCAGAATAACCATTTAATTACTAATACACTTTGTTTCTGAAAATATTAAGTAAAAAAAAATTAAATTTGTATCACTTTTCATGGAAACCTCCTGAACGAGGATGGGGCTAATCACCGTCTATTATGCCCTCGTCTACTCAGCAATCAGTTACAATATTTCAGTGTATGGGCTGGCATCTCCCAATAGCAGAGTTTTTTCAGCACAAAAAAGAATAATCCGTTCTATGTTCTATATATACTATCGTGAGTTTTGCCGCGAAATGAAAAGTATTATTAACTTTTAAGGAAATTTATTTATATAAACTTTGAACATGTATTTAGAAGAAAAAATCCATATTCTATTTTGATGGCGATATCCATGACTACCGAACAAGACTTTATTCAGAATATGAAATATGAGATACTTGAGTTATAAAATATCACTAGACAACGCTGGTGAGTAGTGATTCAACAATTTATGTAACAATTTAAAAAATATTACAAGCCGGTCAGATTAAAAAAAAAAGACCTAAGTCATTTTTGATTTTGTGTTCCATTCAAGTATTTTAATCCATTTTTATTCAATTGTGATGTGATATTTACAAACACCACAGCCGTCCTAATTCTCCGAGCCGTGGTGAGAAAATCGGCAACACCGCACGGTAATCAATTTGACGTCCGACTCATTTATTCGTTAATTTCAATTTCTCGGCTTATTTGTAAAACTAAGAAAAAACATAAGAGAATGAATTTGTAGAGAAAAGAACGCTGATTAATGCGGTTTCATTTCCTTCATCACAAACTGGAATAGCAACTTATTCAATTTCTCAGAAACGGGAAAACTGTCAAGTTCGGTTTTTCCATGCCCCAAAATTCACATTTCAAAAGATGTTATTAGAAGGAACATACACTGAATGTGCCAAACTCAGGTAGGTAAATTGTTTTAAATATCTGATTTTTCAAATTCTTCCACTGAATTATTATGAACATCTAAACATTTCTGACGTCTGTCATCGGGGAAAATTGATAATTCTCATTAATGTTGCAGGTTTCCAAAAATATTTTTGTAAATTAGGAAAAATTGAAGGAACTATAGTTTTTATCAACTTAGGACGTTCGAGCAATTTTTTTTATTGATCCATCTGGTAGAGAAAATGTTGCATATCTGATCATATCAGTGCTATTACCGTGTTGTCAAATTTCTTCATCATGGCTCGGAGAATTATGACGGCTGTGCTTATACACCTGTCGTGTCCTATATGACATATTATTTCTGTTCTAATGTGACTTCTCAGTAGTAATTTTTAATTTTATGACTTGCCAATCTGATGAAAATTGTTGACTTTATGATCAATAAAACTCTGTCATTGCTTAATAAACTATGGATATTTGACTCATAGGTTATGGCGATCATAACTAAGGAGACACAACACACTAGCGATGTGAGCACAGAGTCTGCCAATGGCATCTGTATTGTGTATTCATTTTTACCATCACTGTACAGTATTCAAAGCTGATACTTTCTTGAGTTCCGGAATCAGGAATACATTTCAAAAATCCAGATTCCTCAAGTATTATTGGACACCAGGTATGTTCCAAATTTGTTATTTCCAATTATCTTCAAAATTTGTTCAAAATAAGTTGTTTTCTAAAAATGAAAGTAATTTGAGAGTTATTTCGTAGCATGTATGTATGGAAAATCTTGGAATTTGTATCACTTTTCAATGCCAGTGTGGAGCAGTGCGATATAACTGAGAAGGACCATTTGTTAATCTAGTTCTGGGTGCCGAACATCCAAATTACATCCCAACCAGAAATGAGTGCTATCCGTACTTTCTAACTAGATATACTTATCTGTTCATTTTTCAACATTGTGGCTATGGACACTTGATCAGAAAATCAGGTACTACAACATATCAACACTTCAGCCAAATTCACGGGAAGTCATTTCCCGTGAGAAAAGTGAGTGGTCTTTTCACAATTCTATATATAAAATTACGGAAGTTGCAAGGATGATGTATTAGTAGAGTTCAGTAAAGTTCGTAAAAGATATTGGTAATCTCGAGTGAACAGTCCATACTGCAATCGATCCTTCATGTGATGTAGATTCTATATCTTGTTCTATATGCCTTATACCGGGTGTAACAGGACCATGGTACAACCCCCGTATATCAGTTAGTTTGAAGGTAATTGATTGATAGTTGGGATATCCCATATATATAATTATTATGTTCTAATTGAGTGTTAAGAAGTTACCAAGGAGGCTTCGAAAACAATTAAATTATTCCATCAGATTGTCAAATATTTGTTGGTTTATCTGTGTTTTTAGTGTGTATTGGAAAAGTCTTTACATTTATTGTTATTTTTGTTCAAAATGCCGTAATTTTATACAATATACAATTATTTATGGGGAATGTAGAAAAAATGCCGTTGCAGCTAGTAATCTTTATGTCGACCGATATCCTGGTAGACAATGTCCACCAAAAAAATATTTTAATCGTCTTGAAAATCAATTTAGAAGAGATCCTAACCATAATCCTGAAATGTTATTATTGGCGAAGGAACAGAAATTACTGTTTTAGCTCGAATAGAAGTTGATAAGACAAATTGGGTGTGAATTGTAAATTAGTCAACAAACGGCAAATCGAATCTTTCACAAACATAATTATAAATCTTTCAAATATCAATTGCACCAGCAGCTGTACAAAAGTGATTATGAACGTAGGATGAAATATTGCAATTGGATATTGTAGAATAATGTGCAGCCAAACAATTCTTTTTTGGACCAATACTATTTGAAGGACCCTTGACTGGAGCTAGATACTTAGGATTTCTGCAAAATGAAATTGAGGACAGGTTAACTGAATCACCTGTCTATTTATGACAGGGAATGTATTTCCAACAATATGGAGCTCCTCCCCATAATTCAAGAATAGTAATTGATAACCTTTAACAGGCATTCGAAGAAAACGTAATTTCAACGAATGGTCCTGTGCGATGTCCTCCAAAGTCACCTGATTTGAGACCTATTGATTTCTCTGTTTGGGGCCATTAAAAAAGCATTGTCTATGCAACTGTCGTTACAACTCGCGAAGACCGGAAGTTGCGAGTAAGACGCGCAATCAGTAGTATAACGGCCCAGCAATTAGCGAACGTTCTTCATGAAACAGCTACCCGAGTTCAGAACTGCATTGACGTTATTAACAGATAGCATTTCGAACAATTGTTGTAATGTTTTGCTCATTTCTTGCATTTCAAAGCCACCTTAGTAATTTCTTATCATAAAATTAGAACAAAATAATTGTATGTTCTTATTTTCTTTTAGCTGTAATTTTGATTGTATCTATCGCACACTTTATTACCAAATATGAATACATTCCTTATTAATAGTACTAATAAATGGTTCCACGTTACCAATATTGTTCCATTTGAACAAATTGAGTTTGACCCCAAAATCGATTACGATGTATTTTATTTGCTCATAAAAAACACAATTTAGTACTTTTGACGAGATTTTGATTCTTCTAGCAAGAGACGGGTCAATTGGAATGAATCGGAACCATTGAATGGAAAACTAAAAATTACATCATCAGAAATTTTGATATTTGAAATGTCACTTAAGTAGTATCATTGTATTCAGAAAAATTTGGCAGATTTCAGAAATATAATAATCTATAGGGTGTTCCATTTAAGAATCGAAAGTTGGTCACTTCCGGCAAAACCGAAATTGGAGAATAAATCATTTTTAGGACAAAAAGTGCCGCTTATTATTTATATGGGATATCCCAAATTTCAATCAATTACCTTCAAAACTAACGGAGATACCGAGGGTGTACCATGATCCTTTTACACCCAGTATATATACCAACTGCATTCGGATGAAGCAATTTACCACAATAGAAATTTTTTACTATGAACTGATTCACTTATTTGAAAATTCCAGAGATTCTAGAGAAGTTGGTATAAATGATATTATTTAAATTAATAGTCGATGACTCTCCCTAATATCGTCCATTGTTCTAAAACTAAGTAGTCTCAGTGAGTCCTGACAGAGTGTATCCTCTTAACGGAAGCCAAAGCTCTAAAACTCATTGGTTGAATTCTTGGAACTACTAGAAATTATACTCTTTCTCATAGTCTTCAATTCAACATACTTGTATTCTTAATGCCCATAGTGATTGATACTCTATGTATCAAATCCTCACAGTATCGTCTTTCCATCTTGTAAGAAAAATATCATTTGTTTCCATTCAGTTTAGACCCGAATGTGGGAAAACTTTCTGTCTCGCTAGGAAAAACTTCTATCCCGAATATCGGAGTTTTCCATTCCATACTCATAACGTAATCGGATTATATAGCAGTGGGAGAAACCGAAGAGAGAAATATGCCACAAATCAAGGCTTGATACGGCATTTAGAGATCGATAAATATACACGTTTCCAGCGCTGGGATTTCTCCGTCGACAAACTTTTGAATAATGCAAAGTGCTCAACAGGACGCTGGTTTGCACGATTTTAGCATTCTAAAGACTCGTTCGACATGCCCTGATATCTTGTGAGTATACCTGAATGGATATGTAGGGAATATTGACTCTGACTGTCTGCAGTCTGTGGTTTAATCAAAAGCTAAAATGTAAAAGGACCATATACAGAAATAAATGGGAAGACATTTGTATATAAGAATCACAGATCCAAAGTTGGTTCTTTGCTACAATACACAAGACGTTCAACATATTATTATATCTGATAATAACTGAATCAAAATAAGCCTTCTTTACAGTATGAATATAGAAGTCATTCTTTTTTGAAAACCCAATAGTCAGAGAGCCCAGGTCTAAAACCGCGATGAGAAGCTGTACGTCTTCCGTTTAATGAGATGAAAGACCATCCCTCGAAAACCTTGAAATCCAATTTCCAAAATTGGTCAGGGCCCACTCCAGTACGAAGGAAAATGTATATCGACTTTTTCAGCTATTTCTATGTTCTGCGTTATGAAAATGTTTAAAAAGTGACTTATGAAGAGGAAGACAATTTGGTTCCTATTTTTGAAAATTTTTTGCTCCAAAATCAATCATCGCATAATTTTGTGTTCTCTCATATAGGGAAAATCCGAGTGGAAGACTTTTTTAGTGGGGTTTAGCATCAGGAGTGACCAAATAAATAAATTGAAAAACCAGCGGAGCGGCTAGATTGAAAAATCGAAAACTGCCCTTGTAGTTCAGTCGACAGGTAGTTTCAGATAGAAAAAGGTCGGAAGTTAATGAAACTTTATGATGTTGACAGCGACATCATTGACAGCCTTATCGCTCAGGAGGACGACGAGCTGAACCAGCGGCTAAGAAATCTCGGCAGGAAATGTAATGAGTACGAATGAGTACCTACCCACTATGATTAGCTATAATATCTTTATTCCTCAATATAATATATGCCTTGAGAATAACTTAATATTGTTAATTACATTAATTTTTTTCACGAAAGTACTACGTCTATTTTTCTTCCTGTCCTGGGATAATTATGTAGGGGAACGGAGGGATATCGATTCGAAAAGTAACTGATATCAATACCAAAATGTTGTGAATAGGTATGGTTGGCTTTCATCAGAAAGTTATCTTTTGAGAATTAGGGTTGGGTGGGGGAAGGAGGAGTGGGGTGTCCAAAGTTGGTGACTTCAACTAAGAACCATAATTACTACAACATTCCATCATAATTCGGGTATAACAGATGAAATAAGCTGTAATTTTGCATTTTTTTCTTTCTTAGCAAATTTTGAAACATGACCTTTTGTTTGACGTGCCATATCTCGGTAGCGAATTCACATACAAACATGTTTCTTCAGTCAAAATTGTATATAATTTTACACGCTACAAAAAAGTATCGATATGTTTTTTTCCTAGGACGTAAGAGAAAAAAGTAATCGAAGAAAAACCGGAGAGAGGTCAAAAATTTTGTAGTTTCCCTCCCCTACTTTTTTCGCACAGTGTCCTCGAGGTCCAAAACTTGAGAAAATGTTGACTAACCATCCCTGAAGAACCTCCTGAAATTTCATTAACTTCCGACCTTTTCTCACCTAACCCCACTTTTTTCAACCTGTCGACTGAACTATTGGGTTCAATCCTATGCTTTAAAATTTTGCATGGAGCTTTTTGTTTTTTGGTGCAAACAAAAGTTGATGGCGTATATCAAGTGGAAATAAAGAAGAATATACTTCATTTGAATGAAGAAAGATCTTATTGAAAGATTAGGTTCATTCGCAAGAACAATTGTCAAATGGTAATTCATCCCATGATCAAGATTGTTGGCATGTGCTACTAAAGCACATCTTTCAGAGCCTACTATAACTTTTATGTGAAGTGATTCTGTCGTTTGATATCCTTTTTTTTGGGACTATATTTCTCATTACAATCACGACAAGGGATACTATACACTACATTTGAAAGTGATGAATATATATTATATAACTTCTACAGGTGTTCCCAAGGATTGAAATATGATTTGTGTATTGAGAAGAATCGAGAAGTATTGCGGGCCTAACTAATGAAGAGATCTCTTGGTTTATGAAAACGATTGCTGATTATGAAGTTTAATACTCAAAATTAATTGCCAAAGCTAAAATTTTGGACAGAGCCAACATGGTACATTTTATAATAGATTCAAAGTGCTTTCATAAAATAAATGCGAGATGATTTAGAAGATTGGTGGTTATGTTTGAGGATATAAGTATGAAATCTGCAGTTCATGGTTAGTCCATTACTCTAACGATGAAAAGTGTTCCCCTGAAAATTTTCAGACTCCTGGGCTCGATCATTAAATTTCGTTATTATTCTGATATAACGGCCATAGTTTCACAAATTTTCCGATAGATTGCTGCCATTTACAGTGTCCCTCATAAAGTTCGCAACACATGGATTTTTTTAATTAACAGATATAATGAAAATTTGAGTTCGCAGTTAGTTTGTGCTCGAAAATGAATAATAAACAGCCTCTTTCCTATTGTTATATGCTACTCTAAGCCTGTCAAATTTGACATTTTTTCGATAATCTCCAAAACATCAGTTTTTATTGGAAATTTAGAAAAATGTAAAAGGAAAAAGTTTCTGTTCTCAATTTTATACCTTTCCTTCAAATTTTTCTTTTCATTCACAGACTTTGTGGCATTTTTAATGAATAGGGGATTATTTATGTTAGCACCGAATGGTATTCACTAAATGTTCTTTGTTTGCAAATGGTCTGTGCTTATACACTTTTTGATTTCAGATAACCTCATTAAAAAAACTCCATTGAAGATAATACCGGTGATCTTGGTGGCCAATAATCTTCCTAATCTCGTCCTATCACTTTGCCCCTAAACATCTGAGACACTGAGACACTGTTTCACATATACCCTTTGGTGGATAAGTGCCCCGTCAAGCTGATACCACTTAGAGGAAGATTATCCAAAACTTCAGACAACTGATTCATAATGAAATTTGTCTAAGAAATAAGGCCCAATTATTTGGTTATGTAATAAACCACACCACAAAAATTTGGATTATTTTTGGACTACCAGCGATAATTTTGGGAACAAATTCATTCGCCGTGAAAGTTGCGTCGTATGTCCATAAAATCCTGTAGGGAATTGTTATATTATTTTCTCTCTCACCTTGGAATCAAAATGAAAATCCTACTCGAATATCGAACTCTCTCTCTTCAAGAGTATGTACAAACTTTGGCTTATAGAAATAATTTTTGTGCAACATTCTTCTCTGCCAACCCGTATATTTTCACTAACTCTCCTAATATTTGTTTTTCCGTTTTTAACAACGCTCAAACAACTATAGAGTTGTTCTTCTTCATTATACCTTATTGGATTGTATGGTTTCTTAAAACGATTGTCCAGAGCCAGTTTCCTTGAATGCTTTCAATATTTCTGCCAGTGATTGAAAATACAAGCAACATACGATATAGCACATTCTCAATACATAAAAGAATGATGTCCACTTTGTCTTGTGTGGATAGCATTGTACATAAAACTCATTTGTAAATTTTAAATGTACGAAAATCTGCACACAAAAAATTCGAACTATTAAAAAATGCAATAATTTGACATTAACCAAAACTAATAGTATATTATATATCAAGGGACTAAAGTAAATGTTTCAATCCCGCACGTGATGTTTATTGCCTGAGGGCTCGTAGAGATATTTTTGCACTTCCCAGTATTATAACTTTCAATATTGATGCAATTAATAATTTTGATGAGTTATATAAACACTGTACTTAAATCACTCAATAGGTAACGTTATAGCAACAGAATCAACTAAATTTGAAATGCAAATTGTTCTCTTTAGGGACTGAAAGATACATTTTAGTCCCTGTTATACGGGACTGAAGTTGGCACTTTAGTCCCGGAAGTGCAAAAAAATCATTTTCTTGCTGCCGACACTGTTAATAGTCCATACATGCTTCGCAACAAAACAGGTAAATATCCTATATCATTCGTTTACTAATTCATCTTGACAACGGAATGTAAATAGTTTCATTCACATGCCTAGGGTAATGATGACATTGACAAGTACCTGATACCTTCAGCTTCATTTATATAAATTTTTAGGTTACGAGACTTTTTGAATATTATTGTTGTCTGTTTATTCGGTAACTCAATTACGCGTACAAGCAACTTAGAATGAAATAGCGGAACGAATAATTATGAAGGAAGGGTAACAAAACAAACTTCAATCCAGGTAAATTTTGAGAAATGTCAACAAGCAGCGGGAAAAACGTAATAAGTAACACGGAATGTATTGACTGTTAACATCCTCGATCAATTGCACCATTTTTTTCGGAAATGTTGCATTGGTCTTGTTTAACATCACGAAATGATATATCATGTTTAGTACAAATCACTAGAACAAAAGTCTTTTGAATAGTTACGAAATATTTCGGATTTCTTTGTAACTGAATCATAGGTCAGGAAAATAATCAAACTGGATAAGAATCTATTAAAAAGAGTAATACGAGTGCATTAAGAATGAAGAGAAATTTGTTTATTCGACTGGCATATTAAAGTCCATGCATTGAAAATCCGAATCAGTTTCACAATGGAACGAAAAAACTAGATGAACTATGCAACAATAAAAACAAATTTCTGGCCAATGTGGATATTTTCTGAAGAAGATATGACATTGAAATTGACATTGAAATTTTGAGGATTTTCGAATAAAATGTCAAGTTTGACAAGTTTAAAATGGCACTCATTTAATGTGCTACTTTTTTGGGCATCGGATATATATACTCTTGCGATTTTCGAATATCCCCACATTATATGAGAAGTTGAATAACTCGCGAAGAACTGGTTCGGGAGCACATTTCTTGAGAACTATCGGCGAAATTCAGATCCACTAACTTAAATGTTGTTAGGACCCAGAAAAATGCGTTCGATAGTTCGTTGGCAAAAAGTAATGTAACGAAAATACTCGTCAAAAAATTTTACATCCCCATTCACAACCGATTCGAATTGCTTACTAAAGCGAATCGTTTTGTACAAATACCGCTCAATAAACAATGTAAAACATTTTCAGGCTGAAACATGGAACACTATTGGATAATAGTGGAAAAAGAAACTACCTCTGTTCACTGCTAAGCTCGGCTGCGATATAAATTCGGAAGTCCAACACCTTTTAACGACCACAAGAAGTCGAAACAAAACGGCAACTCGTAACAAATTACAAAGAAAGGAAATGACGAGCTTTTTCCGATTATTTATTTTCAAAACTGAAGAAGCTTTCGGAAAATAAATCCAGTCCTGATGGAACTATTTTGAACATAACATAAATCTTGAACTGGCTTCATTCGGTTCCATCTTGAATGGGGATATTTATGTGACAAGGAGCGTATCTTATGAAACGATGCGTATACACATTACCAGTGAATTGAAAATAAACGACTCCTGAGAGTATTTTTGAGTTCAGGCATATCGTGAAATGGTCGCATTATTATTCAAATAGCATGAATACATCTTTCCAGGAAATTTAATATAATATCGAATATTTAGATATGTCAATATAAAAAAACATAGATGAAAATTTTGACTCGTATTTGTTTGAAACAAACGTGATCAACTACGTCTAGTGATATGAACGATGACTTGAAATATTTGCTGACAGAAAATCATATTTGAATCCAACAGGAAATGCATGATTTTTGAGGTGTACTCGGAATATTAGCGGACCAAAATTCATATGTCTATCCATCAGACAATCCATGTTTTTTTTGGAAGTATCAAACTAGTTCGTTACAGTTTTCTAGGGAGCGTTGTCTATACTTTTAAACAAAGTTGCTACAATTTCTCCGGTAGAATACTCAATTTCATTTGAAAATCCGAAATTGTAACTTAGTATTGGAATGTGTTACAGAAAATACCGTCTTTTATGATTTTTCTTCAAAAAGGAAATGAATTTATCTTGATCTGTCCACTCTGTATCCATTGCATATCATTATTCTATAATTCAGTGTAGATATACGAATATATTCTTTTTTTACATATTGTTACGAGATTGATAAAAGCCCCCTAGCTGCGCCGCTGAGTCCATTCCGCGGGCGCCTCATCGATAAATCAGTTCCAAGAAGTGTTTATTTGGATGAATCGTTTTCTGTACTGCATGAATAGTCTAGATAACGGAGCTGCCGCGTCATCGCTCAATTCCTGGAAATGTGTAGAAGTTCTCCGTTTTGAGTATTCTTGAAATCATCGCGATTAATCCAGTCTACACGATGAGTATCTATATAAGCGCGAGACATTTGGCAAGAAAAAGTTTTTAAAGAAGAGTTTTTATGAAGAGAATTATTTAAGAAGATTCGATTAGAAAGTGATAATAAGCAGAAGTGTTTGGAATATTTAGCTAGTTGTATTGTTGTATAGATAGATCTAAGTGTTTTATTAGTAAGTGAAGTGCTGTATGTTTGTCTATAGTGAAGTTAGAAAATAATCAGTTTAGTAGTGTGCTCGGCCTATTATTTAGCAAAACGTAACAGTGGTGTCCGGAGCGGGATATTAGTAAAAAACAGAAAAAACCTATTTATAAACTATTTATGGTGAATACGAGGAGTACATCGTACGATACGATGGAGGACATTGTGAAATTCATTCAAAATCAGTTTGCGGATTTGGAAAGAAGGCGCCAGAAGGAAAAACAAGAAGAGGAAAAGCTGCGCCAGGAGAAAAAACAAGAAGAGGAAAAGCAGCGCCAGGAGAAAAATCAAGAAGAGGAAAAGCGGCGCCAGGAGGAAAAGAAAGAACGAGAAGATGAAAAACGAGAAGAGGAAATGCGACGGTTAGATGAAAAACAAGAACGAGAAAATGAAAAACAAGAACGAGAAGAGGCACTCCAGAAAATTCTCGAAGAATAGAGAAAAGAGGGAGAAGATGAAAAACAAGAACGAGAAAAAGAAAAACAAGAACGAGGAGAAGCACTCCAGAAAATTCTCGAACAACAAAAGAATGAATTGGAACGAATAGAAAAACAAAGGAAATCAGACTTCCAGAAGGTTCTAGAACATCAAGATAAGTTCTTTAAACACGTTCTACAAAAAACCGAAGTACAAATGGAGGAACTGAAAGGAAAAATAGAGGAAGACGTCATGAAAATCGAGGATGAGCTTAATAAGAAAGTGGATACAGTGCGATAGGAGGTGAAAGGACTCGAAAATCAGATAGCACTCCTCAAGAAGCAAGATCGTCGAGACAGGGTTGCCACATCAGGAATTTCCGTAAAACCACCGAATTTTGATGGACAGTCTTCTTGTATAGCCGGCAATTTGAAGCTGCAGCAGTGGCAAATGGATGGGGCGAAGAAGAAAAAGCAACGGCCCATATAGTAGCTTTGAGAGGACCAGCTTTGTATGTTACAGACGATACCTATCGAACAGCAAAATTAATATAAAGACCTGATTACTGCATTAGAGTTACGGTATGGCGATCAACATCGAGAACAGCTGTATCGGGCTCAAATGAAAACGCGCACTCAGAAATCAGGTGAGAGTCTGCAGGAATTTGAATCGGATGTGAGACGCCTAATTCAGCTGGCTTACCCAGAAGCACCGGGAGATTTCAAAGAACAGTTAGCGGTGCAGTTATTTATAGATGTACTCAGAGACACCGAAATCCAAAGGACTCTGCGATTGACACACTTTAAGAGGAGTAGCGATGCCTTGGTACGTTCCTTAGAAGTGGAGGCGGCCTTCAACACTTTGAGGCCGAAAGTACGAGTGGTATCGATAACGATCAAGCCTAGTTACTAGTTCATTCGAGAAGGTTCTGGAAGAGATTAAATCTTTGATAAGCGGAATGAGCACCCAGAAGAACAGGGCGTGCTATAGATGTGGGAAATTGGGCCATCTTATTAGAGACTGCAGGGTAAGAATGCCACCACGTTCGCAATCACCTATGAGGACAAGGTCTTCCAGCGAGTCATCAAGTGGGCGGCAGGAAAACTAGAATTAGCCAGCATATCGGGGCGCATGCTGGCTAGCAATAATGGAGACCCCAGGGTCATCCCTATCAACAGGCTAAGAACAACTTACCATTTCAGGAAAATTGAACTAAAAAAACGTCGTATGCACCATAGACACCGGTGCTGCAGTTTCTTTGGTACGCAGTGACATTCTTCGGCCAGAAAGCGTGAAACCTATTTCTTCAAACCTTGTGCTTCGAACAGTCACTGGAGAAAATGCACCTATTCGAGGAGAAGCTGAGATTACACTGATTCTTGGGCGACTCACCATCACAAATACAGTGTACGTCGCGGATATAGAAGATGAATTTATACTTGGGATGGATTTGATCAGTGACTACGGGTTTTCGTTTGACAATGAAGAGAGGATCATGAAGTTTGGAGGAGAAGAATTTGTCCCCACAACTCCAACACAGAGGACGATGTCTGTCAAACTGCGATTAGTGAAAACCGTGAAAATTCCTGGATTTTCGGAGAAAGTAGTTTACGCTACATTAGATGGAGACCCTTGGTGCTGCGTTGGAATAGCCAACAGCCATGTGTTGAATCACCTAGCGATTTGGTTCTTGCACGAGCCCTAGCAAAGACAAAACATGTTATTCCTGTGAGAGTTGCCAGAGTTTCCCGAAGAAATAACAACTAAAGAAGGCGATATCATTGGAATATGTGAACCTATTTCATGAGTAGCAAACTATGATTCAAGTTACCTCCAGAAAAGAAAGGAAGCCTCAAAAAATGTCATGACAGTTCTTGAAAAATCATTTGCACAATTGTCGACAGAAGAATCGAGAGTTGCTAAAAATGTCAGAAGTGAAAGCGACATCTTCGATTCAACAATAACAGGAAGAACTAACCTGGTCAAACACAGAATCGATACTGGCTAAGCCCATCCGATTCGGCAACCACCAAGAAGAGTTCCATTTGCCAAACAACAAGAGGTAGAAGAGCTTGTTGACAAGATGATAAAAGATGGTGTGATTGAAGAATCGTCGAGCCCGTGGTCTGCACATGTTGTGTTAGTTTCTAAGAAGGATGGATCCACGAGATTCTGTGTGGATTATAGGAAATTGAATGATGTTACGAAGAAGGATAGCTACCCTTTACCAAGGATTGACAACACATTAACAACTTTGGCAGGTTCACGTTGGTTCTCAACCCTAGATCTGAAGAGCGGGTATTGGCAAGTGGGCATACATGAAGAAGATAAGGAGAAGACAGCATTTTCGACTGGAAGCCAAATTTATCAGTTTACTGTTATGCCTTTTGGATTGTGCAATGCTCCAGCAACATTCGAAAGACTTATGGAGCTGGTCCTGCGTGGGCTCACTTGGAAGACTTGTCTAGTATACTTCGACGACGTTTTAGTCATGGGAAAGACATTTGAAGAACATCTAGAAAACTTGCGAGAAGTACTCCAACGATTCAGGAATGCCAACCTTAAACTGAATCCTCAGAAATGCTCATTATTCCAGAAGGAAGTGGATTTTCTGGGCCACACAGTGTCATCAGACGGCATCCGAACAAACGAAAGGAAGATACAGACGATCTGAGACTGGCCGAGACCTAAAGACAAACATGAAGTGAGGAGCTTCCTAGGGCTCTGCACCTACTACCGTCGGTTTGTAGAAGGATTTGCTGATATTGCGGCATAAGTTGACAGAAGACCGATTCAAATTCATCTGGTCCAACGAAAGTGAACGGGAATTTGGAAGACTGAAAGTTGCTCTATGTTCCAGTCCGATTTTGAGTTTTCCACGTCAAAGAGGCCTTTTCGTTTTGGATACAGATGCCAGTAACAATGGGATTGGAGCCGTACTATCACAAGAGCAAGATGGCCAAGAAAAAGTAATTGAGTTTTACAGCAAGGCACTTACCAAACCAGAAAGAAATTATTGCGTAACAAGGAAGGAACTATTGGCAATAATCAAAGCTGTAGACCACTTCCACAAATATCTATCAATCAATCAATCAATCAAAATACGCTTTATTATCTGAAGAACAAAAGTTCTTATTGACAAAGCAAGGCTTAAAAATAGGTCAATTTGTATAAATAAAAAATATGAAATATAAAATATAAAAAATTCCATACTCATAACCATTGTAAATACAATGAAATAGTCACAATTTACAATATAAAAGTCATATAATAACATATATCTACAAGTAATTACAGTCACAAAATTCACAACAAGCAACATCAATCCAACAGTCAATCGTTTAGAAATCAAAATATTATTATTATAACAAAGGATAACAGGCCTCGTGTAATTAAGAGGATGTAATTCTGATTCAATAACCAACATTTTTTATTTTTATTTGATATAAAGAGAGGGGTGATGTAAGACTAAGTGAAATCTAAATATATTTAGAATCTTTCGGACTAGAATTCGTCCAGCGAATAGAATGCTCTATCTAGTAAAATATTTCTCACGGAAGTTTTGAATTTTCTTTTATCAATAATAATTTTTGTTGCATTAGGTAGGTGGTTGAACATTTTCTTTTCGTTATATATATGGAAGAGAGTTCCTCATTAGAACAGATTATGCAGCTTTGAAGTGGCTACTCGAGATGAAGACTCCTGAAGGACAAGAAGCAAGGTGGATCGAGAAGTTGAACCAGTATCACTTTATGATAAAACATCGATCAGGACGATTGCACAACAACGCAGATGCCTTGTCCAGAAGACCTTGTTCGGATACCTGCGAAAAGACCCACCGGAAAAGAAATCTCCTTACGATCACCGGTTTTCAAGGAATTGTGGGCACAATGGGATTCCCTGATTGTTGAGAATTGAAGAGAACTTGGGAATCAGCCGACGGCAGAAAAGTGATTTCTCAATTGGTTGTGCCTAGGTCAAGGATAAGTGATGTCTTGAAGGAGATCCATGGCAGCAAATCAGGTGGACATTTTGGAGTGAATAAGACCATGGATAAAATACGGCAGAGATTTTACTGGGTCCAATGTCGTGAAGATGTAGAGAGATGGTGCCGAAGATGTCTGAAGTGTGAAGCAAGCAAAGGTCCCAAGATAAGATCGAGAGGAGAGATGAAGCAATACAATGTAGGTGCTCCCTTCGAACGAATCGCCATCGATGTAGCAGGACTGTTTCCGATGACAAATGATGGCAACAAATACATCCTCGTTGCCATGGACTACTTTAGCAAATGGGTTGGCTTATGCCTTGCCTAATCAAGAAGCATCCACAGTTGCAAGTGCTCTGGTGGATAAAATGATTTCAAGGTTTGGAGTCCCAATGGAGCTACATTCCGATCAGGGAAGAAATTTTGAATCAAAGTTATTCAAGGAAGTTTGTGAATTAATGGGAATTAGCAAGACCAGAACAACGGCCCTTTACCCACAGTCTGATGGCATGGTTGAAAGGTTCAACAGGACTATGGAAGAACATCTTTCCAAAGTAGTAGAGGAGCACCAAAAGACCTGGGATCGACATCTTCCACTATTCTTGATGGCTTACAGGGCCTCTGTGCACGATTCCACAAAGCTCACTCCAGCCAGCATCATCTTCGGGAGAGAACTTCGGTTGCCCTGTGACTTGGTGTTCGGATCACCAAGTTCTGAAGAAAAAGATGTACAGGATTATACAGACGAACTGCGAGATAGCTTGAATGGGATCCACGAATTTGCAAGAAAAAGATTGAAGATAACTAGTGACAGAATGAAGGCTCGATACGATCTTAAGGCCAATACTGGTGGATTCAAAGAAGGAGATCGAGTGTGGCTGTATAATCCTCGTCGTGAGAAAGGATTTTCTCCTAAATTAACACCATCTTGGGAAGGACCATATACGATAGTGAAAAGAATAAACGACGTGGTCTATAGAATTCAACGCAGCCCGAGAGCGAAAATGAAGGTCGTTTACCTAGAGAGACTCAAACGTTATAATGGAGACAACGACACATTGTTTGATCGGGACGATCAAAAATGAGAGGGGGATAATGTTACGAGATTGATAAAAGCCCCCTAGCTGCGCCGCTGAGTCCATTCCGCGGGCGCCTCATCGATAAATCCAAGAAGTGTTTATTTGTATGGATCGTTTTCTGTACTGCATGAATAGTCTAGATAACGGAGCTGCCAGGTCATCGCTCAATTCCTGGAAATGTGTAGAAGTTCTCCGTTTTGAGTATTCTCGAAATCATCGCGATTAATCCAGTCTACACGATGAGTACCTATATAAGCGCGAGACATTTGACAAGAAGAAGTTTTTAGAGAAGAGTTTTGTATTGTTTGTGTTGTATTGTGTTGCTACTTGTATTGTTGTATAAATAGATCTAAGTGTTTTATTAGTCAGTGAAGTGCTGTATGTTTGTTTATAGTGAAGTTAGAAAATAATCAGTTTAGTAGTGTGCTCGGCCTATTATTTAGCAAAACTAACAATATGTATATGAAAATGATCATTTTCAACCGGTTATTCTACATGAAAGTGATAGTTTTTCATTCTAGAGATGAAAATGAAGCAAATAAACATTATCATGCGACCCAATGGGAATATACTAAAAACAATTTGATGGATTGTTGACACTAATCACAGTTAATCTCTTTACTTGACACTTGAATCAGCTAACGAAAGTCACTTCATTTGACATTTCATAAACATTTTCACGATTATATTTGAACTTCTCTCTATAAGTATAATTAATATGGACTCTGATAGCGAAATTCCTGTTTTTGTAAACAACATCTATCGTAGAAAAAATAGCAATACATACTCGAGATGAAATACGTTTTTTTCGTTCGTGAGATTGATACACTCGCTCCGCTCCGCTTCGCTCGTGGACAAACTCTCACCTCATGCGTAAAACAATATTTTCAACTCTTGTTGAAAATTATACTATTCTTCATCCTCTGATTCCCATGAGTGGAAATTCCAGTAATCGTGAGAACCAAAAAACCAAGAGTCAAAGCTATATATCTCTGGTAATATCTCTACAAGTTCCATTGATGTATTCGTTGAAAAAACGACTCCTGTGAAAAATGTTCAGCAGGATTCTAGAGTGGCAACTAATGCTGGATTTATGCTGAAGTTTTAGTCGCAAGTCGTAAGAATATTCGTCAATGATTGGTTGAACAGTTCATTTTAACCAATCATTGACGAATATTCTTACGACATGCGACTTAAAACTTCAGCATAAATCCAGCATAAGGTCTGAGACGATTAAACTTAGCCATCCGGAAATATCGAGTATATCATCATGATAATTTATCCTAAAATAAAAGACATACTAACTTATGCGGGACTCGGAGAATTTTTGAAGGAAAACATTGATCCCCATAACAAAAAATTGTTAGATATCCAAAGAAAAAAACAAATTTTAATAAAGGCGACAGATAATATGCACACATGGATATGAACCTGAAGGCCGTGGTGGCGCGCGTCAAGCGCTCGCCTTCTGATCCATCATTGGTTCGAACTTCAGCACTGTCACCTCGTGCATGACAAGAAACAATTTATTGAACATAAAAGCATTCATGAAATGAGACATATTTTTGAGCTGGGAAAATTCTATGAGCGAAGTTTGTTTTCTTCTCATGCTATTTCGCCGTTTTCCTCAAAATATAGAAGAAATATGTATAAAAATAAATAGTCGAAAAATACGATTCGTAGAGTTTAATGAATGAGGAATAACCTTGTTTAGTTATGTTTCTTCTCGAGTTATGTTTGTTTCATTTTGTTTTAGGTGGTAAGCTTTCAACAAATACCTCATCTTTGAAAATATTGAGAAATGCACCAGGAAATGAATTATGATATTATTCTTCTTTCTTCTTTAGATTTTCAGGTCATGATATATTCAGGAAAGTACTGTTTTGAAATGAAAACGATAAATTCCAAGAGAACCAAAGGCTGATTTGAAATTTAGGATTACCCAAATTTTGAGATGGATGAGGAAAGTGTTCAAAGAAATTATAGAACTGATTATCATTCTGAATGAGAAAAAGAAAATTGAGTAATGTTGGCAACTCTTGAATTCACTGAAAGTTCACCAAGTTGAATATAGTGGGTTATGGTACTTTTGGTTCACCTTAATAGTTTAAATGAGAAAATATTTTATATTCAAGCTTTTCAAAAATTGATAGGGGCACTGGATAATATTTACACTGAGCAACTGAATAAATATATAATTAATGTAACATTCAAAAATACGATAGACCTATATTCTAAACTACGCATTCACCTCCAATGATGCCATGAAGTCGTTGTATATCGGGATTTGTGTGCTGTGCATTTCAAGACGATTATCTGAGTGAATTATAGCGGTACCCTGGTTAGTATTGACTATTTTGATATAAGTCTCTACAAGTTCAAATAGCGCGTATTATTTACTTCCCAATGCAAAAAGCAAAACTCCACCATATCAAACAATTTCATTTCGGCATTTATTTAAATGATTCGACTGAAATTTTCAAAGAAATTATTCGCGTTTTGCCTACTGTTTTGTCTGATGGCGCCTGATATTGGATTGTACAATCTGATGGATTTGCAGTTTATAGGATCAAGTCTGATGAAATCCGAAGTTGATCAATTCCGAATCTGTGTAAGTACACGTCTGCAGTATTCCGTTTCTGTTAATAAACCATTTGTAATAAATAACTTTCTGATGAATTCGAAATACTTTGCATTACTGGTTTAGCTTTTTACTAATGTAAATTCTTACTGTTACTATAGAATACAGTACGCATCTTAACGTTATAGAAGTGACATTTCTGATAGGGTTCAATCGCTATATTTACAATAATTGACTATTGTATTGTGGCCTACTGTTTGGCTAATTATTATCAATTATTTGTCGCATATTTTGCCTTTCTGCTTTTACAGTGTGTTTCACTTCTCATGGAAACACCCCCGTATCTTCCGTAATTTTCAACGTATAACCATGTAATTTTCAGGATCGATAGATACACTAGAGATGAACTATCTGAACGAAAGGCGTTATCCTACGTGATATACACTGCACGCCAACAGCGATGGAACCAGCCATTTTTCCGGAAAGTTATATTCAGTGGCAAAATTGGTCGAAAATTCCTTCATATTCGTGTGTGGGGTCCCCAAATTACTACTAATACACCTGTCTACTGAAAAATTTTCAGTCGTGAAAAATTCGAATTTGTTTCACTTCTGATGAAAACACCCCCGTATCTTCCGTAATTTTCGACGTAGATCCATGAAATTTCCAGGATAGATAGATGTGTATATTATGTAGGATGACGCCTTTCGTGCACAGAGTTCATCTCTAGTGTATTCATTGATCCTGAAAATTTCATGATTTTTCGTAAAAAAATTCAGAAGATACGAGGGTGTTTCTATGAGAAGTGAAACACACTGTATATATGGGCCCAACAAAGAGTACTGAGTACTGAAAACGAACGAATCCCAACGAAATGCCTTCACATGGCCACACAATTCAATTGTCTCTTCCATGACATTGCATGTTGTATCAATCACAGGTCGTAACAATGATTTGTCAACGGCTCAGTAGATATCCAAAATATAAAATTCGAACAAATACGGGAACAATTAAAAGAAGTCACGTCTATACGTCACGTCATATTCAGTTCAAAATTCAAAACGATTGTTTTAATTGGGCACAAGCATACTTGATGGATTGATGTGAATATGCGATTCAGTGTTGTCAAGTTTCTGTACTGTCAATTTTTTAAAGAGGGTAGTTCTATTCACTGTTTCGATAATATTTTGATATTAATTTTCAGTTATATTTGTTTTGATAATATACCAATTTTTATTTAGTCCCTCATTCCCAGTGCGCTTGATATGCTAATTCAGTCACGGCCATCATTTTTTTTACGTAAATCAGTTTTTGAATGCAAAAAAACCGTGACAAGTATTTTGTGTCGACGTGGCACATAAGAGCTATGAGAAATATCAACTTCTACTATACCTTCAACTGGTGAGATTTAGTTATATTCAAATAATTTCTCAAAAATTACTGTTATCAATTAATCTATTCTGACGCAACTTTCAGGTAGCTCTGGCCATAACCTCTTAGATTACTGATTTCAAACATGACAACTTGAGATATAGTTTTTCAGATTTCCAACTGAGAAAAAAATTCTTGTCCGTTACGCTTTGTTTGCATCCACAACTTTGACCTCTCCCAAGGATGAAGCGCAATAAATGAGCGTATATTGAATAGATTAGACTACACATCACACATCTAACTCATTAATTCCTATACAGATTTTGAGATATTTAATTTAATTCGCACCAAAGTCACACTTTCATTCATTAGTTGCCTACTAATTATAAAAAGTCGAGTGTCAAAGAGTGGACTTGAATCTGAAATGTCCTCAAAAATATAATTTTTAATGAGATGTTATTAATTATTACACCTGGGTTGTTGCGCATAATAAATAGGTAATACACGATGGAGAAACAACTTTTTTATATTTGATAATATTCATATATAATTGGCTGTTACATTGGGAATTTGATGTCATAATTATAAAAATATCAAATCAAATTTTATTGAGTCCGTTTCCTATTTAAAAAACACATAGGACGGTTCGTAGAAAAACATCTTGAAGATGGTGATAGGAATATATTAACATTATAAAATTGAGAAATTACAATACTAAAGATAGACAAAAACTAAAATAATAAACGAATAAAGCCTCGTTAGAAGATGAGTAAGTTCAAATAGGAGAGTAAATATGTAATGATGAAATTTTCCAACTCATCTACGGTATAAAAGCATTCTTTTATCAGAAGTTTTTCAAGTCAGCATTTGAAAACCTCTAAAAATTTCGAGCTCTTGAAGGAAGAAGTCAGTATTTTGAAGAAGTGACTACTGAAAGAGTGTTTTGCCATGTTTTTTAATAAATCATTCGATTACTCTTATTGTGGTCGTGATTATCACAATGTTTAACAAAATTGTTTTCATCAATTGCATAAAATTTTTAGATATTCTTTAGATATGAATTTCAAGACATATTGTTAAGAAATTGTCAAGTACTACTGACCTGATTAGGAATTTACGCCTATTCGCAATGCACAACAATTATTTTCATTTTATTATTCACAAATTGAATCCCGCATTGCTTTATGGGGAAACTCTGTTTTTTGTAATAATGTCTTTGTATCCCAGAAGCGTGTGATGCGATGTATTGCTTTTAGCCTACAGATTATTCTTGTAAGATATTGTCTATATGTTTTTAAAAATATTCACAAATTCCCTTCAAGTAAACATTCTACGAATACCAGATCTGTCTCCCATGCACGACTGCACATTACTACTAAGCGCCTACATTTTTGGTCCTAAACTATATAGATATCTGCCAATTTCGATAAGAAGCTTCTTAACTGAGAGAAAGTTAAGTAACGATTTGAAACTTATTTTGATTGAGGGATCATACTATAATATGAATGATTTTTGAATAATAATAATAATACTTCCTCACAAGGAATATCCACGTCAGGCTCTGTCTCCGGAACTCCGATACAACCGAAGGGCGCGCTGGTGTGTCATTAACCCCAGTAAACACTCCCCACGTCCGGCAAGCCGATATGATTTTCAGATTCGAGAGCAGCGTGTCCATCATTTCACCAAGTACCCCTATAATCAGGACCACCATTTTGACAGAATGATTTGGGTAAAGCCTGCGGAGTTCAGAGAGTAGATCTCGATATTAAGTCCGTTTTTCCTCCTCTTTTCGGACGATGTTCGTTTCGCCAGGAGCCGAAAACTCTACTTTGATGGTCGAGGAGGACTATATCAGACTTATTGGCTTTAATTTGCCTGAGGGTGGGGAATGAGTAGTTTCAATAGATTCGGCACTTCTCATTCTTCACAACGGACTCAATATCCCACAGAGCAAAAGCAAAAGGCAACACCGGTGTCTCGTCAATACCGTACGAGTTTCGTAGGTGGTGGTACAACTGCATAAGCTGGACAGGCTAACAGCAAATGTATTATGGTCTCAGCTGCACCACGACACGCTCTGCATCTAGTGTCAGGGTCTTCTATGCATATCACGCGACTACGATAGACGAAGGTGTTGAAGACAGGCCATAATGAATCCGTCGGTTTTCGACTTCAGCCCACTTGATCTGAGAAAAGCAAATGTCAGGTTTCTGAATAAGCCAAGGTCTTCAATGTTCTTGAAGGAGACCCCATGCATTGGCTTATCCTTATGTAGCTGTAGGAGCTTCCCACACTCCACAGCTTTGTCGTGGGCTTTTTGCTGTATGGATTCCAACTCGGTGACAGAGTTTAGATTCGTCCATTCAGAGTCGAATACGAGACCGAGTTCATCGGCTGCACAGGTTGCTGCCTTGAAGAGAAATGCTCCAATCCCTGTTTTTTTTGACCAATGGCATAGCCTGTGCGGGTAGAGACCGGCTATTAATATTATTTGCCGTGGGGCAACGGGGCGACTTAATGATGTTTTTGATGGTGTATTCACTTTTCAGCTGTGGGAAAACCCGGAAAACCTACAGCACCACCCAGGGTGGTTAGTGCGCACTTCCAACTAGCACCAGACGTCGGGATTGACATCTTGGCAACTCACAGCACTCTTGATTCACAACAAGCCATGTGGAATGATAACTTTTAATTAATGTTTAATTGTGTTGATATCAACTTATGATGATATGATGAATGAGAGTACGTTGGTGTGGATAGATTCAGTTGAGTTGAACGTAATTGACGAATCCTATACATGCTGTGGCTTTATATCATAATTCGTTTTTGGCTTGGCACATACAGCAATACTGTATGATTTACCTGAATATGCAAAAGCAATTCATTAGCGACTCAGCGTTAGGCAAATTTTTCAAAATCGATATCACATAGTAGCATTTTTTCAGCTTACTGCATACGCTGCCTACCAGCTTTTCCCAAGTCAGATTGCAGTCTAACTGCGTGCCTAGAACTTTGGTGAATTTGTATTCTTCAAATGACCGCACCTCAAATGATATGTGTTCTGATGTATTTGTTGTAAAACTCAATGCCCATAGTTTTGTTTTAGTTCACAATTAGCTTGTTTTCCAAGCACCAGTCTCTGAATTCTGCCAGTAGAATTATCAAATTCACTCGAAATGACTTCATCAATTTTGATCATGAATTTTCAGCGCTCTAGAAATTATATAAACCAATCATTTATAGGGCTACAAATTCTTAGTGATCAGTTTTTTTGGTACGAATAAGTCTATAGTTTTCTACATTCATTGCATCGTTCTTCTCATGTATCATTATCGCAGAGGCTAGTTTGAGAGAGAATGAAAATAATTTTTTTTCGAACGATACGTTAAAGATGGAGCATAAAAATGGTGAAATGATGGAACTACATGCGTTCATAACTGATACAGGGATTTCGTCTGGGCCGGTAGCTCTCATTGGGAAGTTGTTTAATCATTTCAGTAATTTCATTTTCAGTGATAAGGACAAAAAATGTATCACGCGTGGGCCGCCCTGTACTGCAATGGGTCGATGGTTCTAAACCGAAATGGTGATAAATAGTTTCCCAAAGTGGCGGCCATGTCTTCTGGTTTGGTCAATGTTTTGCCGTTGTAACAAATTTCACAGTTTTTTGGTCACCTTTTCTCGAGTTGATTATATTCCATACTGTTTTGGATTTATTATAAGATTCATCAATAGTTTTTCCGTGATGTATCTTTTTCTCTATTGTTATCAATTTTCAACTTCTTTTCTTAACTGTATGAAGCGTTCTTTCATATTTGTAAGGGGCACAAATTTTGAATTGATCCCATATGGAAAACAAGTAACTTTTCACAAATCAAAAAGTACTCATCTCAATATTGACAATACCAATCAAAAAATAAATAACCAACGACTGGTTATTCACAAGAATTTTAAGTTAGGTTTCACCTGGTATTACTGCTTGTATGTAACCAATCTGTCAATGATTATCTTTCGTTCCTCGTTCAGCAATCAGATATAGATGTCGTCGAGATTTCGTTCAGAGTATGGTTTGTCTGCTTCTAGTAACTTGCATTAAATTTTATATCCATGTTTCATCGTTATTTATTATTGTGTTGCAAATATTTCAGAATGGGCCTTTCAAGAATTATCCTTGGAACTGAATCTTGCTCACCTCACTCACCTGTCATGTCAATATCTGCATGAACATTTGTGCTATCAGATATTTCGGCTGGAATTTCCTGCGTTAAATAAAATCCGTTTTAATTTGAACCATCAACGTTGAGCCAACGTTATTGAGTTCGGGCAACAGTTTCGAGTCTACTTGATTGTCATCGTGCTTGAGTAGAAAGTTCACCATCTGGTATTTCTCTCTCGTATCGCTCAGATTCTTTAGGATAGTTTCAATTATTCTCCAGACACGAGAGGCTGTTTTAAGCTCGACTAATTGTAGCAAAGAGGTACTTAATCTGGGCTGGATGCCGCTCCCTGGCGAACAGAAACGTAAATAGGAGTTGTAAAACCAAATGTTCGTAAATGAAAAGTGTTTACAGTGGGTTTCGTTACTTTTCCACAATTAGGATTATCTTTTCCACGATTATTTCAAGCAATCAGGAAGTTTCAACAAAGATGTTGAAGGGGCAATAATGATCAACGAGAATACGAAAATGTTATGGTTCTTTGAACCTATGAACATTATTTTATAGTTATTTAGGCATCAAAGGCAGTACAATATCATGCTCGAGATCGGTAGCACTTACTGCCTGTGATCGTTATTATGTTTTTCGTACAATTCATGCAATAATCAAATTGAATTATATCTTTCATACACATTTTTCTATACAATAACTATATCGACTTTAAATATCTATCTCAGATTTTTAATCAATTTAGTACGATGAAATACTTTGTGTCATTTTATAGTACCCGTTATATTATTGTATTAGTATAAGTAAACATTTTTTTAAATATTCAAATATTCTTATGTCTCTACTGTAGTATACTCCTTACAATTTTGACTTCAGGAGACAATTCCACAATTTATGTTCATTGTAAAAAAAATATTTCATTTCATAATGGAGAAACCAACCCAGTGAGAACTATCACAGAAAATATGTATAATGACGTGTTTCGCAAAATTTTCATACTGTCATTAGTTCCAAAAATATTGAACGCTGTTCGTTATCAAATTCTCACCCAGTATGTATAATCGTATCCTCTCTATTAGCAATATTCTTGTTTTCGTGACAACTCCACCAGTCAGGGATATTTCATAAGGTCTGCCAACTAGGTGCTTTTATAATATCTTCGAATTTTTGACATATCTTTCTAGATCTAGGGAACATCTACTCTAGACAGTTTATATCAACTTTTATTTTATTGTTTATTTTTATACATAAATTGTGTTGTGACGTTTCTAATACCATGTATATGATCTTAATGGAATGAAAGTATTATTATTACAGTCTTGACAATAATTCCAGCTTATGAGGAAAAGAAACAGAGCATCCAAGACGAAGAGAACGACAAAGAAATCACGTGAGATGAAACTCTCAAATTCTAATTTCATGACAAGAAGGCCCAACGTTTTCATATAAGTATTATCCATAACCGTAACGATCCCGCTCGGTCGTATCGGATGTGATAAAATGTAATTACAATTGAAAAAGTAGCTTTTACTATAATTGCATGAGATGAAATTCCGTAAAACGCATTTCAACGCCTTCTTGTTTTTGGATCTTGGTACCTATTTGAAAACGAATAATTTTCAAATTCTACCTACTCAAATGTTATTTTTTAAAGACAATAATATGACTCAGCGGGCCTATGAACAATTTGAAATGATCTCATTTAATTGTTTTCATTTTATCAAGAGTGCAGATGTCTTCTACAATGTAGGCACTAACCTGGTGATACGATTTTTATACCAGCTCATACCTTAACAACTAAGTGCTTTCTCTCCATGATCTCGTGTCAAGAAATAACTTGCGACCGTGAAAGGTTGGCATGGACTGACCCCTGTTAAAGATAATTTCCTTCGAATCTAGTGACACATGTTTTGTGATACATAGCCTACTTTGAATTCTAGCCAGGCTGTCCGTTATACGACTATAATAATGGGAAATGAGTGCTTTCGACCATGGAGAATGATTTACGTTATCGAATTTTCAATAATTCGATAAATAAATGTAGCACGAGTGGTAATAGATCGCAGTGGAAAATGATTGAAACTGAAATGGTTGAAATTGGTTGTCATGTTGAATATATTTTCAGCTTCAACATATCTTGCTCTACTATCTGGCCCTGGACTAGATTGATTGTTTGGTGGCAATGAATCTGAAACAGTTTTGTATTCAATACGTTTATGAGACGTTGAAGGCTGAAAACGGCTGTGTAAAGTATGGAAAAACCATACTTGTCAATTAAACTGTAACAAGAAAGATAATAATTCTGCTTAATGAGTCATTATTACTTCATATCATGTCTGCCCAATAAGATTTGTATGTACAACTTGTATGAAAAGTATGTTATTTCTGATATGGCGATAGTTTAAAAAACGATGAATACCTATAGGTAATACTCTGATAAACTGTTTAAGGTTTTTCATCCTCCAGTTTACTCTCATACGAATGCCGGTTTGGTGTGAAATGATATTCCTGATGGATGAATCTTTTTTCTCCATTTCATGTGAAAATTACTGGGGAATGTTGTCCGTTTAAATTCCTGAATTTTTGAACAAAAAACTAAATAATAATCCGAAAATTTTAACTTTGCAAAATCAAAATAAAATAATCATACAGTATGGTGCAAAAGAAAGAAATAAATACATTTTTACGTTAGTCGCTGAAGTTAGGAATACATCTTAAATTCCAACGATTTTTATTGGTGAACGCACATCACGTCATCTAAATGGCACTGTCGATGATTTATTAAAAGGAACTCCGAAATTGTTACTGGACTCTATGACAATTACCATCTCAATTTCAAGATCTACCTCCAAACAAATTCAAATCTACATTGAAATGTATTTAGTCATGTATTCATTCATGTACCAGTAACCAGCGTCTCTTCATAGTTACTTACAAAGTTCAACCAATTTTCTTATTCTAATATTAAATCTAGACATTAATACATTTTATATTTACTTTAATTTTATATTTAAAAAATTAACATTTTATACATTTGATTATTTTATAAATTTTACATACATCATTATTATACATTGCAATGAAGATTTTATTGAATACAGTATTTAGGTTGAGGTTTGGGTTTCTATAAAATGTGAATTTTCTTCTATAAATACCTATGTATGTATTCAAATACAAATGCGATACATCACTTGAAAGGTCTGTTGATTACAGATCCAAACATATCCTAAGTGTGTGTTATTGATGCTTATAAACTATTGAGTATTTGTATTATTACAAGAAATATTCTCATTTAACAGATACAGCCAACTTTAAATCAAATGCTCAAATCGCTGTCAACTACTATGAATTGAGACAAGCTGTGACTTTTTTTCAAAGTTTCTTTGAGATCATCGATACTTTGTGGTCTATTCTGAAACACGTAAAAGTATGGGCCTATTCTCTATTATAAAAGTCCAAAAAAGAAATTGCTCTGGATATTGAGTATGATTTTTCCTGAATCCAATGTGGATTTTCCGTAGCGACATAATGACACGTCTGAGGATTGACATGGTCAGTTGGAAGAGATGTACAAATGCAATTCAAATTCTAAAGCGTACTCCAGAAGCTACCGAACTGAACTTACTTTGTGGGAATGCATTTTTAGCATTCTCAGAAGTGATGAATGGTCAATGTCATCATCTAATACTTCTTGCCGTAAACTGGTTTGTGGAATGATTCAAAACGTTGGTATAATAATTCGTATCTTGTTTTCTGGTATTTCTTTTCCACTACCATTTGGGAAAATTCTTATATGACGAATTTATTTTTATTATGGATTTTGAGACTTGTTCTTGATTTGAATATTTATTCCTGAATGGAATACAAACCTCTTTTTGAGTACTTGTTTCGTCTCAACAACTAATTATTATTATAATACAGCACTCTCCCTTTCAGTAAGCTTTATGGTGATTCAAAGACTTTTCAAATATGTTTACTATCAGGTCCTTTGGTATTCGATGAGTCAAGTTAGTTCAATTTGAACCACATTTGCAAACTTGGACAAAAAATCACGTAAAAATCTAACTTTTCATTTCCAATGATGTCTTTGCCCAAATTCGCCAATTGGTATTTACAGATAGATAGCCGAAAATTATTACCAGCAAACAAAATGATTTGTAGTAGGTAATACGTTGTAATTATATGAATAATTTTGTAGACAGTTTAATGGTAGGCGTCAGGAATAAAACGAACATATAAATGCAGTTCTATTCTATAGAATTGAATATTAGGATGGTAGCTCTCAGTATTTCAGGCCGTGATGAACGCTAGTATACAAGAATAAATACACAAACATGAAAGAAGCATCCTCGTGTATCTCAACATAGAAACACCCCGTATCTTTCATAATCATTGGATTAGACCTCTGTAAATGTTATGCTCGGTAGATATTCCGGGCATGAGTCTAAATCTTGTTTGGGGTTGATATGAAATGCGATGGAAATGCAGATTTTTACAAAATAGCTCTATATTTGTATTAAGTGCGTAAAATGACTGTATTTTTAATGGCACATAAGAGTGGTAATTCTCTCGAATGTGACATGACCAATTTTTTACACCAAAAACAAAAAACATTTTTTGTAAAACTCTGAATATGAATTTACATCGTCTGAAATATATAAATAGTTATTTATGCAACAAGTGCAAAAAGTAAGTGTTTATTGCACTCGACGTAAAATTGTGAGAACATATATGACAAATTTCGTGAATGGTGCGACAAGAAACATATAAAAAAGGTTTCTGAAAATGTGGTTATATGCTATTTCGAGGAAAAATCAAAAATTATAAAACCTCCTACGTAATGGAGTGTCTACTCAATGTTGAAAAGTACATTGAATGTCAAGAAAAATATAAGGAAGCTTTCAAAATTGGTACCGCTCATTAAGAACAAAAGCGTCGGATTCCGAGGAATGAAATCTGAAGTTTTTTCAAGGGATGATATCAAAAAATGTATTCATAGGAGCGACTTAATAGGAGAAATTCCCAGCTTGAACGCAAAATGGCTTGGAAAAGACATGTATAAGAGCTACACAGGTCGCTGTTTCAGGAGAAGCTTTGTAACTCTTCTGGCCAATGCAGGGGGAAACATTACATAGATACAATGTTACGGTGGTTGGAAATCTGCCTCCGCAGCAGAAGCATACATTGAAGATAGTTTGAATAACAAAATTGAGATTTCTAACAAAATATTGAATTGTCCATCTTCTTTCAAACAAACTAAAATATCTGATAAACTTGTGGAATCAACTTTTCAAGAAATATCTAACGTTTCTGATCAGCAGCAACATGGAGCATCTTCGGGAATTTATTTTGAGAATATTTTTTCAAACTTCACTATCAATTATTATTCCAATAAATGAAATTGTTTTATGATGAACAGTTAATTAATAATTGACTCTGTTAAAAATAAATCCTTCAAAAGTAATATTTCATGTTTATTTTTTGAATTCTTTTGGCAGTGAAAAAGAGTAAACATTTACGCATCAATAGAGATGCAGAAATGTCAAGTTTATTTGACAGTTGTTGTACAAAACATAATATCAAAGATCAAAATTTCAACGGATTCGTAAACTAAAAATCAAAATTATTACCAATACTAAAAAACTACCAGTTCTGAAACAACCGAATTTGTCTCACTTCTTTTGGAAACACCCTCGTATCTTTCAAATTACCGGAGTGAGTGGTAAATAAAATAATGCAGTATATTCTAAATTTATGGATATCACAACACGCGAGGGAACTGAATAAGACATACATCATATGTAAATAAAGACCGCGGTGATGTTCACTTCGAAAATACAACATGAGTTTACTTCTGAAAGACTAGTAGTCGACGTAAATAAGCAATGAGGATGCCATCTAGGAGAAATAATTCGTAAAGTTACAAAAATTCGGGTACAGACTCTTAAGGAACATCCAAATATAGATCATATATGCTTTATCCCCTTTAGCTTGAAAACCCACCTACTAATGTGACCTCCGGCTATTTTTTTCTCTTTTCTTTATAGAAAACTGTTGCCGAAACGCAAAAAACAAACATATCCTAAATTATTCTTTTTAAAATTCTACGCAAGTCCCATAAATATATTCCCTATAGATCGAGCTCTAATTTCAGAAATGCCGTTTGAAGTTGTTTAATGCTGGTAAAGAGAAAACTTTTTCAAATTCACGGTGTTTATTATTGATTCAAACAAACAGCCCAGAGTTCAGTCGCAATTGCTACAGAGAAAATTTGTAGCCTATACCCATTCGATGACTTACGAGTTATGTTTTACGCATGAACTTTCGAAAAACCTCTTTCATTGTTCAACGGCACCGGTTCAATGAGAAAAACAACAAATCGTCCTTGTATGATATTTTCCACTATTTTACAGAACGTTCTATTAATCCAGGTTGATGTGCATATATTGTATATGGGGGTAATTCAATTCATCGAGTGATTTGGCCCAAAAAGGGACATTTGCACAGCTCACACAAGTTTCATAAAAAATGGTACGGTCAATGAGTAATCCTAGTAGTTGACGGTTATTCTGAAAATATGGAGACCACAGAAGGCATTGAACGACAACAAGGATTATCGAAATAAATATCTGCTGAAATGATTTCAAACAGAAATACACCTGTTCCTGATTCACAGAGAAGTTTACTGGAAAATCTGGTTTTAATAATCCACGTTGTTGTTCATTGCCTTTTGTACTCTGAATATTTTCAGAATGACCGTAAAATACAACGATTACTTTGTTTTCTGTTTTCTATTCGTCTGCAAACCCTTGTTTCGACCAAATCACTCGATGAATCAAATTGCTCCCTTCTACAATAATATGTATGTACCTTCACTGTGATCAATAGAACGTTCTGTAACGTGAAACACGCCTCTAAGTCGTTAGACGGTACAAACTATTCTCTGCAGCAATTGTGTAGTATCAATCTGAATACTTCATCTCTTATTAGAACTGAGTTATGGGCTGTTTGTTTTAATCAATGATAACCATTGTGAATTCAAGGAATTTATTTTCTCTCAACCTCAAAATATATGGGACATAAGAGATGTCGAATTTTATATCGAATAATTTAGTTCTAATTCTTTTTCCTCGACAGTTTTCGATAAAAATGAAAAAACCAGCGGAAGGTCACATTGGTAGGTGGTTTCTCAAGATAAAGGGGATGTAGGTGGAAACTCTTTTGATCTATATTCACTTGGCTGTGAGAAGTTCTTGGCCACATTTTTTTCACCTTTAATAATTGTTTCTCTTTGAAATTCTAATGTACTCGACTGTAGGCACTATTTATCATTTAGAGATTTTATGGAAATCCCAAAACTCAATATCCATTTAAAAATCAGTAATTGTTGTTTCAATTACTCTCGTTCAGCTTGACTTGTTCCGTCCATACAAAAAAATATTGCTTGCTATGTATTTTGATTTTCCATTTAGCATTTTTTCCCATTAATGGAGGATAACCTTTATTGCGAGAGCACACGGATTTGGAGATTTAGTGGTCATAAATATATGATTGCTCGACATCCTACCTATACAATACCTGAATTTTATAGCTTTTTCTATCAATATTTCGTGGTGATAAATTGAATATCGAATGAAGGAATACCTCGATATTTTTCATTCATGTTGCCCATAATTTTCAGTTCGGGTCCTGTATAAAAATACAATGAGTTTTCATAACTTCTTTTGTTTTTTATGCCTAGTGTTTGAACCGAGTTCAAGCTTTTTCTAAAACTCTGGCAATAAATATACTTACCATGGATTCGTCCATCGTCAGCCCTCGACCTGGCTGTGAATGAATTGAATCCGGTGGCATTCTATTAAAATATTTCCCAGTTATTATGGCCTCAAAATGTTTGTCGAAAGGTACCCACTAGCATTCCAGGTAGGACTGACTGACCTTATGCCGAAACTGAAATGCCTAAAATATTTTATGTCGATGTCACTTCATCTGGAGTAGTTTCATTTGATGTTACCAGAAATTTCGACAGAAACCCCATTCTATCATCCATGCTCACGAATATACTGAAGGAAAAAAGATTGAAAATGTGTCTCAACATAAAATAACACTTCCCAAAGTAAACTGCTTGTAGAAAAAATTATATAACACCATTATTTCTTTGTGAATGTACCGGTGGAATCAAGAGGAATAAAAGAAGTGATAACTAATTATGAAAAATATTGCAAAATGGCTGTCAATCTTCTCTTAAGACTTTCCCGGTTTCAGCAAAATATTATGGTACCAGTATAGGTTAATGGAGTATGTATCACTGCTACCATAATTTTCGCATACCGGGTGCACATGCGGCATGCTTTTCGCATTGACGGAAGGTTGCATTATCATTATTTGCTTTCACCAATAGGCTGTTATCCATTTCTCCAAATGAAAAAACAATATTATTCGTTTTATCGTTATTTCATATTCAGGGAATGTTCTTAATATTTTATTTTCTATATCAATCAAAGTGGTTGGTAATAAGATCGCAAAACTCTATATACCTACTAATCAGCCGATTTGAACAAATGTTTTCACTTATTCATGATTCAAGATAGTCAGTGATGGCCCTCCAACGTTTTTTTCTGTTATGTGTGAGTGAGTCACAAAAACTGGTTTGAATTATATATGTAATTCGAGGGTCAGTGCCACGATGTAGTAAGCATACTTCATTGCCATTATGATTATGGAAAATGAGTTAAACTAAATTGAAGTTTTCTGTCAGATATTTGTCTCATTTTTCCACTTTGTGGAAATGTATGCAGGGAGGGGTTTGATAAACCGTAGTCGGAATTATTTCTTTTCATTTAAAATGAAGTAAATTAAATAAAATTAAGTAATTTATTCTCTATCGAAAATATACTTTAATTTACTTCCGATGATCATGATTAATGGATCAGTATGTTTACGAAAAACGTTGGAATTATATAGTGTCTCATCTAAATAATTTGATGTTAAATGTTTTGATTCATATTCTGAGAAATTTCATACTTTCAAGCACATTATTTTTATGATAGTCTTTTAATGGTAAGATTTATAGCAATGATAAATTTGGTTCAGTTTCCAGCATTTCTAGGTTTGTTTACCAGTGGAAATGAAAATTATTATTCAGAGTGAATGGAATGAGCACATTGGAAAATCTAAACGAAGACATACATAATGATAAATTTGTACTTTCAGAATAGTTCAAAATCAATTGTTTTTACTAATAGGAAAAGAACCAAAAAATGCAGTGGACTGATTTTTATCAGTCTGTTATTAAGGAAACATTTCATAGAAATGTTTACATGTCAACATTATCAGACCAAAAACGGGATCGGTTTGTAACTGACCCATGAAAAAGACCCAACACCCAACGCTTTGAACAACTAACTGGAATATACTGAAACCGGGTGCACATGCGGCATGCTTTTCGCATTGACGGAAGGTTGCATTATCATTATTTGCTTTCACCAATAGGCTGTTATCCATTTCTCCAAATGAAAAAACAATATTATTCGTTTTAGAACTTTTTGATACCAGGCAATTAGACCATTATTGGAGTAATAACATGTTAACTATAGCAGCGTTTGCCTGATTAGCAAATCATTCACATTGAGCACAGCTTAGTATGAAAGACACGTGTCATCAGCAAACTGTACAGTACAATTTTGGTGATTCACATTTGAGATATCGTTGACAAATAAAAGAAAGAAGATAGGTTCAACGACACTACCATGTGGAACTCCTGTTTCAATGTCACGTTCTTCTGATAAATATGATCCAGATTCGAGTCTCACCTTGACACTTTGATTTCTCTCGGTCGAATAGGTTTCAGACCTCAAGGTTAAAAAGTTTATTCAGAAGCAGTTTATGATTGATTGTGTCAAACGCTCGTGACAGGTCAAAAAGAATGCCTATTGTTTTTTCACCATTTTCGAATTTTGAAAAGATATTATTGATTAAAGACTGAATGGCATATTGTGTTGATAAACCAACTTGGAATCAATATTGTGTCTTTAAAATGATATTGTACTTTGTACAGAAGGACTTTAGTCGAGATTGATAGGATTTCTCATAAATTTTAGAAAAAGAAAACAAAAATGCGAAGCCTCTATAATTGGAGATCAAGTGTTTATTGTTTTTTTGTGAACAGGTAGAACTGAAGCATGTTTGAGACACGATGGAAATACACCTTCCGTAAAAGATAGATTGACTAAATGGTGAGTGGTGCGATTATATTTGATGCGACGTTTAACAAGACTCTACCTGGTAATTCGTCTAGGTTACTGAAACTCATTGGTGGAATGGATTCAAGTAAATAAAAAAGCTCAGCTTCTTCTAATGGATGGAGGAAAAGTGAGTTCAATTTAATGTCAATGTTTGCTCCCGTAGCCGGATTTGTTTCGTCAACCAACGACCTTACAGATTAAAAAAAAATCGCTGAAGGTTTCAGATATTTCAGAACCTCCATTTATTTGAATACCATTTTCATTTTCAAAATGATTCGGTAAATATTTGGATACATTATTTGATGGTGTATTTTGTTTAGTTATATCCCAGGCGACTTTTGACTCATTTTCTGCATCGAGAAATTTGTTGCTAAAATATATTTTTTTAGACCAGTCAATTTTATCTACTTCTACAATTTCTCAAAAGTAACTATATTGTTGAATAATATTGAATCCGATCGCATTTTGCTAATATTGAAAATGGTATGGAGCAATATGCCTTCATCAATAATTTCTTTCGATATTCACATTTTTTGAGATTGCATCGGAAAAGATTGATCGAATAATTTAAGGAAAATATTACAGAATTTGGAAAGTTTGGTATTACAGTCTTCATTTCCAAAATATAAAAATTCCCAAGATTGTTTACCTAGTAGGTTATTGAAAAAATAAGTGTTTTGATTACTGAATGTTCGTTTTATAGACGTATAAAAGTTTGTTATTTGAGATATCATTTATTTGAAGCGATATGTATGGCAGTGCATGATCAGAAAAATTAGAATGTATTACGGTCGCAGGAATTTAGTTGGGTGTAGAGGCGAAAAGTAGATTTGCAACTGACTTGTATTCTAGAGGATTCGAAGATACATTGGTTCAGACTATAAGAAGAGAGTAAATCGTTGAAAAATTTGCAGTATTCCACAATCAATGTGACAGGTAATAGGCCTGTTGGAGTAAATTGACGAAAATAAATGCTACAAATATTTAGAAGTTCATGGATGCTACATTTTGGTATAATTTCCAAATATTCTGTTTTTCATAATTTTACCCAACGCTATGGACCAATCAGGGGTGAAAATGCCAACTCACAGATACTTATTGGACAACGAATTTAAAATCTCAAGCAAACAAATGAATTAACGTGTTATCAACATGCAAAAATCATTCTTGGGAATGCCAATCACTTTTGTTGGCGAAACATCGAGATTCTCTCATTACTAACGTCGGCCTAAAAACCCAAAACGAAATGGAAAGCTGTTAGGCTTTTAAACGGTCTTTCTGCAAAAATAGAACCAATAGGTCAAGTCACCATTAGAGCAATTTTCAGAAATTCCCAAACTAATAAATCTCAAAACATAATCACGAAAATGTTAACTTGTTTTCAACTGAAAGTTATTTGATTCGAAGACTTTTAATTGTTTGGGAACAAGAGTTTGAAGTTTCGAAACGAATGGTGTTTACGAGGAAACCAAGCTTTGACAAATTAATAACGAGTGCTGACTCAACAAATCCTGATTTTGTGATGGAGCAATAATTTCATGAACGTATTGAGATATAGTGAAGCATTGTAGTTGCTTATCTATGCTAGCATAATTTAAAATCGTTGTATTGTAACAAAACTCGCTTTGAGCGGAAAAAATTGTATGCATTAGAACAACAAATTAGTGTTGCCTGTCATACAAAATTTGGAATGTATGAGGTTTCTACTCGACCACAGCCTTTCTGATGAATTTGAGAGCTGATGATGAAATGGCAACGTAATTACAAACCATGGCCCGTAATTATTCTAACCGTTACGGTTGACTCTAACGTTACTACGAGCCAATCAATTTTATATACATTGGTTGATATAAATATGTGAATGATTCAAACATCAAATAATTCCAATGCGGTTAAAGAACCGTACGTAACAGTTTTTTTTAGTTTCATGTTTTCTTATCCGTCCTGTTTGGAGAAGTTGCAGGTGAAAAATGGTAGATTATGATATTGGTGTATGAGCAAGCATTTGAAGCATCCTCAACGAGTATAACGGAACAACGAAAGATATTGGATTGTTAGGAAACCGCTCATTTAGTATTCTTTCCGTTTCATGCACCCAGCATCAGCATAAATCACAATGACTTCTTTTATAAAGGTCGAAGTCGAACCATTGTGATAATAAACAGAAGTGCAAAAAAAGTATCGAAACTGATAATAACTTAGAGAACTGTATTCGTAGATTGAATACATAAGTAGACAAATATTCACTTCACTTTCTCATTGAGTAGTACACAAACAAAAAAAATATTTTTGATCGAGCATTTTTTTAGTAAAATATCATTCGAGAATAACAATAATATAATAATAATAATCTTTAATGATCCAACAACCAATTAAAAGGCAAAATAAAAAACAATCAATATTGTACATTATAAACAAATTATGAATTTAAACATAATATCAAGGGTGTTTTGAAACTGAATGCTGATCCTGAGGGTGATAATCATGTGGTGATTCTAATAAAAATATACTTTATAAGAACACAGGCCCGCCTGCTTTATTTATGAGGTATATACAGGGATGTTGAAGTTTCTAATCAAAATAATGATAAGCCAATGTGTTTTTAAAATAATTAGTATTTTTAAAGATAGATAGATAGATGTATCTGAAGCGGTCATCTCAAACAGTTGAAAAACTCAAGTCGTATAAAATATAATCAAAATAAATGATTTTACATAATATTCAGTACAATACAAAATACAAATGCCTCTTGAAATAACTAAAAATAACTAGAAATAACTCTAATAAAGTGAGTACACTCATATTATAAATATCACTTTAATGGGTGTAAAATTAAAAATTCCATTCAGCTGAAATAAAGTTGTTTCTCCATGAATTCTTGTAATAAATATGTGATGTGCCAATGTCACATAACAGATCAAAATCATGTGATTTAAAAATTTGTCCTGAGTGAAATTATTTAATAATCAAACAAAAAATGTTATGGAATTCAATAGATGCATATTAGTGGTGAGTAGCGAAGCGGTTAGATGTCGGCCATTGAAACTTCTACTACCGCTTGGCCAGGTTCGATTCCTGGTGTGTGAGAAATTTTTTCTCAATTTCATTGGAGTTGATAGGCGATATGAATTGTCTTCATATTGAAGTCGACACGCAGTCGGAGTGTTTTTCTGGAAATCAGAGATGGCCCTGAATACATACTTCGGCTGATAAATATAGAGGAAATCAAAGCTTCCAATTTACACAAAAATATATACTTGTAAAGTAACGCTTACAGTTGTTTCGACACACAGTGTCATCATCTGAGCTGAGTTATGAACTAAAGTAACGATTCGGTTTGTCTTAGGGATTCTCAATTAAGCTGAAAGGATCTGTCGATTCAATTGGGTTGAACTAGCCTCTGCTGATGATTGGCAAGGATCATAAAACCGGTAGGTAGGTGTTTTCCCCCTCAAATCGAAAACTTTGCTAAGTATTAGATATAGTTCAATAGTCGTAGGCGGCAGTAGTTGTTTTCTGTTGGATACTTGCCGACGATAATAGCTATTGTATAGGATTTTTGCGGAAGATTGGATAACGTAATCAACCATTTTTCATAATTCGTTTAATGGCCTTCCATCAAGAATTGTCGTCCCCTCCCTATAAATTTAATTATGATGATGAGCAGTTAAAGAAAGATATCACAACAGAGGTCCTATTAAAATGCAGATTGGGTGAGGTCATTTCCATAATTTCCATTACTACTTTTTTCATCTGCTTCATATTGAGTAATAGTTATTGTACATACAGGGTGGCCCTGTAGAAACGAAACAAGGCCGATTTGTCATATTTATCGTTCACATAAGAGAAAAAATGCTCGGACTCGTCGATTTTTATGGCGAGGGGAAAATATTTCGCACATATTCTCAACTATGTTACTTCAAGCTTTTTGGAGAAATTAGTTCCAACCTTTAAATGTTAAATGGTTTTAGTGGTCAAGCGATACTGCATTGTAAATGATACACGTTTAGAACAATAATCGGCTTAGAATCAAAATGTTTGTTTGGTGAAATCTTATACTGCCAAACTACCAAGGAATAAATTTTACGTCAGTTTGTTAATCCATCACAATAATGTATAGTATACTATTTACTATGAAAATTATCAAGTCATGAAAGTATTATCACTATCATTATTACAAATTTATCAAGGTGCTTGCATTTGGCCAGATTCGAATCCTTGGAATGAGAATAGTTTTCTCTATTTCATAGGAGTCAATATGCAACGTAATTTGTCTATATGCCAATCCCGACGTCTGTTGCTTGCTTGGAGTACGAGCCGACCACCAAAAACAGGTGAAAAGTGAATACGCCACCAAAAATCAGTTAGTCGCCCCGGAACGCCATGGCAAATAATAATTAAGTTACTGGATGAATCAGAATATTACTACTGCTGCAAATCAAACCATGCAAAAAAATATAGGTTTCACTTGAAATAAAAAAGTTGATAACGACTTTTGGCACACCCTGTACGTGCGTAGGTCTGGCAGGATATGTTTTTTACATTACATTTCTCTTGCACTATTAGTAGTTATTGCTGCATGATGGAATTCGGTGCTTCTGAAAAAAGAACTATAAATACTGCCGTACATTTTTTGTATTCCTTTGAGAATTGAATTGATGAATTATTTACATTCAATTCAACCGCAACACAGTGGGACAAGATTCCCAAAAAGTTGTAAAAAAATCAGAAATTGGTATTTAACCTGATAAGTGATTTATTTATTCATTCATGAGATAGAATGCAGCCCACTGAAAATGGAATTGTGGAAAAAGTAGGAAAAGTTAGATTACTGGCGGAGAATCAATATTGTCTGAATGAAAGTCGGGATAACTATCAATTAATACATATTTCGATTCAGAAATCAGCATCGGTGTCATCATCAGTTTCTTTTTCCTCTTCTTCTTCTGATAATAATGAATCGAATGGAGATGACACCTTCAACAATTTCAAAACTTCCACTGGCAATTCCTTTTTTTCATGATCCATCTGCTTGTAATGACTGGATCGCTACTGATTAAAAAAAGTTGAAAATATCTTCATTACTTTTTGATCTACTACACTTTCTTGAATTATGTTTTCTGTATGTTTTAAAATCTTTATTCCGTGATTCCTGAGCCTCCTCACTGAACTGTCCAATAGGTAGTAGTGCACAGGATATTATCTCAGTTCTATGTATTAAATATTTATGCACGGTTGGTGACATATTATACCAAGGATATAAAGAGGTAAAATACCTTGCCGTTTCATGCATAAGATCGAAATCTATCAACATCAATTACAAAACCACTTGCGACAGCTATCATTACGACATGTTTTTTTTTATCAATTCTATATCAATTTTTGTTTATTCTGCTGACAACTCTGCATTTTTGAAGAATCTCCTTGCCATATTGCCATCATTGGTGTTCCCAAAACCAGGCTTAGGAGTGTCGACAATTAAACCACATCGATCTTTAAACTCTTTCTGAATCCTGGCGTTATTTTTTGACACTATATCTTTGTATTTTCCTCGAGCTTGCTATTTTTTTATCGGCAATTTATACGCTATGTGAAGCAGACACTCAAACATGCGAATCCATCCATGCAATACTGACAAACCAAATTCCAAGTTCTCAGTGTTTACGCTTCTGCTAATCATGTCTTCTATGTTATTGAACATTTTTGATGTCGTGCCACACAAGAAACATTTCTGTGTTGAAGATGTATGTAAGCGCATTACAAACTTTCCCATCAATCATGGCAAAGATCAATTTGTGGGCCACTGTGAAATTTTTATTTTGCACTAGTATCTACTGTAGAATTTTGTAAAGCATGAATTTCGTTATCTACTCTATTCTTCTCTGCAACTGAAAGTTGCGTGAATTCTTTAATAAATTCCATTTTCATTGGTCGACAGTATAGAGTCGAAGTAGGACTCGGATTTTGCCATATCAACTTTTTTTTACATGTCATGCGAACTGGAACCATACATGTAAGAAATACAGCAGAATCGCTGGCTTCAGTACCATAGAAGGCTTGCTTGTAGGAGCTATATCCTGATGAACCATCAAAACCCCACTTTGTGAGCAAGCAAAGTTGATCTGACTCCGAGTCTGCACCATGAGCAGCCACAACTTCTTCAATACTTAGCAGTAGTCTTTGGAAAGTATGGTTCAGTAGATCCTGTACTTCTAGTGATGTTTGTCACGTGGATATTTTCAGGGTAACAATTTTTCTTTACACCTTGTACTAGCTTGTACGACGGGAACCTATCCGGAGCACTTGTACTCACAACCGTCATATTGGTGCCGCGATAATTTTTCACTAATTAACACGGAAAGAGCATTTCCTCCTGACATAGTATATTGTGACCTGGAATGTTTTGACTTCTGATATGCAGCCTTATATTTTGTTGCTCGTGTTGGGGTAGTTGTATCTCTCATCACTTGGGAAGCTTCAGATTTTCCTTCAGATCTCAAATTTATTTGAGCGGCAAAGCTCTGTACAGCTCCTGATGTAGACTCTCGCAATACTTGGGTTTTGAGTCTCTTCGATCTTTCAGAACTGAATTCGAAATCCTTCTCTGGTCGACCGCGACCACGACTTGATGGAGTTGTGTTGACTTGGGGATGAACACAGTGATTGGTCTCTAGCTATTCCTTGTTTCTTGCGATTAAAAAGGCATACGTACGGGAAGCCTTGAGCCATCGGTATTTGTATTTCGACTTAAACAATATAAATGCTCTTCTATTCTTCTCATTACTCAATAAAATAGGTAATTCCGATGCCAGAGATAATGAGTCAACGGATTATATATGGCTATTGTGCTGTTTTTTTTCTTCTACCAGGAAATCTGACAGGGCCAATGAACTGTGAGAAGACACCGTCGATTCCACATTGACAGAAATTTTTGAACGTGATGATCGTTACAATGAGAATTAGTTGACATTTCAGCAAGATGGGACACCTCCTCACTATCACCTTGCGGTTTATCAGCATTTGACGGAAACGTTTCCTGGGATATGGATCGGCCAAAGAGGAGCAGTGGAGAGGTCCGCAAGGTCACCAGATTTAAACCCGCTATTTTTTTGTGAGGTCACTTGAATAATATATTTTATGAAACCGAATGATTTACGTCAACGGAGCATTAATGAATGTCGGAACATTATACATGTAATGCTTCAGAACGTCCGAAATCGTTTTGAACAAAACTTCTCTTACTGCATGAAAGCAGGAGGCCAATAATTTTAACGCTTGTTGAAATAAAATGTAAAATAGAAGGCAAATTTGTAATGTTCATTTATCAAATCAACACTCCACTTTTGAAGGTTACCAAAAACCTGGAAGAACTTACTTTTTTCTTAAAAAAATTTCATGAAATAATTCAAGTCGAAAGTTGATACGAATTTTAATGTGGACTTGCCAAACATTAACAATTATTTCTCGAGAACTACGACATCGAAGTAACAAAATTAGAAAGCGTTGGAAAGAGCATTCGATGACCTCTAAAATGCAGTATCTCATGAACCATAATTCCATTGAAGAATTAAGGGTTGGGGAACTAACCCCTCTGATGGGCTTGACCTGACAAAGTTGAGAATGTGCGCGAAAGACCCCCCTTGCAATAAAAATCATCGACGGATCCGAATGTTTTTTTTTTCTACGAACGATAAATATAGAATAGCAATCTTTATTGTTTTCACTGGGCCACTCTATATATTTTATTGGCGATCGCAAGATGAAAATTGTTCGTGCTATGGAGCAGTAAAAAGTAACTGAACAGTTACTGAATTTTTTGCAGCCTGGAAGTTCAACTCATCAACGTAATAGAGTAAAAATTTATTGAATTTTACTTTTTTATAACTTTTGAATGGCTAGGCTGATTTGGAAAGAAATGGCAGGAGATATACAAAAATCATTTGAAAGAAGGCTTCGTAAGACCCATGCGAGACAAAAAAAAATATTGTAACCCTTGGCATTAAATGACGTCACGCGAAAAATTTTACGCCTGCTCCCCTGAGGGCGCTTTATATAGAACGCTGTTCTGAATAACTTGTTTTTTCTATTCAACAAATATTTAAGAAATGGCACCCAGCCGCGGTCTTGAACTATGGAAACAACTTATTCACCTCATAATGTAACATTTTCACCCTTATCATTTCATAAAATTATAATTCCAAGCAGTTCAAAGGTTAGCTGGAGGGAAGGATGTTTAAAACCGCACTGTATGTGATACATCAATCGACAGGGCCTTGAATAGCAGAATAGATGTAAATAAACTCGATATGCGGGCTCCTTACTCTTGGTATTTTCTTGCTCTATATTTAGCTCCCTCGTGATTCCTTTTTTTGCATTCATTATAGCGTAATGAGATATAACCCAAAGAAAGTGTTTTATAACGCCTAAGAACATGTACTAATTTTTTACCACTCTTTTGGCAACGCCGCAACATACGACTACGTTTTCTCACAGAATACGGCAAAAGCAATAGTGCCGCCTGGAGAGGAAGTCAGCAATTAAGGGGCGGTGTCTTAATTTATCTTCCAGAATGACACAGTTGTGCCTTGATTAAATATTGTTTCGAAAATTGGAAGCCGTGGCTGACCCGTATTACGTAATTCAGCGAAGGGTTCCAGAAGATAGGGCCAATATAAATTGAATGAATGCCTTATATAAAGAACGGAGAAGTGTGGAATGTGTGTTGATAACTGTAAGCCGTGTTCGGGCAGCAGTGTCTATAGTGAGAACGTTTAGTTCATTATGTTAGAATTAACGAATAAGTAACTCTCGAGGCTGTTCATTATTAAAAGATGTTTTTTCGCAAAACTATAGAAAACGGAGTTTCAGGTTGAAAGCTTGAAACATGCTTGATTTCATTTGTAGAGAAATGAATGGAAAAGTAGCATATGTATGTAGCAATAGTACCGATAGTAAGTATAGTATGTTTTATACAGAGATGTAATTTTAGTGAGAATATTCAAATTGAATGATTTATCTTTGAAATCCAGTTTGACATACGATAAAAGGTTTAGATGATGAAACGCAATAAAAAATAGTAACTGCGAAAGTTTCGATCAGTAGAGAAATATTTTGATATCTCAACAATATATATGTTACTCAATGCTTTCAAACATTCCGTATACTTGATAGATAATAAAACATACATAATGAAGTGTCTTAATGCCCATTGGCTCTCCCCAAAGAAGTGATGATAACATAAAAGGGTGATTTGCAATCACGGTATTTGTACGATATGTCAGTTTACGTCTTAACTCAATGCATTCATTCATTCAGATAACGTTGTTTGACACTGTTCAAGTGATCTCTAATATTTATGATTCATAAAAATAACTAGATCTGTTCTTCCCATCACTGATCACTTTCACAGTTACTGTAAACTTTTCGACCCTCAGATGCCATTGTTTGTATCAGGTTCAAAGAATATTAATTTTTCATCAACTTTACAACTATAGATTCACAGAAAAAGAAAAATAATCCATGTTTAGAAAAACATTATAAGTGCCAACCAAAAGAAGGTTGAAATAATAAGATTTGGAAATGTTCAGCTCCAAGAATGTCTCTCTGTTATGACTTCCGAAAATTGTCTGTTGCTAGATAGATAGATCTTTTTTGAGAACAGCTGTACTATTCTATTTCTCTACCATGAATTCAACAATAATGATATCTCATTTATTTCATCGACTATAGAATTCTATGGTACACCGAATCCTAACCCAGGAATATATTTTTTCAAAACAATCAGCGGCATTCTGCCAAATCCACTAGAATTTTTGGTGATAAGAACCAATTGGATTCGCCTCATGAAACAACATACTTGATAATGATTGAATTAGCAATACGTAAGGCTATGACCTCTGCAGAAGTTTGAAGAAAACTAGATTTCAACAACTGTTAACTACCTTCATCTTGTAACTAGCCCTTTGGACGGGTAGAAAAAAACATGCCCCTGTTGTTCACCGGAATCAATATAAATGACCGTTACTCAATGAAATTGAAAGTTATTGAAACACACTATAATATTCTTTGAAAATATTGTTTTAGATAAGTGGTATGCGAGTCCGCCAATAGGTATATGTAATTTCAGAGCATTCGCCAATATTGCGGATGGCTGAAGCTCGTGTAGTTCAGTGCACATCAAGTCAAGTAACAAGGTTGGCTGGCTAGTTTGGTGTGAATAAATGCCTAGGACAGGAAGACTTGTGCTAAACTTCACACAAACACAATACTCACTCCTTCTCTTCTTTACACTAATCATATTTTTCGCTTTCGACTATTCGCGTTGGAAGGAAAAAGGAGACCTGTCCTATGGAATTATACAAAACTATTTCGTAACAAATAATTCTTCAACATATTCGACATCTCTCTACTTATCCACTATAGTTGTCTTCAAAATGGAGTAGTTTAAGTTTGTTAATTATATTGTCGATCACCCGACCCCAGGCGAATGAAGAACAGTCAACTGTACGTTCCAGATCGTATTATATCTGTATGTTCAAATTCAGTTTGAATCAAAATATCGAGTACTTTTTGCGTGAAAGAACATCAGTCGATACAGGCACTAGATCACTTTTATAAAGAGTGTTAATTCAATTTCGTTGTTACTACTTTCATTGGACAAAGGACCAAAGTAATCAAAGATTAACTGAAAACCAGATTTTTTATTTTCATTAGGCGTCTTTGATACACTGCCCTGAACAAGTTACCTGGCAGATTGGAGAGGTTGAATAGTTCAAGAATGTCGATCAATGGCGCCGGATACTTTCTATTTAACAGAGATACTTTCGAAATCCTTTTGTGCTGTGTTGTGATCGAATACTGGAGTCTGTTGTATATGTGGAGTTTCCGAGCGAAAGTGAATTTTTGTTTGTAACACCGGAAGTTCGTTATTTCATCCCTTCAATTCATTCACCTTCAGTTTCAATAGCGAAAATTCAACCTAGGACTGGAAATAAGGAATTTACAGCACATATACTGACGTTAATTCGATACACATTCGCTTCAACAGACGAAATTTGATTATCATTATTGATAGTGTACTGAGTTTTTGACCTTGAAAAACTTATTATAACTCTCATTTTTAATGATACTAAATTATAACTAGTAAGAGAAAATATGAAAGTGAAAATTTTCATTTTCATTCAGATAGTTGATTTTTTAGCAATATAGTTCTCATTGAAAATTCATGAAGACAAATGAAAATGATGGTAGTGTGTTTTCATTTAAAAAAAAATGTTCAATTATTTGAGAATATTTCTTTTTTCCAACATGAATACATTCCAAGAGTTAATCTTGTACAGTGGAAAATGGCGACTGAAGTTTATCCTTCAGTCGCAGTTGATTACATATTTTCAATGGAATCAAGGTACTAAAATTCTTTTAATAGATTCATTTCATGTTGAAAAGTTTTTCAACCTTTTGAAATTTGAAGAACGTTTAAACATTTTGTTATAGAGTTCGACATGGTATAGTTTTCAAAAATGAATAATGATAAATTAATTGAAAATCTAATATTACGCAACATCCTCTAGGAGTTTCATCGTCAAGCATATAACATAAAACTACTGTTGCAAGCTAACAAATATATTTGGAAGAGGAAAGTGAGATTCATATTTGTTTCAATCAGCTAAAGGAATAACCAACTATTTGATTATGTATTACGAATGGGGTTAGTCGGTGGCCAGTATGCATATTTCTACCGATTTTTGCACCAAACTGTCATTGATCAGAATTCGATTGGTCTAGAAAATATTGGATATGACTACAACAGCTGCTAGGATCGTCAATCTTTTGAGAAAAAATGATCAACTTTTTCAAATAAATCCCTTATACATTCTCTTGGTGTACAGTACAGTGCTCCCAAAATATGTATCCTTTGACGACAGTACTGTTGGCTTTTTGATGGGGGAGTGAGTAGAGGTCTACTAAACCCCCAAGCACTATCGGCATTAATATTCCTCGATTATTCTTATTCGGTCGAATATCTTGTGTAAGGAGCACCACCACGTTCAGCTTCCATCTATCAATAAATAGGATTTTGATATGCTCTGTTGGACTTCGAAAGAAGAGTCTGGTCTGCTTTATCCTGAAATTATTTCATCAGGATCTGGACTCACTGTTTAACCCTTACCCTCTTTACTGGTCAAGCAGTCAACCCTCTCATTTCCAGATATCCCCGAGTGCCCAAGAAACCATATAAAACTGATTTTGATGTTCCAGTCTGCTTATGACTATTATTATTTATTTTAATAGTATAAAAAATCATCTTTGCCAGACGTATAATGTTGCTAGATATATTTCAGCTTATTTTGAAGTCATTACGAATTATTCCATTGGAGGCTCATTACAAGAAATTGTAGTTCGAGTATCAGTCACAAAACGAATTATAAAATTACAATTGTTCAATGAGGCAAGAAAGTAGTAGATTAACTGATGCCGAAACAGTTTACAGTCGAGCATAGCAGGGCCAGGAATTCAATGAAGCCATTCAATTTGCTTTTCTGCTATTTTGACGATTTTTTTGGTACAGAATAGATTTTATGGATTTTCCAGGTTTCAGATAAAACCCCTCAATAGCAGAGCTTGTGCGAGCAAGGCCGATCCGGGACCTACAGGTAACGTACAAGTGGATTCCGAACCACTTGGCTCCGTGGCAGACGGTGGGTATCGTACCCATGCCATCTGAGGATCAATTCACTTATTGTTAAAATATATTTCGCAAATTATCACAAAAATTCCTTCAATGTAAGCCAAAAGACGGGCAGAGACGGAAAAGGAAAAATAAATCATTATTTCAGCACTTTTGCTATTAATTTTGTTGTCATCATTTAACTTTCATTGAACACGAAGTAGTTTAATCTGAATTACTCAACTATTGTATTTAGGAAGTTGCCTTTGAAAAAACAACATAAATGAAATTAGCTCGAGTGGTGTTTCAAAGAATTTGTCAAGTCAGGAGTTGATAATTAATTGTTTTTATTTGCTCAAGTGCTATTCGTTACGATTATACAATAAAACTTGATGACGAAATCTTTTCTGATGTTACTAATAACAACATTCACATTGCCCACAGCAGCGAAACACCAAAACGGTTATACAACATCGTCAAGGGTAAATTCGCTCATCAATACGTCATTATTACGTAAAATTCGCTGTCGCTATTAGCTAATTTCATGATGAGATGTATTTCAAAAGGTTAAACCACGAGTTCTTCAAAACTTATGGATAATTTTTCATTTCCATGAAAATTCTTCGTTTGCAAAAATATGAAAACAAACTGATTGATAAAATCACGAGTACGTTAGGAAAGAAGGAAGAAATTCAATCATTAGAAAATGTACAATTATTGAAAACACAGTTTCGTGAATGGATCGGGCAGCAGCACTTAATGTATCTTCCAACTCATTGGTGGATGTTACATTGGTTGATCTTGAGCTTGCTGTTTGTTACTATTTTTACCATAAATATGCTATGGTACGCCTCGTTATTTTGATAGCTTCTCGTCCCAGCAATCCTTTCTTTATCATATGAAAATCTAAAGTCGGTTAGCTTGAATGACTGGTTAGTTTTCATTTATTAGTGTTGAGGCTACATTTTTCTGCAGAGTTTTTCATTGTCTGTGTACTCTTTATTCCCACCCTGGCAAGTTTTACTGAATATTGTATTATATTCTAATCGTTCAGTTTCTTCATCTTCATTATTTATATTTCTTTTCGGAAATAATGCAATTTGCACCTTTGCTTCCACACTAGGAAAATTCATAAGAGTTTATGTTAAAACACTTCATTTGTACACCTCACTGCGTTTTTCATCACACGAATCGATGATACTCGTGTACTCTTCTTTCTCCAATGCGGCTATACTCTGCTTTCCACATCTCTGTAATTCCTTCATTTTTGCGTTTTGTACACCTCCTACTTTTTTAAATTCAATATCCTGTAACGGGCTGAAGCCGATTTTATAATCCGAATATTTCTCTCGTTTTCATTGGCAGTTGCATTTCAAATAGTTTTCAGCGAATACTCTTTGTAGACTTCGCTAGTAGATTTTTCATATTCGCCCCCAGTAAGTATTTTCTAAACTTGTAAAACTGTTCAAAATGATTCTAAATGCATATCTTTGTCTTTACAGTGTTTGGTGGAGAGCAATTATGTATTCAATTTTCTATATTATCTTGACCAAATCAGTTCGCGTTTTCTTTTTCAAATACACTTTTGTATGACTGAAAATATCACCAAATTCTGAATATCAAACAAAATTGTACCTAGGTCTTTTATGATCCAGAAAAGATATGTTGCACCCACGGCGCATACAATATATGATTTAGATATCTAGAAATTGGGAAACCTTACTGATGCTTTCTGACGATACTAAAAGATGGCGCCACAACTCTCATTGTTCAAGGTTAATTATTGAAAATTTCTTTTAAGGAATTGACCAGAAGGAACATGCAATTATTCGTTACACCTCATACCACGAAAAACAAACTAAATTTAACAAACATCAATAGTACGCTATCTTCATTCGAGTTCAGGAAACGTTTTTGAATTTGTTTACAAGTTTGTCCACAACGCAAGTCGACGTTTGCGGATTCCCTGCCAACTGCCATAAACTTGGAACTGTATTTTATGTTAACTGAGCAGCCTGAGCTTATGTTTACTTTTCGCGTCGTACAAGTATTGAGTGTTTATTGAAATGAATAGTGTATGTTATCATTATGCTGAAAAGTGATTGACTATTCATAAGAAGATGGCTTTTCATTCACATTGGTAAAATAAAAATGTATTGTAATGTTGCATATAAGCCAGTGCAATAGAATTGGCGCAGGTAACCCTGTTTACTTTTGACAGGTAAACAACGTTTTATGAAGGACCAGTTTTATCAACAGTAAAAACACAAGTGCTTTTTTTTATCGGATAAATTTGTTTTTGTAACGAAATAATTTTGCCAATCAGTAATTTTACAAGAAAAACTGACATGACAAAATCACGAGACCGATGGTCGAGCGATATTGTCAAATGTCAGTTTTTCGAGCAAAATTACTGATGGAAAAATTTTGAGTTAAAAATAAATTTATCCTTTAAAGAAAAGCTCGAGTGTTTTTTTGGCAAGATAAATTAACGACCGAATATATGAATGAACAACAACAATAATTATCTTTATTGATACAATAAAATTATTTAAATGAACAGTTATTAAATACACAATTGTTATAAATTGTTTGGTTTGGTGTACTGATTTCAAAATATTCTTCTCTGGTATTCACACATGTAGAATATTCATTTTGATTTTTCTCACTAGAGGCTCGTAAGGAACTAATAAGATTTTCGTGATGTTCAGGATCAATTATCAATAGAAGATGATGATGAGTGTCCCGATATCTTTATAAGTTGTTGGTTACTTACTCCTGCTTTGGCTAACTGGGAAACTGTACTAGCACGGTTCGAATGATTAGTAATTTTATTATTTGTGATGTCGAGTCCAATTTTAGATGCAGAATATTTGGTCCAAGTAGAAATCGTATTAATACCCAGTGGAACATTTTTGTACCAACCTTTGGAATTTTTATTTTTCCAAAAGGTATATAGAGTTAAAAAAAGTCGTTCAGATGTTATGTTTTCATTTCTTTTTTGTAACAGTAATTTTAACAATGCAACGGGACAAATACCTTCATCCATTTCATTTTTTGTTATCCATTTGATGTCTGCCAATTTTTTCGACCCACCCTGTGTCGTCTTTGAAAATATTGTATTGTATTCAAATCTTCTTGTTGAAGTTCCATCTTGATTTTTTTCTTCTTTAAAATGGTAAATTTTACAGTTTGCAGCTTCTCCCCCCCTCCAAGCTAATTCATAAGAAGCTATATAAAAGAATCTTTTCTGTAATCCCTCTGGGTTGTCTATATTCCACAATTTTGCCATTTTTACTATATCTTTCTTGTTCAATGCTACAGAACTTACTTTTCTTTTCTCGCATCACGAGCTTCTTTGAAAGTTATGTCGGCAAAAGGATCAAATTTAATATTGTATTCCTTGAAATACTTTCTTGAATCATCTTCGCAGTTGAATTCCAAAATTAATTTAACTGCATATTCTTTATAATCTTCTCCATTCCTCTTTTTCATATTATAGGCGCAATCCTTTAATATATCTGCTACTTCTTGTAACGGAGTTATTTTCGACAGTTCGTAATTTCGTACCATAAATTGTCTCCATATTGACGCTTTAGTAATTTTTGTGGATTGCGGGATTGCTTTTTATATATTTTTTGTTATTTGTTGAGTCGAAACTTCCCCAAAACGACTCATGTTGTAATGTTTCAGTATCAACTATCAACAATACTTAAATAACTGACAGGGCAGACATTAAAGTGACGTAAGCATACTAGATGTAGACGCTACAGAGGAACAGGCGTTTTTATCGGTGATAAAAAACGATGCACCTTTTTTATCGCTGTCAAAATGACAAAACAGTCATCTTTAAATGACACATTTTAAACAGGAGTTAATTTATCAAATGTAATACCACGAGTGCTTGAAATTTTATCGATAATTTTTCATTTTCCACGAAAACTCTTTGGCAAAAATATGAAAACAAACCGATAAAATCACGAGTCCTTTAGGACGAGTGATTTTATTTAAATTCAGTTTTTTTTAATGTTTTTGCCAAATAAACATGATTGAGTGATGAAAATAAAAAAATATCGATACAATTATCATTTCATCTTGCACGAAAATTTGTTTGCTTTGGTAATTGACAAATAACATGATAAAATCACGACACCGCAGGTGGAGTGATTTTATCTAATGTTATTTGGTCGAGCCATATTACAAGCTACCAAGTTTGAGTGGAACAACATTAAAGTTTATACGATGAAAACAAAACCTCGAGTGGTATTTATTGAGATAATTTAACGAATCAAATAAATGAATTATTGAACAAAAGTGAATAGAACATAATTTATTAAATTAAATCAATAATTCATTGAATAAAAAGTACATTTAACAGGAAATATTATTTAAATGTACAGTTAGTAAAAGTACTGTTTTGGTATACAATCCTACCCGAAGAAGACTGCTGAATTTGATTATTTTCCTCTCTTAGATTATTCACTAAAGTGGAATGATGCTGTGAGTCTAACTGAAGGTATGGCTTCAGAGAATTAGCGTTCGAATGTCCGGTCAGCTTGATAATTTGTTGTTCTGAGACTCCTGCTTTGGCAATAGTAGAAATAGTGCTAGCCTTATGGGAGTGATATTTAATTTTACAGATCTAGACCAATTTTTTCTGCAGAAATTCTGGTCCACTTTGAAATTTCGTTCACACCAATGGGCACATTTTTGTACCATCCCTTGGCATTTTCATTTTTCCAAAACGGATTTGGTGTTAGAAACAAAATATCTGAAGAAATATGTTTGTTTCGTTTTTCTAGAAGCATTTTCAACAATCTTACAGCACACACTTTCGGATTTTCTTTATTTGTAGTCAACTACTTACTTTCACTGCACCTTTTATCTCCACCTTGAGCTGTTTTAGAAAAGACCGTGTTGTACTCCACTCTGCCTGTCAATGTTCCATTATTGTATTTTTCGGCTTTGAAATAATAAATTTTACACCGCGCCCTTTCACCACCTCTCCAGGCTAATTCAAAAGCGGCGATATGAAAAAGTTTTTTTTGAAGTTCCATTGGAGTATTTTCATTCCACTGCTCTGCCATTTTTATAACTTCTTCTTTATTTAATGCTATAGAACCTTGTCTTCTTATCGTTATAATTCACAAATTACATAATCTTTTTCCATAAAAATTCAAAAAACTTCATACATCTCGATTCTTCATTAAATTTGGGGCGTTATACTTTAAAAATATATAAATACTTCGAACATGTGACTATCAATTTTTTTGTTAGGATCGTAATGGCCACTAATCTCCCATTTGGTCAAATTTAATAACGACAAAATTTGCGATTCGGTTTGGAATAATCATTGTAATAATTATTTAATAATCGACAATAAGCCGATCATTTTTATGAATAATACTCAATGAAACAAATTTCCAATATTAATTATATGACAATAGTGTGATTCATTCATTGATATCTACAGTAATGGTCCTATTATAACGTGAAAATTTCCGAATAAATGCACGATAGAAAGTGTTCAATTCTGTATATTAGAACATTGTAAATCTTTCTCTATTAGTGTTGATTCAAGACACGAAAGATCCCCTCAGTTCCCGCAATAAGCTCCAAAAGTAGCCCTATTAGTTTTCAATGAAAACTGAATTAGAATCTCATCTGGCATCGATTCACTTCGAACAAAATATCATTGAAGTGGAGAGTTTAACATTTAACCCATTGTCGATTTTCTGTAAAACAAGGACGATAAGATACTTTGGTCATACCATATGTTGGACAGAGATCTGTGTCCTCGTGCTGCAGTTACTTTTCTAATTAACAAAAGTTTTGCGAAACTGGCACCGGGTTTGTGTGTGGAGGAGCAAGTATTTCGTGAAAGGAAAACTATAGCTAATTCAGAAACTTCGAAGAGATTGGCTTCACGATAAGGCATGATTCGGGTAAGTCAATCGATATTTTCAAAGAATGTTCTAGCGCTTAATATACCTGTAGCTTTAAATAATAATAATCATGTTGATTTTCCACAGAGACACAACTTATTATAAATATAAGGTAATGCAAGTTTCGATCTGAAAAATGAACAAGATGTATTATTATGACTCGGTAATTGAAGTAACATTTCTTCATGATATTCTCCAAGATTTTGAATTGATTTGTATCCGATGATTTATATTTGCGTTAGTGTATTGCTATTACCAAATTTTTAGCATAATTTTCAGATAAGTAGGTGAGTTTATGACCGGCGTATCACCGATTACTTTTTTCAAAATACAGAATCTTTCATGCATGACTTCCAAAGTAAACTAGTTCAGGAGGTAACGGAGTAATGTAATCTTGGTACAAAAACCAAAACAATTTTTGAAGGGATATATGATCTGAAATTAGAGCTCTGAAAGACAACGCAGTGAAGACAATACTCTGCGAAGCTATGCTCTGAACATAGGATTGCTCTTAGACTTTCCATCATCTTTAAAATAATAGAAAGCAACGCGTTAGTTATGAAGTGGCTAGAAAATATGCTCACACATTTTTCCGGAGCTCCGGAGAGTTTGTGCAAGCAAGGAAAAGATCCGGTACTGGAGAACCAACATTTTTATAGTTCCAGAGCGAATGCTCTAACATCACGACTAACACGACAAAAGGTTGAATAGCTCGCAGAAAACTGGTGTCAATCCATCAGATTTCCAATTTTAATCTCTACAAGAGTTCGTTCATGGAAGATGATCTCAAGGTTATGCATGGTAATAGTGTTCAGAGTGAATCGTGAATGCTCAGACTTACATCATGTAAATATTAATAATAATAATATTCTTTATTGCAATAAATCAACTCAGGACATAGCACGTCAGGGTTTACAGAAATAGTTCATTAAAACAACATACAGTGACAATTCACGATAAGATTAAATAAAATAAATAAATAAATAGGACATATGCATAGTTACAAATTAAAAAAACATGACAGTAACAGTACAATTCGTTTGAATAGATATAGAAATCAAGTTAGAAATTATTGTGATTCAGTGATTCATGAGACAACAATATTACAATTCATTACCAGCTATCAAAACTGTAAAAAACCTTTTTTTTAGGTATTCTATTGTTAGATATTTGAATTTCTTCAAATTTTCAGTTTTTTCAATTGCTCTATAATGTGGACCTGTTTCAAAAAACGATGTTGAGTGTTTTGGTATACTCAGATTTGTTCTTCCTCTCGTGTTTATAGTCATTTGACTGGAATAAATATCGCAGTTTCTTGTGAAAATGTGGTAGTGTTTTTTGTGAAAGTTACCAATTGAAGAAAGTATACGGAGGGTACTGTTAAAATGTCCAGTTCTGTAAAGTATGGTTTACAAGATGTCCCATATGGTAATTTTTGCATAGAGCAAATTATATTGTTGTTTTAAAAATTGTTGTTTTTTCCGTTAACCAGCTGTCATCCCCATACGAACGACAGCCCTCAGAAGTCGAAACTTGTGCGAGCTAAGGATTAACGAGGTCTTACCTTTTAACGTGCGATTCCTAGCACGAGACCAGTGACCATGCTGGGAATCGAACCCACGTCCCTCTGAATGATAGACTAGCGCCCTACCATCATGACCACTGCGGCCCATAAACTTTTGGATTATAAATATTTTTTTTTTATGAAACAGATGAGCCCCAAATATAATGCCATATTGGATTATTGATTGAATGTGGGCATAATAATATACCTTCAGACTATCTAGTGAGACTTGGTCCCTTTTTGCTCGGATTACTCCTCCTGAAGAACGAAGTCTTGAATTCACTTTATTTACATGTGTGTCCCATTTGATACCACTGTCGACTGTGACTACTAAAAATTTAATATTACTCATTTCTGGGATAGATTTATGGTCCAGTTTGGCATAAGTGGATTCATGTCTATTTTTGGATCCCCTGAGAGAGATGAGACCTGTTTTGTTCGCATTCAGTTTCAACTCATTTTCAGCACTCCATTTGATCATTTTTTCTGCAACCCCAGATAAACCACTGGAGATAGCCCTTGTATCATTCCCAGACACTGCTACCGATGTATCATCTGTGAATTGACAAACTAAACCTGCACCAAGTGACTGTGGAAGATCATTGACATAACAGAAAAAATATTGGTAATAGTATAGACCCCTGTGGTCATTACTTTTTTAATTCACTTGTATATTATAATAGTATGAATTGTCTCAAAATTTCTTTAAAATTATTATAAGATTTTATTCCATGTTTTAAACTCAATAATTTTCAAGCACACACTTAAAAACTTCATTATGTTTTATGGTTCAATTATTTCATGTATATTGGAATAATTATTCTAATCAGTACCCCAATATAGTTCTAGAATCAATATAACCGAATATATCTAATAATAACCACATCGACTAATTAGTGCATCAAACATGTCACTGAGTTCTGCATTTAATGGCTGATTACCTCCATGGGTAATAACCGATATGTCCATTTGCTGTCTATAAACCGATGACACTATAATGACGTTTGGATCACTCAAATCAAGTTTGCTAAGCATCCTGAGAGCATGGCTGAGAGTTGAAGCGTTACCTTTTGATTAAACTAATAATTAGACCACGAAATTACTGTTCATAAATATGTCAGATGGACGAGCATCGCGAAATCCTGATCGATTCATTATATGTCCCCTTTCCTCCCAATATGAGATAAATGTGTACAAGGGGGTACTAGTTTTCTGTGTGGAAAAATATGTCTGAGAAAATATAAATAATGATATAATCTTTATCCTTTAAGATCATCATTCGATGTAGTTGTATGACTAATCGTAACATTATGTTTACCAAGAGAACCGAGCATCCTGATATATTCAGGAATAACGAATACATGTACCAAAAAGAAAAGATAGAATAACGTCATAGAGTCCATGTTGATAAAACATTCATGAAAATTAGATTTAACAAAAGCTGACCTCTTCAATTCCTTATTACAGTGCTCTAGAATAAGTATAACCCCCCCTCGCTATCAACTTCTTCATTTTCATATACTTAGCGAAACGCTCATTCAGCTCAATTTTTGTTTTCATTTTGGAGTTTTTTCCCAAAAATACAGGGTGATACTTGTACGAGATATGACGCCATTGTTAATTAAAAAAAAATAAAAAATTTCTATTATGGATAAAAACGAAATAACTTTTGGGAAGAATGATCGAATACATTAATTTTTATTCTTATCTTTGTGCTCCAAATCGGAAGGTGGGCTATCATCAGAATCATCCATTTTCAAAGATTTCACTAAAAATCTAATTGACCGCAGTGTTCGACAGTGAATAAATAATTTGGTGTTGCATTATCAACGAAATCGTAAGGCGCAGCTTGCTCACTATTTTTCATTATGAAAAACTCGAAAGTATATATATTTGGCTCAACGCCTCGCCCGGAAGTATTCACGGCTACTTGGCTAATATTTGGGGTTTATCGTGGATCAAACACTGGATATGAGAAAACATTACAATTCACAATAAAATTGCCAAAAACTATTTTTCTTTGGCCGTGTAAACAGTTGCTTACCGTTTCAGATTTTTATTACAGTTTTCAAATCAATCATTCAACCCCATTTCGATTACTGTGCTACTTTACTATCACAACTTGATGCGAATTATTTATACGCATTGCAAAAATGAATGCTTGGATTATTCCAAGCATACATATTTTATTGCTATGAAGTTGGACTGTGACTTTGTCCATCCAATTTTGAAAATAGTTTTGTATATTGGGATACCTATTTAAAATAAAGATTATTATTATTATTATAATGGCAGTCATTATGATCCTTATTACATAAATAACTATTACGGTACCTTTACGTGATGCAATTGACTACAACTCAAATGAACTATTGTGTTAGTTTTCTCAACGACAGCTATTTCCAACTCTCCTCATTAATAGCATGCTTTCCATGTTTTTCATTCTTAATCCCACAAGAATTTGTATAGCTATCAATAGTTCATTTCTACAAATTTTTAGAACAGTCTTTATGGTGCTGGGAAAAATTATCATGATATATTTTTATTTCTTCATTCAAGGAAAAGTCCCGTTATCAAACTAGACAGATGAGAACTGATGGCAGTGTCTGAGGAAAAATTTTTATGACAAACTTAATTGTGAAAACCGCATATTGATATCTATCAATCTTTTCTGAGTTACATGTTTTTCGAAAATGTGCATTTTCGAAAAGTTGCTGTAACTTTTTTCCTGTAAAAAATTTCTTGTTTCTATGAAACAATTTTCAACTAGAATTCAATGGTATAAGTGACTTATTTTTCAAAATAATCACAATAGAATGAGAATTTTGTTGTGCCCAAGTATAAGAATTGTAGCAGTTGAAAATGCTGACACTGCTCACATAAGCTTCGTCTGTCCAAATACAATTTAACGAAAAATCACGGTCTTGGTCACAATTTTTCAGAAACCACTGGCAAAAATCCATGCGGCCTTCAAAATCTCCTGGTCTGAGTTTATGTACTCTTCTGGTCCTGTATGGCTTATATTTGTACTTTCTCAGAGTCCGCCAAATGTTAGTTCTTGGTAGGCCTGTTGATATTTTCAAATTTTGCTTTGACGTTTCGGGAATACTTTCAACAGCTCCTAAAACGACTATCTCTTTCAACTCCTTATCCCAATTGGATTCAAATAATTTTGGCCTTTTATTTTCAAATTGTCCACCATCAATAAGGTGGTGTCGCAATCTTGCACAACTGTCTCTAGAAGGTTGTCTTCTTTCTGAAAACCTCTCGTGATACAAATTGCTTGCTGCTTCTGCCTTTTTCCGGTTTGTCATAATTCTCATACTTGGGAATGTGTTTGAAAATTGAACAGAAATCACGAAGTCTAGCTGGGAAACCTAAAAGCTCTGAATTTCGAAGATGACTCTAGCAAATCATCAAATGTGCCACATTTTTGGAATGGTAATTTTAAGTTCTATTGAAATATGCAGGAATATACAGGGTGCCTCATTAAAAAAACAAATTTTTCCATCAATAACTATGGGTATCTTATTTGAAAAAAGAAGTTTTTAAAAGGAAAAAAATTATAGAAACTTTTTTAAAATTCACAATTTCGAAAAACATGCTGTCACTCAGAAACTATGATAGATATCGATATGCGGTTTTCACCATTAGGTTTGTCATAAAATTTCACCTTCAGACACAGCTATCACTTTTCATCTATCTAGTTTGAAAACAGGATTTTTCTTTTAAAACTGTCCAATTTGGCCCACTCTGTACAATAGGTCATGTAAACATTCAATGTCCGCTGACCGGAGTTTGGACAGCTGAAATTGTACCAACTGGATGAAACTACTAGAAATCATTTTTATTAAAAATAATACACTGAATATCATTGAAGTTAGGTACGGCATTTGCAATTAAGTTGGTCAATTCGTCTAAATGTTTTTTTCAAGAATCTCTGGATATCACTTTGTTAATCTCATTTTAAAGGATTATTACGATCAATAACTCACCTGAAATAAGAAGAATATGTTGAAAATCTTTTTTTTTATAATTTTGACAATACTGCACTCAATAGTCTATAACGACTGACATCCCTTCATCTTCGACCAGGAGTCGTATGTTTGAATTTTAACGCGTGCGATATCAATGTTATATCTCTCTTCAATGCGCGGTGTTTGTATCGCTCTATGTCACTTCAAACGCATGAAAATGATTTCGCATGAATTCAAACATACGGTCCCAGAAAAGATGAGTTATTACTATACAAACCCATATCGGTTGTAGAAAAATAGGTCAGAATACAACACTCAGAATAAACAATAAACTGCAAATAGGAATTCAAGAAATCTTCCTTACGTTCCATTCAAAGAGAGATTGAAATTTACTTTTGTAAATACTCGGAAAAAGGAAAGAAAGAAACTGAAAGATTGCATCTCAACGTCTCATCTGCATTCCTATCGTGTTTATAATAAGTACCCAAATGAAAGATGAAAATTAAATGAATATTGTTATTTTTTCGACGATATTAACGCGAGTAATCCGGATTAAAAAAAACAAAGAAAGTGAAAAAGTTAATTTTAACGTAAGAATATCTCATTTGCATTCCAATTGTATTCATGGTGAGTAAATCCGAAATCGGAATTAAATATAAATAAACATTTATTTTTACCGACGATGTTAACGCATGTACCTTGAAACCTTATGAACTCTTCCGCAATGCTCTTGAAACCGAGCAAAATCCAGCATATCTCTTCTATTCGCTTTGCTATGTAGTAATAAAGGATTTGTGCTCCTAATACTATCATATATCTAACGCAAATCGCGCAAGTAATTACCTCGGTCTAAGCTAACTTTCTAGAACAGCGGGGTAAACGCCTCTAGTGTGCTTATCAATTATCCGATAATTTAATGTTTGTCATAAGAGCCAATTTGTCTTTAGCGCTAAAAGGATTCAAAAAGTGATGAACACAGAGTGGACTTTAAAAGCCATTCGGGAACAGGAACTGTAAACGAAATTGTGAACATTTGCAGAATTTACTACGGTGGAAGGGTTCTGTTGAAAGCATTGGGCGCCGCCGGCCGTTGCAAATAAAAAGCTCACCAAATTGAGACATTACGCGATATCTACGAAATATAATGAAATATCCAATGAAAAAAAAGACAACAACAGTTATTGGTATACATCTATCACGGCTTCTCTGTACTTTATTTCGATCAAGAAAGAAAAAATCAAATCTATTTCTGGATAATTAATAATTGAGATGATGCGCGTAAAAATTATATCTTTTGTGTATTCTGGTCATTTCGAATACAACACTGACAGTTGATGAACAAAATTCTGCGCAGCTTCTTCGGTATCTAACTTCAGTTAAGCCTTCCGTTATATTCTATATACTTAATGAATAAAGACCTTTATTATTATCATTTTTCATCCAATTGGAATATTCCATTAGGGCCTTGTCTCCAGAGCCCTCTTATTACAATAATACATTCTCGTTAGAAATTTTCCAATCAGGCCCTGTTTCAAGAGTCCGACACAATCGGAGGGTGCGCTGGATTATTTACCCTACTAACCATTCCCGACATCCATGGGGTGAGTGATCATTGGGTCAGAGAATCATGTGCGCTGAGCAGACGAAGGCATTCTGGATTCGTCCGGCTGGGATTGTGCATCACGACGAAACGGTATGATTCTCAGTTTCCAAAGCAGCGGGTCATTCTACCAAGTATTATAATTATAATTATGCTGGATACGTGCTACGCAATCCAAATGCGTTTTTGTCTAATTAGATTGCATGGATATTATTGGATAATTTAAAGCTTTTCCGATTTTTGATTCTTAAGTATAGTAAACTGATTTTGATGTTTTAAATGTGGAATTTCTAACAAATGGGAATTTCTATTACGAGTGAAAATATTCCAAAACAATCGATTTCTGAAAATGAGAATAACATATATGTAGAATTTTTCATAGGTGTTTCATTCGTGAACGAGCTCCGGAGAACTGAAAAACGAAAAGTAACAAAACATAAAATTAATAATTATTAGTTGATTATGTTGATCCCACTTCCATAATATATATATATATATATATATAAACAAATTATTTCACTTCGTTTCAAACTGAATAAAACCGTGTTCACAATATTTGAGGAACACGATAAGTTTTTTCAATGAATAATAATTTCAAAAAGCAAATTCCAGAAATTCAGAAAGAACATTCCGATTTTCTCATTTGGCACACAATCATTCTCCACTGGTTGGTTACAGTTCGATTATTTTATCTTTACCCGTGCGTCATCAATGTTATACGTATGAAATGAGTCGAGACGTTTTGTCAAAATAACGTCTAAATGTAGAATGCCGTGGCTAATATCCCGATAAAATTACAACGTGTAGGTAATAAAAAGAGGAATGAATTACTAAATGAACTAAATTAACATTTTCAAATTTATGGAAATGGCAAACCACCAGACAATGAGAGTTTTTCTTTAGTTCCAATAGAATACCGTGTGACACTCATGGGTACACCCCCCTTTTTTCCTTTCTTTTTTCCTTTCTTTTTTCCTTTATTTTCCAAATATGTCAAAAAGTGCCGTCCAGTGAGCATATTCAATGTTCCAACTTTCAAAAATATTGCTGGAGAAACGAAAGCGAAAAGGAATGAATCTGTTTGAAATTGTTTTTTCCGTCAACCAGCTGTCGTCCCCTTACGAACGGCAGCCCTTAGTAGTCGAAACTTGTACGAGCCAAGGATTAACGAGGTCTTACCATTTAACGTGCGATTCCTAGCACATGGTGTATTCCAATTATTATGAATCCAATGATACCAGGTTTGATAGGATAATGAAACATGGAGAGACAGATATGTTTTATGACTAAAACTCAGAAAAGGAATCTTTTAGACTTAGGTACTCAAACTTTTTCAATCACCTATTCGTGCATGGATGCAAGGACACACTGTATAATGATAAATAAATACTCAACACATGATTAACAAAAAATGTATTCATACATTTATTTATGTATTGCGAGCAGAACTATGTCCAGTTATGAAAGGAAAAACGGAATTAATATATTTAATCACTTTCATATTCAGAACTGTCACCAATGTTTATAATAATGGGTTTGATAACCATATCACAAAGGAGCTTTTCTTGTTCATACGATTTTTCAATGAAGGATTCAGTTTGTGTTGATGGAATGGGTTTATTTTCGTTTATTTTGATGTACACCGTTTTTCGAGATATTATAAGTGCATCTGCAAATCTCTAAAATACAGTAAAGAAATGTTATGACACTTCTTTTGTGGTTTAAATTGTTACCTCTTGAACATATGAAAGTGGTAAAAAAGGTCCACCATTCGCTCTTTCCCTTCCAATACAAATCGTTGTGCTTGTGAATTAGTTACAGGCATAATCTACAGAAGAGTTCAAATATATTGTGAATGTTTTTACCTGTATTTATAGAGTTAGGTAATGTGAGTTTGAAAGTTTTTATTGATCCCTTTCAATTTTTGGTCGTTGCTGGACGGTCGCGGACGGTCGATGCTGGTCGGTCAGTGTGATTTCTAGCTAATCGAACTGTATCATGAGAGAAACTGTATCATGAGAGGAAATGATTACATTCGTCCTGTATCCCCTTGCCGAAATCATGACAGAAATATACCTTGGCCAATATATGAAATGTCATTTTTCGGAGACTTCGCCAATATATATATTCTGAAACTAGAGTTTTCTATTAAGATTTCTATTTCACTGTGAAATTTATAGAAACTAAAAATATACGTATTATTTGTTTCATTCAAAAAATTAAATTTCTCTTCAGAACAATGTTTTCAAAAACGAACCTTGGCTTCCATACCATTCCTATGACGTATATTGTGAACCATAATATTTATACCTTCGCCAAATAGAAAAAAATAATTTATCAGAGACTTCGCCAATATATAAATTCGAAATCTGAAACAAAGTTATACTGATATTTTTATCTTACTGTAAAATTTTATAGAAATAAAAAATTTACTTTTATCCTTTCATTCGAAAGATCAAATTTTATTTCAGAAAAACATTTTTAAGCACGAACTTCGGTTCCCAAACCATTCCTATGACGTGATTATGAAAAGCCATGAGAAGTATACACACCTTCGCCCATATATGAAATGTCACTTTTCACAACGCCTTCGCCAATATATAGGGTGGCTACGGAAGTATTGCCTACGGAATATCTCAGTTATTGTATGAAGTAGGTTTGTGAAATTTGGAGCGTCGATATAATGACATAAGAGCTAGAATTTGAGTATATTGACATGTCGAAGTTAACTTCCGGTCTGACCGGAAGTAACATCAACTTTCTTGTTTTAAATGGAAACCCTATTTTTTTTTCTTTTCGCTTTATTCAGGATTCAATTCCCTTTCTAATGACATATCACAAATTGGTATCTAACCAGAAACTAGATCAGAAAAAAATTATTATTGAAATTCACCGAGTAGGCCGTGGAAGTAAAATGAAAGCCAAAATTGAAAAGTTGGCTGTGGAAACCATACGTCACTTGATAACAGTTGCTACTACTGTGATATTTTATTTTCATTCGTCGGCGTTATAAAAAGCCGCCAAAAAAAATATTGGAAAAATTGGGAAAAAAACAATACTTTGTAGGTCCATAACTTAAATAGGAACATACAACTTTTTCTTGCCTGTACTATTCAGCATAACCATTCCTTTCTAATGATATAATAGAAAGTAATTTTTTGAAATGAAATACCAAAAAACCCAATTATTATTATTCAAATAACAAAAAAACAGATTTATCGAAAAAAAAAAAATTCAAATTGATAGGATTAAAGATAAAATAAATTCAAAACAAATGTTCGAAATGCATTCCCTCAGCGTCAATACATTTATTGACTCTGGTGATATTTTCATGTAAAACGTTTCTCAATATTTGGGGCGTGATATCTTGGAAAGCTCTACGAATTTTTACTTCTAGCTCATGTAGAGTTGTAGGCTGTGTGGAATACACCCTATTTTTAAGATGCCCCCATAGAAAACAGTCGCACGGAGTAAGATCAGGTGACCTTGGTGGCCACCTGACTGGACCATGGGTTGTTATAAGTCTCTCTTGAAAGCGATTTTGAAGATAATTTCTCGCTATTCTTGAATTATGCGGAGGGGCGCCATCTTGCTGGAAGTACATTCTCTCAGTTATTTCCGCTGGTAGGTTGTTAATGAATTCCGAAATTTCATTCGTTAAAAAATTAAAGTATCTCTCTCCGGTTAGTTGGCCTTGAAAAAGAATGGGGCCAACAATATGAGTTCCAACTATTCCTGCCCAAACATTCACACCAAATCTCTCCTGGAAGCCACCTTGTCGAAACCGGTGCTCGTTTTCTATCGCCCAGTACCTGAAACAAAAGACCGTTCACACTTTTAGCACTTTACACTGCGACTATCGACAATAATCCAAATAAAGTACAGTACCTACCTTGTATTATTCCTGTTAAATAATCCATTGTTGGTAAATCTTGACTCGTCCGTAAACAAGATATAATAGTTACATAGGTAATTCTCAGCATTTTGTCGAAGAAACCAATTACAATATTCCAGGCGCCTTTCACCGTCATTTTCATACAAATGTTGATGCAACTGATTTTTTTCTGATCTAGTTTCTGGTTAGATACCAACTTGTGATATGTCATTAGAAAGGGAATTGAATGCTGAATAAAGCGAAAAAAAAAATAGGGTTTCCATTTAAAATAAGAAAGTTGATGTTACTTCCGGTCAGACCGGAAGTTAACTTCGACATGTCAATATGCTCAACTTCTAGCTCTTATGTCATTATATCGACGCTCCAAATTTCACGAACCTACTTCATACAATAACTGAGATATTCCGTAGGCAATACTTCCGTAGCCACCCGGTATATAAGATTCGGAAACTAGAAAGTTTTATTGAAATATTTTTTTAGCTTGAAGAAATGGAATATTATATACGTTTATTTTCCTCAATTCGAATAATTAAATTTCACTGTGGAAGCTATGATTACGTCGATATAGAGATCATGATAAAATGCGATTCTCTGCACCGGTTCGAAATTCTCGATTCCATCATGTGTAATGGACTAACAAATAGTAGGAAATACTTCTAATAATTCATAGTATAATTTCTCATTATTAATGGTCTTTCCTCAAGTAGTGTTGTCCCCTCTTCATGAATCGATTTGTGCTTCATTTTGAAGTCGCCCAAACAAATGGAGTGCTTTTTCTGGGACCTGAAGATGGCGCTGAATATATATTTCAGTATTTATCGTAGGAATTCCCAACAAAAGCTGGATTTTTCAATTCAATTGAGTTGAACTAGGTTTTGTGAAGTATCGAATAAATATAAATGAACGGTCATAGTGGGCGGTAGTTGTTTTCCGTTGGATAGTTTTGATATGATTGGATAATCGATTTTTCGTTATAATTTTGAGGGCCTTCCTTCAAAGAGTATCGTCCATCCTTCATGAATCACAAGTCACCTAAATTATTTCGTACAAATATAGAAAATATTACCAGAAATGTGAAAAAGGAATTTCGACATTTAAAATTAAATTATTTAAAATGTATGGCATCTACACATATATTAATATCAAATAGAGTAACACAACAAACAAACATTGGTAAACAACCAACAATTCTATTGAAAAATTACGCGTTTGTTTTTCCGAATATTTAAATGGGGACAGTTCAATCAATAATGTTATCATCGAAATTGAATGAGATTCACCTGAAGTGTCGGAATCTATATAATTTAAGAAGACTTTAAAGACTTTTACATACTGGATGCAAAATACTTTCAAGTTCTGTAGATAAAAAAAACGATTGCTTTGACATTTGATGCTTATTATATAAAATCTATATATTGTACTTGCCAAATCTAAAGGCTTCAACCGACTGTTCTTTGATGTTTTGTTTTTGAACTTACGTCATTCCAAAAAGTTTGTAAAGGGCACTTCCATAATATTTTTATAACAATTATGAATATTGCGAAAACAAATCATTGGAAGAAAGACGTAACTCGAGACAACTCCGAAAACAATTTCGTTTCGAGAAGTAATTTCATCATGGAAGTTGAGTTTTCTCCTCAGAACTTTTCGACATGCTACCACGAGTGATAACCGCTCTCTTCATTGCCCTTCGGAACTATAATGATATGTTTTGTCCTGTCTAGTTGAGTTTTACGAAGAAGTTTTCAAGTTGATGACTTCTGTCTCAACTTTTGACATTGGACGTATTAGATACGTTACAAAAATATTAATATACGAAGAATAAAATATATTGCATGAACTGCAAATATTACACATAGAACGTTACTTTCTATAATATTATTTCATCGGAAATTGGAAAAATTAGCATACTTTATTATTTGTTTCCATTTCTTCCGAAGTTATATTTTCTGTTGATAATACTTCTATTCTGTCCCTAGCTTATTCTTATCATAACATTATAAAATTTATCAAGTATGAATCAGTCAATAGCAAGTGGTCATGGTTTGCCTCTCATCCAGGCAGCCCGGGTCAATTCCCAGTACCTGCCACTGAACTGCTTTTGAGGCGTGTTTTCTGAGAAATACCAAACATTATTTCATCAAGAATTGGGAGAGTTAGCTCACTCATATTGTTTCCAAATCTCCCGAATTAATATTTCTGTTGTTAATACTTTCTGCGAGTTTTCGAAACAAGTTAGAAATTGGGACCGATTCAAAATTCGAGGGAAACTAGTTGGTGATCCTTAGACTAGAAGTTCTGTAGAGAATTATCATCTACGGTTGCAATGTGGGTGGAGTACAATATATTCCCGTTGATATGCAGGATTTTAGATAGGTACGTGTATAATTCGAGTTTGCTGTTATAGTTTTCAAACTATCTCCAACATCTAGTATGTCCATGGATTTGGTAATTATCCGGCAACGACGAATATTCTCATTGATTTGATAAGGACTTCTCCAGCTCAACTATCTATCCACTGAATCCTCAAAACTTATGTTTTCCATCACGACTTCCAGGTATGTCACAATCTTTGTTTCATATTCAAATTCAACGGAACGGATTTCAGTTATAGAGTTGAAGTACACGATACAGTGTATCTTCAAACAGTTTCCCTTTAAAAAATAGTACGAGAGCTGAACTCAACAATAACTATAGCAGCACGAATATTACATTTCAACTCCGCGACCGATCCCTCGATTCAACTTGGATAACCTTCCGAGATTTCTGTTGATTGCCGAGGAAATACTTCGAATTTCGATTTCTTGACTTTTCAGCGAGTCATAAGACATTATGTTGGTATAAACTACCTACTACGATGCGTAGAAATTCTCTAAAATCTACATGGACTTGGTCAACATGGCCCTTTTTTAGGCCTTTTAGAGTGCAGTCAACTCTAATGTTGTATAATATCGTTTACTTTTTCTTTTACTATTGAATAAAACATTGGTAACCTGAAAATAATTGGACATAAATATTGTTTGGAGTTGTAACGTAGTTCATACGTTCTCGGATGAAAGGCCATTAAATGCGACCCTAAACCGATTGTTTATTTACCATTCTGTTTGTGTTACTTCCATGTTTTCTATCTAGGATAATGATCATTTATTACCCAATATGTTTTTTTTAGTATCTCTATTTACTTGTGGAAAATGGTTATATATACTATTTGTACAGTTTTGGTTATTCACAAATCACATGAATAACATATCAGCACAATGATGGAATAGCTCTTGTTGCTGAGTTTTTTTCAGTAAAACATTTTCATATTTTATATTTATTATTGGCATGAGACATTTAAAGATGTCCCCAGTAAGCATAATTTGACAAGTGAGTTGAAATGAAACTTAAAATTACATTTTCTACATACAAATAAAAAAAAATTTATCATACCGAATCAGAGTGAATAGAAGAATTTGCAAATAACGCAATAAAAAATAATTATAGAAATAGCTTTTATTTGAATGCGCTTAAGAGAAAAAAATGTCGAATTTAATTCTCGAGACAAATTTTCCTATAATATAAAATTTCATATTATAACAAAATTGTGTGTTCATTATCTTCGTTTTAGCACAATTTCATTAAAAAAAATTATTTCGTACTTTTAGCATCAGAGTTAGTTTATTTATCAGTCTCACGGTACGTACCTCACCTTACTTGATACATACCTACAGGTCAAACTACGAAAATTATTCGACAATTCGATGTTTTTTTCCAAATTTTACGTTTCTTCAAATTTTTGTCTCGTGTTTTTGCATTTTTTTGGGAAGTCGGGGGTTCAGCCCTCTCCGAGCGATATTTACGTATTCTGTATCCAGCCATGGGGAGCAGAGGGGGAATTCCTACGTCGTCGTGTTCTCTATTAAGCCTTCAGAAAGGCAAAGCGGTAATCTTTTCTAATGTTATTGTATCATCACGTGATATTTCAACTACGATAGGATGAGAGAAAGTGGTTCTAATTCATCTTGCAAGATTTGAGCGGGAGGAACCACGAGCATCACGAATTTTAATTCTAACCGAGTAGCAGACTATATTTTCCCCACCATCAAACATTTTAAAATATTTTTAAATGAAAACGAACAAAAGATAATTTCCACACGAAATAATAACTATTATTTGAAAACACTGTTTATCAGAAAGGACTAATCTGGACTAACCAGAACTAATTTGTTAATCGCAAAGATGCATTAAAAATAAACTATTGAATTAAAAAAAAAATCCATTGTCGGTGGCTTCAACACAAGTTAAAATAAGTTTGATAAATATACGAGTCTCAATTATTCGGGTGTTTTGCTAGTAAACTTTCTAGTATATTATTTGTACTCTTTGTAATTTCAGGTGGTGTATTTTCACACTCTGATTCTGAATCACTGGATAAATTCATGATGCTTTTTATATTTTCGAATGAAAACGTGACAGCAATAATTTTGACACTATTGAATTTTGCCACTACGGTGACAGTCAACTGCGTCAAGGCTAATGTTATTATTACTAACCAGTTTGAGAATATTATTCTTATACAAGAGAGAGAATGTGAATACATTTGAATTGCATGGGGCAGAGGTGTTGCAGAATATTTCTTCAATCTCAAGAGAGAGAATTCCAGCATTCTGTATAATCAAATTTCATTTCAGAATTAGCAAATTCTGTGATGATCGTGGAGAAATTTATGACTGTATGCACGTCCGTATTGCAACACAGTTTTAATGAATTTTGGTTATGTCGGATATAAGCGAAAAGTGGCTCTTATAACTTTTTCTGCAGATTATGGAAAGAAAATCGAAGGATCTGTATACAACATGAAAGTTAATTTTTTGACAAGTAACTCAGCATCATGCATCTTCCGATTTCACCGGTGACATAAACTTTCGACTTTAAAACGAAACATCTTGTATATTCTTATTTTTATTGTCTCCATTTATGACATTCTGAATCACTTATCCAATTTTTTTATATTTTCAAATTATTGTTTAATTTAGACGGCTTTGGATACGTTCAAGTCACTAATTTCAGTTCTAGAATAAAGAGAAAAATACAACATCACTGTTTTCGGTCAAAATATATCTTCTATGTGATATTTAATTTTTAAATCGGTATCACTAATTTTCATATGGTTAAGAGAAAAAATCATTTTAATGCGATTAATTACATTTTAAGGTTTAAACTAAAATTTCCGTTGAAAAAACTACACTATTACGATATATCTTACTTAGAATGAAGCATCTACCAACACATGTATATTTAAGTTACTCGAAGCATTCAAATTTTAGTTCAATTGATATAATGATTCATTATAATAAAGAACTAAGAAAAATGTATCAAAATTTGTTCACGGAAGTTTGTTTCAAATCAAATAGTGTGTGATAATAAATCAATTGTAATAATAAAATCAGTGATACCAATTTAAATTAAATCTTTCATGGCATATACATTTTGACCGAGTGTATCCATTCCAATGGAGTCCTCCTAAAGCTCTTCTACTCCCGTTAACTGATTATGATACACATATTCGACCTTTTTTAATCCTATATATGGAGTGCAGCCCCAAAACACACACTGAAACTTTTAGATTTCATCCAAAAGAGAGCCATCCATCTCGTCGGTGATGCTTCGCTTACAAGCTCGTTTACTTCTTTGATTAGATATTTTCACGGGTGTCGAGTAATCATCGTTTTTCTGTCCCATTTAATTTACGGTCTCTTCATTTTCTTCATATTTTGTTATTTATGTGATTGCAAAGTATAAAACTCAAAGTATTACAGATAAAAATTACAATAACAAAATTCGAACTTTATAAATGTGAGTAAAAAAATCAAAATGTGTGAAATAGTTAATAGTAAGCCGTTAGATTTTCAAACTTCGCATTACATTTTCCAGTATACATCTTCTGAAATATCATCAATCGTTCCAACGTAAGCGATCTCATCGAGACTGACCCGTTGAGTTCAGTCTTCACATCCCTGACTGGTCACTTTCCCAGGGCTCTTTCATGCAACGAACGGCAAAGCTATGGAACACCCTTGGAAGGTGTTCCCTGAGGCATATAACCTGCAGATATTCACCATCAATTCCTACCTACTTTTTCTCGGCTCTCACGATGTTCTCTGAATATTACAGGATTTTCCTTTTCGTGATATCCAGAATTTTAAAAGAATTGTGAGAGAAAATAAATAAAATACAATAGGTATCCCATCAGATAATCGAAAGTTTATGTAACCTTTGGTAAAACCGGAAGTTGCAAGAAACTAAGTCCTTTGTCAAAAAAATGCAGTTTCATGTCGAATACATATTCTCCGAAATCCATTTCTCATGTTCAATAACAAAAAAATTATAGGGGCGAGTCACCTTCCGCGTACACCCGGTATAATAATAATGTTAATACACCCTCATAAACAGTCAAAGAGTGTACCCAACGGCATAGCCTGTGGTCCTCCGGGGTGACCTACTGATTCTTGGTGGGGTATTCACTTTTCAGAAAAATTCTTGGGGACTATGGTCTCGAACATCTGTCTGATGCGAGCAGACGTTTCAAGGCCACAGGCCTACATACCTGAGCTACCAGGTACACGGTATGTATCGGCGTATTAAAATTATTAATGCATTACTGCTATATCAAACAGATCTGAAAGTGAATTTACAATGAACGATCTCGCAAGGCTTATTGAATACATCCGAACTCAATTTAGTCAATTACATTGTTATATATGAGTTAAAATTGTGTATGGAAACGCTAAAATATCTGAAGAACGGTCTGTCCATACGCGATTGATACAGGGTGGTATTCATAAAAGCTATAAAAGTTTATTTCACAGATTTGTCACCCTCACAATTCAACAAAATGAAAAGGTCTGTTTAAGAAAACAGAGTAAAAACATTTGCTCAAGGTTTATGCAAACGACGCATACTTTCAAGTACACTTGCATCTTTTATTTCACTGATCGTGAATATAATATCATGAAGCGCTGCCTTACCTGAATAAAAACTGTTGTCGAGTAACTTTCAGTTTTCGTCTTATTTAATTATTTAGGTGATTAAAATTCCACATACAATAAATTGCAATATTAAAATTTGAACATTGAAAGTTTAACCAGACGTACCTACAGATAACATGATAAGACCAGAAATGTTATTCGAAATTGTCACACGAAGTGTCTTATAAAAATAATTCTAAATATTATATCTATGCCGACCACTTGTGAAAGTATATAATAACATTTTTTTTTAAATTACAGTACGGAATACATGTTACAAAAGATCCTTTAATGAACAACCACTTGTTTTTATTTTTTCGCCTACCATATATGAAAATAAATCACATCAACTGTAAAAATATGACCAAAAATAATGTTTATCTATCGGCCCTTGGGCTGCTAAATTGATAACACGAATTTTCAGGTTTTCACTATCTATATACCTTCGACTGTCACTTGCATACTTTGTTGTTTCCCGTTAATTTTCATTAATCGTTAGTGTGAATCAAAGTGTGTAAATTAAAAGAACAAAACTGTGAAATGATAACAAGTACGTTCTGATTCTGTATGTTTGTGATTGTGTGGATTAGTTAAAATTAATAAAAACTCAGACAGTGATGAAGAATTTACGAATACTTCACCTGACTTCCAAGAAAAAGCAATGTTTCTTTCTATCAGACCTAACAGAAAATGTATTATTGAAGTTATGTCTATATTTATAAAGCTAAGAGATATTTGTTATATTTTCCTATTTTTGTTTCTTTGGTGTTAAAAAAACAGTTGTGGAGTGATTTTTCAAAAGGCCATATTTCCATCCACACCCAAAAATAAACTTCTTCTTCTTCTAACGGCGATATAACCATTAAAAATAACCTATTTCCTATGAAGAAAGCAATATCTAAGCAGGAATTTCATACAAAAAGACATATTTCCACAAATGGTTCATACAATTATGTCTTTTTCTTTCAAATTCCTGTTTAGATATTGCTTTCTTCATAAGAAATAAGGTATTTTGAATAGTTCTTTAGCCGTTAGAAGATGCCTCTTAACCATAGGATTTGATTTTTGTCGAAGGTTTATTTTTGGGTGTAGATGAAAATATGGTCTTTTGAAAAACCACTCCTCAGTTGTGTGTCACACATGCAGAAAACACTTCAGCAGCCCTTAGCATTAGTTGACCTCGCTTAGCTTCGCTTGCTGATGCAACTAATAGCCGCGGGCTGCTAAAGCTCATTTTCCCCTCGTGACACAAACTATAGTACTTGTTAAATACATTTTCTGAACAGGGACAATCCAGTCGAACAGAGCGATATAATTATGGTTTTCATTTGTTGATCATTCTGTGAGAGGCAAGATATTTTTTTTTATATTTATAAGTCGATAGTGCGTCAAAAAATGATGAGCAGTCTTCCTTTCAACTCGATACACTCCAGATGTGAATTTTCAGTTATGTATTTATTGTTTGTATATATTCTGTTAACTTTTCATAAGGCTTCTTGATCCAAACTAGAGGAATAATTTAATTTTTATTACCAAATATTCAGTTTTTTAAACGATATTTCTCATTCCAATCAACCTTCATGTCCGTCGTTATAATAATTCTATTCAAAATTTGATAAATCAATTTTATCATTATTAAACTAGATTATTGTTTAACATCTCATCAAGATGTTAGTAAATAATCATTCATAGCAGCATAGAATCCAAGGGAAAAGGGGAATCTTTAATTCTTCGAGTTAGAAATCTAATTTCTTGAAAATGGAACCAACGTTCCCATATATTTAATAACATCAACGATTCCGCTCGGTCTCATCAAATGCGACAGAACGTTATTCAATTAGAAAGTAGCATTTTTAACAGAACCTAACAGTAAGATGTTTGATTTTGAAAACTTCGCAAAACATTTTCCAATATACCAATCTGCTCATAACAGTTTCCGTAGATATTATGGCCATAGGTTGATTAATATTGTGAAGCTCGATCTTGAATACTTATCCAAAAAAATTCAAGGGGACCAGGGGATTTGGGTGGCCATTCAATGAATTCCCCCAAACACATATTTCGGAATGGTATATCTGGTGTTGACTGACTTCATTTGAAGATGGAACTGTATGAATTTAATAATAACCCCAGCCTTCCATGCCACAATCATAAAAAACTTGCAAGTCGCTAGGTTTTTCATTTCTTGATCGGGAAACTGAGGAAGCTGGTTCCATAGAACTCTCCAATTAATCCAAAAATTAGGTACTATTTAAACTGGCCTCTGATAAAAAAGGACCTATTTTCTGGTTCTCCTATACAGGCCGTTTTTTTATCATGTGGTAACATTGCTATATTCTAAACCGTAATAGATACAAAGACAATTAAATGGGAAAAAAGGTAACCATTGTGGTGAGCAGTAAATTTACCATAGAAAATTTACGGGGATTCTCGCCCTTCCCAACTTATACAGGGATAACTGAAAATGCTGTTTTCGGTTTTTTACGTATAGAATTGATATTTCAGAAAATATTAAAAAATGAAAAAGGAAAGTTTTATTGTATTCAAAATGTACTAGAACTACGTAACGATAAATTTTTAATCAAACGATTCGTGTCAACACCGCCATCATCAACCTTTTTTTTTTTTCAAATACGGACCTGTCTATTTCATCACAAATATTGATAGAGCGATAAAATCACAATTCAGTGGTATAACACACTCGACATTTTTATAACGTTTCATATAAAATAACTAGCATAATCAGTGACAACAATTTTTAATTACGGTCCTGTCATTACGTAGTTTCTACGTGACTGGTATATTAATCGCTAAAATTTCTGCTGGATTTAGATTCTGATCGTTTTATATCATACACATTTCGATTTCATGGATTCTTCGATACTACATTTTTTTTCGGATAATTTGTTGGTTTTACGTTTTTAGATACTATTAAATAATTTTTCGATGGAATTATGTTTCGTTTTTTCAATTTGACGGTTTTATGATATGAATAGCTTAGGTTATTGAGATTTGCAATTACTTAGTTATATCATTTCAGTCTCTTTCGTTTAATAACGAATTCAGATCTATGAAAAATAGTTCTTACCGTTTTCGCGTATGATGCTTTATCAGTTCTTATACATAAACATTAGATGGATTTCTTTTCGAATCAAAAATCAGTTCTATACATTTAATTCTGCTATATTCAAGTTTTATATAAATGATTATTTCTCCATTTTATTGGTTTTACGTATTGACAGTTTTCTCATTTATCGTTAGTATGAAAAAAATTCTAGTATTCTTTGGCCCACCCCTACTTGTACATGCATTCACTTTCTGAAGCTGCTGGGTATATGACCATCCCTTCGGACCAAAGATTTTGCAAGATCAACAGCTATTGGCTTTTATTGTCCAAAATTAAAATGAAATACTTCACGTAAAACTCATTTCCAATTTTTGTACGAGCTCTACGTTATATGAATGAAAACTCGTTCTTCTTAAAATTCCACAACCGATGAATGATATATCTATTGTTTGGAGCTATTTGAAAATTGAATAAAATAGTTTTATTTTTATCGATTGCTGAACTTGATTCAGAGATATACTTTCTGTTGTTCTCTTTTTCGAAGGACCATCCACTGTTCTTATCTGATAAGGTTTTTTGAAAACTATCGCGACAGAAAGTTTGTATTGGGATAATGACCATTTATGGAGAAATTACAGAGAAACTAAGCGGAGAACAAAGAACATTGTAATGGAGAATGGCTTCTTAGTTCATCATGTCATCTTTTAAGCGTAACAGTCAACCAGTTACCAATAGTTTCGATGAACGCTGACCTTTGTTATATATAAGATTTATGATCTGAAAACTTATCCAGATTCATATCATCGTTCCCTCGTAATTCAAAATCCAATTTATAACCTGAAGTGGGCACTTTAAAATCACTCAATATCACATCCTGAAAACACAACTAACCACTTCAGAAACACACCTCTACTCAAATCATTCCAGCTACCGTCGGTTAAGCTGTGAAATACGACAAAATGCCAAACGAAAGTGACCAATGGAAAATTTGACGGGCTCAATCAGCTCTTGTTTTGAATCTGATATTTTGTACGCTAATGCAGAAAGAAAGAAATATGAAATAAATGAAATTTACTGTTTTTGTTATACTTATATTTGTTAAACTAATAGGAGGTGGGTTACGTATAAATGTGAAAACAAATTGAAAAGCGAATTATTTAATAGTTTTACCATCTTTTCAGGACAACTCTGCATAAAGAAAACATAAAAAAAAATAATGGAAAATGCCTGTCCGCTAAATAATATAGAGCTCAATGCTTGTGTAAAACTTGCATCACACTATTGTTTATTAATTAATGCCTCTAAATCTAGTCTGATGTTCTCTGGCCCAAAAGTAGATAAAACAATACAACTGATATTAATATTTCAGAAGACAATGAGCCTCTTGTGAAAGTGAAATTTGCAAAAAACCTAGGTGTTTTAATTGACACGGATATGGGGTTCGAGAAGCATGTGAACCAGTTGTTAAACAAGCATATTCTTCACTGAAATTGATATATGCATGGCAGCAGGCATATTTTTCCTTCGAATGTCAAATCTACCTTATGTGAAGCGCTGGTGTTATCAATCTTCAATTATGCTCATACTCTATATGGCCCAAATTTTATAAATCAGTATAAGACCAAAATTAAGGAAGTTCAAAACTGTTGCTTGACATTGATATATGGCATACGAAAACATCAAAAAATTACACATAACTTACGAGAAGCTAATTGGTAAGGTATCGCGCTGCCAGTTTGAAAGATTTTTTTAAATAACATGGGGGTCATTCGAAACGTCTTTAATTCTTTTCACAACAGCAAAAATTTCAGACAGAAATATTCATCCAAAATAAAACGACAGTTTATAATATTAGAACTATTTCATGAGGATTCTTTAGAATAGATAGCATCAACAAGCTCTATAGTGATTAAATAATTTTTTGGGATGCACTAAAGTGCTTTTTTCCTCAAAATTGCAGATGATTGCTATCTTCGAAAGAAATTCAAATGACAAGCTAGGTTGAGTAATACCTCGTTTTATTGTATTTAAGCAAAATTGAGGAAATTATTTCCTATATGTCGTTCTGAGGAACTTTGTAGATACCAAAAAACATTTTATTTTACTCAAGGTCGTTAATAGCCATCTGTTTCAAAGAATCCTCTTATGAAATTACATTTCGTTTCGGATGAATATTTTTGTTTTAAATTTGGCTGTTGTATAGAGAATTGAGGTTTCACTCGACCCCCAAAGCCATTTAAAAATATCTCTCAGAATGGAGGCCCGACGCCAAAAAAAGAGCTTAATAATCACCACTTCACAAAAAAATAAACAAAGAAAAATGTCGATCCTTCCAAAAGTTACCGAGTAGAAATTTTCTTGTTTTCAAGGGCCATTCATTATATCTGGAAGTTCGAAAGGAACCATTTTCTTTTTCCCTGTTCATGAATACCCACAAATTCAGTTTAGTTATCAGATACCAGCTATACGTATACGTATGTGGACTGATCAAGATATGTGTAATACACCTGTTGTATGTAATCTGGGAAGTAATCGTTCAGTACAATACACCCTAGCTATCATACAACAACGACCAGGACACTTCAGATTTATGGGGTTGTAAAGCTGGGTCGAATCGATAACCCCAATAATATACTGGAAGCGAGAACGTGCGGGGTTCAAATGCCTGGAACAATAATTCTAAGATGTGCTTTATAGATATAGGAAAAACTCTTCATTTTTATTTCTTTGCTCGAGACTGGTTGCAAGTACCACATTTCGATGAATGTCAGTTTATAATTAGTATTATCAAATTAGCATGAAAAAAAAAGATTTGTCAATTCAACTAACTTTATTTGCTTACTTTTATTTGTTTGACCCGACTAAATATAATTCATCTCAATGAGCAGTTGTTATCTTTTGATGGCATAAATTTATTCAATTATTTACGTATTGAATGAAGCCCTTCTTAATTTATCTCAAGTTGTTGATTACATCAAATCAAATATAATATTAATTCAGAACAACCAAATCAGTTCCCACAAATCACATAACTATTATTAAATGAAATTTTTTTCAACTAACTTTAAGCGAATCACCATGATATCTAAGGGGTGGCCCATCGAAAACGCACCGCAAGGTATTACAGGGCGAGAAATAATGTTTTGGCAAAATCTAAAACCACGTCAAGATTTTTTGACAGGAAGACACATATTGACCTAAAAAGCAAAGTAAAACTTTCAACCCCCTAAGCAGGGGTGCAGGGGTGTCATTCCAAAAATGTTTTCAAAGGTGAAGGACGGTCAAGTAATACCCTATACACTACTGCATAGTATTTGAAAATCGATCCACTCTTTTAGAAAATATAGGGCGTTGAAACTCCAACAATAACGTGTGACGAAAAATGCAAAATTTGATTGAATTATACTTTAAAACTCATTTATTACAATGGGATTTCCAAAAATACCAACTTACACATTTAACTTCTGGGTGTGTTGCGTGTGTGACTCGTGGAAAATCCTTGGATTGGTGTCAGCCCCAGTAACGGCAACTGTGGCAATTCACTTAACCATTTAGGAAGAACACTCGTCCGAAAAACACGACGATCAAAGTCGTCTTCATTTACTTCGTGCACTAAGCGAATTTATAAGGATAGGATTCGTATTTTTTTAATCCATTCATTCCCGTTGTACTCATCTGAGTACAGGATGAAATTCAGCATATTAGAGCCATCTGAAGGTGAATTTCCAATATTAAACACTACCGAAATTTTCTCGTTACAGTTTTCTACCAAATATTATGAATGACAAAGACATATGCTCAAGATGTTGTTAGCTGAGAAATTATTTCGAAAAATGCGCGTCAGAAAGTAAACCCTAACTATACAATAATATTCAGTTTACATACTTTTTGTACATTTTGATTGATATTATTAACCATAAACCATCTTGAACTCGATACTCATTTGAGTACACCGGGATCTTTTGGATGCTTATGAAAAATACTTGTTCGACGCGACAGTAAAACATTTCTATTTACAGATCGGTTTACAGTTTCGATTGATCACGGCTGAATCATCAACTTCACACAGGAAAGGTTTTTTTTTTTTGGCTACAACTGTAGATGACGTCATCTTCTTCAGACGGAAAAATACTTTCCCACCCTGTAATTACTCGCGCTACGTTTTCGATGGGACCACCCTGTATATACTCAACAATAATATCTTATTGAACTGAATGATAAATATCTTCATACCAATACTAAAAATACCGAGAAATTTTGAATGAACGAGTTTGGGAAACCGATTCAAATTACTTTACATGGTTTCTTTGATAGATTTTATTGTAAAAAACTATTTGAAATATGTATCAAGAGTTATATGCTTTCAAAATCTGTATTCGAGTGTTGCATTTTAAGCTTATTTGTGGTTGATTTGAACTTGTTTTTCACTATCGGAATGCGAAAGGATTCTATTTGATATATTCTGATATGATCATAAATAAACCATTTTCCATAGTCTAATTAACTAATAGTAACTTATTTGAATGAATATTTTGAGTGAAGAGCAATGAAAATATTTTGTCAAATTGATATTTTATTGAATTCACCGATTTGACATAAATACTTGTTTGAATAAGTGATTTTGTTAAATCAATCATATAATTTTGTAGATCTGATCATATTTCTTATTTGATTCAACAAGGATAATTACATGGAAACAATATTCCGGTAAAAATAAGTTATGCAAGTAGTTAGTTGAATAAGATATTTAGTTAATGCAATTCAATTTTAGTTGATTGAATGTTTAAATTTGATCCACAACCAATATATAATTTCACTCATTTGAAAACTATATTTTGTCGTGCATATAAGACACTTTCATTCGTTTGGTTGAAACATTAAATTTGAATCAACCGTTTGGTTTCTTCTGTTTGCCAGATTGACTTTCAGCACTAGATTATACCAAGGTTGTAGAACATCTAACGTGGTTGACTGAGGTGAGTATTGAGTCCAGGGTGGCGACGAGAAGGTAAGAATACTGAACTTATCGGGTCGATCTCAATGAAACAGTAACGACTGACTGTATTCTATGAAAGTATCGACCATTAAAATATATTTATGCAAGAAAGGCAAATGGCCAACCTATCTGCTGTAGTCCCCAAGAGCAGTATCTTAATAAATGATGAAAACATGATGTGATTTGCAACTTTAGTAATGTATCTCGGGTGGGTTTACAAAGAAAGATATAGTGTCATCTGTCATAATGAAGTAATTCATGAAAAAAGAGGAAGATGGAATAGGAAAGAACTTCCACCTCGTTAATTTCACTACATCATGTCACAGCTCGTAAAGAATTGTTATGAAAAGTACCTATTTTTGTGATGAACATCAGGTTACTTCAAACAAATTATTAGTGTTACTGAAACTTTTGTAATTAAAAAAAATCGAAACAAATTGATTGAACAGAATTTTGATGGATTGTTCGGATTTTAATTCCATAAAATTATGCTAATTTTCATAAATGTTTTGAAAAATTCTTGACAAAATTGTTCCATGTAGTTTGCCTGTTCAAAATATTGGAACCACACTTACTAGTTTTCGAACACTAAAAAATTCCTCGTTTTCCAATGAATTGTAGATTTTATGTATTTTATTTTATATATTTAAGGGTTTTGATAGCTCTATGAACCGAATGAGTTGAAGACTTCTTATAGAGATGAAGTAAGTACATGAGAGAAACAGTTTAATATTTTGGTTTCATTTCCGAATCACCCTTTATATTGGAACAGTTTGTTATAATGATAGGAACATTTTTAAGTTATGTTGAACCCAAAAAGGTTCCCCGCATAAAAAAGTTGAGTATACCTCTGATTTATATTTTTCAATAATCGGCAAATGAGTATACACAGAAAATTCTCTAGAATGACAGAGAAAGAGATTTATGACAACAAAATGAATTGTAGCTCGGGCATCAAATCTGATAGTCAATTAAGTGTAATTCTTCAGCCGCTGCGTCCCAACTTCCAGAACGATGAAAAGTCATCCATGGACTTAAAGTTATTTGCGCTCCTGAAATGATCAAAAGGCATATTTCAAAAGACCTTTGGCGTGGTTTTGGGTTTCAAGTAGTATATCGTTACAGAAACGCCTAACGAAAGTAACCAACGGGAAGTTCCGGAAAGTGCGGGCTGGCATAATAATCTGCAGAGACAGATATCACATATATGAATATTTTGAAATCTTTGGTGTGAACAAAATTGGAAATCATAGAAAATTGGTTAGTTTCACATGCTTTTCAACAGATATAACAGTTATAACATATTTTATGATTCTATGATACAAGAATTCAAAGCACAGGCAGCAAGTTTAAGAAAGAAATTTTTCGAGACACTTGTGCAAGCTAGTTACCTCGTTTGATTCGGCAACAGACAGACAATGTAGATGAAACAAATAAGTGATTTTGATGACGTCGAAACACCCATCTCTCCTTACATTTCAACAGTAACTCGCTTTGTCGAAATTAATGTTTTGATTTGTATGACACTCTCCGTCACACGTTTTCGAACTTTGTTCGAATTCATTGCATTTAGAGAATGTGGATTTGAGTGACGGAGCACCAGTTCATCATACTACTCCAAATTAATACATAATCATTTAGATAATTAGTTTCCTCGAAGATGGATAGGCAGAGGAGTCCCAAAAATGCCCACTTTGCTCACCTGAGCTAATTAAAATGGATTTTTTCTCGTGGTGTTTAGTAAAAGAAGAAGTCTACAAAATCTGAGTTAAAGATATGTTTCCAAAATGATTCAAATTCAAAAACTGTATGGTTTTATTCGAACTCTTCAGTGGCCCAAGTTTCATTTATTCAAAGTGTCTCAAAAAAGCGCAGTGACCCAATGGTTTGGATTATGTGTCAAATTTTAAACAAGCTCGAAGTATATCACAGAGATTAATAGTTTGGGAATTATCATTTTGACTACACCAGTTCAGTGTGCAACCAAACGTACAGATAAAAATATTAAGACCCGAAATCTTATCTAATATTGTCACACGCGAAGTGAAATATTGTCTCCGATGGTACAACTAATCGTAAATATTATATTTATACCGACCACTGGCGTCAAGACTTTGTCTTAAGAACCCCTTCAAAATACATGTTACAAAGGATCCTTCAATAATCACTTATGAAATTAATTTTTTCGCTACTTGATAAATGCATGTTCTAACAGGACATTTCAGTCAAACAGATATATCTTTATGGTTTCCATTTGTTCATAATTATGTAAGAGGCAAGATATTTTAATAGGCTAGCCCAAACGGAGACGAAGTAAATCTCTAAAATTCTACAATGCCTTGGAAATAATAGTCAGTCAATTATGTATTGTTTGTGCAAATTCGGGTAACTTTTCATTAGGCTTCTTACTGGCTTCAACTCTGATCTCAATATGAGAAATGAATTAATTCCATTATAAATTTTTCCGTTTTGTGAACAATCATTTTGATTCCTCAGGAAAGTTAATTTTTTCAATCAACTTTCATATCAGTCATTATCATCTCTTATTCAAGTTTTACTGCATTTATAGTATTTCATTTGATCTGAATTATTGTTTCCATCTCTTTGAGATGTTAATAAATTATCTTGATTCATTATAATTTAATTGAATCTTTGATAATGTGTAATTGTTTTGTTGATTAATATCAATATATTTAGATATTGTTGAATCCTGTTTTTCATTTATAAAAGTTCATATGCTGGCTCTTAATTGCCCAGTTGACAATAGAGATCTCAAGAGTTGAAAAACAGAGCAAGTGTTAAGTTTGCGAATCATGTAAACTTTTCGATGAGTAAACCTGTAGTAGAAGTCCATTGTGTCTCGAAGTGGAGTGGTATAGATTCACGATGAAGAAAAACTCAAAATCATCTCCACAAATTTAATATAACCACCAAATGTTAGTGCTGTTAGAACGATAAATCACTATCGATCAGTTCAATGGTTTCATGGTAGTACATGTTTCGAACCTATATAGGTTCATCATCAGCTAAGTTTAAAATAATGGAGAGAAAATTATGTAGAAAATTATTAATGAAATAAAATGATTGTCACCACAAGATTATACAAGGAGTTATGTGGGCACTGCCAAGATAAGTGTTTTTCGATGAGTCCAATGGACCTTTACATTTACAGAAAATCAATTGTAAAACTCGTTTCAATCGATTGTTAATAGTCTAAAATGTCTATTTATCAACGAGTACCTCTCTACTTTTTTAATTCAAGAAAAATATCACATTTCAAAGTGTGCCTCTGACGTCACGTTCATCGGACACATCCCCCACCATAATCCACATTCCGAAGAGGGAATATCGTTCTCCCATAAAATATAGTTACTGGCTGATTATAAGCCATCGATAAATAATTGAAACTTTGTCACTGGATCAACCCATAAAAAAAAATTTATAAGCAATTTTTTATATTATTTGTAACTATTGTTGGTAACACCGCAAATTATAATAACAGTTCTTATGGAACAAAAGTTGTTATTACCACAGAATACATACAGTTTATTTGAATTTTCACTGGTGTTCAGATAACCGGGTAAGTATAAAGCACTTTTTAGACATTTTCACGGTTATAAGCAATACAGAAATTATTTAACACAAACAACAAAATTTTGAATTTGAACCGCATTAACCTCAAAAAATTAAATATTCAAGAGTCTGTTAGTTTCTAGCATACAGATTTGTATCACATAAGGTAAGCAAATGAGTTGAACAGAGACAAACAATTGTTATTGTTCTGCTCCGTGAAACAGACGAACAAACTCATTTGGTATCAAATGACAACTATCATAGAACACAATGCAGATGTGGTGATAATTTGAGATCCCATGGTGTACAACTTATTCGACGTTGCCAAGTTTAATCTTGATGAACGTGACATCACGAAACCCCCTTTTTTAAATTATAGAAAAACTGGCGGTCAGAAAAAATAAATAAAAATCCCAAGTGATATCAGCGTATTTACTTTCTAATTACAGTGTTTTCTCATAGTTCGTGGAAAGGTCCATTCCAACTTGTGAAGAAAAAAAGTAACAGCATAGCAATGGGAGGCAGAACGATGGAGAAATTAAGTTGAGATAAAAATCTTTGATTCTGTGAGGTATGATACTAATTTACTGAAAATAGAGCCCAACATTCCCATATATTTAATAATATTAATTCCGCTCGGTCGTATCAACTGTGACAAAACGCTATTCAATTAGAAAGTAACTTTTGTTGTAAGTGAGAAAACAGTAACAAATTGAACACATTGGATTCCACTCATCTATCCTAACTTTTTGGATGATAACTGATGATGGGCACCAGTAATATGGTATTTATCTCGTCTTACTATTTTGAATTTTTCAAGCAGATGAATCTTACGAAAAAGTAGTACGAATGAAACTGTTGCAAATGTAACTGAAACATTTCATTAACAAATGACAGTAAATATAACGAATCAATAAAAACTGAAGAAATAAGTATAAGTATTATAACTGAAAACTTTATCATCTATTCCAAAAGATGTTCGATATTTCCACTCCAAATTTTTTGATACATGAATAGTCGCGTTGTAAACTTTTCGCTAACATTATACCAGGTTTGAGGTGTTCTTTCTGAACACACTTCAATAATTTGACGATGCAGTTCACCTAACGACCTACAATCCGCATTGAGAACAAGGAATTTTATATAGTCCCAAAGGAAGTAATGAAGAGGTTGCACCTCGACCCGGATACCTTTTATCTCAGTAATTTTTACCTCCCGGAAATACTGTGGAGGTGCTCCATCTTGCTGGAATGTTACATACAAATTGAGTTCAGGTAGGTTTTGCGCAATAATCTCATTGGTACTGGAGTGACTGTGGACACCTCAAATACCAGCCCAAACAATAATCTTTTGAGAAAATTGAACATGTCCTTCGCGGATTCCATGGGGATTCTCATGACTCCAATATCTACAATACTGGATATCTACTTTCCATTTAAGTAAAAAGTGCTTTGATCTTTGAAACAAAATAATGTATTGCAAATAATAATTCAAGTCGCCGGTCCGGATCATCGTCAACGAATTGGTACAAAATTTCCATTTTGTAAGGATGAAATTTATTGTTTTTCAAATCCTCTTTACCGTGTTTCACCAACACTACATCTCTGAGGTAGTTGCTCAGTTGATTTTTGTGGGTTATTTACCATTTCAGCTAGCTAGTACATAAGTATTTACATCTTCTATAATTATTTTCGGCCTTCTAGATCTTGTAGCATCTTTTACCATACCAGTTTGGTTAAATTTTGCCACCAATTCCTGCAGATACTTTTGACACATCGGACGATCATGAAGACGCTTATTGAAAATCGATTAGATTCACCAAAATATGATAAGGGTTTGACTTTGTCTTCTACTGAACGAACCATATCAATCAACGAGAGAAGTGATTAAAAAAGTAATTGAAAAACCCACAAAATATTAATAATTACTCGACATATGGCGAAAAGAGAAAAGATTTGTTTTCTCGTTGTTTTGGAAACTTTAGACGCGCCTACGCGCACAGCCTACTTCATTCATCAGTTTTGTTTAAATTTTTTATTGGAATCAGTTGAACTTTATGACTACATGAAATCTGCTCGGAATTTTAATAGAATCCATAAATTCAATGATGCAAAAAATACTTGCGCTGTGCTTTTTTGAAACACCCTAAATAAATAAAACTTGAATCAGTGAAGAGTACGAATGAAACCCTACAACTTGTGTTTTTGACATTTGATTTGTTATATATAAAATAGTTGAAGTTACAGGGGGACGACGGACTCTTGGTCCTCACTGTGTAAGGTGTTCCATCCAAAAAACGTGATTTTGGAATATTCCATATATCTGAATATTTTACGAAGAGGAAAACTTGTATTTCTGTAACTGTTTCCGATCATATTGTTTTCAAGAACTTATGGGCCACCCAGTATGAACGGAAACATCCGGATTCGGAGTCTTCTAGATACATCAAAGAAATTGCATTGGGGATTTCAATATATTCAAATATGCCGTTCTATGCTTTGAAGCTGATAAATTTCCTTTTGAAATTATGTTGGGTTGATATTGAATTAACTGTATTAACTGACTACAGCGTGCACTTTGATGAAGTTTTCAATATCAGGTACACTGAAGGCAAACGAACGATCTTTTTATGAGGAGGTGAGTTCAAGTAGATATATCGAATGGGGGCAAGTTTGTTACTTTAGCCGATCTCAATGGAAACGCTTCGATTATCTCCAGGTGACAGTACAATGACTTAATGCTGGAGTACGTGTATTAATAGTTATATATAATCAAATTTCAGAATGCATCAACTTCATTTCATCAATTGAATTTCAGAATGATTACTTATATTTCGGAAAGTATCAATTGTATTTCAGGATAGTGACTTGAATTTCAGAAAGCGTCAATTGATTTTCAGATTAGTGAGTTTGATTTCAGAATGCATCAATTGTATTTGAGAACTATCAGTTTGATTTCAGAATAGTCATTTGTATTTCAGGAAATATCAAATGTATTTCGGAATTCATCAATATCTATGACTTTTTACGAAATTCTTATGATTTTTCTGAAATGATTCTTACTTTTTCTGAAATTGAAAATTAATTTTTGTAGATACTATCATCAACTGAAGTTTTATTATTTATTAGACAATAACAACAAAATAATATATCAATCAGAAATTGAATATCATCTGCGTAGGTTTTTTCTGTACCGATGATTTTAATCCCCAATGATTTGTGAAAAGTTATTCAAGTTGGCTCGTTTTCAATTCAAATAATTTGTAGCTCCCTATAAGCTTCAGACCATATTATGTTTTATACTTTGTTGAGATCTACTCATCATGGAGCATCTGATAATGCAAAACAATATAGGGTGACCCATTAAAAAAAATGGTGATATGTTCTGGGGGTGCGATAGGGGAAGTAACATCAAATGTGAATATGTCAAAATGTGTTCCCCTGTATACTGTTTTTGATATGTTTTTTAATTTTCCTGAAAATCATTGTACCAGAAGGTATTCAAGGTGGCTCGTTTTAAATGGAATGCACTCTATGTGTCATTAATGGTCGATTTAAAAAAATCATGCATTAATGACAAATCGGCCATTAATAGGGGTCATTACAATACGATACGAGACAATAATTTATTTTTCCTGATACTTTGGAAATCGTCAAATACAAAAATAAAATAATAGTTAAAATTGAGCAATAAAAAGTGTCTCCAAGGGGTCTCCTCGAAATAAATCCTTGAACTATAATTGTGTGTGTGTGTGTGTGTGGGTGCTTGTCAAGGGAGTGAGATCTTTCAATCTGCCTGTTGCTGAAAGTCCTGGTAGGGCTGGTTCTCAGTTGGGTGGTGCGGCAGTATCCGATTCGAGGATCCTCCTCGGCTTCCATAGGAGACTAGTTCTCCAGTTCTCTCAGCGAGTTCTTTCGAACTGCCTCCTAGTGAAAACTCTGGTAGTGCTGGTTCTCAAACGGACGAAGCGGCAGCCGCGGGTGATTCATCACCGGCTACCAGCCCTGCAATACCCGAGCTCGATGACACGGCTTAGTTAGCAGCAAAAATAAAATAAAAACCAAAATTTTACATTCTATACAAAAAACAACACTATCCTATCACGTCCCATCTTCAGCTGGAGTGGCATCAGTTAACTACACAACAGATGTGGCATCGTCTATGTCAATACATGAAAATCTTGATTGTTATACTTTTATAATTTTGAATAATTTCTTGAATGTAACGATTAACTTATATTTAAATCATGAGTAATGTTTAAAGAAATTCTGCTATTTTTATTATAATATGAACAGGGTTGTAGAAAAAGCTCGCTTCAAAAAATGATACCTTCGTCACTCGTAAAACAATATACTATTAATACGCTTCTTTGTAAACGCCATGTTTGAACATTCTTGACAGTTATTCAAAATGTCACTTTTAAAGACAGTCAATGAAAAAATGCTATTTTCAATGCATTTTTGATAAAATTCTTCAATCAACTCTCATCTATTTTCAATGATATTTTACCAAAACACTAAAATTGTCTTCAAGCGGGGATATACTTTTTATTCTCATTTCCGTGGTTTGACTCTCATCCATCAGTTACAGTGGGATCAACCCGATAAGTTCAATATTTTGACCTAGAGACTTGCCGAACATATCTCTTCCTCAGGAGAGAATGTTTTGATGTTCAATGCCTATGAGGGGTTACCCAAAGTTAACAAACTTTTAAAACTCAGAAATAATCAAGAATCTGAGAAATTTGTTTGGCGCTATAGACAACAAAAGCCGGAAACATAATGAGGGGGATTGAAAATAACTCTTTACCATTTGGGTATGAAATGAACTTTTCATATACAATGACCTTTATTATTATTATATTTCTCCTTCGATAAATTACGAATATTCCGGTGGATGGATTCGCAAAACTTATTTCGCTCAGATTAAACCATTCCAGGGAGTTCGGTTCAGTTGAGGAAACTTTTTCTCAAGAGAAGTTTTTCCCGAAATACAATAAGCCAAGAATATCTGTGAGAAACATTGAAATCTGAATTATAACGAGATGCTTTTCTTGATCGTCTGTGTTATCGACAAGTTCATATTGAAGGGAAGATTTCGAAGATAATTATCTGGGGAAAATGATATTTACAATTACAAGCTTTATTCCATTTATTGCGTTTTTCAAGCACTTCCAGGAACCTGATTGAGCTGAAATTTTGTACAAATATCAAGAACCTTGATAACAATACAATCATTTAGGAAAATTTCACTATCTGCTCCCCAAAGAATTGATAGAGAACGCTGGAATCCAAAAAAAATGTCTGACCGTTTTTGACTCTCAAAATTACGGCAAAAATATTTTGGTTGGGGTACTCGGACCCCTATCCTTTTCGAAAACAGTTACGATAACTCGCAAGAATAAAATCAGAAAAATCCGTAAAAATAGTGAACGACATCAGACCGTCCGTCGCATTATTTTCCTTGCTTGACATGTATGTAAACAAATACAATACAAATACTTAATAATTCCTTAGATATTCAGTTATGATGATAAAAAAGAAGTTGAGAATAAAAATTATAGTGAAATATCATATTAATCCGCTTGATGAAAATATGCATCTGAAAAATAAAAGGTTCTGCTAAGAAGTAACTTTTTCACCCTATTTTTGAAAGAATACAAGGTGTTTATTTTATATATTGATATTGGAAGTATATTATATAACTTGAAAGGCCTAATGTGAGGCCCGTTTACTACGGCTGCCAGTTTCAATTTAAAGCTTTAAACTGAAGTCGACACGCAGTCGGAGTGCATTTTAATCTGGAACCCAGAGATGGCGCTGAATTCATACTTCAGTGTTTGTCTCAGGGATTTCCAATTAGTGTGAAAGGATTTTTCGATTCAATTGGGTCGAACTAGCCTTCGCTGATGATTGGCAAAGACCATGAAACCGGTACGAAGGTGTTCCCCCAATTGAATCGAAAAATAATTTCAGCTTTGATATTTAAAATGCATTGTAAAGTAGTTCTTGTAGAAAACTTTGCCAAGTACCCAACGGTCGTAGGGGGCAGTATGTGTTTTCTGTTGAATACTTGTCGACGACCATACCTACGTATAGGCTTCCGGCGGAGGATTGGATTACGTAATCCACCATTTTTCACAATTTGTTAATGGTCTTCCGTCAAGTAGTGTCTGTCGCCCCTCTTTTTATGATTATAGTTTTGCTCAAGTTATACCCAGAGGCTGGTTAGATAAGTTCTCTAAACATATTTTCATCTAAATTATTTTCAACTTAGGTGACGTCATTGAAAATGTATCCACATAAAAGCAACAGTTGAAATGCCTGAATCGAAAAACAACTTTCTACAGGAATCGCTATATTTTTTAAAGCAAGTAGTTCTCAGTATCTTATTTAGGTAGGATTTATACCAAGAAACTGAATTATAAGAGGTAGCGAACATATGCACGCTAACGTACCAACTTCTGGGCACCTGGTGCATCTATTGGGACAGAAAACTAAATGAATATTAATGCTAAAGAGTACAGAAAAAAGAATAACATTTGAAGTCTTTTTTAAAACAAGCTTTCAATAAAAAATTATTGAATTAAAAATTGAACTTTAATATGAGGGGTCTGAAGGACATTCAACTTCACTACAACTACTCATATTGTGTCAACAATAATGAATAATCATAGTTTACAAAAGGAATTGTAGTAACAGTGGCTCACTGAATGAAAAAAGAGGCTGAACGGTAAAAACACAAGAGCTTTTTTTATCGGGTTTTCGATTCTCAACGAAATAATTTTGGCAATCAGTAATTTCAGGAGACAAACTGACGATAAAAAATTGCTTCATCGTTCACCAACTACGGTGTAACGAAATTTTATTTTACTCAAAAACTAGTGGGCCCATTTTGATAAACGTGTTTTCAGTTATATTGGGAAAATCGTTCTATTTGGGATAAAAAATCGAAATTAATCCTTGTATACTTTCAACTGGCTACATGATTGATCCGAGATTAATATTTCAATCATTCTTTTTATCGTTACACATAATAATCTTCAATAGTATGGTGACTGGGCATTGGGATTGTGAACAGGAGACTAAAATAACAATTTTGACGAATTACAAAGTTATAGATTTCTGATATATTTTTCAACTTTTTAATTTTTTTGTAGGCGAAATACAGTGGTGTGTGCGTTCATACAGCGGGCTGCTAAAGCTTATTTTCTGTCCTTGTGACACAATATACTATAAAGTATCTCACAAATATTGCATTTTCTACCAACACATCACCAATTCTATTATTTTTTCAAGAAGATTGCCTTTATGATAACGATGATGTTTTCATAATGCTTATAATATTATACTTATTAGCAATATTAAGCCAGTTCCTAGCATCTTTATTGATCCAATTTCTCGGTGCTACTTGGGATGCTGCTCTAACGCTCCTTCAAATAATTCTAGCTCTACTGAATATTCGATCAAATAAGAACAGAAATATACAAATAGTTTGTCCATAATTTATCGCGGAACTGAAGTAGAGTTTGCAGTTGGAATGCTTCGGAAAATATTCAACGACAGGTACATCATAACCAAATTATTTACGTTTTCGTTTTAATAAGACAATCGTTTCCTTCCCACTTTTATTAGTATTCTTTGCAAATAACGCTGCAATATACTAATTCCCATACATCTTCGATTAAATAAATTTTGGTGATGTGGGAGGAGCATATTACGGAATACATTTTTCAATGTTCTGTAGTCGTGAAGGAGCTCAACCGAGAAAATTTTCTTGCAAATGAACATACATTTGGTGGGAGAGTCGCCGCTGACATACTGCAGCAGATATTTTATCAAATCTTAAAAAAGTACTCACATTCATCGTGGTCTTTGGCGGTGACAGTAAGGACAGTATGCTGTATATCTTCATTTTCGTCAACTTCCGCTTCGTATAGGGCCTTATCGAAATAAGGAGGATTGTCATTCTTATCAGCAATTCCAATGCGGATGAATTTGGTAACTGCAATAAAAATTTATTAATTAGTTTACCTACTTACTGATTTCATATCATGAGATAGTTGATGTGGACGTACTACTTGACTAAAAACAGAAAATTTATTCAATAATTCAGTGTTCCGCATGAACCTTTACAATGTTTTTTATAATAATAACATCGTGTATTTATTATTTTCAGCTATTGAAAACAAATGAAAAGAAAATACAGATACTGGCATTTTGCTAAAAATAAAAGGCAAAGCTCAACTATGTAGCACGAGTGCTACTAATTTGCTCTTCCACTTAACCTAAAACATCCTCTCAAGCATACATCAGCAATAACAAAATAAAAAGAAAAATGAGATGAACTTGGGGTTATTTGTACAGTAAAGTACTATTTGCAGATGATATGAAGCGGCCAAAAACAGTCAAACAGGGAAAATAAAATTAGAAAAATCACAAGCTGGGCTATCACTGATTGTCCAACCGGAACAGTTTGATTTCTTTTATTTGGAAAAGTGGTAGGGATTTGGTTTTCAGATTTTTTGGTAGGAGATTGATGACATGGCAAATATTATTATCAACTGAATGAGTATCTAAAATATTCCGTTTTGGAAGTCGGTGGAGTTGAACTACCCTTTAACATAATTTAAAATCAGTGTGGTGTGTCAATTTCTTTTGTAAATGAGATGGTACTTTATTTTTTACAATTTTTTTATAAACATTGGAAGCATTGAGTTCTCGCCTATTTTCCTATGATCAACCACCCAGTCTCACGAAGTTTGAATGATATTTTTTTCTGATTCCATGTCAGAATTTCAAACAGGAATTCTGCACTTTTTAGATTTTCTTTACAAACTGCCTAGTTGAACATGAGCCATACAATGAGTCTGCGTAATTGAAACGTGATAAAACCAACACAACACAAAGAATTGTTTTTACTTGTGCTGGCAGAACGAACGTGTCTGTTGCTATATAAAAGTTTTAGGGAAGAGTATGCAAGTTGAATTTGTTTATTGATATTTTTCTCGAATCTTAGGTCAGGATCAAGAATCACTACAAGACTTTTAGATTCGCTGACAACATCCACGGTAATAATCATAAATTACAAAAAAATTTGGGGATTGAACTTGTTTCCATTTTGATTGGTTCGATTTTGAAGCATTAATAAGTAAGCAGTGATTCCTAGCACACCTGACGAAAGATTCAAGTAATCTGAGCACGTTCCATTCGAGCAAACCCTTTGTTGAATATTTTTCAAATGATTTTTTATCAACATGACGGTATTGTCGGATAACTAGAAGTAGATCAGGATTGCTAGAAGTAGATCATAATTCATTTTGGCGAAAGCTCGACTAAAATCCAGTAATACCAGAAATATACAAAAACCTCTCTGTGACCTTGACAATGTCATCTACAATATGCACTAGAGCATTTGTGCAATTATACCCTTGACGGAAACCATATTAAGTTTCTGGAATTGAAGAGATTTCAGAAAAATGGTTTCTCAGTTGTTCCTCAACTGGCATTAAAACATTTTTTGACAAGATCGGTAATATGCTTATCGCACGCAGATCTTTATACTAACTGTTTTTTTTTGTAGAACTCTCACGTCTGCCTTTACCCGCAGAGTTGCAAAAACGTTCCCGTAACACAAAAATTCATTATGTGAATGATATATGGCACAATATAGGGACTACATAATTTTAATGAGTAAACACCTATGTACGTATTTCATGGTTTTTGCTAATCATCAGCGAAATTGAATCGAAAAATCCGTCCAGATATGTTGGGAATTCTTAAAATAAACATACAGTATACAGATAGCACCACCTCTAGGTTCCAAAAAGCACTTTTACTATTATAGCGACTTCAATATGAACGACAGTACTTGACGGAATATCATTAATTACTAATAAAAATTAATTAATTATTCTAATTTTCCGAATTCAATTCAAAAATTCAATTTCAAATTCAATTAAAAAATTTACTCACTTCCACTTTTGGTAAATTGTTTTTTGAATCATTACAAGTGCAACAAATGGAGTAAATAGATAAATGAGATACATCTTACGAGGCAGAATTACTGCCTGTGTATAAAGGGTACAAATTAAAATTAGCAATAAACGAATAGTCTCTTAGTCACAATAAACCTATGCAATAAGTATTTTCTTCGGCAAGTCTCCAATAGAAAAAAACTACTACCACCTACTGTCATTGAATTATATCTGGCAAAGTGTCGATTCAAATTATATTCCAATGCCTACAATGACCAATACTCCCGTTGGATTTGGCGTTCTAGATTCACAACAGATATTCATTTTCATTTTAAAATGGTGACTTCATATTGACAATGAGTTACGTCATATATCATATGTTTGGATTCATAACGGAATAACAAATTTGTATAATGAGAAAAACTGAAGGTATTAGGTACGTTAAATCCAAAAACTTCCCTAGAACAACAAATCATATCTTTGAAAATAACCAGACAGGGTGACCTATCAAATCAAAATGTGATAAAATGGTCACTATTCTAACCGACATGTAATTAAGATCTTCCGATAATTTTTAAATTAAATATAAGAGGTAAAATTCTATACATCATATTGTGTGAACAAAAAATATTTCTGTGTGACTTTATTTTTGGCTAATGGAATATAATATTCAATATTTGCCAAGTGTATTCTCTATTTCGTTCACCATGAAAAGTATAGTGATTGATGAATGGAAAACGCTCTAACCAAACAAGAAGAACTTCAACACGCATAACAAGATTAATGGCTGTCGAGATTAGATCCACATGAAGCTAGAGAGTTTTGCCATTTTGCCTTTCTCCGCTCTATTGTTCTCGAAAACTCAATTTATAACAATAAAGCTGATAATTGCGGCACCAATCATCCTAATACAAATCTTAGTATGCGGTGCGTGAAACATAAAAGGGAAAATTGGTTACACGCTTAGATGCAATGCAACATTGAGGTAATTCTGCAGAATACTCGAATCAAGAAATGTCTTGAGAACTGAGATTATTGGACTTATATATTTTGAGGTCTGAAGCATTCTACTAATCAATTTATGTTCTATAAACTCATCGAGATTATCGACTATTGCTCTTTAGATGTAGAACGTTAAATCATATTTTTCCTACGTGAAATCAAGAGTCCACAATGAATAATATTTTTGGAACGTAGAATAGAACAGTTTCCTCCTGAAATGTTGAGAGCAGGCGATGGAAATGGAATGAATCTCCTCACCACTTTTACACCATTTCCAGTAGTATTTCAGGAAGCGTCATTTGAATTTTAGAAAAGCGACTTATATTTCGGAAAATATCAATTGTATTTCTGATGGATGTTGATTTCCGGAAAGCGTCAATTGTATTTCAGAACAATAAGTTGGATTTCAGACAGCCTTGTATTTCGGAATAATCAATTTGATATCAGAAACGATCATTTCAATTTCAGAATAAGTAGTCAATTGTAATCAATGTGTTTCAGAGAACGTGAAGAATTTCAGAAAGCATGATTTGTAAGTAATAAAACCTAGTTGATGATAGTAAGTATGTCCAAAAATACATTTTCAATTTCAGAAATAAAAGAATTATTTTCTGTAAAACGTGATAGATATTCTGAAATTCAAATGGTGGTTTCTGAAATCAAATTGATTATTCTCGAATACAATTGATGCTTTCTGAAATCGAACTGACTTTTCTGAAATCCAACTCACTATTCTGAAAAGCAATAATTGATACTATCCGAAATATTAGTGATTATTCTAAAATTCAATTGATGACGTTTTCTGAAATGAAGTAGACGCTATCTGAAATACCACTGAAAAAGGTGTGAATCTGATTTTCGAACGGAACAATCATCACAATATAAAAATAGGAACCTGACTGTGTGCAACGCGCATTCTATTTCTTTACAAATTATTACGTTACAGTCATGATTCCTTTTCTTCGTCTGTTTTCATAAATGAGAAGGCTCGATTAACATATTACTACTGTATTGAATTTCTTCAACAAATTCATCTCGTTAATGCGTTTAAAAAAATACTGATACGCATACAGAACACTGAAACGTATCACCATATTCATGATTAAAAAGACTGGACCTATCGAGTAACTAATTCCTTTCGAGCTCATGAAGTATCATGAACTCTAACAACAATATGAATTCTATCACCGCTTTTTTGAACTATCGTCAATCGTTCAACTCTAAGAAGTTCATTGAAATTGATCCGTTGAGTTCTGTTCTGCACACCTTTGACATCAGAAAATATAACAAAAAAAAAGTATTTCTTATGAATTGTTTTTTCAGCAATTGGTTTTGGAACATATCTTTCAGTTGGGTTTTCCTTCGAGAATTGAAAAACAACATCTATTCCTTCTTTCCCTTGGTTTTTATAGTCTTAAAACATCACATGTTTTTATATGTCGTGCAAAACAAAAAGGCACAAAAATAAATTCTTCGTTCAGCCACTGCTCATTGTTAAAAACTTGAGCAGATAAGTGCAGTATAATTATTTTGTATTGTTCCATCTAATACTCACATACCCACTCAAATAGAAATGAAAATCGATTTTGTTAACGAAAGTTATTTACCGTGAAACAACCGGATGACAAAATAGACACTGAGTGTGCACATATGATATCACTACAGCCACTGTGTGTCTATGATCTATACGTCATGAAACGAACGTTCCATAAATTTATTATTCACAGTTCAATTCACACTTCAGCTGCCGGGTCTCCAGAGAATGCCTGTATTCCAATAAATGCCAGATATGGAAACCTTCTTTGTCTAAAGAATGATATATAGTTTTTTTTTGTCAATTGCTGACAGTGGAGCCACAATGAGAAAATTACTTTTCATCGATCCAGGATAAAGTCCTTCACAGTATATTTATTTCCTTACTTCCGGTTTTCCTCAAGAAATATTTCTCGTCGAGTTAACAAAAACGAACCGCAGGAATTCGAAAGTTCTTCGAACAACTTATGGAAAAATAGGTTGACAAATGAGGCTTTAAATGTGTTCAAAACGTACCTACTTTAAATTCGGAAACATTTTCCTATATAGGTATAACTCGTTCCAATCTCCTTTCTATTTTGATACATGCAGTATACTGGAATATATACTCAAGAAGAGTTTCTGTTTCATTTGTTCGAAACTAATTTTTGATTCTTACCGTCAACCAGATGCAACCCTTACGAGCAACTCTCAGAATTCTTCGAGAGACTGGTGCAAGCTATGCAAGACGAGGCCCTTATCTTCTAACGTGTTGAACCATACTCGGCGGATAAGAATTCAAACTGCATGGGATCTTTCATTTCCTTCAGGTATATGTCGACAACGTCTGACTTATCGCTGCTGTTTTCTCGATAGTATTTCACTTCTTTGATTTATATAATTTTTTTTGGATTTCAACAATCTCATTTAAGAATATAACTACTTATTTATTGAATCTCTGTAAATAATTTAATATATTTATATATATTTATTTGTATCAATCTAAAATGTCTTGAAACACCTGTAATTATTACATCGGACAACATTTATAATATTTTTACTCGTCATCTTCTGACGCTGATACAAATAAAACTACGTTTTGAAACAATCGATGACAGTTGATGTTCATGTTTTTAATATTTATCGTGGTTTCACGCACATTACAACCGTGCACGCGTTCTGTCATTTTTATTTGGACTTATTTTTCATAATTGGTCGGTCATGAGGAATCGATCTCTATGGTTCGAATGTAATTCGTGCTCCAAAGGATGTTGTGGTTTCGTACAAGAAAAGCTCATCCTACAAAAACAATTGAACATTTACTTCAACTTTCATGTACTCAGTTATATTGTGAATAACTTATTTTTGCAAATTTCAGTCCTACTTTTGGAGAAGGAAGGATAGAGATTGTGGCTGACCACGTGTTTACATTTTACATGCAGAAAGTAATTTTTTTAGTGAAGAGAAAACTGCAAAATTCTCCGTAACTGGTCAAGGAAGAGGTCGTGAATATGATGAAAAAAATCTCTTTGTTACTTTCAAGATTTTCATAACCTGTATACCTTCTTCCGACCAAAAATGCAAATGATCAATGTGCAATTTCCGGTTGAACCAGAATAGACATCAGGTTTGTGACTGAATGTAAATTTCAACGTTTTTGAATTATTTTCTATATTCTGCTTACAATAAACTCTAATACTGCTATGCTGATCAAAAATATTACTTCCTGGAAATCAATTTCAATTATCAATATCATGGGTCATGAATTAATTTCTCAAAAAACTAACTTTCAACAAGTCCATGAAACACATTTTAACAATTCGTTTATTTCAATAAAAAATACGATACAATTTCGCTCTTCTAGTGAAAATATCCTAAACGGTCTTTCAAATACCCGCAAAAAAACACTTTTTGGATAAACCCACAGGAAAAAATCGAAAGGTGACAGATAAATGATACTTCCTATCCAAATGCAGTCGTGAAAAATTCTGGAATAGTAATAGCAGGAATCAGGGCCGGATTTTCATTGTTCAGTTAAGAGTCTTTGTCAGCTGGCCACAAGGACTATTAGGTCCTTGAGACCAGTACCGAGAGAAAATAAATGATTACCCAACATGAAGAACAGATATACGATATCTCAACATTTAGGTAATACTTCCTTTTCTTTGGTACCTTTGGGCCTTAGCAATATTAGCCTTCCTAAAAATTGAAGAAACCGATCGTAAGTGTGGCCTATTTGGACGAGAATGATGCCTCGCAATAGCGGGAGTAACCTTCAAACAGATTTTGAGTGTATAAAAAATTTGTTCCGGGTCTATAGTGCGGGAATTTCGCTTGAAATAATTTTAGCGTGCTGGAAAATTACACTTTCCAAACTGAATTGCGTGCGGGTATAGGGTGAATGACGTGCGATTGTAGAAAAAATTATTATCTAAACGTTGAGACTTCATATATCTGTTCTTCAAAAAGAGTTAAAAACATGCTATTCTTGCAAAAATTCTCGGTAGCAGGGCATATTATTTTGAGGATCTCGCAAACTTTTGGTACTGCCTCACAACCAGAATGACCAAAAACTTTTGTCGGACCATGATACTCTTCAATTTTCTATATTTTGAAAGAGCGATCAACTATAAGGGTCTAACATTTTATGACGTCATAGCTTTGCCGAATTAGTACTTGACAATGAATTCGGCTGGAGTAATTAATTGATGAACATGGATGTTTTTAGGATTCATTCTTGTTAGTACATTATTAGTACACCTTCAGATGCTTTCATTTGTTTATTACATAAAATATCAAAAAATTATTTTATTCCATTACAAACGGTTGAACCAGAAAGTGGTATTGAAAAAGCCTCAAGCGAAATGTTTTCTGTAAACTCCGAAAATAAAATTACCCGAATAAGGTTGAAGGCGACAAAATTCATTGTCTCTGGAGCATGTTTCATCCCATAAATTTTGCCTGTCCACTGTGACCTTCTAACGTGTGTTCTACTGCGATAAATTTTTCCACATGCGATACAAATAAATTTCTCTAATGCGAGAAATATAGGAGGGGTTTTCATATTTAGATCCTTTTTGAAGCAAAAAATTTGCACTGATTTATTCGATGTTTACTGAAAGAATTTCTTCCGAACCAACGGTTCATGGTCTGATGGAAAGACGTAGTCCAATTCTGTCAACTCTCTTAGGACAACAAAGCCCGTGGCTCATGTTCACATTGTTAGATCAAAATGCCTTGCAGTAATGTTATTACTTTCTATTGAATTGTTTCAAACAATTCCAAAGACGCCATTAGGAATAACGTCTTTCTGTTGTAATTTGGAAATGCGATATTTCAAATATTGATGAAATCAAATGTCAAAAGAAGGTCAAAAAAAAGCTTACCGACAATTTTCTCTCCAATTGTCTTTTTTGGAGTGGCAGTCATCTTATTCGGCTGATTGAAATATATTGTATGAAAAAGGCTGGTTTTTGGATATTAACAGTTTTAATCGTTTAATTTGCACCAAATCATCCGGAAAAATCACAAGTTGAAATGATGGGTTTCAGAGCGAACATCTCTTTTCCACGTTTTTTTTTTTGGAACTGTTCGTTTTTCTCAAGCAAGTTGTAACGACTAGCGAGCATAAAAATATATAGATAGAAGGGGACAAGTAGGAACCACATCGAGTGGAATATAGTGATATGATATGAGGGCATTGAATAATATTTGTATGTATATAAAAAACGAGTTATGATAAAATATAACATAGGGTAAGGTGGGACAAGTGCGTATCCGGGGTAAGTGCAGAATAGCCCCTTCCTACCGTATCAAGTTCTAGTCAGAAAGCTACCATCTGTGGGTTCTGTTTCTAATTTATATAACTTTAAAACCTGTCCGCTGGGGCGCTCCAGCGTACAGCACGTCAGCGGTGACGAGGTTACAAATTGACCTTGTGGTTTAGTCTCGCATGTCACAATTCACAATTTTTCAAAGATTTCTTATGGTTCATCCTTTAGATATTGTATTATTACACTGAAACATTAGTTTAATTTAATTTTGCATTTAGCCTGAGTTGGTCCATACTCTGCACTTACCCCAAAAAATTGAGGACTCGAGGCAAGTGCGCTAGTCAACAATGGGGAAAGTGCAGGATGTTATGCACTTGCCTATGTTTTGAACGAGGAAAGTGTGGTATACTATGCACTAGCCCCTGTTTTCATCAGGGTAAGTGCATGATGTTAATTAAAAGTTGAAACCTAATATAAATTATTATATGTACAAATAGTGGATGAATATACATATATACATGTTCTTACTCTGCTTTGGTCGACGGTTATTTGCGATTTTACATCCTTTTTACCACAGACAGACAAATACCATTCCATTATCTCTTTTCCTTCATATTTGTTACAGAACTTACATCGAGTCTGCAATAGTGAGAAACTACAAGAGGAAAACGGACAAGGGGACAAAGTACATTCCAAGTAAAAAAAAAAACGATATCGTGCACATTCTCACACCCCCAAAAACTGGTAGGCGAGGGGAAGCTATTTTTGATTTTGACTTCTCAAGCTACAACATTCAATAATTTTTTTTTTATTTCTCACTCAGAAATTCCAAGAAAATTATTTTGTGTTTACCATACTTATTTTCATGACCTGGTTACTGGTAGTTATTTGACTGATAGCAACTAAGTACTTATATAAGCTAATAGTTTTGAAGACGGTTTATCCACTACATTTTTTTGGTTCATATGTGTGATACTTTTTTGTGATGAAAATCTCGCCGTTTCCGAATATTTTTATGGTGTTTTGTCAAAGTTGCTCAATGAAAATAAATAAATGATATTTACGACAGCTTCTGCATTCAGACTTCTTTGTACTGACAAGCTGCCAAACTCCATAACTCAGCGAGTTTTGCTTTGATTTAAACAATTTAAATATCCTTTTAATCTTCAGAAATCGAACTATTTGGCACATGCCCCGTCTCTCACCTATTAGTGTTTATAAGTTTTTGATGACCGGATAATGCACTTGCCCCTTTTTGCGGGGCAAGTGCAAACTAGGGACCTATTTTTTCTTTCGTTCTTGGAACACGTACATTTTGAATTGTTGCTGAATACGACTACACAAAACTGAATAGGAAGAGTTGGTGTATTTACTTGCTAAAAAGTTATTACTCTAGCATAAATAGAAACTGTTCTGCAAGCGCACTTGCCCCACTTTTAATTGAATTATAGTAGTTTATATGTACAATTGGTAACGTTATTCAGATTTTCACATCACAAGAGAATTATGTCTTAAGAACGAGGGGCGACAACCCAGAGTTCTTTGAAATTTCCGTATCCTGTAAAATAGTTTTTTATAAGACTTTTCCTTTCAAATAATTTTTTTTCCGGGCTACTCCTGTGAAGTCCATTTAAATTTTTTCATTGAACCCAATAGATTTTTAGAAGGTATTAACATCTTCAAAAGTCTGAAATGAAATATACGTAACATATCCGGTAAACTTGTATTGAACATGACTTTGACCAATAAAGAAACAATGTTGTTGAAAAAATTTCGGACTCATTGTCACGTATAAAGATGTTTCTTTCTGTTATTTTTGAAAAATGATCACAGTATGAAACATTTTCATAACACATGATGATTCATTACTCCAAAGTACTATTTTCGTAAATTCGATTTTCATATCGTTATACTATTATTCGAAATATCATAACACATTATAATTCATTACTCCAGAGTACTATTTTCGTAAATCCGATTTTCATATCGTTATACTATTATTCGAAATGGATTTCTCAAGATACTCTTGAAATTCTAGAACATTTGAATGAGAAAACGGATAAATGAAATCAAGTTGACAAAGTACGCTTACAGAAATTTGAAGAAGAAATTAATTTCCTCCACAATAGGAGGAATTCTTGCCTCGTACCGAGTTGGTAAATTCGTTTAAAAAACACTTCACCATGCTTCGAGTTGCCTAATACAATAAATGGCTTAGTACGGTAATATTCATCTGAAATGTGAATGACAGCCACAGGATAATGTGTTATTTCTGAGATACACGATGAGATGAGATCAATGATTCAACGTACTCAGGAAATGTCCTGCCAAGAATATCAATATAAAGAAACATGTATGTGAACGTGAAACAACTACTTAATTCCTAATCGAAAATTTGCTAAGAATGAAAAATGGACAACTGATGAATTCCAACTCAACCGCCTTAATGATGAGTACCTTATCACGTATTCAACATCCTTAAATTTTTTTGATGCATTCAATGTCCGTCATGGTATTAGCCAAAGAAATAGTTGTGTCGGATATTTGCCTAATATTTCAGAGTGTGAAATATTTGGAGAAAAAGATATTTTGAAATATTTGTTTCATTTATGCGAGCAAAGCAAATTATTATTTTATGATATTTTTCTTGAATATTTCTTTGAATTGATATATTTTTTTAAATTTTGATGAGTGTAAGGCGAAGAAATAGGAAATTTCAAAATATTACAATAAAAATATCGAAGTTAAAATAAATCTGCTAATGCCTTTTTGGAGAAGATTATTAGATTTATTTGAACTGTGAAAAAACGTTAACAAGAAGTGTTGAGTGTTTTTGACGGAGCTAGAGAGCTAAAAATAAATGATGGGAAAGAAGCGGAACATGACTGCTTTCAAATAAATGTAATGTAATGATCAAAATGGTAATACAATTAATAAATTCAACTAAATCAATATACCCTTCTCTTCACATATTCACACAAAGTGCAAAATATGAGGGACATATTTAAATGAAACAAAAAACTTCTTTTCTGGCTAATACTTCGACGTTACTCAAAGTGCAAGTGCATCCTTAACAGTCGAAATAAAAGTACTTTACTCTTGTTAAATTTTTATATTTTTTACCTACCCTGTATGCTGTTTGACTTGTAACCATTCTGATGAAATTATCGAACATGCACCAACTTTCGAAAATATTTATATTCTGGTTGTGCAATTAATTAAAAAACTCCCGTATGTTGTACACTTGAATGACAACGCTGTAGATACAAATTCGAAGAGAATACTGAAAAAAAATCCGATTTGTCAAACTATACTTGTCGACCGCGAAGCAAATAAAATTAGATATGTCGCTTCAGATTAATCTACCAGCACATGTAACGAAAACAATGTATTGCGTTTTTTCCAATAGTTTACAGCTATGTTATTTGTCAAATCAACATTCCAACCACACTCTAATATGCTGGATTAAAAATCACGTATAAATGTGTTCACGTCGGGAAAAAATTAATTCCGGGCAATTTAAACCCGGAGAGGATGAAACAATGCAAGAATTCGTTAGGACGAGACCTTTTCACGAATGTGAAAGAATTTTTATCCCAACCGATAGAAAACAGCGACCAGAAAGAACAAAAGAACATTTTTTAGAGATTCGACTCACCCCTATAGGTCGGGATTTGGCCTGAGAACATTTATCTCCAATCCAATTTGTGGAATCAATATTTGCAGAGGAGTTGCGAGGACATACACACTTTCGACCAAGAAATGTCAGAAATGAAATTCAAAAATCATAAATGGAAGCTTTTATATTCAGAACTACTATTATTTTCTTGATTTACGTCTGGGTTATCATATCAAAAATTGTTGCTTCGAATACGAGTATAGGTAAAAGACACATCAACAGAGAATTCTATACAAAAAAAATGATATTTATGAATACGAAAAGTGGATGTTTGCAGAACGAACTCACTTTTCACAAAAATATATTTTGACATAGACGTATCTGGTATATGAAATATCGTTCGAATTTTAGATCAACCTGTGGAGTAGGCCTTACTAAGGTAGCGATGTCCGTTGGTACGGTTTGTTTACAAACAAATATTGTTTCTTTGTGATAACTCAAATCTCATAAAAGAAATGAGAATATTACTTTTTAGTTCTGTAACAATAAAAATATATATCTATGTGGATAGATATGTATATTACCGTACTGGAAAAAAATACGTCAATCATTTATCTGCTATCTACTAATTATTAATCATAGCATCAAAAATGAAATTCAGTACTTGAGTAACGTATGCCAAGCTCTGAACACATAAGGGATTCACACTATATTTGTTCAGCTCGGTGTATAGTTAAGACAGACTTATGCACACCGCTTTTTATTCAATATGTATCTTCACTCTCAACTAAGTAAAAAAACTCAGTCATGTCCACAATTTAATATCGCAATCGATTAGTTAGATGGTGATAACCATCGATTGAACATTTGGAGAAGTCCATATTTTGAACCTATATAGGTTTATCATCAGCTGAATTTCAAACTATGGAGAGAAGTGAGAAGTGAAGGAGGAAAAACCAATAATTATAGTATGTCACAAATACATGTTTAAAAACAATTAATATAAAAATAAAGAGTGAAGTTACATAGAGAGATTCGTCACTGAATTATTTCTCCAGAACATGATGAAACTATATACTTTCATGAAACCATTTATGCAACCAACTTTCATCTATCTTTACCTATTCTTCAAGAATATTTTTTTGGGGAAAATATACATATAACTTGCACAGGCGCAAATCCGTGCTGTCGATTAATAAAAATAATACTGCTTCATACAATATAATTTCCCTTGCACACTTTGAAATATAATTGAAATCACTGATGTGACAAGGAAATTACCTGAGGTTCCCAGCAGTCTTTCACGAGACTGTTGAAATTCGAGATTTCTCGTCTCGTCTCGATTTCGAGACGAGAATAATGAGTTTTTTCGAGAACCAGATCGAGAAAAACACTTCTAGATTTTTCGAAATCGAGAAATTATATCGAGATTTCTCGATCTCGAAAAAATATATGTGCTGCAATATATCATTATATTTTTATTAGATTCAAGCATTAATTTCAAAGTCTTTTACAATGCTATTTTATATTTCTTTATTATAATAATTAAAAGATAATTATTGGTACTACAAAAATTAATTGATAGGACACTTTTCGGTCAGGGTAGAGAAATTCCATAAAGGGAAATGGGCCATAAATTCAACTTTATTTCTATTGTATTCTTCAAATATGTTAGTCCAAGCTTCTAAGGATATTCTTATGGCAGACTTATGGCACCATTTTCGCATAAATTTCACTATGCAGTACTGCGACCTATACTAATGAGATAAAATAATTTGAGTAATACCAATAATTTTTTTTTTCAACAGACGACTGTTTCGATTATAAAAAATGAGTTCGTTGCTGGTGCTGGTACATTCTTCTCTTCACGAACGAAGAACCAATTTTAAACTTTCACCTTTCGTACCGAGGTAGATTTTAAATGTATGGACAAAAGATAAAATTAAAACATCAAGAATTCGTTTAATTTAAATTTTTTCGAGCAATATCGTTTATTTTTGTGCTGATACTCGACGGTTTTTTGTCATAGCATATAGCCTCTGTATTTTAACGTAATTTTTTTTATAGAAAAAATTTAATACTCTGTATTGTGGTGCAGCCTTGACTTTGTGTTATACGTTATAACCTATACATAGCATTTTTTAATAACATTCAGTTTTTGTTTTTTCGAGACCCTCGAAATTTCGAAACTCTACTGTATAACTGGGAATCTGACTCAAAATTACGGATCCCAACATTGATTATACCAATATTAAAACCAACTTGGTCTATAGAGAAGAATGAAGTAATAATTTTAACTTGACAAGCTGTTTTTTAGCTAAGCGGATTCAGAAAACAACACTATAGTAAATAATGAAGCTGACATCAACGAATGGTTTCACAACAAACACACGAGTATAATTTCATCCTTTTACATCTGTGAAACATTTGATGCGGTATGAAGACGATGCATAATCATAAAATTAAAATTCATTTTTGGACATGAATGTCACATGCTGAACCGGGTTCAATGCTGGCAGAAGTTTCAGCGTCCGACACCTAGAATGCTGAGAGAACTGGCCACTAGTCAGTCTGACTCAGTACGATAGAGAAGAGGCAAGCATTATACTATATCTCGAAAGCTACTTCATGCTTCACATAACATCAGCATTCAGCTCAAAAACAGGTTTGGAACTTGATGTACAAAAAAGTGTACCACTAAAAATTATAAAATTATACTATCCTGTACGTCCCTACAATCAAAATTAACAATGACAACATACGATCAGAGAGGAAAACAGTTATATTAGACCAAAAGCTCAACTGGGAAAAGTCCATCAATTGCCTGAGATGATCCAGCTAAACCTTGGCCAAATTCATAAAAGTATAGTGAATGTCATAAACAAAATATAGAACACTAATACTATATTATTATCAAAATTACTGTCGATGTGCACACAATACATAAAATAACAATGTCACAAGGTGAATAAATATATTTCGTTGAGTCCAAGAACACGAAGAAAAGCGATTTGACCAAAAGTACTTAAATTAATCCTTCGGAGCTGGAAATGAGACTTCTTGTATATCTTCTAAAGTTACTTCATAGTACACCTCATTCATCACATCTGATTAAAATAAAAGGAAAGAAGTTATATCGCAAGCAGTACGAATATTCCCAACTAGTTCAACTCTGAGGTAGCATGTGAGCAATACAAGTTTTGCTCTGGTTCAAGTTTTAGAAAGAAATTTCCAAATCGGAGCAAACTTTAGTTTTGATGTTTACCATATGAATACACGTGAAGCGTTGATTCTCTGGTATAGACGAAGGCTATTTCGATTCCATCATAGTACAAAACAAGTTGATGTAACGGGGATTCCATTAGGGCAACTCTTCAAGTAATTTCTTGAAGTTATCAACTATGTGCATCAGCGGTCTGATGCACAGGCCGTTCGAAACTCCAGCATAGCGAAAGTCGGTTCGAGCCCTGTGTAGGTACAAGAGATTTTTTCTCAACTACTTCATATCGGATCATACATACATACTAGAAAAAAGAATTGAATTATGTTTTTCAGTTTGGCTCAGTCACGTATGACCTATGGTATACTCTCATGGGGTGGAGTATATTATAATAATATAAAACTTTTGGAAATAATACAAAAAAAAATCATCAAAATAATAATATATAATCTCAGCCAACAGTTTTCATCGAAATTACTTTTCTAAAACTCGAAATTACTGAATATAAGAAAATTATTGCTCTACAAAAAAGAACAATCTAATTAATTCCAATGGATTCTAGAGTTTTTACATCAGTATTTGATGATTTTTGGTAAACTTGTAATACTGTTTGGTTGTTGGCACCAAAAATTGATTCAAATATTTTTTTCTGTTGCTCTTTTGAATTTTCGATGTAACCTTCAGCAACAGTATTGCTTTTCCACCCGCTATGGCGTTTCACGGTACACAGATCAGCTCCAGAATCAGCCAAAAATGAAGCAGACGATCGCTGAAAACAATGTCTGGTATATTCTTCAAGGTGAGGTAAATTCAAAAAAGTCACAATCACTTTTGGCATTTCACTTCAGAGAAAGAAATTGGGAGGCATTGAAACAACATGTTATATTTTCATTTCCCATTATTATGGATTATTTTAGCAGAAACTTCTCACAGTGAATTTGAAGAAAACTGTATTCATACCTTTCACCAGTTAAGAGTCAAATCTTCCCAACTACTTATTTATAGATGTCCCTATCACGGGTGATGAAGTAGTCCAGCTCAAATCTTCTAAAACAGTGAAATATCTGGGTATTACACTTGACAGCAACTTGAAGTGGAACACGCATATTAGCAATGTTACAAAAAAGCTAAGATATCTGGTATACAAATTAAAATTCTTAAAAAACATCCTTGGCCTTAAACTCCTCAAAATTATTTATCATGCCTTAGTACAAACACATCTACTGTATGGTATTATTGCATAGGGAGAGGTTACTAATTATTATCAGAAGAATTTGGAAACAGTTCAGAAGTGGATAATTAAGATCATTTTAAATAGACCGTGCACTAATCCAAGTGACGATCTATACACATTCGACAAATCTTTGCTCTGACATTATTGGTTCACCAACGAAAGAATCTTAAGGAAGTAAAAACTGTTGACCACATATATCACACACGGTATAGCAAAAATTCCATTGATGTTCCAAAGATGTCCAAAACTATTGGACAACGCAGCTATTCGTATCTTTCACCGAAGCTATATAATGACATACCCGTTTATCTCAAAACTATCAATTCCCTCATTCTCTTCAAATCTAAAATTAAGAAATGGCTATTGTTCACTCTTAGAGCAATTATTCACCAATTAATTGACTTGAAAAATAATTGATCATGACAGTTAAATCAATCAAGTAGTTATAGAAATTTGTATACTATTGTGTTTATGTAAGTCTATTTGTAATTGTGTTTTTATGTGTAAATGTGTTGTAAGTTATATTAGTATAAATAACCGTTTTATAATTTTGAATGTAATCTCAATATTGTTTTAAATAGGTACTGTAAGTGTTATGATACATGATTTTTAGCTTTTTTATCTTGTATCCACGCACAAGCTGCGCCTTTGTGGGTCTTCTCTATTTATTTGCCCAATTAATGCAGTGCACTTTTATAGTGAAGCTATTTAAATTTTTTATATATTTTGTTCCTTATACACTTGTATTCTTTGGTAAATAAATATTATTATTATGTAAATGTGTTGTAAGTTATATTAGTATAAATACCCGTTTTATAATTTTGAATGTAATCTCAATATTGTTTTAAATAGTTACTGTAAGTGTTATGATAGATGATTTTTAACTTTTTTATTTTGTACCCACGCACAAGCTGCGCCTTTGTGGGTCTTCTCTATTTATTTGCCCAATTAATGCAGTGCACTTTTATAGTGAAGCTATTTAAATTTTTTATATATTTTTTTCCGTATACACTTGTATTCTTTGGTAAATAAATATTATTATTATTATTATTTTACCAAAGGTGTGTATTCCAACGGGTTGTTTTGTGCATTTCATATTTTTATAAGTGACCCAAAAATATAGATGGTTTGTGTTGCAACATCGTATTTTCACATATTTTTGTCTAACAAGTTCTACCATATTCAATCTTGGGATAGTCCCCGAAGTTACAAAAAATTCTCGCATTACCTTTGTTATTGTATTCGGTAAAGTAATTCTAAAAACGGATCTTTCATCAAATACATTTTCAACGAGCATATTTGTCAATTCCACTCTTCTGCATGCTTCACTTAGTCCAATTATCATAGCAACTTTTTTAAATAAATATGTATCATCTGATGCGTCCATCAAATACTTCGTAACATCTAGTTTGGTAAATATTTTGGATTTTTTGGTAAAACTTAAGCCAATAGTCACCAAAGCGAGTTTTCTGAAATTTTCACAGATGTTGTCGAATACCATAGAACACGATAATTCATAGAACATTTTCCGCGGAAATTATTAATTTGCGAGTTACAGCCCTATTTTTGAGTGATGACTGGAATTTTTTAGGACACATTTCTACCGCGGTGAAACACTCAAAATTCTTGCTTCTTTAAACTAACACAATGTACATACCCAATTCACCCGTTTTCCACAATTTTTTTTAATAAAACGGCATTGTTTTTCAAAAAATTCAACCTATTTTAAAAACACCAAAACAACACATTTATGCAAAATGTTTACAGAATTCATTTATGTGACATTGACATCTAAGGTTTACGAGAGAGTCTAATTCGCCCACTCCGCACCAACGTTGCCAAACCGCCATGGACACAATATTAGGCGCGAAATTTAAAATACACGTCATTACCCCAGTCATTACTGTTTGCCGTGGGCAGGGAGGGGTTTTAAAGTAGAATAAGTCTTGAAACAATCGTGTAAATTCTAGATGCTTATGTTTTTAATTCGATGGTAGAACTGTAATGTTAATTTGTTACGGTTCAAAATCAAATTTTAATATCTATGTGCAGATGTGACTATCTGTTACCTTGTATAGTTTGAAATATCGACTATTGCCTTGAATTATGCTTCTTGCTTAACTAGATTTCGGTTCATAATCGTTTCAGTCATTTCATTATTCCTTGTTGTTATTGTTGTGAAGAATTTGGAGGTTACCGGAGATCTGACGTTTAATAAATCAATTTCAATTTACGTCCTTTCGTTTTCTACGAGGTTAAGTGTATGTAGAGCCGTGTAAATCTGCACTTTGTCTAAATGTGTCACACTTTCGTGCAAATGAAAGCACCTTATGTTGAAGATCTCTGTCCTTGTTCTGAGGTTCATATGATAGATTTGATTTATAACCGACCTTCTGATTCTCACCAACAATAATTAATCTTCATTGTTTATTGCTTCCATTTTAACAAAATCGTTCATAAATATATTCTGTCTGGTTGACATTTGACAGATCGTCTTTGAGTGGAAGGAAAATGAACGACTTCTAATGGAAAGGAAGGTGATTTGTTTTTGTGCTTTTTTCGGTTGTTTCCGGCTTCGTCTTCGACGGCCTCTTCCGTGTGTGGCGTTCTTGAGGACAGGTGTGTGACGATACTCATGTAATCAATTTTCGATAATTTATCACTTATTAGTGGATTTAATTGATTCTACATGGTTGAATAATCTGCGTTGATTTTTGTGGACTTGAATAGTCATATTGGTGGACTCGAGTAGTCGTATTTGGATAAATCACGAAGAGTACCTGTAATGGGAATTTTAAGTTGATGTCGCCCACCACTATTTTGAAGTCCTGATCCCAGAACCCAGAACACCTTTGATTTTGTTGCTGCCTTTTGAAGTGTCTCCATTTCCACCTGATAACCAGTAGTATCCCGTTTCACCGATTATTATTTCTACGATCAAATAGAACTGACTTGAGGCAAAAGTGTTGGATCTTCAAGTTGTACCAGGATATTTGCTAGACCTTGTAGTGTCAGCAGTCTAGTCTCCAGTCACAACAGACAGTGTTACCTCAGTGTTGAATCTTCAAGTTGTACCAAGTTATTTTCTGGACCCTGTAGCATCTGTAGTGTCAGCAGTCTAGTCTCCATTCATCTCAGGACGATGTTCTTGGAGGGATAAGCAGGCCCAGGCATCACTACTTCATTATAGCCTCGGATGGGACGAAAGTGCTGGACCTTCCAGTTGTACCAAGGTCATCGGCACTCTGAGTGACTCAGCATAGACTGGTGTAACTATAACTATTTGATGGTTCAACTTTTCATAACATCTGTTCCAAATTTACACTCTCTCTCTCTCTCTTGGCCTAAGTTCTGTTTTAAAACATTATCTATTCAGATAATTTTATCAGATTGGGTGGAATACTGGGGAAAGCATTGGGAAAGCACACGGAGAGCACATTTGTAAATTTTTGTTTATAATATTCCAAATTTACGATACCTTACTTGGCCTAATGTCCTCTGAAATATTAAATTTTATTTTGTGTGTTATTATTCACCACGTTTCATTCTTTTGTGGGTGAACTTCAGGAAAATTTTCAACTGATATTTTTAGTATTATTAGTGGTATTTGCTGCACACCTTCAGTGTGTATATTAATTTTGGTGAAAGGATTGCCTCTTCTTTGAATTGTTTACTTCAAGAAGGTATTTCCTCATTTTGGTTTATTTTATTATTCTTACTTGACTTGCTACCCACCATTCGTGTGTAGATTCAATTGGTAACCAGTTCGCCACATATTACTTTGGGTACATAATATAAGTGATAATTGTTGTTCCACTTTCCTGGTGGAAAATATTTCTGTAATTAATTTTAGAAGTTTACATACCTCATTTTCAATGACTGTATTTCAATATCTGCTTTTCTATCTACTGGACTTTTAGCCCCAACTAATTAGTAATTTCTAGGCTGTTACTTCCTCATTGTCAGTCCCTTTGTGATCACAACGGGAGCTTGGGAGGCAACTGGACTACGCTGTACTGGGTACTCACTCTTTGGAATATAAGGTACCTATTTATTGTGCTGTTGATGTTCACCACATTTGCAGATTATTAGAGGTTTGTAAACTAAGCGTTTGGATTTCATTTTCAATCCCAACCCCCAATACTTGAATACGTAAACAAAGTGTGTGGTCATCATACCATATCCCACCAGTGCTATTTATTGACAATAATTTAGATTCCATTTAGAAATCTCCATCAGAGATCTGGAGCAGTCTGTGCTTGGACTGGCTTTTCCAATCACTGGCGCGGTATAAATTTTTGGTAGAACCCATGGCACCCGGATTGAGTTAGTCGGTGACTGCTATGTTGTCAAGTGCTTTCTAGTGCTTTCTATTATTGTTAATATTATTTCTTCTTTTTTTTATAAAGAAGCGTAGCAAATTGTGGAAGGACTATTTTTTGAAAATTGCAAAAAAAGGTGTTTACTATTATATTATTGCAAAATTTCTTGAAGTTTATATTATCTACGTTAGGTTAGTTCGTTCAGGTTAGATAAGCTAATAGTTCACACATATTCAACTGGCAATAATTGTAACTCTTCTGCCCACAGACAGGTGAATTTCCCCTTCTTTCGTTTATGAGTAGAAAAGAAGAGTAGCGAGCCAGAACTTTTCCCCCGGGTGTTAGCTATGCGCCCTTGCTATGATCGCGAAGATTTCGGTGTGGAAACCGAGGGAATTTCCTTTACATGGTGGGCGCCATGGGGACAGCTAACGGCCACCGGACAATCCCACACCTCACCGCTAACATAGCTTTCACTATAACTCTGACTTTCACCTCTTAGATCTTGCCGGATATGTCTCAGCATCGTTACCCAACGATCATGCGCGACAACATGAATGGGTACCCCAAATCCCCGTTGGTGTGGAGTGGGCGAATTAGACTCTCCTTACGGTTTAACATACGTAATGAAACGAATTTCATGTCAATTAGCTGAAATTTGAAAATGAAAATTATGGGTTTTCCTGTCATTTCTGCAAGTTTTTTTTCATTTTATATAGTATTTCACAACATCTGTTAAAATTTCAGAAAAATCGCTTTGGTGACCATTTGCTTAAGTTTTTATCTTGTAATACCTCTTATTTTGAAATGACCTAAGTTTCCATTATGTCTAGGAACACAGTCTATAGCTTTGGTTAAAGTGTACCTACACATGATAAATAAAACACTAAAAATAATTGATCAGTTATTATGAAATACCGGATAGTTAAGTAGTCACAGTTACTGTCTATAATGAATATGTTTAATGGAAATGAAATGAATAAATATTATTATTTTTATTATCATGTATCCAAATTTTCATAAGTCATGGAATAGATTGAATCTGAGGAATTTTACGTAAGTTATCGTTAGTTATCATGAAGTGGAATAAGGATATACTAGTTCCCAAAAAAAATAAATAAATCAGGTGACATGATAGTATACTTGTGACCGACTCTCACTATTCAGTAAGAATACCAATATTTTCCATTATAAAAATGAAGAAGTCGTTATTATTGTCGGTGATTTCTCATTTATTGAAAACAGTAAAAAATTCGCAAAGAAATATATTTTTTGCAAAGGTTATAAAAGAGTCCGGTAATTATGAAACTTCTCGGAACTTTTGTTTTTGTGTCCTGTAATTTTATTATCAGAGTTGAATGTAGGTCTTCTATGTCACTCATTTTTAGCTTCCATAATTCTCCTCTTCGACATGCACCACTAATTGCGATAACCATTGCAACCTACGATAATAAATATTAACTTTTTATTGTCAAATATGTTAATTTTTCTCTTAACATTACCTTTGTTAACAGATATATATTGTCCGGGGCTTCTTTTATAAATATATTCATTTCCTCGGATGTCAGAGTCTGTGCTTTCTTCGCGAAACATCCGTCAGACTTTCTCTTTAAAAAAGCTCGTAATTTTGCATACGTTGATATGTCAATTCCGTGATTAATATTAATAGTCGATTTGAGCATTGAATATATTGACCAGAGAGTAGAGGCTTTTCTTGATTTGGATAGTTCTTCAAAATATGACACTATATTTTCAGAAACACTTTTAGTTTTGTATTTTTCCTTTCAATCCATAAACTGTTTGCATGCATTTTCATATTTTCCTCTTGAAGTTGAAGGTAATAAATTCAATGACAATGAATTAACTTGTTCTCTTAGTTCTGGCGGAGTATTTTCAATTTCAGAACTGTCGCTATCCATTTTAGTTCAATCTCATTAAAAAATGACGGGACAAGAATATTTTACGAATATTTTATGCTTGACGTTTGTTGACATTCAAATGATTCGATAGATGTTGCTCCGTTGCCTAGCAATGGATATTGTGTATGTGGTATTTGAGACAGCAGTAGTGATGTTTTGGAGTGTGGTTGTAGAAAAATGAACAAAAGTCTTGTTCTCTTCTACAATCTAAACTAAAATATTCCACAAAAGTAAAGTATCTTTCATGTATGAGGAAAATGATAATAATCATCTCCCTCGCGAACACCCTCGGTTCAAATAAAAATGCTCTTTTATGACATAAATTCACCCGCTGTGCGATGGCAGGATAGCACCAACACTTAATTGCAGTCCATTCAAACGAATAAATTGAAAACACAGTGTTCTATGAAATATATATAAAACTGCAATAATTGGAATAGAATTCGTGCACGTGATGCGAGATACTATGTTACTTCGGTGTCAAACGCAAAGCATAAATATCTTTTTATTCCTGATGCCGAACAAATCTGCGATATTCCGGCATAAATTTATAGATTTGCATTCGCTTGAATATTGATGACTTGATTTCAAAATATGGAACAGAATTCCGATTCGAACGTCGACATACATAATGTATACCTAAGCAGATTTTCCACACCGTGCATTTAGTGATTGCATTATGCTTTTTCTGATTTCATCAATACGAAACGCCGGCAAAATAAGAAATAATCAATAATCAATCTGTGTGCTAGCAGTCACATAGAGAGGAAAAAAGTGGATTTTTGTTTTTCCTGTGTACTGATAAACCGATAAAAATAAAGTGTTTTTGTTCTTCCATTCGAAGTACTCAGTCACTAATATTGTTTGTTTACACTTTTCAACGGAATGGTTGGAATCCCCCTCAACGTCACTTAGTAATACAGGGTGATTAAGCTAGTAACTGTAAAAATAAACAAACCGTAAAATGGAATGTGTTGCGTGCAAGAGTAACAAGGCAGATCTCACGTTGCTATGTGATAGCTGTGAAAGATCTATCCATCGTGAATGTGCAGGACTTAGTGCTACTGAATTGAAGGTGATGGACCTTAAAGGGAAGAGATCACTCAAGTTTTACTGTGATGACTGTCAAAATGGGTTGAAACTATTACCTAAACTACTAACTAAAATCGATAATATGGAGACTGAAATTGAAAAATTGAAGCAACAAGCTAATAAAACAACAACAGTAACGTCTGATGAAGAAGATTTGATATGTGAAATGATTGATAGGCAGAATCGAGCTTCTAACATTATAATATTCAATGTAAAGGAATCGCAACTTAGGACTCAATCACAACGTATGACCGAAGACAATGAATCTATTCAAAACATTTTACAAGACGTCAACATCACTAAAGATAACCTGAAGATTTTCCGATTAGGAAAGTTCACACATGAAAGGAATCGGCCCATAAAAGTAATACTGAAATCATCAGAAGATGCAAAATATGTGCTCAGAAATAAAGGATTGATTAAAATACCTAATATAAAAATTGTAGGTGACCAAACTAAAAGGCAACGTGACTACTTTCAGAAAATAAAAAAAGAGCTGGAAGAGTTAGTTGCAGGAGGTATTACCAACAAAACTATCAAATTCATCAATAGTAAACCTACAATTGTAAATAAAGTTGAGAACACAAAAAACTAAAAAACTGTCCTGATATACTTTTGAACACAGATATAATATACTTGAATGCTCAAAGTTTTCTGAAAAATAGGGATCAAATCGTTGAATGTCTGGTTCCTTATAATCCCAGCCTGATTTTACTCAGTGAAACAAGAACAACCCAAAATATTAATGATGCTGAATTGAAGATTGAAAATTATGCTCTGGTCCGCTGTGACTCAACAAGTAGACACTCGGGTGGGGTTTTATTATATATAAAAGATAATATCAAATATTCAGTGTTCAGATCTTTCGTACTGAGTGGAAACTACTGGTGCAAAGTTTTGAAAATCCATTTTAGCTCATCAAACTGGTTGATTGGTTGTCTGTACCACTCACCATCAAGCTCAGATGCAACATTTCTAGAAAATTTTGAAGACATATGCGATAATATATTCGCTACAAATCATCGTTGTATTTTGTTGGGTGATTTCAATTTAAATTATTTAGATAATGGATTCTATTGTAAGAAATTGAAAGAAATGTTAACAACCTATGGTATTAGTCAATATATAACTGAACCAACACGGGTAATGTTAAATAGCGAAACTTTGATTGATTATGTATTGTCGAACCAGAGTAATTTTGTTACTAAAGTCCATGACTCTCCAAAAATAACAGACCATTCGATAATCAGTGTGCAATTGTTCAACAAAAATAACGATAGAAGTCAAAGGACAAAAAGTTATAGGAATTTTTCTCAGAATAACCTTGATTCTATAAAATACAACCTGATCTCATATAACTGGTCACTTGATTGTGTCGATGTAAATATTCTTTATCAAGAAATCTCAAATAATTGCAGTGAAGTTGTGAATCTTATATCCCCAATTCAGATCAACAATTATAAAAGCAATTTACCCTGGTTTGACAATGAAGTTTTTACTAAAATAAAAAAACGTGATAAAGCATACAAAGAGTTCAGAATTTGTCCATCAGAAGAAGATAAATTACGTAAATGGAATACATTCAAAAAGTATAGAAATGATGTAGTTAGTTCATTAAAAGTGAAGAAAGATCAATATTACTTTGAGAAAATAGACAGATACCGAAATAATCAAAAGCTCATGTGGAAAACATTAAAGAGATTGATTAACGTAAATGTTCAGGATTTTCCAAGCTTTATTCAATTCGATATGAACAATGAAATGAAACTCATCAGAGAACCGATAGAAATAGCAGAAAATTTTAATTCTTATTTTGTGGAAAGCATTTACCAAATTGTCGATAGTATAGAGTGCAATGAACCTTGGATCAACACAAATTATAATCTATACCCGGGTTTTTACAAATTTAAACCACTCTCTCTTGGTGACCTACGAAAAATCATATCATCTTTGGATAATAAATGTAGTGCCACTGAAATACTGAATGGAAAGGTATTGAAACAAATATTTGAAACTATTGGGCATGTAATATTAAATTTAATCAATACCTCTTTGCAAACAGGCAAGGTCCCTGACGTATTGAAGATAAGCACAATTGTTCCTATACCAAAAGTTCAAAATACAACCAAAGCCAATGAATTCAGGCCTATAAATACTCTACCTCAAATCGAGAAACTTATCGAAATCACAGTTTATAACCAATTATTAGAACATATCGACAATAACCATATATTGATGAACAATCAATCAGGATTCCGCCAAAAACACTCCTGCGAATCGTCCCTGCAACTTTCATTGAACAAATTCAGAAATGAAATGGATAACAACAAATATGTCGTGGCTGTATTTCTTGACCTGAAAAGAGCATTCGAAACAATTGACAGGGGCATATTACTATCGAAATTGAGTCAATATGGTGTTAGTGGGGAAGTATACAATTGGTTGGCTGATTATCTTGCATGTAGAAAACAAAGAATTAGGGTAGGGAGTTCATTTTCAAATGAAATAGTGAATTCAGTAGGAGTGCCTCAGGGTAGTGTACTAGGCCCCATCTTATTCATCCTATATCTGAATGATATTAATCTTTATACAGATTGTGAATTCATAAACTTGTTTGCTGATGACACCTTACTAGCCTGCAGTGACTCCAATATAAACAGAGCAATTGATAAAATGAACTCCATACTATCAGCTGTTCAGGAATATCTCAAAATCAATAAACTTAAATTGAACGTGTCTAAAACTAAAGCTATGATAATAACAACTAAATATAAACACAAGTCTCTAAACTTTGATGATATAAATTTGATGCTGAACAATGAAAAAATCGAAATAATCAAAACAGTAAAGTATTTGGGATTCCAGCTAGATAATACCTTATCATTTGAAGATCATTTTGAATACATAAAGAATAAAATATCTAAAAAACTATATTTCTTCTCGAGAATTGCAAACAATATATCTATGGAAACCAAAATCACTGTCTACAAGACCATTATTCAACCACATTTTGACTACTGTGCAACAATTTTATATACATTTAACCTCAACAAACTATCACAGCTACAAAAGCTCCAAAACCGTGGAATGCGTATTATATTGAAGTCAAACCGTTATACACCAATTGGTGTTATGCTGGATACACTACAATGGCTCACTGTTTCCCAAAGATTATATTATTTTAGTATGGTTTTTATATACAAAATCTTAAACAATCTGGCTCCTCCATATTTCAAGAATTATATAGTTTACAATGCAGAAGTTCACAATTACTTGACGCGGGATAAGAATAATCTGCATATTACAAGAACAAACAATACTAATACCATGAAGTCACTATTTTTCAAAGGTTTCATTGAATACAACAAATTGCCTACGTCACTGAAAAATAGGGAATCACTGAATATTTTCAAAAGGGATTTAAACAAACTCATAAAAAAAAAATAAAAAAAAAAAAAATTGATCTCTTGATGTTTTCCATGGTGTCCAGTCAAATTGCTGCCATAGTCTTATATTTACAATGTCTTATATTTACAAGGTGAATTTTTGTTTTTTTTTGTTCCTCTCTCTTTTAACTATTTTAAATTTTCAACTATTTTAAACTTTTAATATTTGTGAGTGGTATATATTATGTGTAGTTTAGGTGATTTAAGCTATTATGTAATTCTCATGATAATTTTTTTTTTTTTATATTATTCAATAGCAACTACACATATACTGGATATAATAATATTACTTTAGTTTTTACTAGTTTATTATTGTACACCGTTACCATTAGTATTGTATATATTAGGACATCCTATTTCAAATAAACTTACTTACTTACTTTTGGTAGGAGAGAATCTCGACTGAAGGTTTGCATTCACTCAGTTTCCAGGAGAACTCTACAGAAGTTTGTTCCTCACAAAAACAATGAACTTTTTCAACCATTAAATAAAATAGAGTACCTCTTTATATCCGCATTCTGCGCAAAGGGTGCAACATATACAGTCTGCCCATAAAGTAACCGTCCTGTTAACTTTGGATTTTTTTGTTGAAAAATAAATAAATGAGGGTTTTATTTTACAATTAGCAATCATTCTACTTTACAGATGGTATAGTCATAAGTCCATCACAAAACCCAATTTTTCGCCAGAAGAGGGCTCAGGAATAGGGAGGGATCGGGAAGACGCACGAAGAGCCGCCCCCCTCTACTGGCCATTGCAGGCCAGAGGGGTAGCTCTACACAGGGTTCCGGCGAAAGAGCGCTGGTACCGCTTCCGCTGTTAGTGGAAAATTGAATATTCCACCTAATAATGGTTGTGGTTCATATAATCTATGCCTCCTGCAAAGCTTATGCATGTCGTACGTTAGCATTCAATGCAGATACTGCTTTGTCTGAGTTCACTCTGAAGCTGATTGTTTCGAAGTATCCTCAGAAAAGGCTGATGCAAAAAAACAGATCAAGATACTTCACGTTATAGTCTATGGTTCCCTATGGAACCAGTTCTTCTCATCATTCATAGAAGATGGCCAACGATTGATAGATAACCCCGCCGTATTTGCGGAGCTGATCATCAATCATAAATTCTGACCCTAGTAAGGTCTCTGTTAGCGAACTCTCGGGGTGGTGTCGGGATGGAGTCAACGCCCGCAAGCTCACGCAGCGCATCCAGACGAATGTACCTAATACTCTTGGTGATATGGAGTACCTTGTTCTGCATCTTGTCCAATCTCATCAAAGGAGGATGCAGAACGCTGGGCAAGCATACAACATCGCTGGCCATATAATTTATTTATAGATCATCATTTAGTCCTCTAGCTTCATGTGTTAGCCTCTGGCAATTAGTGGGTATGTGCGTTTCACCGCTGCCTCAGCCCTTCTGAAAAACTTTCGAGAACTTAAATATCTTCGAGAAATTGATGGCTTCGGGCCAAGCCGGGTTACCATTAATTTTTCTATCTTCAGATACGGTAGGATTTCCCTGCCCAACCGAGACTGGACCTGCATATATCCGCGGATGTAGCCGTCTCCGTTCTCTCGCACATGGGAAAATCATACGTATGTAAGGAGTTCAAATATGGGGAAAGACTGGACCCCTGCGGGAAACCTGCTTTGATAGAGTAATATGCAGATCTTGTGCTGTTAACCCTCGCCGCATAAGTTCGCTCTGTCAGGAATGAATTCACAAGCCTTATCATAAATAAAGGCATGCCTGTTCTCAGCAAATTTGCGAAGTAGACCCTAAACCTACACGGAGTCAAAGGCTCTCTACATGTCCAGCAGGACTATGACTATGTTCATACCTCGATGAGCCTCCTCTTTCACCTCGTGAACAACCCGGACAATCTGCGAGGTCATACTGCAACCTGCACGTGAGCTGAACAACAAACGTTTAAGGAGAATCTTCTCCACTACCTTGGTGACGATGCTCAGTAATGAGTCGAGTTGGTGGTCATCCTTGCCCGGCTTGTTGAAAGGATTGTTCATAAACAGCTGCTTAGCACCAATGGAACATAATATCTATCTTCCAAAATCCTGGAATGAGTATAATACCTCATTTGAAACGTCTTTCCATGTACTACAGCAAAATTTAAGAAAAAAATTTTCTTCCAAAATCAACTGGTGGTATAAACTTTCATACAAGGATCCTTTTTGATGAGGGTTATCAAGACATCTGTAGGATACAATTTTTTCTGGTATATACAAAAGATCTCTATCCCCCAGAATGGCAGATGTTAGATTTTCTCAATTTTCATAAAATTCAATGAAACTGCATTAACATTTGATTTCCATTCGAAGATAGCCCGCATCTGATATTTTGAGGGATACCTTTTGTAGACACTAAAACAATTGATTGAGAGATCTAACATTACGTGATGCCAATTTGTTTTGGATGAATATCTTTGCCTGAAATGTTGTTGTTTTACTGACAAAGATACTTTTGATCATTTTCCAGCCTAAAAGAAAAAAAAAATGCAAGTGACAATGCCTGCTTAGGTGATTAGTATTCAAAGTTTCAGAATAAGTTAACTTGAAGGGGGCAGAACTGAAAAATTCTGTTACTAGGCGTATTTGCTAAGTGCCGCATTGCATCAATCGTACGACAGGCAAAGTTTCTTTACATTAATTTCCAATTAGGAAGACAAAGATTTATGCACTGCTTGCGTAGAGGATACTGTCAAATAAACTTATATAAATTTTGGACATCTTCAGCAATTTAGAATCATTTTTCAATTTTATTTTGTTAATTTCGGGTTATTATTGAATTGACCACCTATCCGATGTCATTTTAACATAAAAAATTTCATTCGCAGGGTAATTTAAGTTGCTAATTGGACATATGTACTTCATAGATATCTGTGAGGACGCCTCATTATATTTTTGACTTGTGAAAGAGTCGCCCAATTTTTCATAATCTACAACTGTATAATTAGATTATTTTGAGTTCGTTTTTGCTGTTGTTATTTATGGAAGAATTTCATTCAAAAAAGTCACCCAACGGTTAGATTTTTTTGATAACATACAGGTTTATAACAGCCATATCATTTGGTTTTATAATGACCCTCAATCAAGAAAGTTGTTACTTGGGGAACAATCCCAACACTATAAATACCAATTAGAGTACGAGATATGGGTATACTACTGGTGAGTAGAACGGAAAGACCAAACAGGTGGAAGAACGAAGTGAAGAAGTATGATGGATATAACAATTTAACAATTCAGTGACTAATAGATGCATTATAGAGCAAATACATGATTAGAAATGGTGATGAATTACCTAGTGATATGCAAAGAAATCTGGATAACAAGGAAATACCCAACAGGGCATTTTTAGAAATAGAAGGGACCTATGATAATCTCAATGACTTTGATAGATACTAATATCTCCTTCATCAGTTTTTTGAAACATTTTGAAGAAAATGGTTATGAAACTAAAATATTTCGAATCTGGAGAAAAAAGTGTACAGTACACTTCGATTTGGTTCTCTCTGTGGATAAAAGTGTGAAATCGTCTATAAAAAGAAACTAATTCAGAGTCGACTCTGAGACAATTGTTGTTTAAATAAGTTGATTCAGAAAGCAATGATTAGTAAAATATAAAAGTGATGTAATATATAGGGTGTTTAACTTGAATAAATTGAGTTGATTCCCGCTCTGAATTTTGATTAACTTGGTATATAAAACATAATACCCAGTAGATGCAGAAGATAGAAAATAAACAATACAACATTCTTATTACATTGACAATTTCGGATAATACTCAAGAACATACATTTCTGCTGTAGAGAGTATTAAATCTTCTTTGAGTTTTCAAGCAGAATCTGTAATATCCTATCCAATCAAATGATGTTTGAAAATCATAAACAATTTATTATATGAATTTTAGTTTGGTTACAAATCTCGCAAAATTCAGAACTGTTAAAAATCTATTTACGGTTGTATAAGATTGCATAGCTCTGCATTCAAAAATATCGAAAGTTTTAACTGCGTTAGTTCAAAATGGGTTCGACCTCTGTGCTCCAAAGCTATATAAATCGAGTTAGGACAAAGAGAATAAACAAAACACTTTAATACTGATGTGGATTATTCACAATGGGTTGAATTAGGGACAAGTCCTGTAATAGGATTCAATCCTACCCAACCGGCAACTCGTGCAATATTCACTATTTTGCTGTTTCGAAAACATAGTCGATCAGTTTTGGTAGTTTCCGAACAAAAACGTGAAACAGCTCCTATATTATGCTTTTACGCAAGAAACAACAGCCCGCAAGGGATTTTCAGAGTCTGACTCCAGCTTTGTTTCAGGGAGCGGCTAAAATGAGCTTTTTGTCGAATATCACTTCTCTAACAACTTTTCAGATACTACTCAGTTTGGTTTCCGTTGTATAATCTAGGAAACTGGCACCAGAAATCGACTTTTATACAGTGTGCTCCAAGTATCCTTTGAAAGATGAACAATGTAAAACATCATTTTAAGCATTTATGGCGGATGGCTAATGACATTTTTATATTGTTTCTATCCTGGAGTCACAATACAGAGTACTCAAATATTCTGGAAACATCAGTTCATATTTTGAAAGTTCATAAGAACTCCGCAGAAACTTCCATAATTGTTCATTCGTCGCACACCAAATGCTTTAAAAATGATGAACGTTCCGCTGCAACTTTCAGTTTCTGTTATTCTTGTAATAACTACAAAATTTTTGCTGTAATGAAACATTGAGGTGGCGGCGGGGGTCGAGGGTCCATGGATCGATTCCTGGCTAGGGCAAACATTCCGCATTCAACTCTAGTAGTGAATAAAAATAAAAATACGGTATACTAACCAGGAAGAGTCGTCCACCATTCACTGGGTTCAAAACAGTGCTGTTTCTGAGGTGGCGTATGGAGTTAGTGACAAAGCCTACAAGAACAATTCGGCTGAAAGATCGATGTGAATGTGACACATGTCAATGAATACAATTATTACTATTACCTACTGAAACAATTGTAACTTCTACGAAACTAGCTTTATCATGCCATTAAGTTTTAATTAATGAGTGTCCAAGAAAAAATGTTTATGTTCAAGAAAGAAGAAAAATCGTTTAAAAACTTACATGAGTTTGATGTAAAGTTGTATCGTTAAGTGTTAAGGATAAAACAAAAGCTACTATTTAATTGAATAGCGTTTCGTCACAGTTGATACGACCGAGCGGAATCGTTGATGTTATTAAATATTTGGGAACGTTGGGCTCTATCGTCAAAATATTAGAATTATACCTCACAGAATTTGAAATGATTAAGGCTGAAACACAACGGAAGTTTTATGTTTTTAGTTTTAATTTTCAGAATTTTGGATATTTTTTAACGCGAAACTATCATTGCCATTATTATTCTGATCACGCCTCATAAACAATCTAGTTGATAAAATTCAAGCTTCATTTTTCAATTCTGTTTTGCATCTTGTTTTATTTGTAAAATTGATATCCAAAATTCCAAAACTTAAAACTTATTACATAAAACTTCCATTATGTCTACGGCTTTATCTCACTTTACTGGTCTTCACCCCTGTGAAAAAAGGAAGTGAGAAACGAAACTTTTTTTTGATTGATAGAGGAATGTATGAGTGTATGAAATGACTATTTCACTTTTTTTTCAAAGCTTTAATTTTTATGTAAATTATTTTACAAGAATGTGTTGTTTTCAGCGAAAACTACACAAAAATATTGAAGCTTCAAAGTGAGATAGTCGTTTAACTAAGTAAATGATAGACTTCAATACCGAGATAAAACCACTCAAAAATATTCGATCGTTTTGATGGTGGCAATGAACAAAAATGCCCAAAAATTAGAGAAAATATAAGTACTTTTCATTCATTTGATACTTGAAGAATATTTATTTTATTATTTTCATCTTCATACACTCATACATCCCTTAATCAATAAAAAAAATTTGACTCCCTTTTTTTCTCAGGAATGAAGACCCTTAATACCTTCATTGTTCTGCCTCCCTTGGAAGCTATGCTGTTACTTTTTCTTCTTTACAGGCTGGAATTGGACTCATCGCAAAAACTAGATTCGCAAAGTGAACACTTGCTCTGATTTCAACTCTTCCTATTATCAACTTAATCAGGCTATAAGAACCAGTGTATGAACTCTTATAAATGAAATACAGGATCCAACAACACTTAAATATTTATATTAAATCAATTACCAAAATAATCACAAATTATCAAAGATCCAATTAGGGACATTCAGCAATCATTATTGAAACTGATATTATATTTGAAAGGAACTGATCATGAATGAAAATAAATAATAGTAATGATAATAATTATCCTGCACGATTCACTGTTGCGTTCAAATTAACAGTGCTGCTCCTAAGGTGGCGTATGGAGTTAGTAACACAGCCTACCCAGAACACATAGTGGCTAATAATCTTAGCAATCGATGCCACTATATACATTTGAGAAAAAAACTCCCTCATAAACACTCATAGAGTGTACCCAAAGGCATAGCCTGTGCAAGTAGAGAGTGCTATTATTATTATATACCGTGGCGCTCCGGAGTGACTCACTGATGTTTTTGGTGGTGCATTATTCACTTTTCAGCTGTAGGACAACCCGGAAAACCTACGGCACCACCCCGTGCATGAGGCAAGATAATCTATTAACATATCAACGAGAAAAAAACCATGATTTAGTTTAAATGAATGCACTAAAAGTTGAATAAGAGAATCATAATACCTGTAATGAAAGTTGATTGGAAGAATCAATTTATGATACTAAATAATTTATAATGAAAATTAAGTTAGTGCTCATAATGAGATCAGAATTGAAAGCTAATGAAAAGTTAACCGAATTTACACATAACCAGCTGTAAATGCACATCTGAAGGATATCTAATTGAAACGATGATTGACCATTTTTTCTATTAGGATATCTTTCCTCTCGCAGTATTATCAGCATATGAACCATAATAATATTTCTCTGTTCGACTGAAAAGTCCATATTTCATTCACTGAAGGTTCATTCGTATCTTGTATTCCGGAGGGTTTTGAAAAGATTAAGTCGAAACCTAAACGGTCGTAACACAAGTGGTCAGTATAGAGCTGTTTTTGGCGTTGAACCGCATTCAATAATGTTTTAAAAACTTATTCAATTTCACGTCATAGATTTGACTATAGCGAAAACGATGTGTCAAAATATTGCACTAGGTTTTAAAACATTCCGTCTATGACGTCATTGATTCAACGCTGAAACGCAAAGTTTTTAGATCAGACCAAATAATTTTAAAAAGGTGGTACGCCAAAAAACAGCTTATTTACGATTATTTTTACGACAGGACACAATCAGGTCGATTCTGTTTAAACATTGCTATAAACCTTGCCGGTTTAGTAATATTGGTATCTCTCTTGTTGTTTACATCTATCCTTCTATCTTTCTTTTTTCAAATTGCAATCATAGCAATATTTTCACATAACAATATGGCTATTTTCGAACAGAATCGACCTGAATATTTCACTTCGCGTGTAACAATTTTAAATAACATTTCTGGTATCATTAATTTTATCTGTATGTTTGGTTACAAGGAATGAAAGTGATTTTGATCGATTTGTTGAACCAAACGTTCTAACCAAAAATCATCGAACTATACTTAAAGGTATGTGGAGGCAAAACTTCGAATCAAAACAAAATTCTGCTAGTTGGTGACAGTGGACTAGCAATAGAAAAAAGAGAAAAAGAGAAACACTGCAGAAGGACTTTTTTTTGTTATTTATGCACCCTCAGAAATTTTTGAAAGACTTGTGAGAGCTAGAGAAGACGTAGCCCCTATACCTTTTTAAACGTGTGATGCCATGCACGAGACCGGTGACCGTGCTGAGATTCGAACCCATGCACCTACGGATAATTAAATCAAGAAGCCATCGCTCAACCCTAGCGCTACCACGGCTCATCTGTTTCCTGACGAATATTTATCATCTCATAATAGCAACGACTATGCTAATATTATTATTATCATTGTGTATTTGACGTCTCTAAGGGAGGCATAAGTTTTACTCACAGGTGTCAAAATACTTTCAATTGGAATAATAACAGATGCCCTTTAACTCATTGTCCATTTATTAAAAATACTTCGAGACAAAACGAAAGGACATGGCACTAGATACATGTATTCGTGGGGCTCGATAGATTTTTTTGATTTTTGGATATACCATTCTACAGGTCAAAACAAGCAACTTTCTTCATTAGACTTTTTTTCTGGCTCTACAGCGTGAGCTACAAAAATGGGTTGATTGTCTAACGCTAATTATGGAAAATATTTTCTGCGAATGGATTTTTCTTGGTTTTAGAATCTAATATCATGTGAAAAATATCAATTTCCTTTGATCATTTCAATTATGGTGTACATTACTACAGGACGAGCCAGAAAACGCGATTTTTCTGAAACTCGTTTAATGACTTCTCCCGAAGTTGCTCGTGTTAGCAATTTTGTTTTTTATATGTTTGTACCTATATATACAAGTAAAAAAATTAAACTCACGTCACCAGCTCTTGCAACATACCCCTATAAGTGTATCGATGATCAACGTATTGGCCTATAAAGTGTTCAACTATAAAACAAAATGATTGTTGTTATGGTGACTATATAATCTGTCAAAATTGACAATAGTACCTCATCATTGATAAGTATTCTCCCATAATTTCGTCCAAATATAGATATCAACAATAAATCCACTATCGCATCATATCCCATTAATCAACCACCTTATATTTTGCTCTATGTAGAAACGTTGTGAAATTTAATTAAAACAGTTCGTTGGGTTCATCTACACAATATGCCTCAAGAAATTCAACGAAAAGACCACATTTGGGCGAGAAGTCAATAAACAAGTTTCAGCAAAATCGCGTTTTCTGCCTCGTCCTGTAGTAATGTACACCATAATTGATATAATTAAAGAAAATTGATATTTTTCACATGATATTATACTCAAAAATCAAGAAAAATCCATTCGCAGAAAATATTTCCCATAATTAGCGTTAGACAATCAACCCATTTTTGTAGCTCACGCTGTAGAGCCAGAAAAAAAGTCCAATGAAGAAAATTATATAATATATCCAAAAATCAAAAAAATCGATCGAACCCCAGGAATACATGTATCCAGTGCCATGTCCTTTATCAATTCGGCCCAGTTTTATTGCCCATTGATTTCAATTCACAAAGTTTAGACTCTTGTAATTGGTCTGTTCGGATCGACTCCTAGTAGTCGAAATCCAATATTTGGAGTACATTGTTCTATATAAGAAAATGAAATGGATATCGCACGGCCTGGAAGCCATATCCTCATTAGATAATTTCAACGGATTTGAAGCTAAATGCTTATGAGCTTTCAAAGGTATTGATAAAAGGGAAGCAAAACTATTTTACGAAGTTTCTATCGAGAATTTGCCAGAATTAAATTATTATTTCATGTAGTTGAATAAATTGAATTTAGTTTTATAATTCAGGAAATTACAAATTGCACTCAGTGGAATACACACAGATGAAACAATGGTTGAATCTTGGATATAATGGTATTCAGTAAGTTGATTTGTTTGAAATGAGAAAGAGGACTTGATTTCGATCATTTATTACAAACTCCACCATCGAAACCATTCAAGTATAATTTTCCTATAATTTGTCTTAAAAATATTACCTCAGGTTTTTCAACTTCTATTTTGTAAATACATATTATGGCAAGTACTGGTTGTCCCTAAATCCCGAAAAGCCGCAAGTAATGCTATTCGGAGCTAAATCTGCAAGAATGAGGTGCAAAAATCTTGTTCACGTCTGTATTAACGGTCAATCAATAGAACTTGTAGAGACAGCAAAAAAAATCTATTCTTTGACTCAGATATGAGATTATTTATAAAGCAGGAAAACCATATGATCAAAAATGCATCCTTCAAACTTACAGTTCGTATCAACAACCCTGACATTCTCGACAAGAGAACAAAAATTATCTTGTGCCCCTTGTTCTCTTCCATTTGAATTACGCTGTTGTTGTTTATGGACCATTTCTCACACATGATAATCGCCGACGGCTGAAAACTATTCAGAATAGATGTGTCAAATTCAATACCGGTATTGGAAGAAGACACTCGGTGTCTACCAAACTAGCTGGGTTAGGCTGGCTGGAAATGGTCAAACGTAGGTATCAACATTCTGCGTATTTATTCCTCAAAATGGTTAAAAATTCTCAACTCTATCTATTTAACACGTAGATTAACGTTTAGGTCGGGTATTCATAACATAAATGTTAGAAGAAAAATACTTTCTCTCCACCACGTCACACCAGTTCCTTGTTCCAGCTCCACATAGTTTCTCACAATTTTTTTGTTAGTTTCCTCCCTACTTCAGGGCAAGTGATTTATTTACTTTGAATTATTTATATTATATTAGTATATATGTGCATCTTTTCAAGGGTTGTAGGGAAGATTGGGTTCATTGTATATCGTTTACAATGGAATTAACTATAACCCTTTTCAGTTTTCTTAGGTACCACCAAGGTTTCATTTATCTTATTCATATTTTTATGTTATATCTGTATATATTTTGTAGTTAATATGACTAAATAAATGGCTAAATGAATAAATAAATAAAATCTAGTTATACCAGGAAATCAAAAATAGATATTTATGTAATAAGTAAGTGAAGTGGTCCCTTTTTTAAGAGTTCAGTTGAGTAAACTTTGATTTTTCGCACGTATTCATTCCCCAAACGAAAGACATCTGTCGAGCGATATATCGATTTCTGCCATGTTCGAAAATTACAAATCCAAATATGCTGATTCTAATGTGTCATACGAGTCATATCATTTGCGTGTAAGGGCCAAAAATAATCCATTCGCACTATTGGGACACGAAGAATGCGAGCAATGTGGAGAGTTTGACTTACATGAGCACAATGAAGACATTTTGACGTACATCTTGTAATGATAGACTGACTAAATCAACTGTCAACCAAACGTATTGTGAATACTATGTTCTCCATAAAAATTTTAATCGGAGGACAAATAATACAGTTTCAATAAATTCGGAAAATGGGTTATCTCGTTGAACTCTAATGAATTTACTTTCTCCACGATCATCACAGAATTTGCTAATTCTGAAATAAAATTTAATTACAGAATGCTGGAATTCTCTCTCTTGAGATTGAAGAAATATTCTGCAACACCTCTGCCCCCATGCAATTCAAATGTATTTACATTTTCTCTCTTGTATAAGAATAATATTCTCACACTGGTTAGCAATAATAACATTAGCCTTGACGCAGTTGATTGTCACCGTTGTGGCAAATTTCAGTAGTGTCAAAATTATTGCTGTCACGTTTTCATTCGAAAATATAAAAAGTATCATGAATTTATCCAGTGATTCAGAATCAGAGTGTGAAAATACATCACCTGAAATTACAAAGAGTACAAATAATATACTGGAAAGTTTACTACCAAAAAACCCAAATAATTGAGACTCGTAGTATTGATATAATATTTATCAAACATATTATAATGAGAGGCTGGATGGTTCGGATGGTATAGCATTGGCATAGTAGTAGATCGTGGGTTCATGCCACCGACAATGCTATTGTTTTTAATTCAATAGTTTATTCTTAATGCATCTTTGCGATAAAAAAATTAGTTCTGGTTAGTCCAGGATTAGTCATTTCTGATAAACAGTGTTTTTAAATAATAATTATTATTTCGTGTGGAAATTATCTTTTGTTCGTTTCCATTTGAAAATATTTTAGAATGTTAGATCTGGGAGAAAGTATAGTCTGCTACTCGGTTAGAATGAAAATTCGTGATGCTCGTGGTTCCTCCCGCTCGCCTTCGGCTCGCGCTCGGAACTCTCCACTCGCATCGAATTTTCATTCTAACCTTGTTACAGAATATACTATTCCGTATCTGTGAAAACAACTGAGAATATGGACCCTATGCACGGAATTCAGTAGGCAAAAATACTAATTTCAATCGAAAGCTTTCCTGTTGCCATGGCACTGAATATATTTTGATAGATTAGTATAGTTGTAACAGCCACCACTCAACGGCATACATTTCATTTCGAGGATCTTCCTGAAATTTACCGTGTAGAGAATGTCGCATATTATTACCACTAATCTTCTACGTCCCACAAATTCAACGATTTGAAGTATTGAACTTAATACTACCGGCATTCAAAATACTTGAGGAGATTATGATTCGCATTCATTCGTTCATTTGAAGTGAGTTATCCGGCGAGTGAGTTTCGATAATACATTTGAAATAACTATAACTTTCAGGAGACACTGGCAGAATATTATACCTGTGATAGTATTCCAGGAAAGGCTACATAAAAAATGCAGTGAGTTGTGACGATTTCTCCTCAAGCCGGTCCTGAAGGAGCTCGTAAACAGCACAGAAAACAGCGCTATTTATAGCTGATGATGTCACCATTAACTTCGCCGCTGGCGATTGACACAAGATCATTCGAGAAGCGACATCTAGTCGCCAGTAGAAATTCGAGAGATTTCCGGAACTCATTCAGCACGCTTTATAGAGAAATCTCCACGGCGAGACGACAGTTTTTGGAATCAGCCAGAGTACGATATTTGAATAATAGAGAGTGTCAGTTAGGATAAATTAAAATAGTGACTTGTGATATAAATTATTGATTAAGACGTGTGTAAATAAATTATAAAAATTAGTTAAGTGCCGTTTTCCTACAGAGTCTAGGAGACCATATTTCGGTGAATATCAAACATATTTAGTGCCAGAAAATTATCGGAGGTTTTATTGAAAACACTGTTATTTCATACGTCCTTAAGGCCCTAAGGCTCATGGATACTTTAAAGTCAAACCTCACAGGTGACGAACTATATGAGTGCCTTGAAAAATTTTACTAGCCGGAATAGGCTTTATTCCATATCAATTTCCAAAAATTAGGAGAGAGAGATCTTAAAAAGGACAATGACCAAATTTGTAGCAGACCTGTCTTACAAGGGTTTCGAGATAATACTGACGGAACACTGCTGCTGACAATCCAGTGTTGTGTTGGTCAATTTTCTGCTATCTTCTAGGGGAATGCAAGCTCTTCACATATATCTTTATGTTAGGAAATAGCACGTCCACCTTGCTGCCATATCACCAGGTACGTCGAAAGACGAATTGGCAGTATGATTGCACTCCTTCAACTATCTTAATATGTTGATTACGAAACATTAATCTTTTCTATAGGATCTCTTGAACTATTGCACCAGTGTTCTTCAACTTCTTGATTGTCTTGTAAGTGAGTGTTTCCTCGTTCCCAATCGACACATAAGTTTTGCCTCCGATCAAGTAACACAATCTAGATGAGTAATAGTCGAATATTACTGAAGGTAACATCTATTCATAATGTTATAGCACAGCAAACAAACTCAGCAGTATATCATATGGAATAAGAGTGGTCAATAAACACCTGGAGAAAGAATCTGTAAAAACGCTTTACCATGCCAACTTTAAATCAGTTGCTAGATACGGCATTATTTTCTGGGGAAGCAACAGTAAAATTGAAAGGATTTTTGTTATACAGAAAAGAACTCTCAGAATAATCAATAATATGAAACACAGTGAAACATGTAGATCTGTATTTAAAAACAACAACATAATGACAATTTTTGCTCTGTATATCTATGAATGCCTGATGTTTTTATTTAAAAATAAACATTTATTCAGTAGTAGTGTGGTTCAACACACATACCAAACTCGCAGAAATTACCATCCTGTACATAGGTTAACCCTATCAGAAAAAACGCCTTACTACATGGCAATAAAATGTTACAACCATTTACCCAACAATGTCAAACATATTAATGTACCGAGTAAATTCAAAAAAGAAATAAAAAAATGCTAATTGAATTAGAACCTTATAATATGAATGATTATCTAAACTACCATAAAGTGTACAATTTTTCTCCTGTGACGCTATTTCATTCTGTGCCGCCTGTAACAAAAATTGTAATTGTCAGCTCAATTTTGAAATAAAGATATTTATTTTTTTTTCCCGTTTGGAATTACCCAGTCAGGCCCTGTCTCCGGAGCCCCGACACTTCCGGAGGGCGCGCTGGTGTGTCATTAACCCCAGTAAACACTCCCCACGTCCATGGGGTAAGTGATTACTATTATTAAGTTGAACAATTTTGTCACGTTTTCGATTCCCACTATCTTTAGGTAAATGTTTCAATTGTTTTCCCAATGCAATAAACTTCCATCTCCGAACTATTCGAGACTAATTTAACCGAATTGAAACTGCCGTGTGCACTGCAGGATAATTTGAAAGCTCAAAGATAATTCTCTATTTATCTATATTTATGAATGCTGCAATTGACAGAGCACGATAATTTCCCCATTTGAACAAAAAACAAACAATTGATCAAACAAAACTTGAATGAACTTGATATTCTTCATTTTGCGAAACAAGTGAGTACTTCAGCTTTCCTCCTCCATTATTTGACTACAAATACAATTCCCCCTAAAGCTGAAAAATTTCATCATTCTGATACGAAATTTCAATTTGTTACGTGATGTCGAGAGATAATTGCCGTAGTGTTCATGTTGCTTCCACTTATTGTTTCTGACTGTAAATCAAGAACTTCATTTCATGATGAGTTAATTTTTCTGAAAGAGTTCAAAGGAAACCACATTCTTTCCTATTCGAGAAACGAGAGAATGATTTTCTGTTTGATAGCAAAGAAGAGTTACTGCAGCTTAAAGGTACAGGTAAGTTTGAAAATAGCTAGTTTATTTTTATAACCTTCGCAAATTCATCGTCAAGATGAATATTTCAGGAAAAAAACTGTATTGAATAAGTACGGTAATGAGAATCAGGAAAGAAAAGTGTGGGGAGTCAGCTATTACACATTGAATAAAAAAAAAAATCCTGAAATAAAATCCATTATCATGAATTTTCGATAGAAACACATAAAATTTCGAAGAATGAAGCCAAGAACACCTGAAAATGACATGTGTGATTCTGTCGAAACGTCGTGATTATGAACTTTCTGGTGGTCAAATCCACTTATTCAAGAAGAATAATGTGTTCAGTGTAATTCATTTATAAAAATATCATAGGGCTTTCGGCTGTTAGAGTCCAAGTCGAATGGGTTGAAAATTTGGTAAAATGAGGTTTATGATGTCCTTCCTGATCAAATATCTAATCGGGCACAACGAGATCTAATGAACAAACAGCTTTCGAGATACGTGCAAATGTAATAAATATCATTATTTGATTTCAATATTGGGTGATCTGGAGTTACTGCATTTGTCTTTAATACTTTTCTGAGGGACAAACATAAATCAAAATAGGAAATAATCAATATTTTGTGACTTTCGTCTTTTTGTTACATCTTGAAGGGATCCTGTAATTCAAAATCATGATGAAAAGTTCTTAACTCTGTCAAAAATATTATTCTCAAGGGTATCTTTCATTCAATCGTAACACCGTAAGATTCATATTTTCAATTTTTGTTTAGAGCATTGGACTGAAACTGGAAACCGGTAATATATTGATTCGTTATAATATACAGGGTGATTCATTAAACGTGACGGCCGGCTTTATTATCAGCTAGAATGAAAGTTATCAAAAAAATGTTCAATAAAATATTTATAACTCTTTGGACACAATAAATCAAAATTAAATAAGTATACAGATTACACATACAGGGAGGTTTATAATTACAAGACAAAGAGAATTTATTCATTATACCACACACGTATGCTGATTTGGAATTTTGGCAAACTCCTGAAGTTTAGAATTGAAATAATTATGGATACTAATTGAAACTGTTCAGGTTAAAGGTTCGAGAATGGGGCGAGTAAATGCTGTTCAAGATGGTCCAAATGGTCGAAATGCCTAATAATTCGTGACTAACTTGGTATGTACCGGCGCTGATTTTCGTTACCTGTTGTATGTGCACATTAGTTGCTTGGGCAAGGATATACGTTAGAACCTTCTATGAGGTAATAATTATAGAATCATCATAAGATGAAAAATATTGTTATTCTTACAAAGATATAGCAAGAAGTCTTACTAGAGTACTTTGAGTAACAATGAATTTAGATAATAATAATACTCCCTCATAAACACTCGTTGAGTGTACACAAAGGCATAGCCTGTGCGGGTAGAGGACGGCTATTATTATTATTTGCCGTGGCGGTTTGGGGCGACCTACTGATTTTTGGTGGCGTATTCACTTTTCAGCTGTAGGAAAACCCGGAAAACTTACAGCACCACCTCGAGTGGTTGGTGTGCACTCCAAGCTAGCACCAGACGAGATTGGCATCTAGACAACTCACAATACATTGCTTTTCAACAAGGCATGCGGTCGCCTATCGATCCGATATAAAGTAGTTGAGAAAAATTGTCTTGTACCTACATCGGGCTCGAACCGACTTTCGCTATGCTGGAGTACCGAACGGCCTGTGCATCAGACCGCTGATTCACCGACCGATGGATATGTACATAAGAATACTTCATGACGAAGAAGTTGCTATAGACTGCTATAACTCTCGTGAATATGGCTTGAAGTGTCGGTACCTTCCACATAACGCTAATGTAGGGGTAGGCAGGTTTTTAACAAATAGGAGCCGTATATAATCGGAACTAGTAAAATGCACCAATTTGGAGGTGAAATGCTGCCTACAGATACTCAATTTGAGAACTTTCCCTTAGTATATTACAAAGATCTTCGATGCAGTAGTCTCCCATATGATAGCTCATCATGCCGTTGACTAGGACCCGAACAAGATTAGACATCAGCCACGAAGTAATGATCATATTAAAATTTGGTTTTCGAGTTTCATTCATAAGCTATTTTATATCTGTAATATTCAAGAATTTCTCTATTTATTATTCTTAAAATGATAAGTTTTTTCATATTAGTTTATAATTTTTCACAAAGGCAAAAGTTATAATTATGTTTGGGAGATGGTCGGTGGACCAGTGGCTATAGCAGTGGAACTTCTGGCTAGCATCAGACAGACGTTGGAGGCTCTGGTATGCCAGAATGTTTTTTCTCAAGTACATGAGTCTCTTTAGATGATAGCATGATTTATTATTGTGAATCAAGTGTGATGTGAGTTGGCTGGATACCAATCCCGATGTCTGGTGCTAGCTTGAAGTACGGACCTACCACCCGGGGTGGTGCTGCAGGTTTTCCGGGTTTTCCTACAGCTGAAAAGTGAATGCACCACCAAAGACATCAGTAAGTTGGTGGGCCAAAGAATACTAGCATTTTTTTCGCAGTAACAATAAATGAGAAAACTATTATTACGTAAAACCAATAAAATGGAGAATTAATCATTTATCAAAACAACTTTATATAAAACTCAAATTTATAAAGAACTGATTTTTGATCTGAAAAGAAATCCATCTAATGTGTATGTATGAGAACTGATTAAGCATCATACGCAAAAACGGTAAGAACTATTTTCCATAGATCTGAATTCGTCAATGAACGAAAGTGGCTGAAATGATAAAAGTAAGTAATCGCAAATCTCAATAACCTAAGCTATTCATATCATAAAACTGTCAAATTGAAAAACTAACGAAACATAATTTCAACGGAAAATCATTTAATAGTATCTAAAAACGTAAAACCAACAAATTATCCGAAAAAAATGTAGTATCGAAAAATCCAAGATATCGAAATGTGTAAGATATAAAACGATCAGAATCGAAATCCAGCAGAAGTTTTAGCGAAAAATATACCAGTCTGGTAGAAACTTGCTCTATTAGCTTTTATATGGCGCTAACTTCTAGTTGAACAAATCAAATCGTCTGGTTTGGACTCATATTGATTCTTCATTTCTTTGTTCCTTTCACGATTTATTCGAGAATTCAATTGCTGGGTGGTGATTTTCAAGAATATCGAAGAAAACAACCAATGTTATTCATTGAATTTCATTGAATTTCACTGAACTCATAATCCCATCATGCTACGATCTACCTTAGCAATATGTCAGATCTCAATTATTACCCATATATCGGCAAAATTCTACCTACTACATACCTACCATAAGGATGCTTTCGGAGGATGTAGCGTGTCAATCCACAAAACATTTGGAATTTATTTAAGTATGTTAACCGCACGCTACGCCATCTCTGAGAGAATAGATCAACCGGTTTTTCGCAATGCTATAACATGCCAATTTTAAGTATTGTGGTATACTGATTCGACGATTATAATTCCTTTGACTTTCGAATATTACGCTTGGCAGAAAATATTCTGTTATTATATTTTATCATTTTTATGAGATATTGTTTCTGTAATTTGACGGTTAGATCGAATATCCGTCTTCAAATTTGTGTTTATTCTCATTTTATGGTATTACAGATATACCATCTTGTGATTTTTCAGTTCATCGAATTTTGGTTCTTCAAATGTCTGATGTGATCATTTCTGATTCTGGGATGAGTCGTTTTTGATGAAAATTGGTTATTGTGATATTTAGGTTTTACAAAGTTATTTTTCAATTCCTTTCAATTTCTGTGAAATTATTTCCAACCTAGTTCGATTTTCCATAAAATCGTTACTGAACTTCTTTGTGTCGATAGTTTTAAATAATAGTCTATTTCAGATCTATATTTTACCGTTTTTATGGATTATATGTAATCCTCTATGAGTGTTTATGAGGAAGTATTATTATTACATAATTATTATTATAATACCCTTTCGCTCTGGCTGAAGTGAACTCAATCATATCTAAATACTTAACCAAAAAAAAATACTATCCGTGATTTGAAATATTTCATATTTATCCATCCACAATTTCTGTATATATTTGAAATAACTGAAATGATATCCAAAAATTTAATTTTTTTATCAATTCTAGGTATTCAATATACACCCTCAATAATTAAATGATAGCCAATCCAGTACATTATTGATCTCAACCCGGGCAAACTCATACAGAAATTTTTCGTACCACTTTTCAGGTAATAAATTATAAATTAAAAGCGCCATTACAGAAAGAAAATATCTCTGAAGCCATTCATAGCGGGATTCTTTCAGGAAAATTATCATTCATGACCTATTGTGCTGTTCTACTTCTAGCTAAGTACTTGATGAATACTTCAAGAGAAGAAGCCTTTTCAATTCAAATTATATTCAAACAAAAATGCTGAAAAGGTGTTCTTGTTTCGAACCCACTTCAGCTTTAGAACAGTATTTCCTGCATACAATTAAATATTTAATTGAACATCGACGATTCTATTCATTTTCAATTATACATTTAGAACGTGGGACGAGGAACGATTACCGGATTTAATTGTCTTATTCAGAATATTCATATGCTTCGTGAATCAGAAACTGATGAATTCCGGAGTTAAGCAGTTAACCATATTCGATTAATCTTAATAAATATGTTATCCATCGTAATGATACTGATATGCAATTATCATCAGTTATGATTGATATAGCTAAACCGTATCGAAAACTAGTTCAACCTTGGAAAAATATATCGCATCCAAGTGAGAAGCATTTATGATGGTGTAAAGAAATATTGAACAAGAATCTAACAGATGTCAATTAATATATCAACAGAAAAGAGGTGTCGGTTAGATATTGAATCTTTATACAGAACTGAATCAAGGCTGCTGTATGAATATTTTTGAAGTCCGGGAGGTACTGTCACTTGGGAACACGTGATAGTATGCACGATGAGATTCAGTGTTACAACATCAATTCAGGACCGGATTTTCAATGTACTTTAACTTCGAGCTGAATTTAACTCATGGTTAGAATGTGAGTCGATTCCTTCATTTAGCAAATGTCATATTCATTCTAACCACGAGTCAAATTTAACCGGGAGTCAAAGTACGCTAACACGACACTGATAAACTGGCCCTCAGTATTACAAACATCCAGGAGAAGAATCGAAAAGTCGGTGTTTATGAACCTTGCCTATAGCTAATCATAGAGGACAATACTTGATATTACAAGAAAATGTAAGCAATACTAATCTGGTAACTAGAAGGATCGTGAATGACACACGTTTGCAGAAGTTCAGATCATCTATTGACAGCATTAGTTGGTCAAGATTTTTTGTTAGAAATCACGATGTAAATAATATGGCTAACTGGTTAGTTGCTCCATTTGAAAATATAGTTGACGATTGTTTTCCTTTGAAGACCAGTCAATCTGGCAACCGTCCTCCTGTAAAATAGTTTAGTCGAGAACTAATCAACAAGAGGAATATTTTATCACCCCTTAAAATTATTTGTGATGTCGAAAAGGATCCCGTGAAGTGGTCTCTCTATAAACAACTAAAAAAAATTACAACAAAGCAGTTGTAGAAACTAAGAAAATGGCATATGATTCTTTCATCCAAAGTTCTATGAACGTGAATCGAGCAAGTTGGAATTTAGTGAATTTCGAATGCAATAGAAAACCAGTTCCGAAAATTAGCAAATCACTAATAGCAGGAGATTTTAATAGTTTTTTCAGTTTAATACGTGATAAAATAATAAAAGACATTCCACCCATCCCGACTGATAGTTCTGAATACTTAAAATCACTACCTACCATAAATTGCAAATTTTTTTCTATACAAGATATCCTCTCATGAAGTTCGCCAAGTAATACGCTGAAAAAATCTTCCTCGACGGATGTCTATGGCTTAAATGATACTTTTCTGAAGGTATCTGTAGACAGTATATTAGAACCACTAACACTCTTGATAAATAAGTGCTTCAGTCAGGGTATATTTCCCAGTGCCTTCAAAATTGCAGGAGTTATGCCTCTGCATAAAAAAGACAACGTTGAAGAGGTTGATAACTATCGGACAATATCTATTTTAGTTATTTTTGCTAAGATAATGGACTATTTCGAAAACTTCAAAACTTTTTCATCCTTCCAAATTTGGATTTCGTAGAAATAGGTCTACAATAAAAGCTTTACTTGAGATTATGGAAAGCATAGTCGAGGATTTGGAAGGCCAAGAACATTTATTATTGACCATGTGCGACCTCTCAAAAGCCTTCGAATCTGTTTCTCATGAAATCTTACTAAAAAAACTTGAATTTTATGGCATAAGAGGCACCCCTTCGAAATTATTCGAATCATATTTAGAAAGTAGACAACAATTTGTCTACCTATCCAAAAACTCCATATATAAATTGAAAACTGTCCAACATTGTGTTCCCCAAGGATCTGTCCTGGGGTAATTGCTTTTCATTATATACATAACTGACCTATGCCTCCATATGATGACGAAATGTCTGTTTGTAGATGATACCTCCTTCATCAGTTCTGATGCCAATATCTCACTTTCACATGAACATGCAGAAACGTTAATAACTGAAGCAGAAACTTGTTTTTTTGTGAATAATCTCCAACTTAACAAGAAAAAACTCAAAACCTAGTAATTTCCACTAATAACCAAGTATCGTTAGTAACCATTCTAAATTACTGGGAGTTGTTTTAGATGATTGTCTGAACTGGACAAACCACATTGATAAACTTAGTACCAGGCTGTCAAGTATTTTATTTTTACTTAGGCAACTCAGCCTATGCTTAAACTTAAATATCTTGAAAGGCATATAATTCGGCCTTTTCCACTCTCTTATCATCTATGGTACAGTTCTGTGGGGTAATTCAGTTAATTCTGCGAAAATATTTAAATTACAAAAACGATCTATAAGAATACTGACTGGAGTGAGATGAATGAACACTTCAAACCATTATTCAAATGATTGAGTATTTTACCACTTCCTTATATTTACATACTCCAAAATTTGACAGAAGTTCATGCCAAAAGACACAGTATCGAAAGAGTGTCATCATCACAACACGCGCTCTGCGACTGCTGATGATTTATTGGTGCCACGTTACAGATTAGTAAAATCGGAGAATTCATTGAATTTTAAACTTTATGATAAACGTCAAAAGAATGCTACTTGAACATTGCTTCTATTCTCTTATGGAATATAATCAAAAATTAAGTATGTAACCTTATCGTGCGTCACTCACTATTTTATTAATCGAGTATCACGGTACACTTGTCACATTTAAGTATTTTTATGACCATTATGCATATTTATTTTGCATAGGTACTGTTTTTAATATTGATGTATTATGTTTTATCAATCACGTATCACGGTACACTCATCTTCACATTAAGATACTTTTATTGACCATTATGCATATTGTTTTTATTATGGTTGTATGTTCATATATATCGACAATTTATTTATACATTGTTGTATTACACAGATTTGCTATAAACCATATTTTGTATGTGTCACATAGCCGATCAACTATCTGTCTATCTATCTATATGTTATGATAATACACATTTCACTTAATACTAAAAGAGTAAGACGTAAAAGATAATTATGTTTGAACGCTGTGTTTGAGAAAAACACTCATCAGACTCTTATCTATTGGTGGAATGTACGTCGGTCACGCGTACGAAGATGTTGGAAAACTGGTTAATTACAGTCGGTTTTCTATTAACTTGAATACCTAACGAAAAAAAGGAAAGGAAACTCATGCCTGTGAAGAAAAATAAAAGCCGTGGGACGAGTTCAAACCCGGGCCATCCGTTTGAATCAGTTTGATATGCTGAGCCTCAAACCTCTTTACGCCAACTTTGCATTGATATCTGAGAGCGTAATAAATCGCTAGGGTATTGGGCGACGATATATTTGGTTCAATTTCAAAGTTACACCAAAGCAAACAATCACTCATCACTCTGGGAAGCCATTTTTTATATTAAGGTGGCCGTTCAATGGCATGCATGCTGGCTACTGCTCGGACGGCGAATCGGTGACAAGTAAATAATTCAAATTTGCTAAATATATTTGGGATATAATGGAGTACTTGTTGAAACTTTCGAAATAATTTTTTTTAAAAATTCTTGATTTTTCTTTGCGGAAGTCAACAAATCGATGAAATTCACATTTTGTAATGTGTCATCAAGAAGACCTATTGAAATTGTTCAAAACCTAACAGAGACCAATATTTTACACTGTGTTTTTGAGAAATGCGAGCAGTACTCGGAATTAAGCTAAGTTTTCATGTACACGAATTATTCGTTTTTCTTACGAAATCTGTCAAAAGCTGTTCAAATATATCATGAAGAGGGGCGACACAACGTAATCCACCATTTTTCATAATTTGTTCAAATATATTTCGTGGCGGCAAATTTTAACTGATGGTACGAATAAATTCAAGAAGTTGAGATAAAGTCAAGTTGTCCGAAATTTTAAAATGAAACAATGATCAGTGCGGTATGTATGTTTGTTTCCAGGTATATTAAAAAAATGTAATGTCAAATATGGACAGCAGTATCATAATTAATAATATAAAGAAAAGAACAGCCATAATATTTTATATTTTTTGCTGATTTTGTTGACGTATTGGTATTAGCTGAGGAATGGTGATCCAGATGAACAATTCAACTACTTCAGAATGTCGCCAGTAAAGTTCGATAATATATTGAGAAAATGGATGGTAAATTAGAGGGTTGACGTTGAATATTTCATTTATTCCGTGAAGGCATTTCGCACAAATGAAAACCGCTCAAAATAGCATTTGTACGAAAAAGTGAAATTTCTTTCAAATTTTCTACGAAAAACCGAAAATTCGGATGCATGAAAACTTAGCTTAAGGCGGCAATATGCCAAAATCTAGCAAATTTATAAGAAATTGCATCTTATTACTCACTGAGTCAGTTCAGCAATTTGCGAATAGATTGCACCACCGTAGAATTCATTATCTTCAAAATTATGAATGAACTGGAATTTGGGTGGTGGCAATGAACAAGCACAACACTATGAATAGAGTAGAATAAAAGATGTTGACGAATATTCGCATTGAGCAGCGAGAAATGCTTTTTATAAATTCTTTTATACATTTGTCGCATCATAGGCGTGTATTGGTGCACATGAGGGGCAGCTCAATATATTCTTTTGTTCTTTAATTCATTAATCAGATTCTGAAATAAGAGTCACTATATAGTATGGAAGGGTTTTATTGAATTCATAGATCTTTTTATACAAATCCACATAAACTTATTAATTTATTTTTAATGATGAATTGACCCGGACGTTGCTGTATTGAAATGTCTTATATTTAAATATTTAAAATTACCTTTTGTGGTGATGAATTGACCCGGACGTTGCTGTATTGAAAGGTCTTATATTTAAATAATATTTAAAATTACCTTTTGTAGTGATATATAGGTAGGTTATATCCTTAAACTTTGTGAACGAGAATTGTATTTCTTTCGATACTATAGCATATTTTGATGGATTGATAGAGGGGGCAGTGATTTCACAGTAGAAAATTGTGAAATTGAAAAAAAAATGAGTGTTAGGGCTATTCTGAAAAAATTATATACCCAATAATAAAAGGAATTAGTCTTTGCAATTTCATATAGGTATAATGAAATTTTTACCTGATAATCATAGTGGTAGAATAGATCTGAATAAAATTTGTGTAGGTAAAAATCCGCAGTTACACAATCATTAACAGATAAATCATCAGAATAATTCACGTATGATTGAATTATTAGCAGAGGCGATACTTTCGAGGAGTTAGGAAATTTGCATATTGATTGAGATTTTAAAATGGTCCGACATAAATTCTTGACTATTACAGTTTCAAAAAGATTTAGAGAAAACAAAATATAGTCTAGTGTTGAGCCTCGATCAATATATAGGTACTCATATACTGTGAGTCAAAGATAATAATAATAATAGTAAAACCATTTTCGTCATAGTTTTTAGCTTCTGTCGAAACGAACATCGTCGGAAAAGAAGAGAAAAATGGAATAAATATCGACAACTCTTTGAACTCTGCAGGCTGCACCCAAAGCATTCTGTTAAAATGGTGGTTCTGATAATAGGTGTCCTTGGTTTAATGATAGACACCTTGCTCTCGAATCTGAAAATTATACCGGCTTGCCCTTATACGATAGAAATCCTTGCCGTATGAATGCAGAAGGCCTTTATCTTTGGATCACTTCGTCTGCTTAGGGCACATGAATCTCGGACCAAATAATCACTCACCCTACGGATGTAAGGAACGGATATTTGGGTGCCCTCCAAATATATAACAGCTTCAGAAACTTGTATAGTCCTTACCGATAAAATATCTCGAGAATATATTGAAAAAAATTGAGATAATTTGGAACATAATGAAATCGTTATACATACGTAATACAACATCAAACGCGGAATGAAAAATAATTTTAAAAATGTATATATGAAAACAGAGCCGCAGCTCTGCAATTGCTTCTTCTATCCATGGTGGATCATAGCATTTCTCGTTTCGTAAGGAACGTTGTCGTATTATCTCTTCCAAAATACAATCCTCATAGAACCTTTTTTAAAACGAATTTCTTAGGTAAATTACAATATAAGGGACATCATAAAAGTAGCGGATGATACTCGGGAACAAGCGCCTATAAAGCGTCCTGCCCCAACATTCGTTGCGCGTGCTTTAAAAGCTTACTTGTGCACTTCTATCATAATATATACTATTTAGGCCTACATCCAGAATGACTGATTCTGCATTTGTATAAATTATCTTGAAACACTCTTTTTCAGGCCTCCGTGTATAATGACTGATTTAATATTTGTATAAATCCTCTTAAAACACTCTTTTACCTGCCTAAGCCCTAAGCAGGAAAGTAAAAACTGTGGATACTCACACTGATGGTTTGCCTGAAAGTGACAGCTTCACTTAGTCATATCACAACACTCTGTTTTGCCAGTGCTCGTTAATGAAGACCTGCCTTCAGCCTGTGCCCTCAAACATTACTCGCACTCATTGCAGTTTGTTGATTTTCAAATAACTATTTCACCATTATAAATGAGAAACAAGAAATGGCTCTCCGGCCACTGCAATCAAACATTACCCGCACTTATAGCAGGTTTTCTGATTTTCAAATAACTGTTTTTCCATATAATTGAGAATCAAGAAATATCTAATTACCTACCACGATTACATTGATCACACATTTCACTGAATTCATGATTTTTTACACCACTCAAAACTTAAATATCCAAAAATAACAATCCCCTTATTTTACACACAAAACTTAAATATCCAAAAATAACAATCCCCTTATGTTACACCAAGAAATTAATACACTGCACTGATCAACCTACAAATCCGTTGAAATGAATCATACACAAACGAAATATTCAATTGCAATCTGGTAAATATATTCGAGGGTACAAAAAAGGATTAGGCATTCCCAAATTCCTGCCTGTCCATACAAATGCATGTGGCCAAGCATTTATAAAAATAAAAATCTTAGAGTTCATATTTCTTTCTTTATCCAGGCTTGTACTACAAAACATGGGAACATGGGAGTTGATATTTTAACATTATTCAACGGCATTTTTGTCAAAAGTCATATCTCTCTAGATATTATTCAGCCAGAATATGAATTAATGATTGAATATATTATATAAAACGAGAATAATTGTGTCATCTGACATCACTGCTTGGCGGCGTGATATTTCCATTTTATGATCGTAGTAGCAATTGATGTCGGTGACAATGCTTAATTTTTATGGTTGCATACTTGGATAAATAATCATTCGGATGGCTGGTGGCTCCTCTGTCGGATTAGTTTGTCAAGCCTGATCAAACGGCCACCTTAACATTAAATTGAAGTATATAATTTATAACATTTTTACTTTTGCTGCCACCAGACCCAGAGTTTACTTTTAAATCCTCTCTGAATCACCGGATTTAGTCTCAGGAGATAGCCTCCCCAAAAGCCATAATGCTCAACCTTACAATTCATAGCTCTACTGGTTTTCGTAAGTCCAACATCATCTCGAAGGCAAAGATGTAGAATTGTAGGTTTGTACACTTATTTGACAGTTGTGTAACTAATAAACTATAAAAATTGGTTGTCCTATTTTATTGACAGTTGTAGAAAAAATACTCTATGTCGTGCGTCAATATTTCCTTCTCGTAAAAAAGTACCACTTTACTCACTTGTTACATAAATAACTATTAATGCATTATTTTTTTGTAATGAGCTTTTTTGTTTTGCTGTATCTCATTCACCAAATTCCACGTTCATACACAAAAGTCTTAATTTACGAGTTTGTATCTGAAATAATAACTTATATTCTAGTTGATTTGTAGTTTCCCGAGCTGATATCGGAGTTCATATCAGATCCATGTCTCGCTTATTTGCCCTTGTGGATTGATTTTCATTTAATTTTTCGTTATTTTCTTCAGTGCTAGTATCCCAAATTTCAGATGCAGTGTATCTTTCATTACAGATGCTCCATTCTCTTATCCATCATTCATCTGGAATGAATTGAATTTAAAAAATTTGGATCAACCGGGATTCGAACCCTAGATCTCTCGGTTTCCGCTATAACGCTATAGATCCCATGCATTTAAAAAAACGGTGACTCACATTTCAAATTCAGCTCTGTGTTAGTATGCGAATATGACAAGAGTTAGTTTGACAAGGAAAACATCATCACAACCAACGCAGTAAAATTACCGACTTTACGCAATTTTGATGTAATCATTTCCTTATCACATAGCGACCTCTAGATTCTCTTGATTCTGTTCCTTCTGAGTTCACAATAATAGAAATAATACCATGATGATAACATACTCCTACCTTTGATCCAAATTTTTATTTTTACAGAAATTCCAACAAATGTACAGTTTTTTGAGAAAGAAGAAATGCCATACTACTTCTAAGAAACCAGAACTGTCTTCATAATCGAATCAATTAAAATGGAAATTTGGGAAGCAGGTGGACAATATCTATGAAACGATTTGAAACTATAACTGAAGATTTCCTTTCGACAGTTTCTTGCTGCAATCCTTGTCATGGGGATTGAATGCATTAACAGTCCGAGAGACCTTTTGATGGACTAAAGAACAAATTATGTTTGTATTAATTTGCTGGTTCTTCTAATGAATATTGGGTATTGGGTTTGCCAAATATAATATTCTTTTAAACTTGGTAATACATACAATGCCCGCCATGAAAAGTTGCTTATAATTTATTTATAAACTCATATTTCAAGCATTATTTTGAAATAAATCAAAATAACAATTTTTTTGAATATTTTCCGATTTTATTACATTTTTAATTTTTCTGGCTATACTGAAACATTTGTATTTTAATGGAAATGAAAAAAAAATCCTCATTGTTTCTACACCAAATTACACTATATTAACAAAACATCGTGTTTTCCTGATTATAATACATATCAATGATTATTTCATTCACACATGGCTGCACCTATAAATGGCTAATTAGGGAACAAGCGGCTATTTAGGTAAACAAGTGGCTATTTAGGTGAGCAAACGACTATTTAGGTTAACAAGCGGCTATTTAGTTAAATACGACGACTATTCATGTAAACAAAGTCAAAGTTTGACATTAACTCAGTCACATTGAAATGTACATGTACATTTTTAATTTTGAATGAACAGTTATTGTTATTTATTAATGTTCTTGTTTATGATAATCTTGGTTGTTGGAATAAAATTTGAATTAAATGTTGAAACGTATGTGAACGAGTATTTGGATGATTTTAGGCTATTCATGAAATAATATGTTTGATTATTTCTTTCGTCTATTATATATCAGTCATCAACCAATCATACGTTTGTTTCCTATTTGACAGGACCAATCAACACACTTCATTACCAACTATTTGCATGGTACACAATAGTCACCGACTATTCAGCATGATCAAGGATCCTGTACATCTGACAGTACTCTAAATAAATACATCTTAAACGTCAGATAGAATGAGTCGTGTTGAAGCTGTATAAGTATTTGAAAATGAATCAGTTTGGAGAAACCTTAAACAAAGAGATAGATAGGGTAATCGAGACTACAATCCCCGGCAATACAGTGTCATTCATATGACTGATATGAACGAAAGAATTAGATTCAAGAAATTATCTTCATAAATATATCACGACCTTGAAATTCAGTGTATCCCAAAAGTTTAATTGCACCACTGTTTTCATTAACAAACAACAAGAGAAGAACTCTGAAAATTCCCCATCTGTTAGTTCAACGAATAGACGTTTTAACAAAATCAATGGTCTTGCTGCATGACTTGCGGCTATGTTTTCAGCATCTGTCGTTGAAGGATATATATCTTGTTCCTTCTGAAATATCTAAGAGATTGAAGAATACCCTAAATAAAAGATGTAACTTTGGCTAACATTCAGATAGGAATTACTGAATTGAATGTTTTCTCAGAAAATTCAGCTCATTCACATAGTGTCTGGGATGAATATACGTTAAAAGGTGGATTCTTTGTTCGTCTTATAGTATGGAGTCTTCTGAGAGATAAACCTGTTGACGAAAAGCTATAAAATATTTTTTCTATCAAGTGTAGCATCTCCATCATATTCGCCCATCATGATAGGATAAAAAAAGGAAGCAAAAATGAAGTATATAGTAGATTAAAGCGATACGGGATCATATTTATGGCGATATTTTGCAAAAATGGTGTGTTTTCTCGGTTCTAGCATAAATGCTTCGGACGACATTCAAAGGCAAGTTTCAAAATCTAACAATATTTTTTATCCGTTCGAAATTTGCATTTCAGTCGAAGAGGCATATTGCCATCGGCAAATTCCGCTGAATTAGCATAAAGCTCGAAAACCAATAACAACGTAATGAACTTGTCACCGTACCCTTCGATGAGCATAAAAAGTTCCACCGTAGGAAATATTGGATTAACCGGTGGATTACAATGAGCAGCTTAAAACTGCGTGGTTAATTAAATGAGCTACCAAAAATTCATTTCACTCATCTGTCACGATGAATTGGGATTTATAAATTTTGATTGATTTGGTTAAAAGTTCTTAGGCAATTTCGTCGATAAAGTTATTTAGGTATTTCCCTGAAATTTGTTGCTGCTATCGATAGCACACTCATGCGTGTTTGTTAATGGAGAGAAAAAAATTAAAACAGAAAATTGGAATGACATTTATCAAGGAAAAAATGTAGAGGAAATTACAACTAAAATTAAAATTAAAACAATAAAATACTATTCAGAAAAGCATACGAAAAGAATTAAAATAAAAAATAAAGTAAAATATTAACAGAAATGGATGACACCCGGATTGTAGAAGTCAATGAAAAGAATTTGCTTTACAGAATTTCTTTGAAATATCCTGAAAATGGACAAATCAAAGAGCGAAGCAAATATTGCAAAAACAAAATCGATAAACCGACGCTAAGAGGGAGTACTGCTCAAATCAAATCGAAAAAATTTGAAACTCTTATAAAGCCATGTGGGAGACAGTAAATAGCTTTTGTAGAAAAACAAAACCAAATACAAAAATTGAGGTTATTGAGAAAGCAGACGGTATGGACATAATAAAAAGATAAGATATTGCGAATGAATTCAATGAACATTTCAGCAACCTTGGAAAAACGTATGGGGAAAAAATTCCAAATGTTGGAAATCATGACAATACAGAACACCATGTATCTATATCCAACAAATAAAAATGAAGTGATCTCAGGCTTAAACAAGTAAAAAAAAAATCGCCAGGGTCTGACAAAATCAGGGAGAAATGTTATTAGAAATAGCCCAGGAAATAGCGGAGCCGGTAACTTTTTGAGTGAAGATATGTTTTGGTACAGGATGCTTCCCAAAAATATTAAACAGTGGTATCATTAAACCACTCCATAAAATTGGAAATAAGTCAAATATAGATAATTACAGGCCTATAACCCTAATATCGAATATATCCAAGACAATTGAGAAATTAATGAAAATAAGGCTTAGTAATTTCCTTAAAAAATTTAATATACTTTCAGATCGTCAATAAGGCTTTGGAGAAGGTATATGGAGTGCTATATTCAGGATGAATTCCATCATCTATGAATCCATGGATAAAAAACTCCCATAATCAGCATTTTTCTGAGCCTTTGATACTGTGTGCCATAAGAACCTACTTGGAAAACTCGAAAAATATGGAATTAGAGGAAAAACATACGAAATTCTTAAAATCTACTTGTCTGATCGGGAACAGAGAGTGGTGTTTTGGAGTACCACAAGGAACTGTCCTCTTCCCACTCTTATTTATTATATATGAATGAATAGTAGAAATTTTTTTAGTACTACCGGGAAAATAATCAGCTTTGCCGACGATACAACTATAATATACAAGGCACAAATTGTAAAAATATATTGAAATTGATTTTCCAAATATATCGAACTGTTCACTAATGAATAAATTGATACTGAACTACAAAAAAACATACTACTTGTACGCCGTGTTCTAAAGGTAGTTACTAAGATAACATCTTGAAACAAGAGAATGAAATAAGTGCAAGGTACTAATTAGTGAGATCGTGAAATTCGAATATCTCAAGAATCCATATGAAATACCCCGAAGGTACAAACAAAATTTTATGAATTCGAAAATATTGTTTTGACTATTCATATTTTCCGATATTTTTCAATAAATAGTCGCTATAAGTATCGATAGTTACTATCAATAGTGCTGTCAAATATGAAGCAAGGTTGATGATCAATATTACATGTCGAATTACTAACAATTCTGGTTTTCTTTGCTGGTGTAAAAATTGAAGAAGTAGGTACTTGCATCATTTGCATTATTCTGTTCTACTTCACATCGTTAAATTTGTCCATAGAGCTCGATGTTTCCATTTAATGATGTCCAATAAGTTTGATGTGTTATACTGAACTTTGCATAGCCTGTACATTGCAAACGAAGTTTTCGCCTTATCCATACTTTTGATTTAGAAGTCATGTTCAAATTTATTACAGAACTGACAATTTCAAATAGAAACAAGTCAAAAATAGGCGGGAAATATTATAAATAAATGACATATGAGTTATGACCTGTCACGTTTTATACGACGTATTAGCTGTACAATTTTGGTGTGCTATTATTATTTTCTTGTCTTTTTAAGTTTTCTGACTTTGTTCTGCCCTATTTGTTTGGCGCTCCCTGTCTGGAAAAATACGAAGCACTCGCCTCGTGCGCCTCGCCTATGATCCGCCACTGTGTACAGAGCCAATTTAATTGAATTCCACTATTTTTGGAATTAGTAGATAGCTAATAATAAATTCCAGAGGCACAAAAGCAGAAAATGAACTATTTCGTTTATTGACATGCAAAACGCTCTTAGATCTGAACTGAAAATGAACAGAACCATGACAAGGACGGCCTTAAGACTCTCGAATATTACATGCTTACCGCCGCTTAGTTCATGGTGTAAATATTTGAATATTCGTTACGTTCAGATCATTTTTCGATTCAAAGAAATGGAATCATTTAACCTGTGATCTTCTGGGATTTTCTAAAACAGTTTCGTCCTAGATATAACACGTTAGTTCGATTTTGGGAGATCTAATGAGGAGGTAAAACTTCACCATTTCATTCCTCGAGTTTAGTTTACTGAATTAGTGTGTATGTATCAAGTATTTAAAACCGCACTAGTATTACTCGCATTATACTTACATACAAACGAAAAAATATCCGAAATCGCGAAAAAAAAAAGAGATAATATTACTTCGAATGAAATGTATTTCTTCCTCAAAATGCAATCAATAACAATTTACGATAATTTCTCTCTTTGATGTTAACTCGTAGTGCTAATCAATAAATTCATTTTAAATTATTGAATCGAACCAGTAGATGATTCAAAGCAAAGCTATAATGATGACAAGTTGTTGAATTAATGAGCTCAATTGGTGGAAATTTACCACTATTCAATATATTGACTGTGATAATCAATTAATTAAACGAATTGATTTTTATTGCAAAGCTTATGTGATCGTATCTCCATTGCTGAATCTATGGTAACTTTATTAGACAGGACACGCTTGAATCAAAAATAGAATGAATTTTCTAATCTCAAGTATATTTTCGAATACCTATTGGAAGTACTTCAAAATTCATAATATCGAAATATTTACAATTTGCGATTTCAACAATCGGGAATATTTTCGGGAACTGAATTCAACATGGTATTATGTTTTATCTGACGCTGAATATCGTGAGCAGATGAATACAGGTATAAAAAGTTGGTGATTCTATTGCCAAATACCTTACGACACCTAGAAAATGTCGAATCTCATGTGAACACACAAGTTCATGATTGCACATTGGCTTTTCGTATATTTCCAGCAATCCTTGGATGCTTGGGATATAATTCGTATTATTTTGTGTTGAGCTTAATAAAATTTCGAGTTAAAGGTAGACAGAGATATTTGATATAATACATGCTGTTGGAACGACACGAGAAAACACCCTATATTTTGTAGACAAATATTGAATTGATCATTATAAGAGTTCAAGTGATAACTATCAGTGCATCTCTATTCTTTCCCGATTCCCCTCCTTCCCGCTGTTGTATTAATCAAGAAGTAAAATATTCCATTGTCCAAAGGTAAGTCAATAATGAAAGAGCATCTTTTTTGCAAACAGTCCTACTACACATTTCAAAATTCCTAATAGGATGAATGGAGAATAGGGGGAAAAATAATGCAAGAGAAAAACTTGAGAAAAGAATACATGAAGAAAACAGGAAAAAACCAGGGAGAACTGAAAAAATTCAATAAAGGAAAAGAGCAAAAAGGAAAAGGGAATAGAGGAAAGGAAAGAAAATGGGTGATCGATAATGTTACGATATCACCCCAGCCAATAAACTAAAATTTCAGCATCACAGAATTTCACCATACTGTGATCATACTAAAGGGAATTCTGCAAAATTTACAGTAGCTAGCACCAAGTGGTTAAAATAATCCGAGCACGTAACTAATTCACTAAAAAAGGGACACAAATGTTTGAATTTTCTCATCTCTTCCGCAATATGGAACATAATAAAAAACTAAACCCGTAATCGTTCGTATCCGGTAACGCGGATTTTGTATCGTATTTTTTTATCGTTCATGTTAACGATAAAGAACATCTTTAGAACCCCATTTCGTGCGTCCAGACCTTTTCTAACTAGCAATAACACTGGCTCCAATCTGTTACGAGCGATATAAAACGTGTAGATAAATGACGTTATAATAAGTTCCCGGATGAATCTTGAGCATGAAGTGGATTGTCTCTTAACTGGTTGAATCAGTTAAAACGCATTTCATTTGAAATTTAGGAGCTGTACATCATAAAAAGACCATTGCCACGTTTCTCTTACACATCATGTTATCTCAATTTTGAATCACTTTTTATATTTTTGACAAGCTTGGACCTTATCGATAGGTATGCCTTTTGTTATTCCAACTGCATGCACCATGTACATCATATAAACAGAAAGGCATACTGCTTAAAATGGCGGAAATTTTTGTTTATATTTTGCAATTTTTTTTGCGTATGCCTGTAATTTTTACTCTCTCAAACCATATGCCAATTTCATACACATCTTACATTACCATAAACTTAATGAAAATGGAATGGCATACTGACTAAAATCTCGGAATGTTATTCCATACCTGTTCAAAATTTTTGCAGAGTTAACAGTACTTAGGCATACGCATTCAGTATGCCATCTTTTTTTTAAGCAGTTTCAGAACAATAACTTGTATACTTATCAGTGGCAGCCTGTTTAAAAACACGGAAAATTACCTTATTCTCATACAAATTCACGTGACCATACCAACCCTTCGCCCTAACGGTATGCCAATGGTTTTCGATATTTCATTACAAAACACATAGCAGCCTCATTGAAATCGTAGCAAAACACATATTTTTCGAACAAATGATTAATAATTTTTTTTTAGGAAGAACCCAGGACGACTCTTTCATTCCTGCCTTATTATCATGAGGAAATACAGAAAATACTGTCCTCCAAAAGGCATACTGAGTAAAATCGTGTCTCAAAATCTGTCACCATCCCCCGGTCTATATATGTATAAGCTGTCCAAATATTCAATTAATTACGTGATTCCAAAAAAGAAAAAAGTACGGCTTGTCTGTTTGATAAGCTTCGCCTCATACCTCAAAACGATTGTGGTATATACGTTCATTTTCAACAAATGCAGTAGAGTTCGAGCGTTCTTCTGATATTTCCGCTCTAGAGCGGAAATGCTGCCACTAAATGGCATATTTCGGAAAACGTAAACATTACGATGCGATCTGAATGCACCAAAGGCTACTTTGATAAGCGGCTGTAGAAAAAATGTGGGAGTTAATGTAATTTCATTGGGCATCAAGCAGTTTGTCTGCCCGGAAATTATTCCGCCTGAGGTGATCGCTTCACTCAAAGAGTAATGTGTAATTACTCTCTTGTTGGGCCTCTCGGATAACGGGTTATGGCCAAAGGCAATCTAGAATGTCACGTCCGGTAACTTTCAGAAAAAAAAATAGCTCAAGGAGAGTGATGTTTTCCGTCCCAACCTGCAAAGAATAGTATCTTGATTTTCTTATGGAAAGAGTAGAAAAGCTCTATTTATATCATCCTGGGACTTATGTCAAATCTGTTAATAAAACAAATATAGCTTTTTCATTCCTACAGATTTCCCTCTACTGATAATAATTCAAAAAGACGTAAGATATTCTTTATTTTTCCTATGGCGCGCTACCTGAAGACCGAAAGCCAATAGACCGACTTTTTGCCATTGCACTGAATAGCAATAGACCTTAGTTTCGTACTCACGGTATAACGTAGGTATTTGGGGGCGAGAAAAGTAAAGTTTTTTTACAGATTGTAAGAGTTACTTTCATAGAAGTGAAAAATACAAGAATAGGTACAACCAATTTAGTGATTTCCTATCTTATGTTGACTCGAATGTCGTGACTGTTCTCTTAATCTTTTTGTTGCTCTCGCTCGTGCTCTTGCTCTTATTTTTGCTCTTACTCTCGCTCTTGCTCTTATTATCACTCTTGCTGCCACTCTTGCTCTTTTTCCAACTGAAGACCTACTGATTTTCTATCTGTTATTTCGACTAGATTATATTTTGTTGCTCTTGTCTTGCTTTTATCTTGCTCTTATCTCACTCTTGTCTTGGTCTTGTCTTGATATTGTCTTGTTCTTATCTTTCTCACTATCTCAGATCTCTATCTCCCTAAGTCTTCCTATCTCTTTATCTCCTTATCGCCCTATCTTCCTATCTCCCTATCTCTCTATCTCCCATCTACCTATCTCTCTTATATCACTGTCTCCCTATCTCCCTATCCCCGTATCTAACCTATCTCTCTTATCTTCCTAACTCCTTATCTCCACATCTCCCTATCTCCGTATCGCCATATCTTCCTATTTCCCTATCTCTCTATCTTGCTTTATCCCTACCTCGCTCTTTCTCTCTTTTCCTATCTCTCTTTCACTATATCTCTCTTATTCTTTCACTGACTCTTAATGCTGGTGTCGGTATGTAGGGAACAAATTCATGTCCAGTACGTCAGCATCTCTTCTCTAGAACAACGTATAGAAAAATTGTAGATCTGTCTATATTTTGTAGATACTCGTTGCTCAGCGAGGTGTTCCCAGAAGCATACATCACTCAGCAATGTAAAAACACTACTTTCAACCTCTTTTCCCTTGCTGTTCAGGATGTTCTCTAACTCAACTTTGCAGGATATTTGTTTTCATCAGAAATATATGACGTAAAATTATTGTCCATTGATTCCATCGGCTTCTCTTTCCATAAACAAATGCAAACTGAGATTTATCCCTACAACAATGTTTTCAACCATCTTTTTTGTAACCCCAAAATTTTTCTTTCCGGCCATAAAGTAATGGATATAGTTGATTATGATACATTGAATTTATGAAACAAACGAATAAAATGTAGGAGTTCTCCATATTTGCAATATCTTCCGGAATTTTCCGAAATATTACTTCAAATCTCGAGAGGAAAACGTATCACTTGAATTGTAGGTCTGCGTGGAATATTTATCTTCAAGAATCCCCAGGAGTTTTCTAGGCCATTAATACTCAAATTTGTCGAGTGAAATTTATCCGAAATTGTTATTTCCGGAAAACCCGAAATGTAATATATTTCTTATAACGGTATGAAGAGTCAGACTCGGAAATCACGGATAAACATAATTATAGCATCTGGATGAACATGGGCACGAAATATTTGATGAACGAAAATACATCGTTTTATTATAAAACGATATGTTTCGCGCATTTACTAAACATGAATGATAAAAAACATGTGAATGATTTTTTTTTATTTGAAAATGAGCACATACTTTTTCACCTAGATTAAAAAGTAATTTTTTTTATAAATGAATGAAAGTGAATAGCTTTTAGAAGGCCCTTAAAAATATAAACCTAATTTTCAGTGATTTCGAACAATAATTCAAGTGGTGCAGACATGAAAACCAAAGAACCGCTTTGCAGGTAGTCAATTGATGTGTTAAATACTGTATCGTAAAAGTATTGTAGTTACTTACAAGTCCAGTGGATACATTTTTCTAATTTTGACATATAAAGTGACACTTTTCAAAGCTGGCGTGAATTTCATAACGTTCAACTTTTCATCACCAGTTAGGAAATGTTTTACTTTTCCTATAACTGATTAGGAAAAGTACATTACATCATCAATTAGGAAAAAATCAATTATCAAAAAGAAAGAGAAGTGAATTTTATTGAAAACACGATACAAGTTTATAAGAACATTTTGTATCTCAATTATAAACATTGACAATGCAGTTTGTGCAGTTTGATATGTTAACTCCTGATGTACTCGTAGTTTTAATCGTTGAATTTGCCGCTGTTACATTGTGTAATATACTTGCTCCACCTAAAATATCAGTGGAAATAATTTTTTTGTTTTCTATTGAGTTTTCCACATATCCTTCTGCGACACTGTTGTTCTTCCAACCTCAATGTTGTTTTATATTCAAGAGGTTGGCTCCAGAATCTACTTGTGAAGTGGCCGAAGACCTCTTAAAGCAGTGGCCAGTACATAAGGTAGGATTTGGCAATCCAATCTTTTGAGTAATCATTTTCGGTAACGAACCAATGGTGTTAATTCCCACTAACATAGCACATTTGTAAATTTATCAAAAAATCTGCTGTGTTTGATATTTGATGGATGTAAGTTGACATATTTTCGAATAATATCGATGAAATTTAGTCCTTCTATATCCCCCGCAGTAATTACAAATTCTCTGTCAACTTTCGTTTTTTTTTAGGAATACGAACTCTGAAGTAGGATTCTTCATGCACAACATCTTCAATGCGTAAAAATGTTAATTCTGCTTTCGGGCATGCACTAGATATTCCAATAATTAGAAACTACTTATAAGAAATAAACGTAACAACAATTTTCAATAAAATTTTTAGTTGGTTTCGCTTACCTCAACCATCAAAAAAATTTGTCAATCAAGAACTCAGAAACATTTTGTTTTGACAAGACGTTCGCTTTTAATAAGATTCACCTTCCTTTCTCGCACTATTTTTCAAATTTTTCATATGTTAAATCATATTTCTCTTTCGACTTGGCAGGAATAAATGACAGCACAGCAATTCTTGCAGCCTCTTCAATATATAATATTTGTCTTTGGAATTGAATAAATAACGTTTGTCAATGTTGACATTGAAGTTATGTATTAGGATCGTCAATAACAGACGTTACTATGGTAACAGACGTTACTATGGAAACATACCTTCAGAGATACCTACTTGATTTTCCAGATTCTTTAATTAAAAATACATATTCAAAATATGAAAAAACCTTGTATGTAACATGTTACGAAATAGCATTTTGTGTAACTCGTGTCATTTTCCTCTCGTTACATAAAATGCAGCTTTTTGTAACTGGTTACATTAATAGTTATTTCACAGTACGTGTAAGATGTGTCCAGACGGGCAATTAGCTGCATTTTTTAGTTTTTTCATTTCATATTATTTACAAACAGCAAGAAACGTGAGTAATAATTATAAAAAAATTATTATTTTGTATGCGGCGAGCATTTTTTCCTATTTATTATTTTGTCACTTACTGTCATCGCACGTTATCAACTGTAAAATAAATCGAGAAAAATTATTAATACCTGAGGAAGTTGTGAGGAAATTGAAAGAAGCTACAGGACACCTGTTTCCCATAAAATCGCCATCTCGTTACGACAAAGAATACAAGGTTTTTGTCAGTGGAGATGGGATAACGAGGTTAATATCGTGAATGACGATGTGATGATGGCTTACTTGTCAGATTTGGTAATTCTTTACAATTTCTGAGAGCGATTTTAAGCAATCTCTTTTTGTTAACATATTATTTATATGTTTGATTTTGCTGTCAAATAGATTCAAGAATTCGTGTGTCTAGTCCAAATGTTCTATATGATCAAGGCAATGATGATAGTTCACGATTAATTGGATATAAAGTATTTGAGAAAAAATCTCTTGTACCTACATCGGACTCGAACCGCTGGAGTTTTAACGGCCTGTGCCATTAGACCGCTAAGCCACCGGCCACTTGATTATGAATATCTTTTGATAAAGGTAATATAGTGCATGAAAAAATGTCCATTATCATAATAATATTGTTTGTTTCTAGGTGATAGCTTTACTTGAAATAGAAGGTGGGTGTCGTTAAGACTCAATGTTTCTTAAAGATATTGAGGATACTGGTACCCAGCTGGTAACTACAGTGCCAAACACAAAAACGAACCAAAGAAGATTGTTTACCGTAATCATGAAATTGAACAAGATTTCTTAGAGTTATATAGAATGTTTTCAGCATTACAACCCAAGTATATTCAGTTTTTTTTTTTGGGATATCGTCAAGGCAAGTGTATTGCGTAGAGAGTGGGAATCTATTCAATCGGAGATGTTGCCCCAAAAATAATAATAATTCTGAGATTTTCCGGTGCCTATAAATACATGATTCAGAGTGGATAAAATTTTGTTGAAGTGAACAAAGAAGCAAAAATGTATCAACTATGAGCAAAATTCTAGATATCAACGTTAATGGCAAAGAAAATTGCACTATAACTATTAATATTAACCAATGAGATGTCTGTATGTTTGTAAACATTGTATATTAAAAATGAATTGTTGACTTCTAATCAATACGTTGTATAGATCTGTCCAGTCTAGTAGATACATTTTAGTCCGGTAAAAAAGATTATATAATATAATCCATCAGAAAAGTAAAATCTCAAACTGAAATTGACTATGAATTAAAAGTATCGAACCAATAAAATCCAGTAAAGATATTCTAGAGAAGCGAAATGGTTCAGAATTCGAAAATAATCGATCGAGAAATTTGGAAAATCAATATATTGCAGTAACGGATCATATATGATCGTATCGATCTTTCGAAGAACTGTAATTCGAAGAACTGAACATTACAAGAATATAAAACTGTAATACCGTCAAAGGAGAATGACAGAAAATGGGAAGACAGATATTTGACCAAACCAGCAAATCAGAAAATCAATATTTTGTAGAAGTGGAAAAATATTGGAACAGAATAATATAAGAATTGAAATCGTCGAATCCATAGAATACAAGATCTAAAATTTCCATTTTGAAAATAATCAGAAGAATAAATAGTAGAATCGATAAGGACAGAACCGAAAAATATCAGAATTTCGATAGGGGATAGCGGATGGCTCTCTCAGAGATGGAGCAGCGTGCGGTCCATATTACTAAATTCTAATATCGAAATTAATTCGCTCATCCCCTCCACAATTTCTGCTAGATTTCGATTCTGACCGTTTTCAGTCTGACACATTTTGTTTCCAAGGATTTTATGTTACTATAGATTCATTTTCAGATAATTTGTTGGATTTACGTTTTTTAGATACGATTATATGTTGTTTTGATGGAATTACATTTCGATATTCTTTGAGCGTGATCGTTTTATGTTTTGAAGAGCTTAGGTTATTGAGATTTGCAATTACTTTATTTTCTCATTTCGGTCACTTTCCAATCTTGCCGAATTCAGACCAATGAAATCTGGTTCTACTGTTTTCGCGTATGATGCTTTATTGTTTCTTATAAAAACATATTAGATGAATTTCAATTTGGATCATAAATCATTTCTATCCATTCAATTCTGCTGTTTTTGAAACCTATAAAATGTTATTCTTAAATATGTTGGTTTTACATATTACTGGTTTTTTCATTTATCGATATTACAAAAATAATTCTGCTATTCTATGGCCCACCGTAAAGAATATCAGAACTAATCGAGCATGTTAAAGTGTGTTTTGCGATAGTATGGATTTAAAAAAATACGAAAAGTTATTATCATTAGATGCTCCAATAAAACACACACCTCTTTGTAAACATTTCATTTATTATTTTTAAGTTCTGAAATGTTCAACAAACATCTTTAATTTTTATGATTGCAATCTTTGGAAGATATTTCCATACAAGAGGAACTCCAGGGCTTTGGAGTTGGTTGAATTAACGAATTCAGAAAGGATCCATTTAGCCTACGCTGATAAGAGGAGGAAAAACTGTAGTCGTTGAGTCATCATGATTTCCCATAACTTCCATGATTGGTTCCAAAGAAGTAGGTGAGTCTCTGAACGAGGAGTCACCGACGAGGAGGAGTGATGTATTTTGTATGGAATCTCAAAGATTTTCAGAAGAAAAAATAATATGCGGATTGTGGTACATTATTTTTGATGGAATTCTGATACAGCTCTGAAGAAGTTAGTTCAAACTTTCACGAAATGGAAAATCTTGCAATGTTCAGAGATCAGCGTGAAAACCAAGGAAAATATAATAATCGTCTACAGTTCCATCCAACAAGAAATGAATGTTCAGCATGTTTCTGACAGGAAATAAGCGGAAAGTCTGAACTCTTCAGTCAGTCACTCAGAGAAGTAAGCGAGTTCACAATAGAGATATCACCAATAAGCTGAACTGTAGTATGTCCTTTAATCATAAGCAGCTGAAGGGACGTGAAGTTCTAGGCAGGAAGCACAAGGAGAATAAGGATTTTTCTTAACAAGCCTCGCTGGTTTTCCCAAGTAATATTCTTGCTTTTTTAATCGAAGTACCAATCCAAGAATCCTGAAAAACAATGCAATTCTGCGAATTGTTTATTTAATAGAAAAAGTCATCCGGCATGGTTCGATTTAATGGACGATGTGATTCAATACATTCAATATTTCCATTAGTATCTATCGAATCGAATTATTTCATGTAAAAATATTGCATATTACTCAACGGATTCATATAATCGTGAGTTGTGGTGTATTCAGACGTGATACAATTTTGATTAACGAAATTAACGTCATGAAAGCTTGCATTCATATCAAAAATATGGACGCAGTTTCAATTCAAATGTTTCAATGATTATTTCATTTACACATGGCTGCACCTATAAAATTTCATGATTGAAGTCACAATATGATGTATGATATACGTGCATGTTTACCTAAATAGCCGCTTTTTAGGTAAACACGGCTATTCATTCGAGCAAAAAAATATATTGAAACGTATATGAATTAGTTCATGCTGTTCATAAAATAATTTTTATGAATATTACTCGACCATGACAAAAAGAGCCTATTATTTTTTAATTCATTTCGAGTAACTTATATTATTAGACAATTCAATTCAATCTTATAAACATTAATAACCTAAAGCTATTCAGATTATCAATGATCTCATAAAATTTTCAAAATACAAGTTACTCTTGATACAATTATGAAGAAAATAATAGGTTATTACATATAATATTACATACGATTATTTGTTTCGTCTATTAAATATCAGTCATCAACCAATCGTACGTTTGTTTCCTATTTGGCAGGTCCAATCAACACGCTCTATTAGCGATTATTTCATTCACACATTGCTACACCAACGAAATTTCATGACTGAAGTCACATGATATGTGATATGAGCGAATATTTAGGTAAACAACCGGATATTTAGGTAAACAAGGCTATTCATGTAAACAAATCTTTCTTTTGTTTGTATAAGTGTCAAACGTTGACAACTCAGTCGCTCAAAATTGAAATGTCTCGTTTTGGGTTGTCTTCTATGACAGAAATCAATGCATATGTAAGCAAATCCATCCCAGAAAATACAGTGTTCATGCCTGTTCATGAAATAATCTTCCCGAATATCATTCGACCATGACAAATAGAAGAATATTATTTTCTTTAATTCATGTCGAGTAAGTATTGGTACTAATTTTTCAGAAACATTTGAAAATTGTTATTTCTATTTGAGAGAAAATGATTAGCCCCTTTTCATGTACAGTTATAAATTAACTTTTCTGAGTAATTAATTTATTGAACTACATAAAAAAACATTTAGCGGGCGTTATGATTCATAATGCCCTCAATAACGCCCCGGGCGTTATGGGTCTGTTAATAGCAACCGTTGCCAAGGAATTATAAACCAGTAAGTGAAAAATAACTATTTTATTTGAATCATTAAGTTGTCCTCGTATTAATTATGGTCACTCAGTGACTATATGAGCGGGCTTCATTGTTCCAGAATGTGAAGACTAGTATTTTTCCGGAATATAATACAGGTTGGTTGAAATTTTAATGGTTTTCAAATGTGGACTTTACCTATGCCTTTCGCAAACTATTTCAATTAATTTTCAAAAGTACGTTTTCTTGCATAATTTATTCAACCTAGTTTGGAAACTCACAAGTTAACTAACTTTCCTACTTCATTTCGATTTACTCTTGAGATAAATACACAGTATGATTTCTTTTTCTTTTGGCTTCTTGGATTTCTGACTGGTGTAAATACAAATTTATAGATTTCTAGATGATCCTAACGTCGCATAGAAGTGATTGCAATATTGAAAAAGCAACCTGTGCACTTGCTGAACGCGTATTCGCTGATAAACGTATTATGGATTATAACCAAGTTAAAGTAATGTGTACTGAAAACAATGACCAAAAAAGACTTCACAAGGAAATGTTCTTTATCAAGGGTGATCCCACAACAGTATAAAAAATATCAGATCTTTACAATCTTAGTAATATTTATAATTACATTTTGAAATCGGAACTCAATTCCTCCAATTTCATCAAACAACATCTTTGAGGAGTGCTTGACTTCTTAGTTCATCACCTACCAAATTTCCCGAATTCGTTTTGGGTTGGTCATGCTGTCGGTATGACACATGACAACCTCGTTTTCAGTCGTTCTTTCTTATGTCAATTTTCAAACGTCATTTCTCTCTCTCTCTTTGGGTAACCCCTTCACAGAGCATGTGCTGCATTCGGTGCCGAAGAAAAGTTTTAAATAAAGTTCTTAATATTGTCTTAATATTATATTATTATTAATAGCGATAGTCGGTTTGAGCCCGATGTAGGTACAAGAGAATTTTTCTCTTCTACTATATATCGGATCGATAGGCGACCGCATGCATTGTTGAAAAGCAAGTGTATTGTGAGTTGTCTAGATGCCCATCTCGCCTGGTGCTAGCTTGGAGTGCACACCGACCACCCGAGGTGGTGTTGTAGGTTTTCCGGGTTTTCCTACAGCTGAAAAGTGAATACGCCACCAAAAAAATCAGTAAGTCGCCTCGGAGCGCCACGGCAAATAATAATAATACCCTCTTCCCGCACAGGCTATGCCTTTGGGTACACTCAACGAGTGTTTATGAGGGAGTATTATTATTATTATTATTGTCTAGTAATTTCCAATCCTGACTTGGATATTCTACATTATGATAATGACAATTCATGCTTTAATTTTCACTACACGTTTTAATTTTCACTACAAACCTCACGTTTAAGTAAGTACTGTTTTTACCTTTCTATGCAAAGATTCAAGATTTGAGATTTGAGATTTGAGATTTGAGCTATGAGATATGAGATATTTCGAGATTTCAGATTTTTCCAGTTTTGTTTTTGTTTTGTCTGTACATATACGTATATACCTATATACAGGGTCTTAGGCTAACATGCGGCAAAAATTCAAGTGGTTACTCCTTGACCTACTCTACGAATATTTTAGGTCCTCTAATGATTTTTGAAAAACTCCGTTATTTTGAAGATACAGGGCGAACAAAATTCATGACATTAACAACATTTGTTTACCAAAAAGTACATGTTAAGTTGCTTAATTTACAATAAATGTTTGAAATGACTTCCTCCAGCCTGGATACAAGCATTCAATCTGCTCGATTCACGAACTCTTTCAAATACACCAGGGACATTTCCAATTGAGTTACACCCAGCAATTATCCGATTTCGCAAATCATCTATATTCGCACATGGAGTAGCGTAACCTAATAACTTCAGATATCCCCAGAAGAAGTAATCCAGGGGGTTTATGTCCGGGGATCGAGCAAGCCATGCGAGTGGCCCACCTCGACCAATCCAGCGATCTCCGTATGTTGCTGTTAAAAAATAAAAAAATTTGTACTTACATAATGTATACCCTACGTTCATTAACATTAATGATTTCAAGAAATATTGTATATGGTTCTCGCATATTTATATTATATCTGAAACAAAGAGGTTTTTACACAAAATATTCTTAGAATGAGTTGAGGAATAACGCTTTGAATTTTTGCCGCATGTTTATCTAACACCCTGTATTTCAAGTTGTGAGTAAGGAAGTTTTTGTGGCTCCAAACCTTGGCTGTGTTAATAATACTCTTTTAGTGGCTGGATGATATTTTATCGCGGAATATCCTTTCCGGAAACCGAAGCACAAAAAAACTGAAGTGCCAGGACGGTTGGGTATTTATAGACGTGTTATCCATTGAAGACATGTTCCATCGGCTGTAACCTCTAACCAACCAGATCGCTCGGATGTCGTACATCAAGTCCACTGAATACAAAAACAAATCGTGTAAGATCACATAAAAGATTTTTACTCCCGAACTATTTGGTCCTAACTCCTTAGGTCGGATACAAATTTGTTTGAGTCACACGTTAAAGTAACAGTCTAACCTCGTGTATTTCAGAAATCGCTTCAAGACGAGAAATTGCAGTGAATTTCTCTGACCGAATTGATCGTCATCGTAGCGCAACAACAAAGGATATGTGAGCTTCGAATATAACCCAAGTGGCTGACGGTGCATAAATCGGAAACTTTAGAAGCGGCATTTACCTTATTCGACATAGTCAGCATGTTTTGATCATATTGATTTACGTCTCTCACTTCGCATGTTTGATGTGAGCATATAAGTATTTCCTGAAAACTTTCAGTTAGGTGAAGACTTCTGAACTTTTTCCCTCTCATGAAACGAAATTATATCTGGTTCTGTGGAATTATGTTTTTCTATAATTAATCAAGAATTTTCAACGAAATAGAATCATGTCCGTGGATAAAATATCTAATAAAGATAGAAAATATAGAAACATAACAAATGAAAGCAAAATTTATGCATACATATGTAGTTACACTATGAATTATCATGAAAAACACATAAGTACTTATAAAAAATAATCAAATTCCGAAGTTATACACGTAGGAGTTGTGAAATAAATCATGGAACCAATACAGAGTTAATGAGAAAGGACCCTGCTTTTGGTTGAATTTCCTGAATTTTTGGTTACATTGTTATAGATATAGGATATCAAAGATGCTAAGAATTTTTAAGAATTTTGAAAATTGACAAAAAGGCCTCTTTACTCTGGGAATACCATGCCTCAATAATTGTACAATGTCACCTTGATTTTGTATCCATCATAATTTTTCGTTTCGTGCTGTACGAAAAGGTCGAGAAAAAAAATCCAATTCGGTTAATTTTTAACCAACCCATGTGAGTTCTCTGATGAAAATTTAAAATTCAGTTTAGCCTGAATGAACTCCCTTAATCTCGATCGAAGTTTTACACAGGTTGGTTCGAAAATAAGTGTACGTCAACCTCTCAGTTTTAAATTCGACTAGAGGAGAGCATGTCCTATATAAATCAAACATTTTTCAATGAATATCTACCTTGTATTTCGAAAAAGAATCGGTTAACTTTCATGAATTTTTAAAATAAACGCTTTAAAGAGTCCGAGATATTGCCATGAATATCATAGGTCTCCAGAATCGTTTGTAGGCTATATAGTTTGGAATGTAGGAATTTTATTGATATCTCATATACTCCATCAAAATGGGCTATTTTCTAGCAATTCTACTCGTAGTAGATTTTTGCGTTACCGATTCCTGAAATGCTATACATTGTATACATGGCGAATAAGATGTTTTCCATTTGAGAATCGTGTTTTCAAAGAAACTAGAGAAAATTGAAATGTATCAGAAGAAACAACCCTCTCAAGGTTGGGAATAATTCTTTATTATTTGTAAGCTAATTCACTTCAGATGGAGAAATATTTCAAATGATTTTTTGTGGAATGTAGAGTTATCGCAAAAGAATTTATATTTATTTTTAAACTGGAAACATCGCACGGCAATTTTTTAAATCTGTTATTTGCAAAATAGAGTAACACTCCTGAAGAAATAATTTTTTTCATTTCACTGCATTTTATTCGAAAGTTTTATATATTTTTTATATATTCATAAATGAATAGACATTTACTATCGTGAACTTTCTTCTAGAATTTTGGAAAGTATAATACCTTCACCATTAATTTGTTGAATGTATGCCAAATATGCCATTCCTAGGTCGGATTGATTATAAAATATGCCCTATTTTGTGGAAACTCCACATTTTACAGAAATCAAGAGAATATCTGAAATGAATTACCTTTCAAATAATGGAGAATTTATCCCGATCTTGTTTCTGTTACATTTCAATTTTCTCTAGATTCTAGGAAACAGGGCTTTCAAATGGAAGAGATGTATACCATGTATATAAGGTATTTGATTTTTGGAGTTGGTATACCGCACTAACCTACTTTTATTTTTTTATTTTTCAAGAAGAAGAATTGTTCGAAAATAGACCATTTCGGTCTCCTATGGAGTATATGGAATATCAATAAAATCCGTACTTACATTCAAATCTATATACCCGACAAAATAGTCTGGAGACCTATGCTGATATTGACTCAAACCGTGCATTATGTACAATTCTTTTTCGAAATATAGGGTACTTATTCATTAAAAAAATGCATTTTTCCAAGTAACATGGACTGTTTGTTTTCACTCAGACTATATACATGAAAAATGTATATGACGTTCTCAACATCGAGGAATGTTTGATATATATGCCATTCTCTCACCTATCCCAACTTAAAAACAAGGGGTTGACGTACCCCTATATTCGAACCACCCTTTATATAAAACGGATTTCAGTTAACTTCGATCGACATTGAGGAAGTTCATCCAGGATAAATTGAATTTTTCCATTTCCATCAGAACTCTCACATAGGTTGGTTAAAAATAAATGGATATTTCTCTGTTCACTCTAATGTAGATCACAAAACGGAAAAGTATAATGGATACGAAATCGCGCTAGGAATCGTACGTTAAAAGGTAAGACCTCGATAATCCTCAGCTCGCACAAGTTTCGACTTCTGAGGGCTGTCGTTCGTAGGGAGATGACAGCTGGTTAACGGAAAAAACAATTTTAAACAAACAATTTTTTAAGGTGGTATCATTAAGGCATGCTAGACATACTATTCAGTCAATTCTCAAAGCTTCACTTTTCTCACACCCTGCATCTAGAAAACTAGTCGGCCGATTTTTTTGTGCCCATGGATACTTTTACTGAGGAAGTCAAAATCTGCAACATACCAAAATTCCAGGTATTTTGACCAAAAGCCATTTTCTCCATAAAAATGATGCAGGGTCCTTTCAGTAAGTTTGGAAAAATTAATTTTCAATTAAGTATTAGTAAATTTTGTTGAATTATTAGTTAAGTTACATAAAAAAGAAAATATTTGAGTATAAGCTGTTGGATGGAGAATGAAATCACAAATATTTGTGAAAGTGAAATAATTAAAATTTTGAGATGTGTATATTTGTTTTAAATTCATATACTTTACTTTATACTTATATTAAAATCATCCAGATCTTCACATAATGATGATGTATCTTCTCTAAAAGAATCGTTTATTTTGAATACTTCACATTTCCTAAATATTGTATGGAGCGAATGTGTGCCTCCTAAAATATGGAATTGTATATGAAATACAATACGATTCTGAACACAAGAGAATTTTCTGGGTTTTTGAGTTAAAATTCTGTAAAATCATCATGAAAGTAACGACAGGCGCGAAAGCCCTTCACAATTTATGAGATTATGAACGCTGAAGATGATTTCCCTAGGACATTTGACATATTTTATTCAATAGGTCTACGACCGAAAGGCAAGTAATACACTTTTTTACAATTCTGCTTTGAACATAAAAGAAGCTTCAGCTCAGATCACTAATGATCTTCATTAATTTCATGAAGAGTTGTAACTATTCTGCATAGGATATTGATACTTTCAGTGTAGGTACCAAGGAAGTTACCAAAGACTTGATAACAACCTATTCATCAATTATGATACCATTCGGGATATTTTTCTCGTTGCTTGTTGTGAACTTTCCGCAACAAAGATGAAAGTTTCCTGGTAATACTTAACGAGACTCCATGATCCTGAAAGCGTCGCAAAAGTTGTGTATTATTGATACTCTCCTCATAAAATGTCAACTACACTGAATTTCTGACAATGTATTGAACCTCATATTGTAAAGACATTCACAAAGAAGTCATTTTTCCTGTTGAGCAGAACTACGTCAGTAAAAACCATTTCTCAGTAATAATGTGAATTCGTTGTAATATGTAAAAGCTGTCAATTGCATATCATGTACTCGTGTCAATCTGAATTTCAAATATTTCTTTATATTAGGGCCAGTTGTATAGGTTCCAGTTACCTTCGGATGGAATAAGTAATAGTTTAGAATGTGAATGATACCCGTTAGATAATACTGTTTTAGTTCCCATTCTAAACCATTAGTTAGTCGATCTGGAGTTAACTGGAGCCTATAAAACTGGCCGTTATGAAAGAAAACCTTCTCGGTAACTGTCATAAACGTCAAAGAAGCACTAAAATTAGGAAAAGTATAATAATAATAATACTCCCTGTGCGGGTAGAGGACGGCTATTATTATTATTTGCCGTAGAGCTCCGGGGCGAATTACTGATGTTTTAGGTGATGTATTCACTTTTCAGCTGTAGGAAAACCCGGAAAACCTACAGCACCACCTCGGGTGGTCGGTGTGCACTCCAAGCTAGCACTAGACGAGATTGTCATCTAGACAACTCACAATACACTTGCTTTTCAACAAGGCATGCGGCCGCCTATCAAATCCGATATAAAGTAGTTGTGAAAAATTCTCGTACCTACATCGGATTCGAACCGACTATCGCTATGCTGGAGTTTCGATCGGCCTGTGCATTAGACCGCTGATCCACTGACCACCTCAAGTCCTCGTGTTTATAACATATGTTTATTATGTATGACCTTGCATATTTCTATTCTCTTGTGTGCAATAATGTTGCAGCAAAATGAAGTTTAGGCATGCGCAGCTGATTTTGAAAAAATCTAGCTTTAACGTAAAAAGGCCATAATTTCAGATTTCGAAAATAAAAACAATTGTCCATGAACTCCGTTTTAGACACGCGTAATATCGAGTACGACAAGAGAAGCGACAGAATTCATATATATTTTCGCGTGCGAGTGGAAATCTCACAAAGACTTTTTTTTTGCAAAGGTAACTTTATCCAACCTAATCTTGGCAAGCCAGCCTCTTCACCACACGGCATATATGAGTGAAAATTGTCCGACTTTCACATGAAAGTTTGATTTCACCAACCTCGATAAAATAAAGAATCCGTTTCGAAACAGACGGTTACATCGGGATTCTCATTGATTGTTGCCAACACCATTATTACCTTCATTTTCCTTTCAATAGCGTTAACTGGAACTTGATGTTTTCAAGTAAAAACGCAAACAAATTTCTGGAAGTTTTTGATGACACGATGAGTTGTCGACATGGGTGATGAATCGGTTTCTGTTCGCATGAATTGAGTTCCCTCCATAATACCTCAACAATCTGAACTTTTTCTGACACGTTATAGAGATCCATTATGATAACAATGAATATTTGTTCCACAATTAATAACCCAAAAGCAATGACGTGCTTCGAAAGAAACCGTTTGAATATGACAGACATTTTGACGAGTGCTTTTGTTCAAATGGTCATAAGTAAAGTGCTCCACATTGGACCTATGTTCGCACTTGCCTTGTTTTTACTGTAAAAAACTCTCAAACAATAAATAACTATTATTCACAATCACAATCCCAAATAAGTCGAATATAACAACAAGAAAATGACATTTAAACGTTACACCGAATACTCCTTTGTTGTTTTATGTATTTTAAATTCATACGCCCTGTATATTAATGGATCAATACCTACCCAAGAAAATGGGCGGATGATCAGAAACCTACAAACATGTTTGGAGTTACTGTAACAGACACCTTTCAAAAATATTCCCTGAAAAGGGTATGCAGCAATTGGATTATCCGGATCCTTTTTGATCTTTGACTTTGTGCGATTGTATCATGACTTTTTAAGCTTCAGCAGTATTTCCCAACTAGAGGACGATAAAAGATGAGGAAGAGATCCTCAAGGATTTAGAAAATAAACAAATTAGTCTGTGAATGAAGTCCTGGAGTGAAATTGTAGAAAATGACAATTATCTTTATCGATTACAGAAATGTGGCATGAAATATGAATGAAAACCTTCTGAAATGTTTTGAGAACTCAAGATTCAGAACACGGTAAAATTTGTTGTATGTTAATCATACGGGAAGCTGGAAGTTTAGAAACGACTTAACACAACTCACACACAAATATCTAGCAGGTGCGATTCAATATTTATCTAGTGTTGGGAAACAGCGATTCCACTGAAAATATTCATATCATTTGTTCAATCTTCTGTCATGGAAGAAAAGATTTTTTGAGTACATTTTTTCGCTAGTTCAAAAAGACAGAATTATGTTGAATGTGTTCGATTTTCAGTTCAAAGTTCATTTTCTGCTTGTTAAGTAATATGGAGTTCAATAATGACTAATAATTTTATCGTCAGTTCAGTTATGAGGAAAAGTTGAAACATGACCGAGCCTAAACGACTTCATCATGTAGGAAACCTTAGTACTTGTTTTTGTCTCCGTACTACTTTTTTTGTTTAATATACATATTAGGGGAGACTAGGGAGGCTTGATACACTCAACACTCCATCCAAAATAACTAAAGAACTATTCATGCAAATTCTCTAAATGGGTACCCTCACAACTGAATAACTCGCAGTCTATTTCGGATACTTCACAGATGTCAGTTTAGAATATGCATTGAGTTATTAACTGCTTTACTAAAATATGCAAAGTGTATCAGTCCTCCCATAGTGAGGGAGCTTTGATACAATAAATGGGAGCTTTGATACTTGACTAGGTTTTTACAATTATTATAGACATAACTTTATTTAGAGCGGCTTTTACCTTTGAAAGTTTTGAATTTTGAATAAGTAATCTAAATCATCTAGCACTTTGAATTTTTGTGGGTGAGGATAACTCTAAGTAATCCCGACAAATTATTTACAAAACATTTTTTATTCTTGAAAACATTATTCTATTTTGAAAAATTAATGGGAAATCTCAAGTTTTTGAAGATCTGGCAGTTCCGCCCACAAAACTCGGTGGTGGTAGTTTGATGACATCTTCCTCGGGCACAAAAAATTCATCTTTTACATCAAGATATACAGGATTTTTGCAACGCATAAAATTTATAAAATATCCATCCTCGACTTTTTGGAAGACTTGGCCAATGTAGTATGCTACTGTCTTTTTGTGGCAAATCATACTAGCACGTAATTATTTTCATTTGCTACTCCTGCAACAAAATTTTCTTCTATTTCATTCTCAATTTGTTTATCTATATCAGTGAGCTCATCAGATGATCTGTCGAATTTTGGCTCCTCTGATGTGTCACAATCTTCGTCAACAATATTCTTTTGTTTCTTGTTCATTTTACCTTTGTTTTTTGTCTTATTTACTGTATCGTCCACAATTTTTCTTTCAACGTTATTTTTATATTGCGCTCCCTGTTTCTTTCATTCCGACCTCTTTTCATTCTTACTTCAATTTCCTCCATGTTAGGTGTCAGTTAGAATTTTAGTTATTGTGGGTTTCCTGCATGAGCTTTACTGTTTCCTTGGCGGGGCCTGAGGAAGTGGTCGTATGCTCTCAAGCGTCTTCTTATGTATAATCTGTCCAAAATCAAATTACGGTGTATGGTTTGTATGATCTGAAGTTGATGGTGTGTGTGATGTTCAACAAGTATGCTGCTTCTACTTCTGGTGTACGTTCCCTCTGGGTATGCTCTTCAGTAAGTGAAAGAGCTATTTCAGGCGATGTTACTGTTCTGTTTGTTTTCTTTTTCCATTTGAATGGCATCTGAAGTGATAAGGAATATTATTGTTTAAATGCCACTATTACGGGAGGCATGATAGATGTATCAGGTCTCCCTCACATAACATGTATCAAGCCTCCCTAATGTGGAATATTTTACAAAACATCGTATTAGGAGAACTCTAATTATATTGCGAATCTAAATCATATGATAAATTAAAGCTAAATCTATATATTATCACAAAGGAGAGAGGTAGTCGTTGCTGACTAGTTAAGATCAAGCTAGGGAAACTTGTTGGGTAAGCAGCATGCAGGAAAGTATACTCTTATAACACTTTATTCCAATATTTCGACAAGAAAAAGATCTTTTTCACGCTTGCCGTGCAGACACCGTTATGATATCCATTTTACATAAATTTAAATATAATTAGTTTTTATTCATAACAAAATATTGTTTTAATTAAGTGTGACGAATACCTTTATGTATATCTCACAAACTGTTTCTTAATATGTTCAATAACTGTACACGTCTTTTTACATCATCCATTGCAATCAATCTCAACAACACCTTTCCCTGATGATGACAATGAAACTTGTCGAAATATTGGAATAAAGTGATATAAGAGTATACTTTCCTGCTGCTTATCCTACAAGTTTTCCTAGCTTGATATTATCACATATATATTGAATAAACAGGATATTCTGAAACAGTTCTCTGCAAAAGATTTACACTTACCTTTACAAAATGTACAAAATATGTAACCAATAACGAATTTATGTCACCAACAAGTTATCTTTGCGCCTAATGAAAACAAACTGATATTAAGTGTAACGGCCACGTGCAAGGACTCAGCTGTTGTCAAATCTAGTAACGGCAACATATTTTAGGTGGTTAATTTAAACGTGTATCATACCTCCCACAGTATCAAGCCTCTCTAGTCTCCCCTAATATCGAAAAGGGCGTAGTGATACAATTATGTAGATATTTACTGATCATGCAGTATCTTTTTGAATAATCGTTTTTCTACAAGCGTGCGTGTTTCACCCTATACCCGAACGCAATTTAGTTTGAGAGGTGTCATTTTCCCGCACTAGTGCAGGAAAAATTTTGCGTCGTTCGAATAACGGCAGTCGCATGCGGGCAATATACTCTTTCCGTACTTGTTAGGATAATAACTATTTCAAGACAAACTGAAATAATCATTATTCGATGATATTTTTCTCGATGTTTTGAGCCTGTTTCTCCTTCGAAAATTAATGTGAAGCTTCAGGGTGGGGCATTAAGGAGATAATATTACAATATAACTCCAAAATAACGTTCTAGCTGTAACTATTTTTTGAACTTACAAGAACTCTTAAAATCAACGAATTGAATTCATTTACATGTTTCTTTTCCAATTGAACTGATACTGATACTGCCCATTCAAGTAATATTCAAAAATATATTCATGTGTTTCAAATAAGGCGAAGGGCAATTCTTTGTTAGCCTAGACTAAACAGAGAACGTAAACGTTCCCATCTGGAATATTTCATAAAAGAAAGAAATAAAAATTCCAAAATATTGTATTACTTACAGTTTCAGTCTTTAACTGAATCTTTGCTACCCTCCGGAATACATGTTACAAAGGATCCTTTTAAAAATATCTACTTTGTGAGATTATTGTAAGCACTTGATGAATAAATTCTCCAAACAGGGACATTTCAGTCGAACGGAGCAATATTTTTATGGTTTTCACATTTGATGATTATTTTTAAGAGGAAAGATATTTTAATAGGCTCGCTCGAAGGGATTACGGAGTATAGATTGCATCTCCAAAATTCGACGGTATATACTTTGGAAAGAAGAGGCAGTTTTCGTTCAAATAAATTCTTCACTTTCAGCTGTGATCGTTGTTAAAGCGAACTCGCGAACAGAAAAAACTGACGTTGTTTATAATATTGTTGTGATATTGTTAAGCTGTTGCATGACAACACGATGTTGATATTTTTCTGTAGAATAACGAGGTACGTGGTTTGTTCTTCCCTCGAAATCAAAGTGTAATCTTTCTGCGGGATTACGAAAAGTCTTGAACGACACACGGCCGAAACGCAAATAACGGATTCGGTTGTTATATTCCTCGGCTGCGGCTCGAATTACAATATTCAACCTTTTCCGCAGAATGTTGTCCAACTCGACCTAAAGAACAGATATAAGAAGTCTCATGGGTTGGGGTAATACTTTTTTTCGATATTGGAACCGAGGATTATTAGCCGTCAGCCAGCTATATCAGAGACTTTCAACAGACCAGTGAGGAACCTGCCCTAAGGGAATGAACGTCTGTATGCTGAATCTATATTTTCAAAGAATAGTAAATAATGTTTAACATTCAGAAAATAGCAAGAGCGAGGGCAGCAACAACTTTCAATAAGCAGGACACGAAGAACCATCATCCATCTTTCTGGGAAGACGCCTCAGGCAATACTCATCGGAAAATAATGGTGATGCATGGGGCCAGCTGACCGGTTATCAAGGCATCTTCTTGAAATGAGCCGGAACTCCATCAGGAAGGTGGTGAAGATAATAATCCTACAGGAAAAACTCGTGAGAAATGTCCATGAGTTCATTAGCAGATCCGGAGTACTCACGAGATAGACCTGGCAGTGGAGAGCAGCAAGATTCTTCGCAGAACTACCTGCAATTGGGCCGACGGCCAGCTCCGCCGCATAATAATAATAATAAAAAACTTCACGGTACTTCTACGAATACCTCAATGTTCTCAATTTCTCGAGCTTTCAGAACTTGTATAAAAAAAAAACTGTGGTACATTTGAAATGCTGCGGTCGAGAATGAAAAAGTCTGGATCATTCGAAAACGTGTATACGAGTTATGGGAAATTAAAATTTTAGGTACATTTCAAAATGTAAACCAATTCTAAGAGTATGAAGTGATTTTCTCAGCAGAACCTAACAAAGTTCGTGTTTTCAAATTCAAAATTGGAGGCGTTACATTTGAGCTCAACAAAAGCGAGTAATTAATGAGAATACGCAATTTGAGTAGCGCATAAACAATGAAGTAACCTCGATAATATTTATCATAATGCTTACTATCCATTATAGAAATATGTTGATGAAGACTGATTGGTTGAAGTGTAATTAGCTCGCGAAGAAATAATAAACAAAAGTAATTTGAGGCAATTCGTGACTTAATATTCCATTGGATGCCTACATAGCGTGCTCAGGAATTGGAAAGTATCAGGATACAACTTACCAGTACCATTGCTAATAATGAATGATCTCGGTCATGCGTTGATAAACTCACCTGAAACAAAAAACAACGAAGTTAGTAATATACTTTAAACAAGAGAGTTAAAACATTTTTTCAATGAAAATACTAACAGATGCACCTATTCAACTAATTGGCCTACAAGCAATTTTGCTTACTTTCCTGTGACCAAGTCAGAAATTATAGATATTGTTAGGGATATTAGTAATAAACGATCTGTAGGTGATGATGGTATTAATATTATAATTATCAAGCATATAGTTGATGTGATCTCAGAACCGCTTGCATTTTTGATCAACTTATCCTTTCAAACAGGAGTATTCCCACATGACTTAAAATTGAGTAAACTAATTCCAGTACACAAAAAAGCCGACCCGACATGTATCGACAACTATAGATTAATCTCTCTTCTAAATGTATTTTCGAAAATTTTTGAACCGGCATATCATAGTAGGATAATCTCGTTTTTAGAAAAAATTTAAATCTTGGCTAGTATTCAGTTTGGCTTTTGATCTGGAAAATCAACTGAGGAAGCTACCCTTGAGTTCATGGACACTGTCTATAGTTATTTGGACAAGGGACTATGTGACAGGTATTTTCTTTGATTCAACCAGAGCTTTCGATATTATAACAAGATAATTTGTTAAGGATAAACTGTATGCTTACGGAATACGGGGATCAATGTTGGACTTATTAGACTCTTATTTATCTGGTAGAAGTTTTTATGTACAAATTACAACTAAAAGGTCTGATATGCATATGGGTGTTCCGCAGGGATCTGTGATGGGGCCACTTTTGTTTCTCTTATTTGCCAATGATTTCCCAGACTATATTCACGATCAAATGGTAATGTACGCGGATGACTCCTTAGTAGTGGTCTCATCACATACCTCTGAGGGGCAATATTATATGTTGTCGATACTTTTCATGAGTGGTGTAATAAAAATCGTATAAAGTGATCCTTGCCAAAACAGTTTACATGCATTTCAGATGCAAAAAAGGTGAGCCTGCTGTCTGCATACCTGATATCATATGTGTAAGAGGTACGGTTTCTAGGTGTTATCATGGATCAATTTATATGTTGGGATTCCCATATAGACCACTTGGGTAAGAAATTTAACTCCGCATACTATTATTCTATTGTGCAACTTAAAAAAACGTTGAATTTTAACACTATTATTAAGATTTACTACACACTAGTTTACAGCCATCTTACGTACCATGTTTGCTTATGGGAAAATTCTGTGAACGCCAAAAAACTACTTGTTAAACAAAAGCGTATTATAAGACTAATATTCGATATTCCATTTGGTAGTACTTGCAGGCAGGTCTTTGTGGACAAATGCATCCTACCATTACCATCTGTCTACATTTTGAAGACTCTATTACATGTCAAGTACAACCTAAGTAGACCATCTAAAAATTCTTACTGCCATGGTTACTTCACAAGAAATGCCAATGACCTTATGATATCAAAACATAGCTTGTCCAAGTTTGAAAAATCTGCAAACTATACAGGAATCAAGCTTTATAACCATCTATTTCAAGTAATCAGAGAGATGCCAATAGATAAATTTAAAAATATCCTGAAACGAATGCTTGGTAAAGGGGCATATTATAGCATCGATGAGTACTATGCATCGAGCTTACTTTGAACTGTTGTTGATTTTAACTGATATTTAATATTTATGTACTTATATCAACAACTGGTGCTTTCGTAGTGTAAATTTCATTTTGTTTACAGGCATGTATTTTAGAATTTTATCTATATTTTTTATATGTATTTTATATCTATATTTTGACGTGTATATCCACCATGGTGGTTGCTGTGGCAGTACGAATAAATTCTACTCTATTCTAAACTCTTTCACAAGTATGAGAAACATGAAAATGATCGTAATTATAAAGGGTAGAAACTTATTATATTGTTACGAAATATCCTACACCACTGCACACAAACGCTGCGGACTTTCGATGTCATCATTATCGAAGTATCTAGACAAATGGGTAGTCACGGAACTGTTATACAGGGTGAACTACACTAACCGAAAATAAAATGGGGTACTAACGTATCATGTGGGAACACACCTGTGAAATATCAGAGGAATCCGTGATAATTTATAAAAAAAGTATTTCAAACCTTCGAAGGACCGCTACTGATGGAAACACCTCTTTTAATTCAACCGTTATGGTACCTCGATGTTCAATTTCTGTAGGTTTACGCAAATAACAATGGTGCATGAGGTCTGCCATTTTTAGTTCCTAACCATGTTCACTGAGACATTATTTCGAAAATCAACTTTATTTACTTCAACTTTTATGTTTGTGATGTGTTATGCCTTTCGAAATCATTTATTTTGCAATTTTCTTATGGGATTCATGCTGAAACTTCATTTTGAATAACCAGCTAATATTTGATTGAGCAGGAGGAACGGTAAAACACTGATTCTAGATGTCCTGCATAAACAAAAGGTAATTTTTTCGTACAGATTTCACTTGGTTTTTTACTTCTTTTGGTGGAAAGAGCACATGTATAATTTTCATAATATAATACAAAAGTTCACCTTGTACAGACATAGATGAGCGAAGCATTGACGTTTCTCGGTGTTCACGTTCATTTGAATGGCATAAAGTGCAGTTGAAGCAAGCAAGTTGGAGTTTGAATTCAATTCCAGTTGAGAAAAACTTGAATTTGAACTGATTATTAGGACTATGTATGTATAGTTTATTATTCATTATGAAGCTGTAAATATGAATCCCCAGATCTGAACAATATTATTTCGAATGATGATTCAATTCCGAAGACATGCAATACGTATATTGAGAGGTATTTGTAGTATTGAAATTGATTGCTAGGTTTATACTGATGATTTGTACTACAGAACATAATGTGGAGTCGTAAAATGCATTTGTATTCTTTCTGAAATTCAAGCCATAATCTCTATACTCTGATATTGAATTCGCACCTATTATATATTATTTCTAGCAAAAATGTGAGTGTGAATAGTATATTCTGTAACAAGGTTAGAATGATGCGAGTGAAAAGTTCCGAGCGCGAGCCGAAGGCGAGCGGGAGAAACCACGAGCATCACGAATTTTTATTCTAACCGAGTAGCAGACTATACTTTCTCCACGATTAAATATTTTAAAATATTTTTAAATGGAAACGAACAAAAAATAATTTCCACAGGAAATAATAACTATTATTTAAAATCACTGTTTATAAGAAAGGACCAATCCTGGACTAACCAGAACAAATTTTTTAATCGCAAAGGTGCATTAAGAATAAACTAATGAATTAAAAAAAATTGCATTATCGATGGCTTGAACCCACGACCTCTCCTCTACTATTCTGAGCCATTAGGCCTCCCATTAAAACATGTTTGATAAATAGTATATCCATACTACGAGTCTCAATTATTCGGGTGTTTTGGTAGCGAACTTTCCAGTATATTATTATTATTTGTACTCTTTGTAATTTCAGATGGTGTATTTTCACACTGATTCTGAATCACTGGAATAATTCATGACAGTATACTTATTATTTGTACTCTTTGTGATTTCAGGTGGTGTATTTTCACACTCTGACTCTGAATCACTGGATAAATTCATGATACTTTTTATATTTTAGAATGAAAACGTGAAAGCAATAATTTTGACACTACCGAAATTTGCCACTACGGTGACAATCAACTGCGTCAAGGCTAATGTTATTAATGCTAACCAGTGTGAGAATATTATTCTGATACAAGAGAGATAATGTAAATACAGTTGAATTGCATGGGGGCAGAGGTGTTGCAGAATATTTCTTCAATCTCAAGAGAGAGAATTCCAGCATTCTGTAATCAAATTTCATTTCAGAATTAGCAAATTCTGTGATGATCGTGGAGCAAATACAATCCGGCATTAAGTAAACCCCGTTTTGTATTTGGGGTTTTGAAATTTTAGGAAAAATACGTATGAGTCCAGTTTTCCCCATCTATTCAGGTAGCCGAGTGGTTTGAATCAATGTTTTTCAATCTTTCTGGCTGGCCGGTCGTGGGTCAAATCCCAGCCACTTCAGTATATTTTGCTGATGGCCTGAGAAAATGTTAGGAATTGCATGTTTAAAGGTAAGTCCTCGTTAATCCTTGGCTCGCTCAAGTTTTGACTTCTGAGAGCTGTTGTTCGTAGGGTGACGACAGCTGGTTAACGGAAAACAAACAAACAAACAATTTTGTATTCGCAATGTATTGGAACAAAGACATTTCTATACTAAACATAGTGATACGAAGGCGGTTTTGAAGTACATAGTTTACGACTGAGAATGGAAATTATCTTACAAACTCCCGAACTTTCAAGCTTTTATGAGGATATTCAAATAGTATTCAGTATGTCAGAGACTTGGTGAAATGATGTATGGTAGGGCTGTCTGACAATAAAAATGCCTTTCTCTCCATTTCCGTTTTATATTTTATCGAGAAAAACATTCATGGAGAAGAAAGTAGAAGTTGGTAAACAATAATCAAATTGGTACTCGAAAATCTGCAATCTGGAGATTATTATTCGAGGAAAGATTTGATAATGTACGTACCACAATTTTCGATTTGAAATATTAATTTGCTAACTATACAGATGCTATATCTCCGATCAAGTAACACAACCTAGATGAGTAATACTCAAATAGAACTGATGGTAACATCTTTTCATAATGGTATCCCTCAAATCATGAAATTATTGCCATGTCGCAATTTTTTAAGGATACAATAAGCACGTCAGCTAGATTTTGATATCTGTCGGGTACCTACATTCATGGCAACGAAAACCCAAAAATACTGTCTTAGATGAAATATTTGACAATAAGGAGGCAATTGAAACGTTCATTGCAGCTCAGAAAATAATTATGGAGGGGGCTGACCGGGGGTCCCTGGGGCAACCAACCAAAGCAAGCGCGCGCGAGAAATGTTCCTTTGCGGAGTTTGGAATATATGAAATACGTTTTATTTATTTTTTAGTGAGGTAAAATTCCGTTAACTAATAGCCACGAGCTATCAACATAATTTTTTTTGGAACTTACGTAGTTTTCAATTATTTCTATTTTATTGAACTTCAATATTTCTGTTAACAACGCACGACACTGCCGTTGGGGGGAAGATGTCCCTTACACACAAATCTTAATGAGTGTTCGGCGAGTTACTCATCTAAGCTATATAGAATGAGATATTTATAAAAATGTAACCACAATAAGTCGTAAAAAGGGAATCAAAGGATGCGCGTGAGGGGGGTCCGTAACTACATGTTTGAAAAAATTAATGAAGTGCTGAATTCTTCGTAATTTGGCTCAAGAACCAGAGTTTCTGTTATAAACTAACACTTTCCTCCTTATAGAATGTTCACAATATCTTAAACAGATGACAGGTCGAAATAAGTGGGGTTAGGTGGAAAAAGGTCGGAAGTTGAAGAAACTTCAGGAGGTTCTTCAGGGATGGTTAATCAACATTTTCTCAAGTTTTGGACATCGAGGACCCTGTGCGAAACAAGAAGGGGGGGAAACTACGTCTCTCCGGTTTTTCGTCGATTACTTTTTTCTCTACGTCCTACGGAAAAAACATATCAATACTTTTCTGTAGAGCATAAAATTTTATACAATCTTGACTGAAGAAACATGTTTGTATGTGAATTCGCTACCGAGATATGGCACGTCAAAAAAAAGGTCATTTTTTTAAATTTGCTAAGAAATGACAAAAAATGCAAAATTACAGCTTATTTCATCTGTTATACCCGAATTATGATGAAATGTTGTAGTAATTATAGTTCTTAGTTGAATTCACCAACTCTCCTCCTTTCCCCACCCAACCCCAATTCTCAAAAGCTAACTTTCTGATGAAAGCCAACCATACCTATTCACATCATTTTGGTATTGGTGAAAACACTCGGCGATGGGCGGAATCCTCTTTTATGCGATGACTTAGGAGGATGGTAAAAGCTTGCGAGGCACTTTTGATGATACTCAGCATTGACGGCGACTAAATCAGTGTCCAAATTATGCAACATCTATTGTTTTCCAGCTTTTTACTGCTGTAGCTGATCACACACTCCCCTCGGCCCGACACTCTCTTGTCCTTGGGAGGAACCACTTGACACCTGGTGGACAAGCAGGGGTGGGGGTTATCTAAAGTTGATGATTGGTGGTTGAATTATAATAGCAACTACATTTCATCATAATTCTTGTATAACAGAAGAAATAGGGTGGAATTCTGAATTTTGTGGCGAAATTTGAAAAATTACCTATTCTTCGAAGCGCCATATCTCGGTAACAAATTGACACACAAACATGTGTATAACCAGTCAAGCCGCATTTCCAACATCTATAAGTGATGAAATGAGACATTAAAATGTTATTTCCATCACTAGCTACCGGATATCTGAAAGACATGATATCACGTCTTGACGTTTTTCATTTCCAGTAACGCTATACCTATTATTATGAAACCTGATAATGACTTGAGTTCCATGTTAAATTCCATTGCAACTCGAGAATTCAGTACAATTAGACCCATTAATATTCTACATCTTTATAATTTACCTCTACAACGTAGTAGAATAGTATTAAATTAGGCGTACGGACACTTTCCACATTGCAGTGTACCACAAACTTCAGGACGCATTATCATTTTCCTCGAAAAGCAAATATGCCGCTCGTTCAGGTCAAAGCACCGTTGGTCTCATCGTTTTTCATCCGAATAACATGTTCCGCGAGAGAGCCTTGTTAAAGGGGACAGAAGCAGCATTAATTTACTTTTTCTCTCATTTCGCATGAAAAATAAAGAAAGCATATATAAAAAAAATTTTCATCTATTTGTGATACAGTAGATGATTTTTCCTTTGATATACGCTGAATAACTAATTTAAATTGATTCGACGTATTATCGAAATTGAATCGTACATTTTCGAGTTGAAATAAATACAATTCAATATAAGATTTTCAATAAAAGTGACATTTCCTATGAATGCTTCAATGATACCGCTGTTTTGATATCTTGATAATTCGATTGTCAAATTATGTGATGACAAACATTTAGGCAATAGTGTATTGTATGGTTGAACTGGTACGTATAGTTAGTTCATCATCTGGGACTTGGTCAGTATTTTTTGATAATATAGAAAATATTTTGAAACTGTAATTTGGTGTTTATAGTGGCATCAATTGCTGTGGATCAACAGTGTATCATGAAGCACTCATTCCAGTTGAGCCACGAAATTCTCAAATTTTAATCGTTGAAACAAATCCTGGGATCTTCAGCCCCAGAGTCTACTCGAACTCAACTCAAAAAATATTCATTCAATCTTAGCATTTTCACATGTTAATTCAGTGTTAACTATCCTACCATCTCTTTTTATCCAATGTGAGAAGCAAGGAGTAAGGGGGTGGGGATCTCGCTGACTCCCGTAGCGACTCCAGCTCCCCAGGGAGGAAACAGAAGAGACAATCCCGCTGTTGTGTTAACGTGTGTACTATTTTTCAGCCTCCCTGTCCCCTGCACTGCTTATATATGTGATGTATGTATTATATTGTCAAGAAGGGCTTATTTTCAAAAAATTTGTTATTTGGATATTAGATCGATCTCATTCAAAATGCACATTTCAAAATAGATTGTCTGATGTCATTTCAATAAAACAAAACACTAGATCATAAACAATAAGCTATTAAAGTATGTCATTAGAACAACTGCGAAACGGGAACGTGTTTTGAGATACCTATTCAAATTGCTGACAAATAATAACAAAAGATGATAAAAGATCATCGGCGTGAGGGAAACGGGTGTGTCGGTCGCGACGCTTAGACGGGGTTACCTCGTGAGTTCCCTCGTGAGTGGGAAAAGCCCTTCCAAGAGATATGCCCTGCAGTAGTAGTGTTCTTTAGTAGGAACCTTTGTACATCAGTTATCAGATATTTGAGCTGATTGAAGTGCCCTTTAAGGGCCAGTTTATCAATGTCGTGTTAGTGTACTTTGACTCCCGGTTAAATTTGACTCGTGGTTAGAATGAATATGACATTTGCGAAATGAAGGAATCAACCCCCATTCTAACCATGAGTTAAATTTAGCTACAAGTTAAAGTACATTGAAAAACCGGTCCTAAGTGAATACTTTCTTAGCTGGTAAGACTGCTGTGTTTACTTATTCAATATACGTCTTTTTTGTATAAAACTTCTGACTGTTTCATTGAGGAGGGTACGCCCTGAGTAGGAAGAGCATCTTCCCTATTATCTCTTTTTCTGACTACGTCCCAAGCGATAGGGCTTATAGCTTCCCTAAGGCCCTAGTCGCGACAATATGACTGGTATGAGAGTTGTATGTGTAGCACATTTATTTATAAGGTTTCCCAGAAGAAGTCAACAAGAAACCGGGTGCACCAGAATCGGACGCTTTACCACTTTGCCAAGCCTCAGCATAACCCAACATATTTCTTGTAATGAGTGAGAACTTCAACTTGACTCCGACAGTCAAGAAATGAACCATAAAAACTATAGATATATGCACCTTATTCAGTATCTTCAATGTAAGTGACCAACTCGAGAGATAAGTATTTCTGTTGCCACAATCGACAACGTATTCGTAAATTTCTTCTCACCTGTGTATTTATTTTATATAATTTTTCAGGTCAAACAAAAAAAAATTACCTAAACGTCAATGCTCTTCGTATGTTGTTCAAATCGGGGTGTGGAAAATCTTGGTAGCGAGGAGTTTTATAGAACTCCTGCACACTTTTGGGACTGTCTGACAACTAGAATGCCTAAAATTTTTTGTCGGATAATGTTTCTATAATTATCTATATTTTTATCAAGCGATTTCGAGAAAATCAGCTATGAGTTCCATGACTTTATGATTTTAACAATTGTCATGAATCAATTGTTACAAAATCCACCCTTGTGAATATTGATATAGGTCGTTCTACTAGGTTACATTTTAGGGTCAGTTTTATGTTTGTGAGACGTTGATAGTATCAATGAAACTATGTAAAAATATCCACTTCACATACAGACACTATCTCTATCCTTTTGTGGATAAATCCGATGATATTCTGGAACGGAAATCTCAGATTTCACAAAAGATAACTAGTTTGCTATAAATCTAACCTTGTCGTTAATAATGTGCCACATATGGAACAACTACAAATTTTAATTCTAAGAATCACTGTAACATCTGAACTGAAAAATCTATTGGAGGAACGTAATCTCCACCCTATATTCACAATATGACATTTACGAACAGTTTTCACATACAATCAACTGCAGATGGTGTATTATGCTTCAGTGAAAAGTCATCTTAGATATTTTATGAATTTCTGAAGTTGGTACATTATGACTGATGATGCATTTATAGCACAGAAGTAACTGATGTGTCTAGACCACTAGCTCTTAAAACCTACTTATTAGTCACAAAATACTGGCGTTTACCTCCATATGTCCATATGAACTGTCTTTTAAGGTTATTAAAGAATTATTTAAAAAAAATTCAAGAATTCTTTTGTTCATTAAATGAACACTCGTAACAGAGAACACTTTCATGTACCATATAGCAAACATAATTTTTCTATTAAATGGAAAGATATTTCACTACTAATTAGGATATAAGTGATTTCACTGTTGAAAGTTTTTGTTTTGTCTCGTATACATTCAGGTTGTTATGTGATTCCCTGCTCTGTACGTATGTTCGTATTCACTTACTATTCCAATTCAATTTAATTGTTGCATGGAAAAGTTGATGTTCATTATTATAATAATAATTCCAAAGCACACCCACTCTGACAGTATATCTCTATTTTCATCTATACACTAACGTCTCCGATATCATGTATATTATGACCTTATTAGAAGTATCATCATTATAATTTTTACGTGAACCCTCATCAAATATCCGTGAACATCATCAGAAATTACATTCTCCAGTTTTTATTGACCAAATCTAGTAAAAGTAATTTTGTAAGATTTCCAAAGGCTATTTACGGGCAAAATTCATCTTAACTTTCCTTACTCTTTCAGATATGGTTTTTTATCAAGTGATAATTTCAAAATGTTCAGAGTTTCGAAGATTTGTAGAGCTTGCACTGAAAAATTATGCGGACGTTTAATGAGTTGTTTGGCGTACTTGTTAAATAAACTATTAATTCGTAAATAATTTGCAATTTCTTTACGTTTCACTTTTTTGTTAGATTCTTCATGAATTTGTTTTGAGATTTCCACTATTACCAGTTCTGCTTTGGCGATATTTTTTATTTTTGAATTTTCCGAGCCATCAAAGAAGAGTTTAAAATTTCAGTTTCAAAGATTTCTACAGCTTGTACGGAAAAATATGGCATAAACTATGGTCAGATAAATTGACAGACATTCAACGGGTCGTTCAGCTTACTGGTAACATAACTTCTATTTCGGAAATACTCTCCACTTGTTTTTCGATCACAAGGCATCAACTAGTTCGTAAGTTTCTTCTTAAACAGTTTTTTTTAAATTATTATCAGCATTGCTGATTTGGCAGCATTTTCCATATTCGAATCTTTTGAGCCACTCATTTTATAGTACTAAGAACCAAATAAGAACTTAAGTTTTTACATCATAGTCATAAAATAACCTAAGGAATTCGTTTATTCAGTTACGTGTTGTTTACATTCGCATAGAAACCAGATTGATTGTTCCCGACAACAAACTATTGGAAATAGAGTGACAAAGTTGCGAAATGTCAACATGGAATTCATTACAGTCAGCTGTGATCGTAATACCACTCAATGAAATCGACAAAGAAGACAAGGCAAACTTCCAGGCCTATCGGCTCTAGTCGGTAGAATGAGCTCAGCTAAAAAGGAACCGTCGTTAAAGTAATTGTGGTGACAGACAGACAAATCGACTCCTCCTCCGAAGAGTTATCTGGATTCAGCAGTGAATGAGAACTCGTTAATGAATTGGCGGTCGAGTTACTTTCTAGACACTTCTGAAAGCTATTCCGAATCGGACAATAATAAAAAACTCTTCGCTACCCACCATTCGCAACACTATTGATAAGTGTTTGTTGTCTATCTAAAAAAAGATAGATTCCAAGCTAAGAGTTAAGAGCCATCTTGCATGTTAGTATTGCCAAGTCTCGACAGCTATTAAAGAAGGTCCGAGAGTTGAGAGGGAAAATCGTTGCATAATTGCTCTTGTTGTGTTTCTAAGCAATAGATTTTTAGTGAAAATTCGTTTGTTATCATCATGGTTATATCTTAAATAACCCATATTTTATATAAGCAGTATAAGCTTTTCATATATTGAATAATGATTTGTAACGAAGTGGTCATGGTATTAGAGCGTTTTTCTCTCACCCAGGCGGCCCGGGTTCGATCTCCACCGCCTATCAATGAGTTGAAGTGTTTGGGGATCCACTTGTACGTAAGCTGTAGGTCCCGGATCTCCCGCACTCGCACAAGTTCTGATTTTGAGGTGTTTTTCTACAAAAACCAGGGTAATTCGTATAAATAGATTTTATTTATCTTTACAAAATTTACAAAATATGACCGTCTGTATGTCAGTCTGCCGATCTACCTATCTATATCTACGATTCAAAATTTGTAGTCCAGTTTTCAAGCACTTGCTGGCATCCGATTGAGATGAAATTTTGGACAAGAATTTGGAACCGATGACAATAAAATGATTTCATAACATTTCACCCTACCCGCCCGACCCTCTCCGACCACCGAAGGCTAGATAGAGAACGCGTAGAAATTCATAAAAATTTCCAACAATTTCGGAAGTGGCAAATTAGGGAGAAAAAACGACCTCGTTCTCGAAAAAAGTTGCAAAAATCCGCGAAAAAGAAATAGGAAAATCCATGACATTTGTGAAAAACATCGGTCCATCGAATAAATTTTGTAGCTCGACATGTTTGTATGAGGGTATGTGCCGAAAAGCTGCATAGCAAAGGTTAGCTAATATACGCATGCCACAGCCTGCACGACCCCCTTACAATATATTGTATGTTCCTGGAGCCGGACCAGTCCGCTTGTTGGGAAAATCGAGCTTCGGTTGTTAAAAATGCATGACATCATCACTCGATAATGCCCTAGTCACTCCAAAGAATAAACGAGAGCAATTTGAGAAACATTAAGATGAGTCACCGAGTGTTCCGAACCGTTCCTAATGACGGCGATCTCTCTCGGCGTTTCTTGAATGACTCAACAATTACTCATTGGGTGTATAAATACAGGAATCTCGACAGTTACAGATAGTTAAGTTGCAGATAGACAAAACAGAGTTGACTCAGCGGTAGTGATATATATTACTGTATTTGGTAATTAAAATAAACTAGTAGATTATAGCTGAGTGCATTTTATTACAGTATCAACTTTTAGGCATCTGAAGCAACTACCAAGGCATATAATTATATAAATTCTAATGTAAAAAAGTACAGGCTATATATCTAATAGTTATAGATTTCAGGCTGACCTATACTCACCCACATATCGATTAAGTAACTTTAAGTGGGGTGCCGAAATATTGAGATACTGAAATTATAAATATGTACCTACTACCTGTTTTATCAGTATCTTAGATCCATAACTACAATTATATCAAATTAGCCATAACAAATATACCTGGAAACGCATTAAGAAAACAAATTCAACAATGGGCTGCCATTAAGATCTAGTTGGTCATTTAATAAATAATTTGAATTTTGAATTTTAATTATTTATTAAATAAGTTTCTCAATGGAGGTTTATGCTTTTGATGTCACTTTTGTACAATGCGATCTTTCGAAGTAGGGTTTTATATAAATGAGTAGAATAAATACTCATGCGGAACTCAATAATAAATTATTACATGTTCGGTGTACGTATTCTGTTCTTTTTTTCTCAAAGAACTAGATGGTTCAATATAGTTTTTCTTTCACAGGTACCAGAACTGACGGCGAAATGGAGACACCTTCGAACGTTGATAATTATTCAGATCTTCACACTATGGAGATGTTCTCAATCAGTTAAAAGATTCCAAATATTTTTTGAAGTTAGGGTTTGCTATTCAAAATCTGATTGTTATAACATTCCTAGTGATGAAATTATTGGAAACATAATCCTTGAAGTGCACAACATTGTTTGTTATTGTTCAAGAAGTTCTAATATAAAGATTATAACTATTTCGCATTTCATTTCTCTTTAGTTGTTGAGAACTTTTATCTTGAAAGGACCAGACAAAAAAAACACAACATGCAGGATGGTGAATCAAAAAGGGGCTTTCCTTCTTGAGGCTGCGTGTCTGGAAAACAAAAGAGTCGGCTTCTTTGTGATAATAGGCTTATTTCATACAGGGAGCTGATATCTTACCGGAGCAGCAGGAGGGCCAGGCGATCAACAGGACAGTATTTCAGACGATCAGATAAGACTGGGTTACGTTCGATCACAAGTTGGGTTGATACATTTTTGTTTATACAACAATTCCAAATTGAAGCTCATAACTAGTTTTGAAATTGATAAAATTTAACATTGTGAAATTTTCAAAGTAATGAAATTGCGTTATAATTCCATTCGAAATTGTCCCATCGTTCAATATCAACTGTAATGAATAATTACCAAATTATTCACATTTCCGGAATACTCGCCATCCGATTAAAATGCGGCAGTTATCCCACGGAACATTCAGTGCTATAAATGGAAGCTAATAAATTTTTATTTTCCGAAATATATACAGTTAGTGGCATTCGAATTTTTACGACTAGGACCCTAATAAATCATGAATAATGGCAACGGTATTTTCTCTGCGTGAAATAGAGCTTTCCCATCGCATCCGCGTTCCGCTTCAATTAACGCGGCAAATTACTTCTTAAACTAAGTTAAATGTAATTCAACTTCCTAACTTCATTCCTTACGTCTCTCGAAATGTTGATTTTATGATTATGTGCCCTCAGGGTATACTCCAATCAAACGGTTTCGCCAGACAATGAAAAGAATTGTCTTACTTCTTATAACACATGGTGAAAGGACAAAAACCTGAGAGAAAAGAGGGCAACTAAAAACGTGAAGAAAAGTAATGTGTGCGGTTGTGTTGGCGTTTTTGTCTTTGGGATTCTCTTGGATTCTTTTATATTTCTGTTTTCGTGAACTCAATCATCACGTACTAAAAATATGTCTATAAGTAAGGACGTAATTAACCTTATTAGTTAACGACCATACTCGATCCATCGTAAAATAACTAATAGTATATTATGTAACAAACGAAAGAGATGCAATTTTGATATTCTTGAATAACATTCTCATTTATCAATATGAATTTTCAATGAAAACTGAATAATGAAAACAACCAACTAAATGAATATACAAGGTTTCTCTTTCAGATTTTTTTCTTAAAGAAAGGAGCATTTCACAATATCTATCATGCAGATGTAGTTCAATGTCCAGTGTGGTGTTGGCCGGGAAGAAGTTGTTTTCTATTGAATAAAAAAAAGAGAATGTTTTCCTTTTCAACATGAATTCGGCCGCTTTATAAACATCATGTTCATATTTTCAATAAAATCAAAATGTTATAAACAGTTTTTCATTAACGAGTATTCAAAGCACAGGCGCAGTTAGTAAAGATTTAGGAGGCTTCAGGTCTTTGTACGACGTGATACAGACGTAGGTTGGACATCTTCTTGTATGATATTATAAAACGTATTTTCATTTTCGATATGCTCTAATTTAGTATTTAACTCTTTTATGCATTTAGCATTTATTTGGACGGCTAAGATACAGCAAACTGTGAAATTTCTTTCAAATTTTCTGCAAGACGATTAACTTCTTTTTCACATTCCGCTTCGAAACTATCTGCTCTCTAGCAGAAAATACGCCATTTTCTGGCTATTATTTCGGTGCTATTTACGATCTCTGAAGAACTATAAATAACCATTGTTGAATGAATCTTCGATTGATGGTTGACGTTCTTCTTCAAGATTCATAGAACGAAAGACACTTTCATCAACGTTCTCACCAAGTGCCAACTTTGCAAAATTTACTAGATCCTGAAATAACAACAGCACGAATATGTTTGCAAAACTGGCCTCCCGCTTCTGCTGGACAATCACACTGATCTATATGTGTATTAACAGTATATATACATGATTGTCATCTTGGAATGAAGTGATCGTGAAAACTGTATGTGTTATTTTGGTCATAGCAGTTTTTTTTTTAAATAAAGATCCTACTTAAACCCACGACTAATTGCATATAAGATACATTTTGTTTACAGTGCAGCTCTGTATAGTCTAGTCAACAAGTGCCATTTAGATATAAGTTCTCTCTAACTTCGTCATTCTTACCTGGTCTTCATCCTTAAAATTATTATAATTTACAAACTAATGGAGATACGATGAAAATACTTAAGACTTATTTATTCTCCATTACATAAAAATCAAATTTAGCAGAAAAGTTTAGTTGTTACTTATTTATTTATTGAATTTATAGCAATTGTTGTTGAAAAATACTTAGGAAAAAAATTTTTTTTTTGTTTTAATGCTTAAAAATCTTATCAACTATTAAAAATATGACTATATATTTAAAAATTAAATAAAAAATAATAAAACAAATTTTAAAAAAGAAAAAAAATCATGTCTGTTTTTGTGACAGAAATTAGAATAGAAAAAAAAATATAAGGTAAAAATTTATTTGTTTATAACAAATTGTTTATTGCATAAACAATGAAAAATTAAATAAAATGGAATTTTTTTTTTTTATATCAGAAAGAAAGACAAATAATGATATAAAAAAAAATGGTTCCTTAATATTAATTAGAAGCGGGAGAAAATAATTGTTAATTAACAAATGCGTTTTAAAGCAATAAAAAAATTTTTTTAAGGAACAATTTTTCTTTTAAAAATCATTATTTGTATCAAAGATTGAAATTCCATAAAAAAAATTTCAATTATCTTATAAACAACGCATTTGTTTATAACAATTTTTTAAACAATTAGAGATAAAAATTTAAAAAAATTATTTCTATGTAGTTCCTGATAACATAAAAACGGATTATTGATAATATTTAAAAAAAAAATTTTTTTTCAATGATTAATTTAAGTATTTAATTTTGCAACAACGAAAATTGTTAATAAAAAACTGAAAAATAAAAACTTTTTAATTTTTCCAACGGGGTTCTATTCTGAAGCCTTTCAAGAACTGCTCCAAAAGAGGAAAAAAATCTTAAATTTATAGTTTAACAATTATCACACTTGCAATGTTCATGTTCAAGCAGAAAAAAATTATTAATTAACTATTGATTAACTAATTGAAAAATTGTGATAAAAATTTTTTTCAAGCGGATTATTGTTCATTAATCTATTCAGTTAGTGCCTGAATTTTTCCAATTTTTTATTTTCATATTTAGTATTTTAAAATAATTTTTATTGTTAAAGTGTCCAAAGTGGGTGTGGCTTGCCCGAGCCAGAGTACCCGTTTTCGGCCGTATTTTCATCCCTCTGGGAAAATTATAAATATTGATGCTACAATTCCGGGAATTGAGCTTTTTTTTAGGAAATTTCCTCCTCTTTTTGAATCTTTTTTTAGATTTAAAAAATTTTAATTAGTTTTTGAGATATTTACAAAATACTAAAGCCATCTTTTTTTTTAGTTAATTGTTAATAACTTTTACAATTTTTTCATGCGGAACTTCATTTTTTTAAAAAATCATCTGGATGTCATTCCGAATCGAATGACACCTCAATCATAATTTTCGGAGACTGCTGAAAAAAGTTGGTCTAAATGCGCATTGATTTCAAAATGTGAGTCAATCGTATAGGGATTGTAATATTTTATTATTTTACGTATTCTATGACATTAGCGCTCCTCGTAGCTCTACTTGTATAGGGGAAAAATGCATCCTGGAATCGTGAACGGAAGGTTCTACATGCTCTTTTAATAACCTTGTCAAATTTCCCGTTAATTATGAACAAATTGAAGTAATCTTTGTTTTTGAATCCTAAACGGGACATGATAAATGCTTTCGATGAAATCATGCTTCAATGTCAAATTAATAGCAATTACTATTGTTGACACTTCAGGCATTTTTTTCTTGCCGATTCTCCCTAAAAGGCTGGTGATAGTTCAGTTATCTCTACTAACCACACGGAAATTTTAGTTTTTCCAAGTTTCTATAGAAACCATGTTATTCAGATGTAGGGTTGAACTCCCCCTATTTTTCAGTGAAATATCGACTGGCGTTGAGAAACAATAGGGATGAAAAAAAAAATCAGAATTTTCGAGATAGCCGAATTTGGTACCATTACAATTTTTTTCAGGTCGTATTCAGGCAAATCCTGGTTAGTTTTCAACTGACTCTCTATGTTTCCAGAAAATTATTTTTTGTGACGGGCTGCATCTGTCAACAAAAAAATTTAAATAACAGTACTGGAGACCTTTAGACATATTATGTTTAGAATAAAGTTATATTGATGTCATAGAAAACTGAATTTTTTTTATCTGAAACGAGCTCCTCGGAACACGATATTTTTTTTGTTGGGCACCTATAATAAATAAGGCACTGGGAGTTGAATCATTGGTCTTAGAGGATTGGGCCCATAAGAAAATTTTGTCATAAACTCAATACCATCGATAACATATATACATTTCAGGCAAATCCCACTCCTTTCCTATGCTTGTGCGGGGTACATTTCAGAAAATTACTCCTTGTAGTTTCCCATATACAGGCCAGGCCGTTTCTTTTATCATGTGGTAACATTGCTATATTCTAAACCGTAATAGATACAAAGACGATTAAATGGGAAAAAAGGTAACTATTGTGGTGAGCAGTAAATTGGTCATAGAAAATGTACGGGGATTCTCGCCCTTCCCAACTTATACAGGGAAAACTGAAAATGCTGTTTTTGGTTTTTTACGAATAGAATTGTTATTTCAGAAAATATAAAAAAATTAAAAAGGAAAGTTTTAATGTATTCAAAATGTACTAGAACTAAGTAACGATAAATTTTTAATCAAACGTTTCGTGTCAACACCGCCATCATCAACTATTTTTTTCAAATACGGACCTGTCTATTTCATCACAAATATTGATAGAGCGATAAAATCACAATTCAGTGGTATATCACACTCGACATTTTTATAACGTTTCAAATAAAATAACTAGCATCATCAGTGACAACAATTTTTAATTACGTTTAATTAAAAATTTATCATTACGTAGTTCTAGTACATTTTGAATACAATAAAACTTTCCTCTTTAATATTTTATATTTTCTGAAATAACCATTCTATTCGTAAAAAACCGAAAACAGTATTTTTTAGTTTTCCCTGTATAAGTCGGGAAGGGCGAGAGTCCCCGTAGATTTTATCTGACTAATGTACTGCTCACCACAATAGTTACATTTTTTCCCATTTAATTGTCTTTGTATCTATTACGGTTTAGAATATAGCAATGTTACCACATGATAAAAGAAACGGCCTGTATATATCGACTCGGCTCATCGTGGTATACCCTGTATTTTATGATTTTTATCAAGTTATCATGACAGCTTCAATTAACCTACCAAGACCTACTCTGTCAGGAGGGTTTTAATCCAATGAAATCAAACAGTAACCATAGCGATATACGATGTATATGGGGACCATGGTAATGATGTAAAAAATTGCTTTGAAGACAGATTGTGAATCTGTGATTCAATCGCTGAATGCCATTCCAGTAATGTGAGTAGAAAAAAGAAATTTAAAAAAATAATTTTTTGAATTTCGCATTTTTTTATGTAATTCAGTAAAATATCAAAATGAAACTGTACTAGTCGTGTTTGGTACTTTTCTTCTTAAAAATGACATGTCAACTAGAATTAAATGATCCGCAATAGCACATTATATGGAGGAGTGTGCTTATTTTATTCACTGTACATTCTAAGAATAGAGTAGCTGATCGTTCCTGGTAAACTTATGTTACCTGGAATTTTGTTGTGAACTGCCAGAGTTTTAAAGATTTCTAGGGTTTCAACAGTAGTTCATACATCATATTGCCACATTGGAAACAACACTATTGCTATATATAGTCGTGGTCTGATAATAAATCCTGATGTTCCATTTTTTGCTGCTAAGAAATCAGAAAAAAATCGAATTCATTCGTGTTTCTAGTGATTGATAGAGATTTTTTTCATAGCCATTGATAATCAAAAAGCTATAAGAAACTATTACTTTCGGATATTACCAACAGACCAGATAAACAAGCCTATAAAATTTATAGTTCCTTTTCAGATTTAATGGCTCATTTTACTGAGGCTGGATGCAATAATAGAATTAATTGTTGACTCCAACCATTCAACTCATTTTACTCCATTCTTATCTAATCTTCTCTTTCATATCTGTTTATTTGGAAATATAAATACCTCATCAAGACGAATTGATGAGAGAGTTGTCTCTGAACAGGATGGCAATTGGCAAAGAATCGTATCTGAAGGTTCTTGTGACCAATTTTTCCTGAAAAGTACCAACAGGACATATAAATTTATTCTTTCGATAAACTTGAGTTTTGATACTTTTGCTGGGAAACCACCTTTTGATAAAATGGCTGTTGGAAATGTTCAGCAAAATACACATTCGTTTCAAGAGAATCTCATGCATCCAGTATCCTCAAAATATTAACGTCTGGGCAGAAGTTCTCGGGAATCATTCTTTTCTCAAGGAAGAAAATTCATTACGTGAATCGTACATAAATTTATTGAAAAATGAAACAGAATTACCTGGGACGCAGTTTTCAGGGAGTTGAATCGATGAGGAAGGAAATAAAATATTGGATGAAAAATTTGACAATTCCATTATGACGGCGTAATACGCAGTACATATATGAGAATGGTCGGATCAAAGACTTCATAAAATTCAACATAGGATCTCGAAATAAGGATTGATGATATTTGTTCATATTCCTATTTAAAATGCTAATGAAAAAGACTCTCATCAATGAAACGGTATAGTCACTTTTAGAACTTCTAGCTGGCTGTTCCATTATACTAAGCTATGCGTAATGTAATAATACATTTAGGTATTCATTTCAACAGTTATTGGATATAAGCCCAATGGATTATTTTCTTAATTAATTCCCTTGTCTACTGGACAAAATATTTCGCAATTATCGGATTCTAAATTACATTTGTCTTCATATTAATTCCAACCCACCCCAAAAAGGACGCTAACCTCATATTGGGCAATTTATAATATACGAGCAAATTCAATCGATATACCCCCCAAAAATTATGACCAAATTTCAAAAATGGAATATTTTCGGAAACTATTGTTCCAGCTCACACATGTTTCTATTGAAACTCCTCTGGTTTTCTTTGACATTTTTATATTACCTCGATGCTATCCTCACAAACCCACTACAATGTCGCAAAAGCATACGATAGCTTTGTGTTCCGTTTCTTTTCGTGGCATCGTCTAATGGTTTCCGTGACTTGGATGCACTACCAACATTAGTCCCCAGACAAATTATTAGGCAACAGTAAAGAATGAGTTGGAAAATAAGATCTGACAGAGCGGTCAACCATAAAAATTCAATTAGATGAAATCTGTCGGGAGATCCTAACCACATTTAGTAATTGGGAATAAATCAGAGAAAAGATGCGAGTGGGACTTTCTGGCGTTCCTTGACAATTTCAACTGATAAACAACGTGTTTTTTTTCAATTTCCAACAATGAACCGACAACGGTAGGAATCCGACCATCAAGCTGGGAGATCAAATACTACACATCTTTTTAATGGATATACATGGCATTTGGATGAAATGCTCAGGATTATTATGTATGCCTTCATTTAAAACTGCAGCCTTCATTATTTTGTTAAGTAAGCAGGCAGAGTAGATTTGAATTAGAAACACGCTCCGATCAAATAACACAACCTAGATGAGTAACTCGCCGCACACGCATTAAAATTTGTGTGTAAGGAACATCTTCCCCCAACGGCAGTGTCGTGCGTTGTTAACAGAAATATTGAGATTCATTGTGGTCGGTGGATCAGCGGTCTAATGCACAGGCCGTTCGAAGCTCCAGCATAGCGATAGTCGGTTCGAATCCGATGTAGGTACGAGAATTTTTCTCAACTACTTTATATCGGATTCGATAGGCGGCCGCATGCCTTGTTGAAAAGCAAGTGTATTGTGAGTTGTCTAGATGCCAATCTCGTCTAGTGCTAGCTTGGAGTGCACACCGACCACCCGAGGTGGTGCTGTAGGGTTTCCGGGTTTTCCTACAGCTGAAAAGTGAATACATCACCTAAAACATCAGTAAGTCGCCCCGGAGCGCCACGGCAAACAATAATAATAGCCGTCCTCTACCCGCACAGGCTATGCCTTTGGGTACACTCAACGAGTGTTTATGAGGGAGTATTATTATTATTATTAAAATAGAAATAATGGAAACCCAATATGGAATGGAAACCCGAAATTATGTTGGAATAATCTCCACAGGATTTTGAGAACAGCCGATGCTCTAATTGACACGTTTTTTCACAATTAATTCATTTTTCTCTTTATCAATTTGGTTTCCTTTCTCGATAGTTACTACACTGGTAGCTTACCTATGAAATGACATATTTTTATTTCCAGCTTCAAATGATCTTTTACACATTTCAAAATGCTTCACCATTGCTTAATAATAAAAACTAACGATTCACAGTGGGGTATTTCGCCAATCTAGCATCAAATTCTAAGACATTCACGAAAGTGGAAAAAAACTGGTTAATATTATTGCTAAATGACTAAAGAATAATAGGCAACCCATCCCCGTTTCTCATCGACTGCTTCGACGCTCTAGTATCGGTCGAAACATTACCATCTCTGCGAGGATACGTATCTTTTTTGGCTTTCGAAATGTGATCATCTCAGTTAAAAAGTAAATATTTTTGTGAACACTGATTATTGTGAGAATATTGTTATGGATTTGAATCAAGAAGGAATATTGAATGAAATATTGTTTTATCGTCTTTCGAAAAATAACTTCAGGATAATCAAATATTTCTTCGAATTTTTATGTACAAAAAGGATTTTGTTGTGTTTCCGGGTTCTTCCCGGTTAGTTTTTCAATTGGTATTGTGGGATGATAGTTTGTACAATATATTCATCATCAGATCAGCCGCACATAATCGCACTTTTTCGAGTAAGGGGTAATTAACCATAATAGTAACAAAATCGAAAATTTTAATTGAAAACTCACATTTTGTTAACTTTATAATTATTCTGTTTCAGTGTCCGCTGGAGTGTCAGGTGTGAGAATAGTGATCCGTTGATCACTGTATAATGAAAGGCAAGGGACATTTTTCTCTAATATTGAAAAAATATTTATCAGTATGGAGAGTTATTTTTTGATTTGCGGAAACTCCTTTGATGATGAAATAAAGAAGTTGAAGTACAAATCTTCGTATATTGAGTCGGAATTCAAACAAAGGTGGAATAAAGCATGTAAAATAGAAACAACATTCCTCTAAAACCATGATGAATGGCTGAAAACAACATTCATAATACCGAGAATGCAGCAGCAAAGCTGGAGTCGGACATCAAAATCGTTCACCGAATTGAGCGAAAGAAGTAGTGAAAAAGCGGTTTCAGCCGAACGTCGACAACTCATCACAAGTTGTGTTCAAATTACATTTCCACATAATAAAGACAACATTATTATTGTTAAGTAGAAGAAGAAAAATTTAGGTATTTGTATTACGGCAGATGATGACGAGTTGATACAAGTTGCACGAACGAAATTATGAACATCTGGAAAAAGAGATGCTTCAAATATATTTAAACAAATTATTACTTCCCCAACGAGAGCAACGAAGTTGACGAAACCAAAAAGGCGCAAGAAGGCAAAGAAAAACAACTTACGCTGCCAGCAAAGACTCATGGAAGCTGATGATAAATATGAGATTATTAGAAGTGACAGTAAAAAGTTTAATGCGAGTTCGAAGTAGCCTTGTGCCTCTTCAACTCTTGAATATGGTACCAATTAACAAAAACTATTATGGCGAAACCAAAACCCATCATCAATGCTATATTATCGTCCCATTCAAATTAGATTCGTTAAAGAAACTGTAGATATTACCCAAGAAGAAATCGAAGAACATCTTAGATAATAAATTTTGAGTTTAATAAATAAAATCATTCAAATTTCAAATGTAGTTGCTTCTATGAATCATTATCTATTGCAAACTACTTTTTATAGCTCAAAGTCAATTATAAAGCCATTATAAATTATAAAATACAAAGAAATAATTTTGACCGGCTAGATTGGCCAAATACACTGTGCGATAGTTTAACACAAATGAACTAGGAATTCGCCCTTTATTTACGAAAAAACACTCCAATAAGCCAAAGACGAAAACATGCAGAGATGTTGTTGTTCTATCATATTTGACATTTGATATTTCAAGTGCAGCGTTGCCGTATTGACCAGACTATATCGACAACAAAGAATCTCCGTTCGGCGATGTAAATACTACAATTTTTACATGCTCCCAAAAAGTTGCAATGAACGTTTCAATTGACTTCTTATTGCTATACATTGCATACAAGACAGTATTTTTAGGTTTCCGTTGCCATGGATATGCCCGACAGATATCAAAATCTAGCTGACGTGCTTATTGTATCCTTAAACAATTGTGACTTGGCAATAATGTCATGATGAGTATTACTCATCTATCTAGATTGTGTTACTTGATCGGAGGAAACACGACAATTCAAATTATGGTGAAGGTAAGTTTATCGGGCTCGACCTTGAGATTTATGAAAAATTACGTAATTTTGAATCCTGAATACGAGTCCGAAGAAAATTCAAAGGGGTTTTAATTACTTTTTGAGTGATGCCTTTCTGAATTTTGAAGATCGACTATTTTCAAATACGAAATTTTCAATAAAAAATCACACAAAATGCCTCCCACTCGTTGGCGACACTTTTCGCAGACATTAATCTATACCTGATTTCACAATCACCAATAAGAACTGTTTCAAACAAAAATATAATCTCCTTATAACCACAAACATATCCTTCATTTAAGTAACTTTCATTCTCGCGGAAGTTTGGCCACTTGGAATATGCGCAGCCAGCTATTTAAATTTCATTCTGAGCAAATAACCCTAAGGTTGTTAGTGGTTATAAGACATCTGGTGCTTTCTTGGAGGACGTGCCGACCACCAGGGGTGGTGCTGTAGGTTTTGAGGGTTTTCCTAGAGCTACTAAGTGAATACGCCACTAAAACACAGTAACTCGCTCCGGAGCGCCACGAAAAATAATATTAATAGCCGTCCTCTACCCACACAGTTGTTTTTGGTGAGAGTAAATGTGAAATTAGGTAGAATAACCTTCTGAAAAAAGTATTGACCAAAAAAGAAGGCATTAGTGTGATTTTCAATGGGAGAATTCCTGTTAGAAAATAACTTTCAGTTTATACGTTTAGAAGAGTATTTCGACCACGCCACTGAAGATGACTGCCGCTGTTGCAGTTGAAACGTTTGGAGATTTAAACTAAAGAAGACCATAGCAAAACCCGGAAACCAACCAACTTTCATTTTATCGTCATTAATTCAGAAAATTTGCTCCTTATTTTGATGATAACGCCCCCGCAGATGCAGAAGAGATTCACAGAAGTCTTGTTATTGGTTTACATGAACATTTGAATAAGGTAAGAGTGGAGAATCATCAACCACCAAACGAACTTGTTTCCCTGAATGATAATCAAAAAGATTCCCAACTACTAATAATTCCAAAATAGTGGATGATGGTTTCTCTCAATCTCTATTCCAACTTGCCGAATGAAATTTTAGATTCAACACAATGCTGACATGAGAGGAAACTGGCAGACGCATCGATGCAAGTCTATATTGTTTAATTTATTGATTTACAAAAATTTCCATAAAATTCAGTTATATATTTAAAACGTGTTTCTTCAACCAAGTGCCCATTTATCTATTTTAAATTATTTCCATAGAATTATTTGAATTTGGACCAATATGAAGCTCACTATGGAATTAATACCCATCATATATATCTAAGCCATATCGAATTGTGGTAGTAGTATTTTCGAAGGACACTATACGGCATACTGAAGAAGTAAATCAAACAGATCGATAATTGAAAAAGGTTGCAAATCAAGCAGAACTTGAACCCAAAGTACAGAAGTTTACTGCTGACGTTGAATCAAAAATAAATCGATCCAAACTGAGAGATTTGCTACTATAAAGAAAATGATCACTATGACAAAGCTAAAGAACCATTAATTGTATTGATTGGAACTAATCTAAAGCAGATATTCAGCATCCATCCAATAGGGTATCCGAAAATTGATGATACCACCACAACATATTGATTTCAAAGCTGTGCAATGGAACTGAAAGAAAAAAATCAACATGGCCTGAACTGTTCCACACAATAATATGGACATTTGTTAAATGGCAATTTAGGAGCCACCAACAGCGCGTCACTCCGAACAGTCGAATTTATTCTTCACCCCGCAAAGGTTTGTAGGCATATATTCAAGAAGCAAGTTAGTGAAGATATCAAACTCGTCCAAAGTTAATTCAATGCTAATATAATATAATATGTAGGGGGCAAAAAATTTAAAAATTGTAAAATGATTTTATTGTAAAATGATTTTTTTGTAAAAACCATCTATTTCATGAAAAAAATAATTTTTGTATGGGCTCGGTGGTCCCATGATAATTAGGTAATCTCTCAAATTTTTTAATTCATCATGTCATTTTAATTCCTTTTCATAAACATTATCATAATCAAAAGTCACTGAATTTACACTAAAATATTATGTCATTTGATGAAAATAATGCTTAAACCAAAACTGTCGGCGAGAAACCGATTGCGGTTTTACCAAGGTAGTGATTTCTCCCAAAAAATTTTTTTACGTTAATGAGGAAAAGAAAATGAAAAGTTGCAATATTAAAATATTCATGCGAAATTCAATATGAAAATTAACCGGTTGATGAGGCGACGAAAATTTATGTTGAGTGAAAATTACTCTTGAATCAACGGATGTAATCACGCTTAAGTTTTTAAAGATAAACTGTTGTAAGCAATGTGACGTTGGTACCAGATCAATTATTGCATATCTATCGATATAGAAAGTGTCGTTTCTACTCATTGTTGGATCACCCAAATATCTAACAAAACATCAACTTTTGAACGAGATATTTTTGATAATATTACATAATTATAGCCATCTGAAGCTTCACTGTTTCATTCTGACACGAATTCATTAAGTTAATTTATACATTTTTCCATCTTCTCAAAAGCACGAACTTTTCCGGCATCCTTTTTTTTTGCAAAGTACTTCGTTTATCTGTTAAAGTTTGTTCGGATTGAAATATTGGCGAAATTCCAAAGTTCATTTCCGTAAACAGTGTATGCCAAATGAAAACTTTTCTTAGGTGAATATTTTAAAAAGTACTGGATCAATGGAGACTTTCAGAGTAACTTCCTGAAACATTAGAAAGATTCCATCAACTTACAGAAGAAAAGGTGGTGTTGCATGATGTGTCTGTGTATAGTAATAATAATAATTAAAATTCTCCCTCACGAACACTCATAGAGTGTACTCAAAGGCATAGCCTGTGCGGGTAGAGGACGGCTATTATTATTATTTGCCATGGCGCTTCGGGGCGACTTATTGATGTTTTTGGTAGTATATTCAATTGTGCGTGAATGATCCAATGAAAATATGTTGATAATTCAAAATAGATTACTCTGTATATTTCATAATTCTTGGAATTAATGTATTATGTACCCTATACCATGCATGGCATGACCTAGCACAAGTCTCTTGAATACTTCTGAGGGTTGCTGATAAAGGTGCATCCGGTTGACGGAAATAACATATAATTAAAAATTTAGTTAAATGTAATAACTAATTTTACTAGCTTATACTTCAATTATTGGTGGATGAGCTCTTTACTTTTATTTTAAAAGCGCGCGATAACAGCTGTAAATTATTCCATGCTGTTTCAAAATCTATAAAAGACTCGATATGCATCTTCAAAAGATAAATTAAACATCTGTTGAGAAAGTCCTATTATTCCATAACAGAATTCTATAGTGATTCTTAATTATTTTATCAATTAAATGTTATTTTATAAGTTCAACTGTATGTTCTATATCTTTTATATCTACACCTTATTTATACAGTGTGTTGCTTTTTACTAAGCCCCACCCCTGTATTCCTGGATTTCAGATAAATGATTTTTTATTGTATTCCAGTGTGAACTTCTCTACATGCTTTATCTTCTCAGGTGAAATAGTTTCATAAGTCACCTTTTCACGACCTACTACGATCACAGAATGCATGCCAAAAACCGAGAAAAAGTAATAGGCATTTTTTTAGCAAAATTTTAGTTGGGGCATTCGATCCGGACCATTCCTGAATAGCTCCATGCAAAGTTTCAACATGATCTCTTTTACGGGGTGTTTTATATATCTGTTACAATTTTCGAAAAAGGAAATCTTTCAAGCCAGTCTGTATAAAAAATTCAGTGTCAATTGGAATGAATTGAGGCAAGGATCGAGAGTGGTTGTGGTCGTAGTTCATGAACAGGTGATTGATGAAACTTTTTTTACCTGACAAGATAAAGCATTTCGAGAAGTACATATTTAAAAAAAAATAAATAAAATTTCCAAAATCCACAGAAATACGGGGGTGGGACTTAGTAAATTGCAACACCATGTATAATGACATCGTCACATACGTGAACTGTATAGTAACTCTACTGTATTTGTCACTGAAATAAATTGAATTTATTTGAATTGAATTATAATAATAATAATACTCTCTCCCTAATAGGGTCGCTGGCTGCAAGGAGAACGTGCTCATCGACAGATGTAACATGCAGGATTCTGAGTAACCTTTTGATGGCCTGGATCGATTGCCGCTGGGCATTTGGTACAACTCCACCTGAGCTCATGAGCTCATGACGCATTTGACCATCTAGACCATCTGACTTGCGGTACCCGATCGAAAGGTAAGATGCATGGGACAACTGATGCCGCTTTGGAGGACTCGCTACACCATAAGATATAAGTCCAAAGAAAGCAGATAATCTTCAGAAAGATCTTGTTACAGGGAGACTCCCTCAGCCCTTTCATTTTGTGCATCTCCATATTGCCATTGTCCATTGCAACTATGGAAAACCCGCGAATACAACTGCGGCAGTGCGGCATCTCCAGGAACCCAAGGCATAAGGTCATTTATTTCACATGGATAACCTCAAATGGTATACCTCCAGAGGTACAGACATGCTATCGGAATGGAATTTTGGGGTCGACAAACGAGCCACGGTTCATCTTAAAAGAGGACGATGCGAGTCATTCGGAGAAGATGTTCAACATAATTTTGATGACTCCAAGAAGTTCAAAACAAAGCTGCGCAGATTGAGGTACTTCTGCAGCTACATAAGGATAAGCCAATACATGAGGTATTCTTCAAGAACATCGACGATTTCGGCTTATTCAAAAATCTGACCTCCTCAGGTCAAGTCCGAGATTAAGGGATTGATAATGACCTGTCAGAATTGTGTCTCCAACACTCTGGCCTACCGTACTCTCGCGGCAGGTGAAGTCCGATTGTGGCTAGAAAATTGTTTGTCGACAATTAAATGGGGATGGAAGCTCTTAAATTACCTAATACCCCACCCCATGGACCAGCCACTTGATCCAAAACAGACATTCAAAATAACATTCTTCATATTTAAATCCGAAGAGTTTGCATGCAGAAAAACAGGGCTATAATGCACGCAAGCTTGATTAGAATGCAATGGCAATAATTGCTTCCAGTAATTAAACTAAAGAAAATAATAAGTTATCTTCAATATGTAATTTTTAGTAAATTACTGTTAAAAACGACATAGGTAAGGTGGGGACCCTATTTTCGTTCAATCAATCATCAACTTTTTCTTCAGCATTGAAAATAAAACCATTATATTGATTTAAAACTACTAGTTAATAAAATGCATATATTTTTAAATAGATTCAATTTTCAGTTCAATTTTGTCATGTTGTCAAGTTTCCCAACTAGAGCATCCATTTTTGATATATAACAGTTGAAGCACTGTCAATTACCAACATATCACAAAAAAAACACAAAATCAGATATAACGCACTTTTTTTCCTTCCACTATATGAAGGAATTGAATTTAAAGTATAATGACCATTCTTTTGAAGTATCATTCATTCATTCTTTCAACATGTCATCTCCATAAACTCAATTTTAATCACATTGTACATGCAAAGTATAGGAGTTGAAATCGAAATGAATATATCGCTCTTGAACATACTCCCCATCTTGAAACGCTTCCCTTTTGATCGAGTCGTTCTGGCAGCGAACAAATCTTGGGAAAATTTCGTTTGACGATTTCAGTTCGGGTTCTAATAGTTGCAATTGTTTTATGATTATCGGATTAGGAGTGACCTTCCAATATATGGACAAGTTTTAAATCGAGTGGTAATAAATAGTGGCATTCAACGAAGACTAAACTATCATTGTGAAACTGGCCTTTACTTGATTTCTAGTTGCTTCCAACTTGAAGCTTGGATGCATATTATTTATCCTATTGTTTCAATACATACCGGCATATTCGCTGTAGTAGTTGGTAGTGAGACAAACGAATAATTGGGCATTCTTACAGGTAAACAGCGAGTGGTATTAGCGACTTACAAATGAAGAATAAAGAAGTGAGATCATTGGATTTCTACGAAATTGGTCACAATGGATGTAAATTCCCATGGGTCTAGCGACCATTAACGATCAAATTACGCCATTGGTCGATATCACTAACAAAATGTAACAGTCTTATAAACGCAGATACTTACGGCAAATTGATTCATTAGTCTTTCTATACTTGTATATATTTCGTTGAATTATCATATTTTTATTCCCAAATTGTTGAAGGCAATACACGAAAAACTATGTTAAGGAATTTACGTCTTCTTATTTATTGCCTTCGTTGAAGAGCATATAAATTAACTAACATAACACTTAGTACATTTACATCTTTGACTCTATCTCTTTCATTGAAAATGGCCCAGGATAATCGATAATTTTGAATTGGATCATCTAGGAATTGAGTTTAAATTATGGTGACAATGTTCTTCAGAAATCATTTGTACATTTTCCAAACATGACATCTCCATTAAATCAATTTCAATCACACTGCAAAGAGTATTGGATTTGAAACTGAAAAGAATACCACCCTGATCATTTCTGAAGTCAATTAAGTAATCAGTATTATGTGAAATGAATGCTCAAATAGGATAGATATCTGTGAAAATATTCGAAAACCTTCCACCAATCCTCAAAACATCAGTTGTTACACCGATGTATAGGAAAGTGAAGAAGACAATCTATCATGTTCAGACTAATCTCACTCATACAAACTCTGTCCAAGTTACTTCAAAAGTTCGTGTCAGTTTTTATAAAGACATATAATTCTGAGTAGGGTTTTATAGTAAAAAGAAAACAAATTATCCTATATCCAACTTCTTTACTGAAATTCACAATGAAATCAATGAGAACTCATTTTTTGCAGTATATTTTGTCGAACGCACCTGTATCAACCACATAATACTGCTACAAAAAATGGAAGTATATGAGTACAGGGGTACTACTTTGAAGTGCTTCCATATCGAATCCAAAACAATTTGTCAAAATATCCCATTATTCACAACGTACTGTTTGCTGTGGTGAACACCAAGGGTCAGTACTGAGTCCAGAATTTTTCTGAATTAATATGAATGAAATGGAAAATCCAAATATATCGGGTAGTTTCTAGTGATATTGACATCATTGAAGAATGGTTTGATTCGAATATACTATCTTTAAATTATTCTGAATCCGTTACACTATGCATTAATTGCAACCTAACTGTACTTATATTAGGTAATGATAGTATTATGAGTAAGGAAACTAAGACAATTCTTGGATTTCAGATTGATGCCACATTAAAATTTCATGCTCACATTTCCGAATGCTATGTAATGTGAATTATTTACAGCACTTTGGGATATACTGCTTTCAAGTCATCTTACCGTGCACTTATGAAATATCATCTTAGCAATGGAATTGCTTTCCTAGGAGTCTGTAGCAAAACGAATGATTTTTACCCTGCAAAGAGCCGTTAAATATCTGTGCAAAGCCAAATTTTGGGAGTCTTGGCAACTTTTGTGTGCACGACAAGGTCTTGTTGCCAGCACCTACTTTTATTATCGAAACAGTCAGTTTATTTTAATTAAATTTAAAAATATTAAAAAATAATTCATCAGAACATACTGCTCGTGAACAAAATCATGTGAGAATTCACCATCAACTACCTTAGTCAAAGACTCGGTTAACTATAATGGATTGAGCTTGGTATAACCACCACTAAATAAAGAAAATAACAGATTAAAAAAATTTGAGTCTCAAACATTTACTTGCTGCGGAACGTTATGGGAATTCAATGGACATTGCAGGGAATTGTTTTAGTAACCATCCTCTAAAATAAAATAATTATTCCATTTGTATGTGAGTATATACAGGGTGAGTCAGAATAAGACCACAAACTTCTTACACAGCTTCCTTACCTCATTTCGAGGTGATAAGTTTCTATCAATGTATATCCTAAAATGCATTTGTTTTCTTCAAAACTCCTGAAGGAAAAGAATTGAAATTTTGTACACTAATCTACGTTTATCAATGTGATAATTTGATGTTATAGTGTTTAATTTTCTTGAAACAGTGGCGTAGTAACGGTAGTATGTTGCCATATCATTTTCCTTCATATTTTCTTTAGACAAGTGAATTGACGAATGAGTGGTTGATATCAGTTAGGTTCATCAATACTTGACTCATAACATTCCATATTCCTGAATGTAGATGTTTTTGAAATATATACAAAAAACTGAAAGTATATCCTAAGGAAGAATGTGATGAAGAATGTAAATATATCATTTCACGTATGCTATAATCGCAGGATTATATTTTTACATATTGGAGTATTTTCATCCTCCTGAATATATATTTTTTTGAATAGTGGATAAATTAAAAACATGGCGAGGGTTATTTTCATTTTACACATTATTTCGAAGTGAACAGTTTTTCAAGCTGAGTCTTGATCTCCATCCTGTTTTAGACAAGATGTTGATTCTGACAAAAATGTAAGATTGCTTTTTTTCTTGAACACACTTGTACTACGAGCTGAAAATTTTGATGAACTACTTTTAGGTAAAATAATATTTTATTTGTTTCAGGATTTCATTCTTGATTCTCATTGATTAGTGTTGTAAATACGCTGGTATGCGACCATACTTAAAAATAAGGATAAAGATATTTATCGCTGATTCTTGATAACTATTTGCAGAGTCGAGCATTTCAGACAATTTTTCAGGCTGTTAAGAAATAATGTGGTATTTCTTCATTGTACTCGGTAGAATAAGTTTCCATGGTAACACATGTTGAAAGGTATGTCTTCCTCAGCTTATACAAGCTGAGGGATGCGAGTGAAGGTGTAGCCGGTTGACAAAAATAACAAATTTAAAAATTTTTTCAACCTCAAGGCGGGTAGTAGGTGTATGAAAAACAATTGTGTCTATTTCGCTAACAGACGTTGATGGTCCAAAATGCTGGTAGTTATAGCCACCGAAGAATTTGTGAATGGTTTTTGAGAATGTTTGAAGGAACAAACGACCTTTTCGTTATATTCTACAATTCACACATAAGGCAAGTACGTGGCGATATTTCCAAATTTTTCAACCTTCAAAAATATTCGGAAATTGAACACTAAAACATCAAATTATCATACTGATGAACATAGGTCATTGTAACGAGTTTCAATAATTTTCCTTCAGTAGTTTTGAAGAAAACAATTTAATCTAAATTTTTTGCGGTCTTTCGATCTCCTGTATCTCAGAAGAAGTGCATTTCAGGATATACGTTGATAGGAACTTTTCACCTCGAAATGAGGTAAAGAATCTGTATTTGAAGTTTGTTGGTCTTATTCTGACTCACCCTTTATATTGTAAAATTTCATTACTTTTGTTGCATATTTTGTTCTCAATATTTTCCAAGAATGTTTCCCGTATTTTTACACTTTGTCTTCGTCTATAAGAACTACAATTTTTTCTGAAAATTTTGAATATTCTGATTCTGATGTACTGATTTTGGACAGGAACTCCCAATCTACTTTTAGGTTGCTTTGTTCGAATTTAACGAGGATTGTAGTGTGCCTCATAATGGTATCCTCCTCGATGAACATCGTAGGAGTGCCTATCAGATGTAAATCAATATCCAAGGTGGTTGTAGCCCGGAAATCAATTCGTTATGGTGAATTACTAAATTTTGAAAATATTAATATTCTCAATATTTTTGTTTATGAGTTGTACCCACCGAAATGACAGGATTATTGATACGAAAAAAATTTTGATTCTGAAAAATTTGTCTTTGTTTTCATATTCTGAAAGAATCATCTGCGTCACCTTCGAATATGCAAAAACTAACGAAGAGAAAATCTGGAGCAAAATTACCTAGATAAGTGCTATTGGTTAATACCCAAAAGACCTTTAGAGGGTCGACCATCACACCACGATCACTCACATTATATCCCTTATTATTTTGATGGAACACGCGCGCGAACGTGGCAACGGCAGAACTGGTGAAAATGCTCCGGTGGCTCTCCGGAATGGAAGAGCGGGACACCGGGACCTGCGCGAGGTATTCTCGCTCTATCGAGTCCCAAAAACCTTTAATAATTAATTGTCAAATTAAGAAAAAGTACCGGTAATAATTCGCTTTAACCAGTTTTGTACTATTGGTTGAAAAGCTGTTCGAACGAACAATCAAATTACCCTATCTGGCCGCGTTGTGTATGCAATTTTTCAGACAGACAGTTTTCACTCACGGAAAACAAAGCCCTCGGGATTTGTAACAAGCTAACGGAATGATCGTTTGATTCGTCGTTCGGACTTCAATTATTTATACCAGGACGGTAGAGCTGGCTATTGTTTACGTTCGTCAAGGTATTTGCAAAGCACGCATTGTCTGTTAATTAGATGTTAGTCACAATGTTCTTCAATCATTTCGCAACGACAATACTGGTTCCAGTTAAACAGATATTTGAGTAATGGTCCTCCAGAAGCAAGGCAAGGGCTTCTTGTAATCAGAAGTAATGATAATGAAAAAAAAAGGATATGGAAGTACCTACTGACTCAATGAATATCAAAATTATTTGAAAAGCTAAAAGAATAGGAATATATACGTTCATGAAACAATTTTCTTGGTGATTAATTTACCAACTGAAGAATAAATCTTAATCAACGGTGTTCAGTAAACTTTAGAAAGTCTGGGAGTGAAACTTTTAGTGGCGAGAAAGATTGATGACGTTTCACGAATGTGAATCAATGTAGATATGAAGGAACGATATAATGAAGAAGTAATCGCCAAATACATGAATTGATGTAATTAAAATGACACCCGACGATAGCCAAAAAACAGTATTCCGAGAAACATCTTTTGAAATTCATGACACTCTGCTTTTCAGGTTTCTGGAAAACTCTAAATGTCATGTAATGCAATGAACATCAACTCACTCATAACTCATTTCAAATGTTAGAAATGGGTTATTTTACTCAAAGTACGAATTACGTTCATATATTGACTCAAGAGGTATATTCTTTCAGAAATACATAAAAATAAATATTACTTCACTAGAAATTTGGATGCCAATGATTACAGAACATGAAATCCGCATCTGCTCGAATACCCTTGGGGTAGACTATGAAAGTTTCGATAACGCAAAGTCTGTACGGGATGAAATCGAAAAGTCTTGAGGTTTCCCAATATGAGAGTGAGGATTGCAATGCACCATGCATAGGACAGACAGGCTGCAGTTTGAAATAAAGATTTGAGGAGCATTTGAGAAGTTACAGGGTGAATAAACAAGTTTTGAACTATGCTCACCACCTCATTGACGATAACCATCACAAAATCTTGAAATTTTGCATTTTAATCTAAAAATTGAACAAATTAAAATTTATAGAAATCACCAAAAACATAAAGGCGGTTTTCCACCAAAGCAACTGCGTTTTGTTTCCAATAAGAACAACAAAAACTAGTTGCGGTCTTTGGAAACAAAAATTCAACTATGTGTCCACCAAAGCAACATAGATATTTTTGTTTTCGGTTTGTTTTCAGCTGTTTCTACCAAAAAGACAGGAAACAGTGTGAAAATGTCGACTACGAGCGATGATTTATTTAAATCAACAAACATGCCGGAATACGAGTCTCTTGTATGTTTCCACTTAACCAACTGTATTGCTAAAAACTGCAACCGTCCAAGAAAACCTTTTGATCTTTCCGCTCCGAGACGGGACTTTCAACAATTGCCAGAAACAGTCGCCAGCGACACAATGTTGCCGAAATGTTTCCAAATTCGGCAACTTCAACTCGAGTTGCTGTTTTGTTGATGTTTTGTAGAAACAGCTGAAAAAAATATCTATTCATGTTGCTTTGGTGGACACATAGTTGAATTTTTGTTTCCAAAGACAGCAACTAGTTTTAGAAATAATGACATTTCACTCGTGAATGACTAGAAGATGATTTCTAGAAGATGACAGTGTATGTCAACACAATTGTTTACAGTATACCAGGTGACAACGAAATGCATGGCCAGTTGTTTTTCATCTTTTGACATTCGGATCCTTCCGTTTTTTTTTTCGAGTATTTTGAATCACAATCTGATGTATGACATAAAACGGCATAAATATTTGTATATGTTCGTAAGTATGCTTTGGAAACAAATTTTAATTGGTAACTATTAAAAATATCGAAAAAGTTTGTTATACTTGTTCTTAACCATCTTCATCCCTTGGAAAGAAAGGAGTCAGGAACGATTTGTTTTTATTGATGGAGGGATGTACGACTGTATGAAGATGAAAATAATGAAAAATATATTCTTCAAGTATTAAATGAATGAACAGTATATTTCCGCTCATTTTTGTTCATTTTCATCAAAACGGACAAATATTTTTGTGTGGTTTTATGTCAGTATTGAAGTCTATCAGTTATTTAGTTAAACGTCTATCTCACTTTTTTTTTCGAAGCTTCACAAGAATGTGTTGTTGTCGCCGAAAATTACACATTTTTGTAAAATTATTTACTCAAAAATTAAAGCTTTGAAAAAGAGAAGTGAGATATATGCATTTTTTTTGAGGAATAAAGACCCTTAAGAAGATCAATTTTGTATTCACGCTATCGTGTGAAGAAAGTTTCCTTTCGTCATATCTTGGTGTAGAGTTCAATTGTTGGTTTTCCATTATAAGCTATGGTTTATACATAGAGAGCATTAAATTGACATGCTACTTATCTATGGCGAATGTAAGCAAAATGCCAGACAAGCCCAGATATTATATGGAGAACGATTTCCATATCGTGATGCTCCTTCAAAATATGATATGCAATACCTCTCGTGAAAGTGCTAGGAAAATGTTGAAGAAGAACGGTTCTGAGTCTTTTGAATTTCAAATTCACCATCACTTGAAAAAAAATGACTTTGGGAGGTGCTTAAATTGTTGTTATTGGTTTGGGGAAAATAATAAATTTATAATAGAGTATTCCATCATCAAATAATCAGCCCTATGCTGTATCACTTCCGTTAAAAATAAAGTCACCGTTATTCGCCATTTCCGTTATTTTGCTATTACCAAGCAATAGCAAAATAACGGAAATGTCGAATAACGGCGACGTTATTGTTGACGGAAGTGATACAGCATAGGGCTGAATGTTCTTGGATGAATATAGATTTAGTAATTTCAGTATATCCAACAGACAAAAAGTCAACGATTCGTAAGAGAAGGTGCTTTTCAAGAGTATTTTAGGATGAATGTTTGATTGGGTGCACTAGGACTTAACGTCATCGGTCCAATCTTTTTACAAACCATTAAATGGTGAAATGTATTTGGAGTTTTCTCAAAATCAAATAGATTTTTTTTAGGTAAGTATTTTGCATTTAGATGTAAATTATGATATTCGTCCATAATACAAAACCTTCAATAAACTAACTACCTTACTGAACGATTTAGGAATAATTGGTTAGGTACTAATGGTCCAATCCGGTGGCCAGCCAAATCATCCGACTTGACGCCAATGGACTTTTCCACATGGGCTTTTCTCGAAGAAAACGTGTATTCAACTCATACATCAACTTTAGATAACCTTGAAAATCAAATAAGACAGGCTATTGACATGATTTCGCAACAACATTTGAGGAATTTACTGAAAATATCAGAAGAATTCAATTTTGTCAGCAAGAAGGCGGTCAGCGGTCGATTGAATGAGTATTTCTTCCCTTCTGTTTTTTTAGTGTTATCATTTATAATGGGAAAATTGTTCAGAATTGAATGAATAAAACCTAAAATTTACGTTGACGTAATTATTTATTTTATGTGCAATAAGAGACAATTTTTTGATAATATAAACAGGGTGTTCATAAAATCAGATGTGGACTCATGTTTTCCCATTTCTAGATGAATCATGTTTTTGAATTCTCAAATGAGAATGTTTTCAACCAAGAGGCATAATGAGTGTGTCAAGCATTCATCTGTACATACAGACTTAACCTCCAAGGTTCATTTCAAAAAATTCCATTTTTCATTTGAAATGTACAAAAAAATTCAAGAGAACGGATGTTATTTGAAAAAATTACAAAAAGAAATCCTTATAAGCGATGGATCAACATTTTTGCATGTTTCGTCAAAATGTAATGAAAGTGCATCGTTTATTTGCTAATTTATAAGGTTGCATCATGAAAATCCGATAGATGACGTCATAGTGCCGCCATATTGATTCTTGTAAAGATGTATCCTGCGCTGTCACTGTGAAAACAAATGCCTACTTATGATAAATATCTAAAGGGTTTCATTCAAAATTATCGGCTCAAGTCCATTTCCGGTAAAGGCGTAAGTACTTACCTAATATTCAATTGTTTTTTCATGAAAATGTGGATTCTAAGGAACTACATCTTCGATCCAAATGTCAATGATTTCGTTGTCTCCCATTAAATTTTTTGGGTGATTTGGATGTTTTTATTTTCTCTCCATTTATCAGTCAAGATAAATTCACAAATATTAAATGCCAACACTATAAAATACCTTTATAAATATATATGATTGGGCACTATTTGAAATTTTGCCATCTCATTCGCTCTTGCTTGTAAATTATACGCCCGAAAAGCTTTTTCGACGATATGGAAGGCTATATAAAATTGTATAAATTCATTTGTTTACAGTGTTTTGTTATTTTGAAATAGTTTCTTTATGGACCGTGGTGGCATGCGGGTTAAGTTCTAGCTTCAAAAGCCAAAGCGCATGAGTTCGAATCTCTGCACTGCCACCAGTCTCGTGCATGGCATCACACGTATTAAAAGGTAAGGGCTATGTCTTCTCCTAGCTCGCACAAGTTTCTGACTTCTGAGGGTCGCACGTAGGGGTGCAACCGGTTGACGGATATAGCAATTTTAACAATAATAACAATATTCCATCGCAATCCCGTAGACACTGCAGCCAAAAAGGTATAGGGATAGAGTCTAGCGCAATAATTATATTAAATTCACAACATGCTAAAAAATTGTTTTAACTGTGTGATATTTCATCACGAGGACATAATTTGCCAATTAAATAGTGTGAGAAAAACTGATGCTTCCTCTGTAATATACTCCTGAACTGAAAAAATTGTATATTGTATACTCAGAAGAAAAATGCGTAGTGAAAATTGCCAAGAATGTGCTTTTTCTATGCGCCGGTTATACATTTAATTTTTTCGATCATCGTTCGGAAATCGTTAAAACGTATCACGATATTGAATCGTCCAACCTGACGCATTGCACAAATATCATGACGAATATTTCCTAACAGTTACTTTCTGTTGCTTGACAAGGGCTGGATAAATGAAATAAAGCCGTTCAAGAATGTTTATTAGAAATATCAATATTTCTGAACGAATTTCGAAAAAAAAATATATTGGAGATCAACACTCAACATTGAACTCAATTTATATCCGTTTGAGACCAGTTCAATTGACCTGGGTCGAATACTGTGAGTACCTATGTATTTAAGAGTTACTGGTCGTAAACCATGCTTGCAATTTATTTATTTTACGAACGGAATATAAATATATCGCAATCACCAGTTACCATCCACTTCCTCGTCGGGGAACCTTCAAAATTACCCAACCGTATTAGTTTTTTTTATCTTTCAGCTTCGGAGTAGAAATTCTTGTAGTCGAAAAATGGAATTAGCGTTATGGAACATTCCATAAAGGGGTGGTCTTTTTAAACTCTGTTCTCTCTTATTATAAGCGCCAACTCTTCATCGGCACGCCTTCCGTTTAGTTCATATTTTCGCATTTAAAAAAAATCTGACCATTTTCCACGTGAACAATTCACTAAATGTAGTATTTTTTGGCAAATTTTCACTTATAATTGTTATCAGAATTTGAAGACTTTCATAGGATATACATAGTCTAAGATCCGAATTGGAGACGACCTTCACCCATCTGTTTACTAGATGAAAAGTATTTTATATCAAATTTAGTATGTTAAAAAATATATTGCGAGTGAGTGAGCTAAAGAATTCCTGGCCAGACTATGATTAATTAAATTTTCAAAAGTAATTTTTTATTTTTTATTTTTATACCAATCGGAAGCCTAGAGAATATACAAACGATGGGTTGTCTATTTTTTCCTGACATAACTATTGGATTGACAGGTATAAACCGGTAAGTCGATACAGTAATTTACAGTATACAAATGTTCTTCTGAATAAAAACAAGATAGTTAATAGGTAAGATAAACAATAAAATCGAGTGACGCTTTGATTAGCTCAAGTTCATTGTACTTAATTTTTTTTTCAATGAACAGTTTTTGAAAGTTTCATCTTTGAAATCAATAACACTCTTCCGTCAATTTTGATCACAGTTTATTATCAATAAATATAACGATACAGTTCAATCATTGAATATTTTATTTATTATGTAAATGACATAAGTCACCCGGGATAGTTCGCTCGGACCACTTTGTGTTACATTTTCATTTGCACCAAAATTTCAATTTGTGAATTAAAGAGACGGGTGTACATTACTAGTATCGACTCACCTATTTATACCTGCCAACCCAGTAGATAGCTAGGAAAAATAGACAACCCATCGTTTGTTCATTCTCTAGACTTGATGCTTTCAATTGGTATAAAAATTTTCTTCGAACAAATGATAGCAATTTCTTTTGAAAATACCATAATGCGAAATTTTAGATAACTGCCAAAAATAATTCAAAATTGTGATAAACATTTTTCTGAAAAAATGTTTTTTGTTGATTTTTAATGAAGAATTTTTTATATTTTCATCCAAATGAATAAAAAAATCTGCTCTTCACTATGACACTATTGAAGTGGTCCATATTTTACAACTTCGTTAAAATTTTTATTACTTCTTGAAATTTAGGTCACAATAGATCTATATTCCAGTGCATGGCATTACACTACACGTTTAAAAAGGTAAGACTGAGGGTTGATCCTAAGGATGCAGCCGTTTGACGGGAATAACAATTTCAACAACGATTTTCAACAATGATAATTAGCACAGCGAAACTCAAATTAAAAAGAAATTTTTCTAATTTTCCTACTAGCATTTCTGAAAAAACTCAGTAATAATATTTATTGATCAAATTTAATAAGTCTATAGTTAGTCGTAAAAGTTTCTTGAGACCAAATGACTAAAAGCATATTTCAATTAATAACCAAATATTTGGAAAAAATTGCAATTTTTGATCATGTCAAATATTGCAGAAATTTGCACCGGGCCTAAAATTTTATTGTAAACAGTTCTTTCCAAAATTGTTTTATGCAATATTGGGTGTCACGTGACACACCAAAATCGATTTTGTTTTTTTGTGATAATAATGCTTTTCAATACGTTGCAAACATTATGGCACACAATGTATATAACATAAAAAATTTGTCAGTATAATAGTCGACATTGTTTTATTGGTAAGTTCAATCATTTCAGCACGAATGATATCCAATACGTAATACACTTACCCGAACTGCGCTTTGCATAATTCGGGTAACGGCAGTCGAATGCGGAAAAGGTTCTCTTTCTATACTTCTTAGGATAATGACCAATTACCTTGCCTGAAAAGGTCTTGGCATTGGATACATGTATTCCTGGGGCTCGACAGATGTTTTCACTTTTTGATATATCATTCTAAAAGCCCAAACAAGCAACTTTCTTCAATTTCAACTTTTTTTCTGGTCCTACACGGATAGCTACAAAAATGGATTGAATGTGTGACACCAAATTCGGAAAATACTGTTGCGAGTGTATTTTTCTTGATTTTTAAATATAACATTCTGCGTGAGAAATATCAATTGACTTTAAATACATCAATTATGATGTACATACTTACAGGATGAGACAAAAAACGAGATTTTACCCGTTCATAAACTTCTTGCACAAGCGTGGACTATTCGTTGCGTTTTTGAAGTATATTCTGTAGATGAGATCAACAAACTGTTCTGAATACATTCTTTAATATGTGTGTACACAGTGAGCTAAAAATTGTGATTATGAGATATGATACGTGTGAATTCATTGTTTTCTGCCTCATCCTGTTTGTACACCATAATTGATTCATTGAAAGTCAATCAATATTTTCGCAATATATGATTCCCAAAATTCAAGAAAAATCCACTTGTGGACAGTATTTTACATAACTGGCGTTAGACCTTTAACTCATTTTTGTAGCTCACTTTGAACGACCGGAAAAAAAATTGCTTCTTCTGGCCCTTTGCACAATGGAATATTAAATGAAGACTGCCTATACACTGTTCATTAACTAGTGAAATAAGACTGCCATGCTACTCAAGAGAGAATTTATTTAGTTTATTGCTCATCTTAGTATAACAAGTAGTAGAAGCTCCCATGTCCAAAATGCGTACCTCATGAAACACCCAAAGTAAAAATTATGAAAGAAAGGTAAAACATGCAAAAAAAATTCAGTGTTGATTTTTTGTAATATTTGAAATTTTGGAAATAAATATAATTTTTCAAGGGATATTATGTTGAAATTATGTATTCAAGAACATATTGAGTAACAACGAAATTATCAGCAATGCCTTTTTGTCTCTAGTTTTTCTATAAATTAAAATTAAAGTCGACATGATCAATAAAGACCTGTAATGCCAAATTTTGAAGTGGTAGATGATTTTTTATTCAGTTTAGAACTGAATATTTTACGTCAGTTGACTCTCGAAGTCAATAATTCATCCATCATAATTATGCCATTCGGCTCCTCACAGTTTGTCTGTTATTCAATTGAACGAATTGAAACGAATATTGTAGTTATAATAATTATAAATTCATCATTGAAATTTTAAAAGGTGTTATGACAAACCGATTTATTTCAAAACAACTTTTTTTTTCCGGTAAATAGTGCGTTTTCATTAAGTGTACGGTGTTATAAAATCGTGATAATTATGGCAACTCTGAACAGTTTCATTGATACTGACTCGACGAGTTCCGTCCTCCTTTCCCTTTATTGTCTTCCTGGAATCTTGTCAAACATCTTTTTCTCGGGAAAAATTTTCAAAGAACCAAAGCTGGGAAACTCATCACACAAGAAGGTGTTCACCGAACTCTCCAACATTCAGAAATTCATTCTGGAGCACAGTCTAGAAATTCAATTCTGAAGGAATGGTGGTGTCTTTTAATATGAATTATTATAGTTCAAAAGCACTGCTTTGCTAGGCAGTGAGTTACAAGTCTTTGCATAGGTAATCATTGTTATTATCAGCAGCGTCATTTCCCATTGGCTCTATGTTTCACAAAACGGTTCGTTTTAACACGTATGGAATATAAAACTGAATTTACCAATAAATCTCAACTTAATTCACATTATTTATCACACTATGCTGCAGCTTTTGTGGATATAGAAGTTTCCACTCGCTCGGGAGGTAATCTGTGATTTACGTATTCTTCCAAAGTTGTTACTCACTCAAAACAATATTCACTATATTTCGTCATATCAATGATGTAATAACAATACATCACTTGTGCATGGTTCATGATACAAATCACATACGATCTTTCACTAAGATACCTTCATAATAATCCTTGTCCAATGCACTGAGTAAATAGCATGAGAAATGTTCAAGATTATAATACGTCGTGCTATGAAGGTTGTAGCAAGTTCTCAGTTTTATCATATGAAATGTCAAATAAGAAATGAGCCTCCATGTCAATAATACCTGACATCAGATTTTCATTGATTACTTGAATAGACGTAATAAAATATAAAGGAAATTGATTTGAAATTGTTTTCCAGCATTGTTTCCGAAGTAACGATGCAGGCATAATGAAAATAGCGAATGACACGTAAACAAGTGCCTCTAAAGCACTCGCAACGTGCCTTAAAGTCTCACTTATACACTCGTATCATAATATACTATTATAGTCTAATAAACATTTCTAAATCTATTATCATCTATAAAAGACACTGTTGTAGATAAGTCGATGCTGATTTATTAATCTTAGCTGTGACATGTACTGTATTGCCACAACAATATTTGATTTAAAGAAATCAAGTTTTCACGAAGTTATACAGAAATGGTGGAGAAGTCGAAACCAGTGGAAATCAATAAACCAAGACTCAGTGGAAATTAAACAATAGTTGTAGCTTTCGCAATTCGTTAATCCAATATAAATTTCTACAAAATAAATTAATCTTCAATCGAACACAATATCTGAATTGTTTCCTATGGACTTAGTATGACCACTTTTCATCGTCATGGAAAATATCATTAAATAATAACGTGGAAATGTATGAACTCTATGATGACTAGGTCAAAAAACTGTTCTGAGATTTTCTTGTTTCAACAATGAAAACCGTGTATGATTAAAAAAATTATTTTACACAAAACATTTTGCTTTCGTTGACTTCTAGATACTTAAAAATTAGCTTTTTCACATTTTTGTTTGTATTACATTTGGCAGTATGATGCTGTGATTTATGTATTCGGCTCACGGGTCCGTGGATTGACTTTTGGTTGGGCAAAGAATTTTTAATTCAATCATAGTAGTAAATTTAATTTTAAATTCTGTGTACTGACCAGGAAGTAAGTATGGGGAGCTGTAAGTGTCAAAAGTAGTTGATCTCATATACCTTATTTTCACCGATATATATTGAAACCGAACGAATATTTCAATTTAGGACTACATGCATACATAATAGAAGAGTAGAGTAATATATTTATTACTTCTTACAAATGCATATATGGACATCAGCTTCTGCTGTCTACTTCTAGATGGAGCTAACATCATGTTTTAGAATATATGTTTTGAAAACCTGTAATATTGATCTGCATTGCATTCATTCTTTTCGAATATACGCAATGATGAAAATATTTTTTCAATTATTTTCAAAGGGGCTATTTTCCAATACTTATAGGCAAAAAAAATATTATGATTTTAGTTCTCTACACAAAAATGATTAATCTCCCCTCAATCACCTCTATTATATTTTCAGAAGCTCCAAAAATCACTTATAAGAAAAGTAAACTATTGCGAAAATAATAGATTTCTGATCCTCCAAAGGAGTCAAAATGACTGAGAAAAGAAAATAATTAGTTATTGTTGTATTTTTTGAAACTCGACAATTTAGACCACTGCGAAGGCCTCTCTCAAAATCGATGTCAAGCGCAGTCAAATGTTAACAACAATATTTTCGGAGACCATTACAACTTCTGTTCGTAATGTTTTTTATAAGACCGATATATCAGAATACTTATAAATCAAATAACTTCATCAATTTCGTCGAATTCATTCATCACAGCAATTTTAAAGATATTATATATACCACAGAATATTTGAAATGGCAGAGCACTTCTGTAGTACGAAAATTATACCAAATTACTTATTAGGCATGTAAATTGAAAAAAAAATCACTTGAAAAGTTAAATACCTGATGAATTTAACAAAGTTAAATTGTCTTTCAAGAATGTTTCTGAAGTTTCGGTACAAAACATGCCTCACTTAACTGTCAAGTTAATCTATATTCTCTTTCAAACACCACGGCCATTATGAAAATTATCAACCGCAATTAAAAAACAAATTTGGGTACATTTATAACTTGGGAAAGAAGACGAGATGAATAAATGATGAATCCCAGAAATGGGATGTGAACTCTGTGGAAACGATTTAAAATGCCTCCAGGTAATTTTCAAGATAGACCTCGACGTTTGTTAATAAGAAAGTTATGAACGAAATCAAGGATAAAAATAAGTTTTTCATTAAAAAGATGTTGGAAACTGAGCCTGCAAACCAGACATATTTAACCAAATGAATGGGCATTATTATTCTTTTCATTTACAGTATGTAGTTTTAACCAATATCATTTCTTTCATATGGAATTTTCTCAATATAAACTCAATACAAACAAGTTTTGTTCATGAAATTTCGAAAAGTTGACGAGTTGAAAACATTCTAAAAGAACTATGATCTTCGTATGCATTTCGTTGTTTATTTAAGATAGTTTCCAGCTGAGCTTGCAGAGCCTGTTTTCAATAATGCTCATTTATATTACTTTTCAATTATGACAAAAAATTTGGATTTGTGTGATTTGTTTCATTCAATTTATTTTTAACGGAAAACCAACCGAGTTTGCCATTTATGACCCAAACATTGTAGAAGCAGTTTTTACCAATAAATTCGAAAATAATATTAAATTATATCTAGCACTGAAGGAAAGAAACACCCGACAGTCATTTCGATTTTTTTAATGTGAATATTTTACAGTGCAGTTTTTTTCTGAAATCGATGATGTATCACAAACACATTATGTTTCGGTGATTATTTCAATCATGTTAAAATACGCGTTTTTTTCCTAATAAGTTGTTTTACAACACAAGGTCATATCCCTAGCAAGCTGCTACAATGGCACATTACAGAACTTTTTCTTAAACTGTGACTCATTAATATATAGATTGATCATAATATATAGATTGAAATAATTCTAGATACATATGTTAATTAATGCATTCATTGAAACCAAAACTATTCTGAGAACATAATATAATAATGATTCTTGATGGTGTTTTAGCAAAGGCAAGGAATTTTTATTTTGACAATCACTGATTCTTCTATTTCTGACTGAATCTCCAAGTTTGGTTTGAACCTTTGCAATGAGAAATTTTCGTATTTGGTACGTATTTACTTGGGATGACATGAAAAAAAATTAAAATCAATAACATGAAATTTGGTGATACAGAGCTGCAAATCCCAGCGGTGTTAGTTCATATCTGTCATTCTGAAAACCAAGTTTGAGATGTTTCCTCTTCAGCCAAGTTGCAATTGAACGTCTCATCAATCTACAGGAACTCTTAATTATCACGTAAAGATAAACCAGTGGAGTTTTTAGGCATTATCATTTTCGAAAACATTCAGCCACTTTCGTTAAAAATAACGTCAACATCTTTCGCCATTTCCGTTATTTTGCTATGATTGGTAATAGCAAAATAACGGAAATGGCGAATAACGATGACGTTATTTTGAATGGAAGTGATACAGCATAGGGCTGATTATCACATCATAACTACTAATTGAAAAAAGTGGGGTTAGGTGGAAAAAGGTCGGAAGTTAATGAAATTTCAGGAGGTACTTCAGGGATGGTTAATCAGCATTTTCTCAAGTTTTGGACCTCGAGGACCCAGTGCGAAAAAAGTAGGGGGGGGGGGAAACTGCAAAATTTTTGACCTCTCTCCGGTTTTTCCTCGATTACTTTTTTCTCTTACGTCCTACGGAAAAAACATATCGATACTTTTTTGTAGAGCGTAAAATTTTATACAATTTTGACTTGCTTGTATGTGAATTCGCTACCGAGATATGGCACGTCAAAAAAAAGATCATGTTTCAAAATTTGCTAAGAAATGACAAAAAAGGCAAAATTACAGCTTATTTCATCTGTTATACCCGAATTATGATGAAATGTTGTAGTTAGGTTCTCAGTTGAAGTCACCAACTTTGGACACACCCTCCTCCTTCCCCACCCAACCCCAACTCTCAAAAGCTAACTCTCTGATGAAAGCCAACCATACCTATTCAAATCATTTTGGTATTGATATCAGTTACTTTTCGGATCGATAACCCCCCGTTCCCCTACATAATTATTCCAGGAAAGGAAGAAAAAAAGACGTAGTACTTTCGTGAAAAAAATTAATGTAATTAACAATATTAAGTTATTCTCAAGGCATATATTATATTGAGGAATGAAGATATTATAGCTAATCATAGTGGGTAGTATTAGTACTTATTTGTACTCATTACATTTCCTGCCGAGATTTCTTAGCCGCTGGTTCTGCTCGTAACAGCTCGTCGTCCTCCTGAGCGATAAGGCTGTCAATGATGTCGATGTCGTCGTTTTTGTCCAATATTTCTGGTGAGTCTTCCTCGATCAAATCAGTTGCGAGGGCGTTTTTGCAGGAGTGGCCTGTGCAGTGCTTGCAATTGCTGAGCATCGGAGACCTGCTCTCTTGCAGCCGCAAGCTTCGCTGCTACAGCCTTTGCTGCACTTGCAGGAAACAATATGGATGATGTCATCCGGCGCAGCATTTCTGGTTGTGGGGATTGGTAGTACCCCTCGTTTGGTTAGGCTCCAGCCCCATACTGATGGGAGGAGATCATTGCCCAACCATGCTTGTACTTGCTGGTAAGTAAGGAGGGAGTGGTACTTGGCAGCGTCCCTTGTCGGTGGTAGGCGGGCTAGTTGTAATTTAGCCTTCGTCACTGATCGTGTGAATAATTGGTACCTTAGGTCGTCGAGATTGTCTCTGTCAATGTTGCCTCCATAAACTGCTACCAGGAACTTTTCTCCAGCGTCCCTGTTCTGCTGAGGAGTAGCGTTTGGTGAAGTCGAATTTCGCAACTTGTGACCGTCGGGTGCAGCAATTAATTTCTCATTGGTGTACCTTGTCTGGCTAGCAATGTGCACTTTTACTTCACTCAACTCACGCAGAAACTGTTCATCTGCCGAAAGTTTCCTTTTTACACTGGACTCCAACAGTCTGGCTTTCACTACAGTTAGTTCACCTGCTTCAACTCCTCCTTTACAAATAAAACACAAGTCTGATCCACGAGATGTAGACGCTATCTCAGAAAATTCCCCAAAAACCAAAACTCGATGCTCCTTTCGCTAACAAAGTTATTCACTTCAAGAGCTGAAGGTTTCTAATGTTACTTATCTTACTTAATCTTATATATACTCTGAGTGGTTAAACACTCTCTGTCCCATTTTTACCAATCCCTAATTTTAATTTTCTTATCACCTAATTTGACTATTCTACCTGAGGTACTTTTACCCTTCTATAATTACTATTTTTCGATTTCTTCTCGGAATTAATGAATAATAGAGTCATGTTGAAAGAATAAAATGAAAAGTGATCTAATATGACCTCAAAAATCGAAAATAAAACGGTTTAGGTAGCGCAGGTAGAATAGACAAATTTCAGCCTTCTATGTTGAATATTGGCTCATCGTTTACATTCCGCAGTTCCCCAGGAGCAGTGTTCTAACATCTATTGTTTTCCAGCTTTTTACTGCTGTAGCTGATCACACACTCCGCTCGGCCCGACACTCTCTTGCCCTTGGGAGGAACAACTTGACACCTGTTGGGCATCTAAAGTTGGTGATTTCAAGTAGGAATTATAATAGCAACTACATTTCATCATAATTCTTGTATAACAGAAGAAATAGGGTGGAATTCTGCATTTTGTGGCGAAATTTGAAAAATTACCTATTCTTCGAAGCGCCATATCTCGGTAACACATTGACACACAAACATGTTTAAGGCAACAAATTCGTAGGGACGATCTACAAAAAAGTAAAACGACGTTTTTGCTGTAGAACGTAAGGCAAATGAGTTATTGAGAAAAAACCACACCAAGGTCGAAAAATTTGCAGTTTTCCTCCCCCCTACTTCTTTAGCACAGGGTCCTCGAGGTCCAAAACTTGAGAAAATGTTAATCAACCATCCCTGAACAATATCTCAAAGTTTCATTAAGTTCCGACCTTTTTCTATCTGAAACTACCTGTCGACTGAACTATTAGGAGTAATCTTCAATCGCTTGTCGATTTCGTTCAAGAGAAATCGCCCGAGGTGAGGGTATATGATGTTTGAGTATAATATTCATATCAGACTGCCGGAAGGGTTGAAATATAATATCAAATATTGTTTCTGTAACAAATGGCCACAAGCTTTTGTATCAGTTCACCAGGTTATGTTATGTCCTAATTTACAGGGTGTTTCAAATTCGATCCTCACCATTGGGATCTCGGAAACTATGAGAGATACGAAGATGGTTAAATTGGGGCAAAGTTGCACATTTACCCGGCTAACAATATGCCGTTGAAAAAGTTCTAAAAGTCCAACAATATCCGGCGATATCCAAAAAAAAAACAGATATTATGGAAAATGGTTTTAATTTTTTTCAGGCATTATTTTTCAGGGTATTCAAAAATAAATTGCACTTCCATATTGCCACTTTTGCCCTGCTACATAATGGTGTTTTCAGATTTGCTATCCGACGTTTCGTCTTTCTGTCACTATTATCAACTTTATTTTTTCTTATGGGGGCTACATTGATTCTTTCTGTTTTGAATAGAACCAGATATAATCAAAAATTATTTTTCGAAAAACAAGAGATATTTAAAAAAAAATCTTATCATGATAGGCTTTGACTTTGATATTTCCAAATTTGACTTTCCATTCAATGACATTTTGTTATTGTACAATTCATTGGATTATTGGCAAAAATTGGCTTTCACGAATAAAGAAAAAAGAGGTTTGATAAAAATGTATTACAAATACTAATATGAGTTCGTAAAAAAGTACGGTATGTAATACGTTTATAAACTCTATAAACTGACGATTTCCAAAAAATAACATTTTGTAACAGCATTTCCGCTATGGTGTTACAACTTCAAAAATGCAACAGTAGAATTGCGAGATCGAAAGATATAACCATTCTATTAACACTGTACAAACTAAACGGAAAACGAAATGTGATATTTAAAATGAAGTGTGTGAAGATCTTCATTAAGTGACGGCCGAGTCAAGCGGAAAATAATAAATAAAACAAAAAATTTGTCATAGGTATCCTCCAGTGTCCTGAAATACTGAATTTCTTTATTGAAATGGAAAAACAAATCATTCATAAGTGAATAAGTTGAATCGACGAAAAACCTAACATATTACATCCGAAATGTATTCAAACTTGTATCTCGAAAGACGACAACCACATTGAACTATGTTCAAGTTATTAGATCAAAAACTCACCAAGTTTGGTTATTTGAAAAGCCATTGAAAAAATACAGCACAGAATGAACAAAAAAATTAAATAAAATTTGATAAATGAGATATCCATGAGGAAAATTAGAAATTGGTAGTAGTAGTAGAAGTAGTAGTAGTTATAATTTAAGGAGGCATCTACCGTAGCCAGGCAAGTAGGCGCACAATGACCATATGTCCACAATTCCTTATCCTAGTTTTCCTTTTCGCACATTCCTGACCTTCTAATGACCACGCAATAATGTTACCAAATAATAGCAAAGTTATCGACAAGTGTGCAAGAAAATCGAACACTGACTGAGAACCATTTAAACTCACTTAAATAAACTTAAAAAATAATTTTTAGGTAAAAAATATTTTATTTATGACATAATTTCCACGAAATCAAAATCATTTTTGAAAAATCTTCGTTTTAAACTATTATTACAAATACCGATAAATGTGTACAAATCCAATTAGCTGAAATGGTATAGCGTGAGATGCGACACGACGTTTCATTCAACTATCCAGAAATTGCGTTAATATCCATACATCTCAATACACATTACCTAGGTGATATTTTACTTTTCAAGTCTAGTATGATATTTGTCATTTTTGAGGTAACTTAATTTGTCATTTCTGCATGTTTGACTATATAGAATTAAAAGCACAAGATTCAATAGCCGATGCACGCCGAGGTTATGAAACGGGCCTAGGCATTAAATCTGCTTTTCTGCAAATTTGTTTCAATCGCACGTAAATTCTACATTTTTATATTTATTAATTGCGTTTCATTATCAACATCCAAATAATTCAATTATTTTATCAAAGGTAACTGGGCTCTTCGTTACTATGTTAACCACAGATGACGTTTGTTGAATTGTCATTGTCAATTTGGAAAATTTCTTTGGTGTTAGAAATAGATGTTATTACATTGATTTGGCAGAATATTAGTGTCACTAAAAAGCCGCTTTAAATTTCAGTTGTTGAAAAAATATTTTGGTACACTAGCATGCAGAGTGAGTATTTCGCGTTCTCAACATCCTCGAAATTTGATTTCATAGCCGTTACGGCGTTACCCATAGCAATGGCCGCAAAACCAAACGTCATTTCCAAATTTTACATTTCTTATATAGGTGAAAATAATAATAAATATTTTTATTGAATACAGCATTAATTTTCAAATTAACAACAAATACATTTTCGATACTCTTAAGCTCTGGAGGAGTGTAAAATATCACTAACAGTATGAGACATATTTTCATTTTGTCAAAAATTGTCAAAATATTCTGTATATATTCAAACGTATCATTTCCATAGCACCCGTAGTATTTTGTTAATTAAATTGAACTGCTGTTGATTTTAAAGCAATAATATATTTTTTCTACTTGCAGAACTAAAGCGGCATATAGCGCACGGATATGTTTTGCGCTAAATCTGTTTAACGCAATTTTTTTCAAACATTACCATGGCAAATCCATTCTTTAGATACATCTCTAGGGTCACCGTGACACAGTAGGTCTCATTCTGATAGTTGAAACAATCATGATAACATAGAAAAAATCAATCAAATAAAACACAATTTTGTTGTTGTAATCTGAGTTCGTAAAAAAGTACGGTATGTAATACGTTTATAAACTCCTCTATAAACTAGTTATCATCGTAAAGTTGACGATTTCCAAAAAATAACATTTTGTAACAGCATTTCCGCTATGGTGTTTTACAGTAGAATTGCGAGATCGAAAGATACAGTGTGTCCCAGCTAAAACTTGTCACCCCCCTAATATCCCAACTCATGAAAAAAATGGAAAATCGCTCAGACCCGTCGATTTGTATTTCAAGGGGGAACACTTTCACCAAATACACCATCATTGTGTTGTCAACCCCCTCAACCCCAGCACCCCCTACTTCAGAATTTTCAATGGGACTACTATACTTGTGATACATCATTTTGAAGGGAATTCAATCCCAAATACATCGGTGTACTGAAATTGAGGATTGATCAAGTGTTGTTGAAGTTTTCATGAAAACTAATTTTTTCCAGATATTTTTATTTTTTATCACCTAACATGTTATCATCGTATGAAAGGTTCAAAATGTGAACCATTCAGTTCCATACAGAAGTATAAGCGATATTCGAAATTTCTTCGCACATTGCTCAACATTTCTGGAGTCATTGCACGACACTCCACAACAATTCTCCTGCGTAGATCATCAAGAGAAGTTGGCTGGGTAATATAAACTTTGGATTTCAAATGACCCCATAAAAAGAAGTCTAATGGTGATAAATCAGGAGATCTAGCCGGCCATTCTATTGGTCCTCGCCTTCCAATCCATCGCCCTGTGAAATTGTTATCTAAAAATTGACGTACAGGTGCAACAAAATGTGGAGGAGCTCCATCTTGTTGAAAGGTGAGCTGACCGTCAAGTAACCTATCATCGTCTTCAAGTAACTGAGTGATTCTGGGTTCACAGTTGTATCAAGAAGTTCAAGATACGTTTGTCCGTTGAGGATACCATCAATAAAATATGGACCTACAATATGGTCTCCCAGAATACCAGCCCAAACATTCAATTTCTGGGGAGTTTGTGAATGAGTTTCCCTGTACCAATGGGGATTTACGTCACTCCAGTATCTGCAGTTGTGCCTGTTCACATGTCCATTTAAAAGAAGATTCGTCAGAAAAGCACACATTGTAGAGGTAATTATTATCACCAATCAATAATTGACTCATGATTTCACAAAACTCTGTACGTCTGTCAGGATCATCTTCATTTAATTCTTGTACATTCTGCATTTTATAAGGATGGAATTTTGCGTCTTTCAGAATTCAATGTACGCTGCCTTTCGAAACTCCAGAAATAGTCTCAAGTTGTCTTAACGATTGAATGTTGTCCATCACTGCATGTCCTACAACTGCAACAGCGACCCCTTCATTTCTCATAGGCTTCTCTCGTTCATGTTTCTTATTTTTTATTCAGCACTGATCCCGACTCCAAGAACTTATTCATCAATTGAAGCACGTACTGATATGATGTGGTGTTTTCTGGATGACTTTCATTGAAACTTCGAGCCGTAGCTCTAGCACATCGTCCATTTTCAAAATACGCAGCTACAATGGATATTCTCTCTTGTACAGTATAAACCATTTTCGAATGTTTTCAAATTGTTGAATGCAGTGACTCGAATTCATCAATTACCAAGGCGTAAACAAATATATGCGTATACAAAAACACATGAGGGCAATTTGTTTTTCATAAAAACGTCTGTCTCACCTTCGAAACTATTATTTCTGACAGCATATTATTTTTCAATACAGTGGCGTACCCACAGTGAACCTTTCTTACGACGCTAACATTTGAGGTGATGAAAAATTAAAATATCTGGATAAAACTTAGTTTTCATGAAAACTTCAACAACACTTGATCGATCCTCAATTTCAGTACACCGATGTATTTGGGATTGAATTCCCTTCAAAATGATGTATCACAAGTATAGTAGTCCCATTGAAAATTCTGAAGTAGGGGGTGCTGGGGTTGACAACACAATGATGGTGTATTTGGTGAAAGTGTTCCCCCTTGAAATAAAAATCGACGGGTCTGAGCGATTTTCAATTTTTTTCATGAGTTCGGATATTAGGGGGTGACAAGTTTTAGCTGGGACACACTGTATAACCATTCTATTAACACTGTACAAACTAAACGGAAATCGAAATGTGATATTTAAAATGAAGTGTGTGAAGATCTTCATTAAGTAACGGCCGAGTCAAGCGGAAAAAAATAAATAAACGAAAAATTTGTCATAGGTATCCTCCAGTGTCTTAAAATACTGAATTTCTTTATTGAAATAGAAAAACAAATAATTCATAAGTGAATGAGTTGAATCGGCGAAAAACCTAACATATCAGATCTTATAAGTAGTCTTTTCGAATTCAATAAAGAGGGCACTTCTACGGGAAATCGCTTACAAAACATTCCGTGAGATATTCACTTGTTTTGGCATCGAATGTAAATCTGGGTCCCACTAAAGTAGCGTATAGATAGATTCTGTCTCTTCACGTAGCAGTCCTTAGACTCGATAACTTCCATGTACATGGATAAATTGGCAGATTCCACCCTTTTTATTTCAGCGTATCATTGCCGGTGTTTTCGCTTCGTGTTTTACATTGAATTATTCACTGAGCTATCTAATTTTATCCTGTAGACCCGTGAGAAGTGATAAAGATAAACAAACTTAGATTTCAATCACGTACATTTGAAATATACCTTGGTATAATAAATTCTTATTTTCAAATTCAACTGTAGAATAAAATATGGCATTTGTCACGTGCAATGATATTTGAACACGTGACAACTTTTTTTTTCAATCTACACTGTCATTTTATGAAAGCATTGTTAGGAGTGGAATGAAGGGTAACGAGGCAATGCCAAATCTAACAAAAAAAACTGACAATTCCCTTACAATGATTTCTGTAAAGGGTGAGTGTACGGATTTTTATTGCAATACACGAACACACCAACCTAAAGTTGTCACACAATTCGCTATGGCTAGCTTTTCTCAGAGCTGAGGGATAGGTGGGTGAAATAAGTATAAAACTACCTTAAATTTTGGTTCATGATATACTTCCTTTTAAATTGATGATAGTGGTAGATTGTTTATTGCTTACAACTGTTATCGAAACAAACAAGGATCTGCGTTTAGGTCTTGGTTACGGACCCAAGTTAATTTACATGACTTATAACGGAATGCTGTCAAAGCTGGGAAAATAATCAAATCAAATACTGGGAAGGAATAACTGATCAACTTCTACTACTACTACTAAGAAGCACTCAAAACAATTCACTAGTTACAAAGGCAAATCAGCCATGCAAAAGCAGCTACTTCAACTCACACCAGCACCCAAATTGGTCGTACTCCCTTCGGTACTTGAGGCTCTGGCTTTCGAATGAATTGTATAAGCAAGCATTCTACTAGTAGTGGAATAAGCAAGGACTTTGCTGAGTATGATATGATAAGTCCGGATTATCGGACGTGGCATGAAAAGGTGATTAATATTGGGTATTTCCTATCCAGGAGTATGAAAATAACAGGTGAAAGTTACTTATCGTGGATGTAAGGTGGCCTCGAGTAGAATTTCACCTCCTATCAACCTACATGAAAAATACTCAAATAGAACTGAAGGTAACATCTTTTCATAATGTTATCCCTCAAATTATGGCACAATTGCCATGTCGCAATTTTGTAAGGATTCAATAAGCACGTCAGCTAAATTTTGATATCTACCGGGTATATTTATGGAAACAAAAACTCAAAATTACTGTCTTGGATGAAATATATAGCAATAAGAAGGCAATTGAAACGTTTAATGCAGCTTGTTGGGATCATGTAAAAACGATAGTATTTCCATCGCCGAACAGAGATTCGTCGTTGTCGATATAGTCTGGTCAGTACGGCAACGATGCATTTGAAATATCACATGTCAAATATGACACAACAACAATACATCTGTTTGTTTTCGTCTTTGGCTTATTGAAGTGTTTTTTCGTGCATAGGGGGCAAATTCTGAGATAATTTGTGTTTAACTATATTTAGTTTTTATTATTAAGCAATGGTGAATTATTGTGAAATGTGTAAAAGACCATTTGATGCTGAAAATCAAAATATGTCATTTCATAGGTAAGCTACCAGTGTTGTAACTATCGAGAAAGGGAAACCAAATTGGAAGAGAGAAAACTGAATGAATTATGATTTCAATTAGAGCATCTGCTGTTCTCAAAATCCTGTGGAGATTATTCCATCATAATTTCAGGTTATGTTATGGAAGGGATACCCATTTGGAAGATTGAACTTCACATTCTTCACAAGTCATTCATTCCTTTATCACTCATACGCTGATAACTAATTTCCCATTATGGACAGCCCCTTCAAAGTGTTGTCTCATTTACTCACATAGCCCCCTGCAAGTTGGAAAACTCGGTTTGTTGACACCTGACGCTTCGGACAAGTCTTTGGAAAATGCCTGTTGGTGCCCCGTTTTGCCCTGAAAAGTAATTGACTATAGTGCTAGTTTATTGTTTACTAACTGTGTCTACTCCCAATACAGAGCTGTTCAATGTACCAAGTTATCAACTTCTCCTCCTAGTTCTCTAAGTCGAACCTATGTACAGTCTGGAGAGTGATGTTGACATCCGGGATGTGGATCCTATCTTGTGGATGCGCATCATATAAGATCTCTTTATTGGCAATACTCCCCCTGCTGTACTTGAAAGTCCGCCGGCCTTTTGTGTGCAGATACGATTAGTGTCTATACTTCACCTACTTATTCAGTACTTTCCTCCTTCTTGTTTAGGTAGAATCCCAGAATTATATTCAACAACCAACACTCTGGGTCACACTATCTAGTTGTACCTATAGGAGAACCTCTCCTTATTCACAAAATTATTGAACTCGTTGAGGACCTGATGAAAATTTGATAAGAAAATCTAGAGAATGGTGAGAAAGAGGTGGAGAAAATATCTTCTCCTGGTTGATACCGTAGAAGAAAAGACAGATTTTCAACTTTATGACAGTGTTACGAAAGTGCATTTCATGTATTCTGAAACTCGTATCTTTTTGATAAGCACTCTTAGCAATGGATCTGTCGTTTTATTCTACATCGATCAATTGAATGAATGCTTTCACTGGTATGCTAAACTAATATTTTTTCTCAATTTCAAATACCTAATTATTCTTATCATTATTATAAACAAATATCAATCAATACGGCGGTGATGCCTTGCTCATACTTCTCTGGATAACCGCAGAAAAGTAACGGTAACTGTTTTATAGATATTTAACTGGCCAATGCTCTCCTGAGATATCATCTGTCATTCCACCATACTTACATCAAGATTGACTAACGAGTCTCCACACATTGGAAACTTGCCGAATATCTCTTCACCAGGGCTCGTTCTTGTAACGAACGGCAAAGCTTTGAAACTCTGTGCATTAAGAAGATGTTTGCAGACGTGAACAGCATTTCGTAACCCAAGAAAAACACCAATTCCTACCTCCTTTCCCTTAATTTTCACAAGATTGTTAGAATGGCACAGGATTTTTTTTTGCGGATCAATTGAAAAATATTGCAAGGTAGCTTTCAAACGAAAATATATTATACTCTAACTCTGAGTTATCGAACTAGGAAATTATTAACTCCAAATAAAAATAAACCTATAATAGCCAAAATAAATATTCTTGAAATACCTGATGAACATATTTTACCTAGTTGGAAAGTTGAGCGAGTTACTTTAGGAACAATGATAAACTTCACTGAAGTTTTAAAAACTTCCTCATTATTTTCAAGGGAAAGTTGAAATACTCAAATTATAAGTTGTTACATTATTCATGAATTCATGGTTTCCTGAACTGAATCTGTGATATTGTAACAGTTGGATATGGTTAATAATTATGTGAAAACTGCAACATCCAAAAAAGGACATTGGCCTGTACGGATGAAGGGTTGCTTTCATCAAGCCTTACTAGACTACAAACCAGAGTATAAATTAAATTGTAGCGAATAGTAATGGAAAAAAGAAGCGTAAAAAAATTGTTATTAGGAGATGCATACGCAGCCATCTAGGCTGTGTGGTGTGTACGTCATAGCAGTGATGTCGATATAAGGTATACCATGCGAGGTTCTCATTAAGACCATACATACTGAAAATAAAAACTGACATGTACATGCCGGCCTCGAAAAAAAAAAAAACAATAAGTGATGCAAACGAATCAAGCGCCAGAGACATTTAACTTATCATTCGGTTGTCCACATGCCATAGTGGTGGAAAACTTCTTGAGCATTCTTCTACACCCATCGCCAATTATTTGAATTACATCAGAGTGGGATTTATTTCACATAAAGTGTCATCCTCGAGGATGCTCCATATGGGAAACTTCATTATTTGGGTTTGCCTCGACAAAAACATATTCCTGATAAATGTTTTTACATCGCCTAAATCATGCACCAAAACATATAGCAAACTTTAGAGAGTAAAAGTCTGGAAGTGAAAATTTGCATTTTGTTCAGATACTTGATTTTTATAATAATCCAGTTCTCATTGAAAATTCATATTGTCAAATCAGAATGTTATTCGAAAGTATCACTCACAGAAATTGTTCATTTCATTGATACGAGAATTGGATCTCTTTCGCTTGGCCTCTAATAAATTTCACTCTTCAAAGATAACCGAAGAGGTCGGAAAAATTGAGAACCATACTCTTCAGACGTACTTTCACTCAATTGAGAATGGTTCTCACTTCAACATGAATACCGTTTTATTCAATGTTAACACCTAATGATGGTCAGTATAATACAGTAGTTATATAGTTATATAATAACAAAAACTACGTATTGAATATTTACCAAATATGTCAAGCAATTTATGTCAAAACATTCGTGTGTATTCAAAGCTAACTAAAAACCATTAAATCGTCTTCCTAGCTCGCACAAGTCTCTGACTTCTGAGGGTTGCCCGTAAGGGTGCAGCCGGTTGACGGATATAACAATTAACAAATAAAAATCAATTTATGCTGAGCTTTTCATTTAGTTTTGATGTTCAATAACTTGATGTTATTTATTGGAACAATATTTTCTCGTTAATTTGAGAAATTTTAGGTATATTAACAATAAAATAAAAAGAACAACATCAACTCTTTTGAGTTTCATTTTACAAAAAATTTACCATAGGTAACAGATTATAGTTGGGCTACCTATTTGTAATACTACTCGCTTTTTTATTAGGTCCTTGCGTATCATTCTGGAGTGGTAGGGCTAAGAAAAACAGTTGAACTCCCAATTAAACATTGTATTACTGAATCACATATTCACTGTCAGTTTTTAACTGAGATAGGGATAAGGGCCGTGAAAGATAACGTTCCTAATAACAAAATACCTTTTCATGTATATGGCCCGATAAACAAATGAACACTGAAATAAAGTGTTTCTCTCATTAACCTGAAACACGACACCTTGTATTACTTATTGGTCCACGAATTTTTTTAAATTGAATTACTAAAAAAATTGACATATTAGTTGGCTATTCCTAATATTACTCGCTTTTTCATTAAACCATTGTATACAGGATGTCGTTTATTTATTGTTTCAGGATTTTTTTTTGACCATTTGAAGAAAAAAGTTAAACAAATAAAATCTCGCTTAGACAGCCAAGGGAAGAATGCACAAACTTTAATCAGGAATAGTGTGTACTTTGGATATGACACTGTATATGACCCAATTTTGCAACAAAATCACATCTGTCAACTACAGTCTATACTCGAGTATAGAATGTCGATCTGAAAAGAACTTACATAACATGATACCACTCCTCAAAGGAAAAATGTTTGATGTCGGTTAATTTTGGATTGATAGAACTGAATTGAAAGGATAGCATCCCAAGAATTTTGAACACTCCACTTCCGATAGAGATGTCAAAATCAGCAAATTGAGACATAATTGTAAAAATAATTTTTCACAATCCCACTGATTATAATGCCTTTTGTGATGTTAACGCAGTTGAACAGTTTTGAATATCCTATTCAATGAAGTGAGTCTTGAAGTGAATCTGATTATAGTAAATAAATAATTTCGACTAGAGATGAATTTGAGCGAGTTCATTAACTAAATATGTATTTCAAGAGAGGCATATCCACTACTTAACTGGGTGGTAAATAGATTAATTATTCTATTCAATATAAACTTAGGGGTTCGTCAAACACACTTCGTTAAGAAACGTAATCAACATTCAGTTCATCGTCTAATTTCCCCATGATGAAAGATGATGGGTATTGCTTGCACAGAACTCAGTGTGTATCCTAAACACGTATTTTAGTTTGATAATAAGAGAGATGTGGTTCAGTTCATCAAAAAATCATTCCCAAAACTGAATAAAACCAAAGGGGATTGTATATTTCCATTTGGAATATGTGTGTTGCAACTTATTTATTCAAACTGAATTCATACATTAAAAAAATCGAACTACGAACTAACCTTCTAAATGTTTTGATGCAATTATATCTTTCATTTGATTACATGTGCAATAAATCTAGCACGATTCCTCAACCATCATTCCGGTCACGATGGGCTCCTATTTGGAAAGTAATTAATCTGATTTGCTCATTGGCATCAAGTTTTGGGAAAAGTCAGGTTATCTCTCTCTATCTAATCAAATTGTTGGGATCGTGTACTAAGAAATAATCGATTTATATAATAACTTACGTATGGAACGTTCCATATTCTCTCCTGTTATGTCTGTAAGTCTAAAATGCACGCAGTAAGCGCCCTGACCATAACTGATATTATTAACAATTTTGAATGCATAGTCTTTATACCGAAAATTATTGCGTACTCAACAAAATAGTTGGATGACCAAGATTCTGTAAACCCCTACTACCATGACTTTCCAGAAACATGCATAATTTTGTTTAAATCCTTGCTTACCAAATCATCAGCCTCTAAAAATAATCAGCCCTATGCTGTATCACTTCCGCTAAAAGAACGTGACCGTTATTCGCCTCTTCCGTTATTTTGCTATTACCAAGCAATAGCAAAATAACGGAAATGGCGAATAACGGTGACGTTATTTTTAACGGAAGTAATACAGCATCATAGGGCTGAATGTTTCTAATCCACAGATGAATATCTTATTCGGATTGACATTGATTTTCAATTTCATAAAATTTAGGCTTGGTGGAGTTGCAAACCTTTTTATAGTTCAGTGGTATGCTGTCTGACGCCCGATTCAGATACATGCGTGTCCATGCAGGCTTTTCGAAGCACTTTTACCCACGTTTCCATCACAAGAACATATTTTATTTGGTTCTGTAATCATTTTTTCAAAGCTGGAGCAATGCTATTTGTGTGTTTCAAATATTCCCGATGAATTATAAAAAAATAAGTAGGGCATGGCCATGGAATCTGATATAACTCGGGGAGATTCTTAGAGAATTTCACCATGGTTTCTTGGACAGTCCCATAATGAGATTGGGCAGCACTTAGAAACGGATGAAAAGACCTAATTCCATAGCTGAAGCACTTATTGTTTCAGTGTCTTAGAGGCATATTCTTTCAATAACCAAATGAAAGCAAAGAACCGTCCTAGAATATTTTCATTATCCGAACAGAAACAAATAAACTTTTTTGTAATAAAAAATGTGGAGATTAAGCAGGAAAGTTTGAGTATGCTGAGAAAGAACACGCTTTGTCGAATATTATCTTGATTCCTTTCTGTTTCTCGTAATGAAAGTTTACTGTTTCTTGTTTTTCTGAATTTTTATTTCTGTTGCGAGCAATTGAAATAGTAGCATAACGGCTTTGTGGGAGATATCACAGGCGAAAACTGAGTGTACATCGTATTATTTTTACCTGTGCCCCACATCTGGCATTGATGATTTTTCTTACAGGGTTGGATACAGAAAACATTTCTTAGGACTTTCTCAAATGAATAAAGTAGGTCTAGAGATTATATTAACTTAAGGTTATCTTTACATAGTATGACACAAAGTCACTATTCGTGTCCTCGTCATTTCTATTTCTCTGCTTACTCCTTCTAAAACACGCAAAGAATTTTGATTAGGTAAAAGCTGAAACACAATTAAAGATTTGTTTTTAGTTTTAATTTTCATAATTTTTGATTTCTTTATAACGCGAAACTATCATTGCCATTATTATTCTTATAACGCCTCATAAACTATCTTGTTGGTGAAATTCAAGCTTTATTTTTTCATTCTGCTTTGCATCTTGTTTTATTTGTGAAATTGATATCCGAAATCCCAAGACTTATTACTTAAAACTTCCATTGTGTCTACGGCTTAAGGTACGACAAAACCTTGAGAGATACATGAAATTAATGTACCAAAGATTTATTCATAGTTTTTCGTGAAGCTACGTTGACATTAACCATTTTTATCTCAAAAAAATATCAAATTGATAAACTCTGAATCAGGGCTTTTCTTAACAGAAGATTCTTGCTTCTTGCTGTTATTTTTGAGTAGGTAGATACTTGGTACTTTCACAATTACTTATTAATAACAATAACATTTTTTTTCCAATTCACTATTACTATTAAAATGACATGAGAGAACAAAACAACTAATGATATATTGAAATCATTAAAAAAATAGATAAGCAATAAAAGGAAAGCAGATAAAATGTTAGCAAAAATTTCAAAACAGTCGGGTGTGTCAGACTAATTCGATATTGAAGGAGGTGATGAATTGAGATATGTATGATGCATTGGAAATGTACAAAAGATGATATTATGAGGACACCATTGTAAATGTAAATAAATAGGTATAATGATATTGGGTTAAGAAAAATCGCTTGATTATACTTAATTGAGAATTATCTATGTACATATAATTTATTATGACATATAACACACACAATCACGATAATGAATTTGATTAGGGTTCTGAAACTTTATAATTTTGAGTTGTTTAGAATTAAATTTAATATACACACTTACAAAATTACTCACCAAGATCACTCTCACTGTCGTCACCCAAATTGATAATAATCTTTTGTTTGGGAAGTTTTTCTATATCCACATATTTCCTCATAGTACATATCATGATATAACATATATTCTTGTATAGTGGCTTTGGTGTCTTTCGAACATGGTGCTTTATCTAATCTTCGACTGAGCATTATCCATGACGATAATACTGTTGGGTGGAATATTTGGTATGAGTTTATTTTGGAACCAGTCTTCAAATAATTCGGCTGTAGTATCATCATGATAATTGACTAAAGAGTCCTTAATATTCTTTGCCGATACAACGCATTTGGTATAAAACCACTTTCGGTTCCTGCGTGAATTATCGTAATGCGTTTTCCTTTATTAGACGGCGCATTAGTTTGGCACAAGTCAGATGAGTCTACCCAACTTTTTTTTTGAATATCGTGTGTATCGAACCAAGTTTCATCCAAATAAACTATCGTTCTACCACATTCTCTAAAATCGTTTATAGCCAATAAATATTCAAATCTCCATTTCTTGAGGCGCGCAGATTCCATTATGATGTTTCTTCCACTACTGAGTTTTCTAAATTGAAAGCCGTTTCGTAAAAGAGACGTCCTCAAAGTCTCTTTGCAACACTGGATACCTGTTTCATTATTGTTTAGCCGTTGCATTAAAATATCTGATGTAGGCACAATTTGATCTTTATATAAGGCATATACTGTTCTTCGAATTATATCTACATCACATCCATCTGGTTTCCTTGAACCACCAGAGTCTTTACGTTTCTTTCTTTTTAAAATAGGGTTACTTACTATTTTAAACACTGTGGAATACGGTGTTTTTGTTAAAGAAGCACTTTCTCGCACAGCTTGATCCTTGGACATTCCACGTTCCAGAAGGGAAGTATAAACATGTAATAAAATTCGTTTTCCATGAGCGTGTAACATTTGTTGACTAGTGGTACAACGACCACCAGTTGAAGTACTATCTTCAGGATGAGCCCACGGACGCCACATTTTTCACGACATAAAATTCGAATAGACACAACTGACAACAGAATATTAGCTAATAACTAAATGTTGTTTAACTTTCTCCCTTTTATTTCTGAAATAGACCATTATTGCTATAATCTCGTTAATAGTCCATTAGTACCAAAAGTCAGGTGGAAAGGTAAGTAAATTTTATTACTTACACACATTTAAACATATCATTACCAAGGGTTCTAAATCAACTCAGGAGATTTTTTATTACCAAATATATTCAAATACAAAACTGTCAACAGAAGCCAAAAAAATTGAGAGCCTAATATTATTAAAACGCACTATTTCATGAGATATTTGATCCGGACCTGGGAATATTTTAAGGGACACACACTTTCATTGCTTATCTGTATTCCGAACAATGGGTAACCTGCTCTTCAAATGCATGTTGATGAACAATCCGAAATAGTCACTTGTTTTGCATATTTCATAATTTACAAAGTTTTGATGTTTAACGGCTGAGACTCGTTCCACTGAATTGAATTTTGAAAGTACATTTTGTCCAATTTTTACTACGTGGGGAAAGAATCATCACACTGGCATTCGATGTTTTTAGAATCGCAAAATAATGTTGTTCTTTACTGCAACACAAAGCATTTCATTTCATTCGTTTCGATTACACACGGCTTAAAAAAAATTGGCGAAGATAAAATCTTCACAGGAACAGTACTGATCTATGATTTGAAATGATTTTCCCTCACATGTCTGGAATTGCTACATTTTGCCACTAAAGAAGTAAGATTTTGAATGTATATTCTCCTTGGTTCATTTAATTACAAATGACGCTTCCCAGTGCAAAGAGCAAAATTTTCAAAGAGAGAAAATTCAATCCCGCTGATTCAATTTGAAAATTCTTTGTCACTTTCAGGCGTGTATAGTTTTCGAGAGCGGGATTTCGAAAAGATTACAGTACGTTGTTTCATTGCAATAATTATATTCGTTCATTCTTTCTCACTTCTCATACTACCTCACTTACTCCTTGTGGGCGGACCGTACGTGTAACTATTCTGAATATGGAGGAACGTTTTAATGATGGAGATCTGAAGAACCGCACTTGTTTTTATTTCTATCAACCCACTGAAGCATTACAAGCAATCCTCAGACTAGTGCGAGCTGATAAGACGTAGCCCTTACTCTCTAACGTATGATGCCATGCACGAGACCGGTGACCACGCTGGGTTTTGAACCAAAGCCTCTCAGTTGATTTGGTTGGGAAGCGAATGCTCCCTCATCACGCCACCACGAAGTTTTCTGCATGAATATAGCATGAAAAAAATGATTTGAGCAGCTCTACATGTAGCACTTCAATTATAAGCAAGGTAAGTATATCAAGAGTATTTGCCACACATTCGTGAACAAACTGTAAGTTATGTATATTCGTAGAGGGTAGTACAACATGCGTATCTACTGTGGCACTGATAAGTCAGAAACTGGATCTTCATCGGAAAATATCTCTCATGAATAATACATTCTAGAAAAAAACTTCATATAGACAAATATTATAAAAGCATTACTTTTGCGTTGGGCTTAGTTCAGCGCAAGACTCATTTGTTAGAACTTTGCGATCAAATCGTTAGTCAAATCAAAAGAAGTCAATTTCAGAAAACTTGAGAAGACTGAGGTTCTTGCTCAAGAAATTAGGACTGGCAGAGTCATTATAAAAACGAAAGAAAAGCGGGACTTACAGACACTGCTGATGCAATAAAAGACTGGAATTGAATAAAAAAAGCCCAAAGCTGTATTTACAACAATAATTCTATAGCCTACATTGATTCCTCCGATCAGTTGAAGACTAACTTACTCTCATTGTATTCGACGAGGCACCAGATGGTAATCAAAAGCTGGCTCTCGAATACATTTTTGGATCGGCATTAATACTTTATAGGGAAACAACTTATAATGAAATATACCTATAACTAAATTCAAACGATTACTCGCTTTGAAAAAAAATTGATCAGGTCCAAGACCAACAACACGTCCTAACAAATCACAAGAAAGAGTACTATGCCAACTGAAAATAGAAAAGGGAGACGAGAAGCAAAGAGAAGATGTACCTAGACGATCAAAGTAAACTTTTTTTTTTCATCTGCCATAGCATTATGCCAAAAAATTTATAGTCATGGTTATAATCACTATAAACTTTTTGCATAAAACAAGTATATTTCAAATGATGCCACTATTTATAATTGGATTTTATTACAAATATTTTGAACACAGAAAATATCATTTGTGTGAAATAGCAATATTTCAAAGGTGAGGAATACTATCTTCAACCCGCTTATCTTACCCTTGGATTGCTTTTTAACACATTCTATCCTCTTCCCGTGACACGTGTTGACTTTTGTGAGAATGAAAAAATTAGTACCTTGCTTTCATGGTCGAGAATAAACTAAAATTTTCCGTCCAAGTCTTAGATTATAGAACTAGCAAGATAATAATAATAATAATAATAATACTCCCTCATAAACACACGTTGAGTGTACCCAAAGGCATAGCCTGTGCGGGTAGAGGACAGCTATTATTATTTGCCGTGGCGCTCCAGGGCAACTTACTGATGTTTTAGGTGATGTATTCACTTTTAAGCTGTAGGAAAACCCGGAAAACCTACAGCACCACCTCGGGTGGTCGGTGTGCACTCCAAGCTAGCACTAGACGAGATTGGCATCTAGACAACTCACAATACACTTGCTTTTCAACAAGGCATGCGGCCGCCGCTGGATCAGATATAAAGTAGTTGAGAAAAATTCTCGTACCTACATCGGATTCGAACCGACTATCGCTATGCTGGAGTTTCGAACGGCCTGTGCATTAGACCGCTGATCCACCGACCACATGAAGCGAGTCATTCATAAATCAAGAAATTTTGTTAATCCGACATGTATCACCGATTCGCCCAACAAGTAGGACAGACATAGACATAGAATTGGAGAAATTGCACACAGATGTGATCATGCTGCCATGAGAGTAACATTCTCGAGAGCAGTCACATGACATAAAATGAATTTGATAGAAATGTTTATTTGAAATAGGAGATGAAGATCTGTTAGTCAATATCCAATTTGTGCATTACAAGTTATTTCAACATATGATATTGTAGCAATGGCGAATGGATGAATAATAAAATACTGATAGTAATGAACGGATATATGAGCAAACAAGGGGGTCGCTGGTAGCAAGGACAACCTGCTGAACGACAGATACATCACACACGACTCCGTACAGTATGAGTGTAACCTTTTAATGGCCATTGGCCGCAGTGGAGGGCCTGATATGGGCCCACTCACGTTCAAACCTAACCTAACCTAACCTAACCTTTCAATGGCCTGGATCGATCATCGCATGGCATTTGAAACAACATCGCATGAGCTCATCATGCATTTCCTCAGATGCCTTGACTGCCGTGCTAAGCATAAAGGGCGTATCTGCCGTTTTCACGTTTTCAAAAAAATCATGTTTTACTATTAGATTGGGGGCTACTTTTGCAGATACGGCAGTTGTCATAAACTTGTAATACTAGGTAATTTTCATTTACGACATTCAATCCTAGTAGGATAGAAGTAGAATGATGCAGACAACCCAAAACTGACATATTCAATATCCACAAATTTGTCAGATACGCCCTTTATGCTTAGCACGGCAGTTGATGTACCCCATCAAATAGTGACTCGTTTCACCATAACATCTCCCTCAGCCCTCTTCTTTTCTGCATATCAGTATTGCCATTGTCCGTTGCACTATGGAAAACCCGCGGATACAACTGCGACACCACCAGCAACCGGAGGCATACGGTCACCCATCTGTTTTACATGGATGACCTCAAACTATATACCTCTGGAGAAAAGAATCTTCATCAGTCCTTAGGGGTGGTGCAAGAGAACACGCATGCTATGGGAATGGAGTTTGGGATCGACATATGTGCCATGGTTCATCTCAAAAGAGGACGATGCAAGGAATACGGAGAGGACTTTCAGCTCGTAGACGGAAGCATCATCTGGATGCAGGAAAGACGTATACTTATCTAAGGGTGGAACAAAGCCACTACCAAGAGGTAAACACTGTTAAAAACTCTATCTGCGACAGATCTGGTCATAAGAACTGTCGGGAAGGAACTAAGTTGCTGCAACGAATATGCTTGCCGTTCCGAATCTATTTCACCCCTTTGGACTGATGAAATTAATGGACTCAGTAAGAGCTACGACAACTCGGCGTAAAAATTCGCAAAAGGATGCATCTTCATAGGAGCTTGCCTCCTAAATCGTCCGTTTCACGGTTATACTTTCCCAGACAACAGAGAGGCCATGGACTTCTGAGACTGGATGGACTGTAAAGTCATCAGAAGTTCAGATCCCCTTCTCTGCTCAGTATGCGATCATGAAAAAGCAGAGATTGGTGCATTTCTATTTAACCCTGTCACCGAGTTGGAACCCGTTCATCAAAATGCCCACATGAAAGCTGCGAAGAGTGAGAGGCTCTTACAGCTACATAAGGATAAGCCAATGCATGGGGTCTTCTTCAAGGACATCGAAGACCTTGGGTTAACCAGAAACCTGACCTTCGCTTTTCTCAGGTCAAGTGGGCTGAAGTCGGAAACCGAGGGATTCACCGTTGTCGCATTATGGGTATATAGGTCCCTGACATTAGATGCAGAGCATGTAGTGGGGCAGCAGAGACCATAATGCCTGTCAAGCTTATGCGTTTCCAGCCTATATCCAGAGGCATAAGTCCGTGGTGAAGAATGAGAAGTTCCGAATCTATTGGATCTACTAATTCCCCACCCTCAGCCAAATACAAGCCAATAAGCCTGATGTAGTCCTTCGACTATCAAAGTAGGACAATTTTCGTCATAGAGTTTTCGGCTCCTGGCGAAACGAACATCGTCCAAAAAAGGAAGAGAACGAACAAAATATCGAGATTTACTCTTTGAACTCCGCAGGCTCTACCCAAACTATTTTGTCGAAATTGTGGTTCTGATCATATGAGTACTTGGTGGAATGATGGACACACTGCTCTCGAATCTAAAAATCATACCGGCAGAAAACTTAGCCGGAAGAATGCAGATGGCCATAATTCTTGGTTTACTCCGTAAACTCAGGACACATGATTCTCGGACCCAGTAATCACTCACCCCACGGATGTGAGGACTGTTTACTGGGGTTAATAACACACCAGCGCGCCCTCCGTATGTATCGGGGCTTCAGAGACCGGGCCTGACTCAGATATTCCTGATAAAAAAATAAAATAATAATTCAGTGTACTTGGTGGCAGGCAACAATCCAACAGCCCCATACAACTGCCGAATCATCTCTGCCTAACGCCCGCGAAGATTTTTTTACAAGAACATACTATTCAATGGTGAAATTAGTAGTGGTGAAATATTAATATCAATATATTCCGGGAACAAAATTATTGTTACATATGGTATCGCGGCATAGGGCAGCAGAATCGTATGGAAAAATAAAATTATTTGTGTAAAGATTTTCCAGTGAATGAAACGACTATTCCATGTTATAACATACTAATTCATTATCAGCTTTTTCCCTGGCTGTTTCACTTCAATATGTATATGCTGATTATCTCTGCACCTTCTACAGATACGATATTTCGAGAAATTAATACCCCAGCTAACTTCAAAACTTAATCCTCGTCCAATTATTATCTTAACCGTTATTAATTATGTGCGTTGATGTTGGTAAGCTATGAAATTCAAGTTGGGTTCGGTAAAAGCATTTCGATGAGATAGATATCATCCTATGTACAACATGATATTTGCATTACTTATATTGCACTATTAATTGGCGTGAAAATGATTAGGAATGAATGAGCAAATAAGAGTGGAAAAGTATTGAAATTGAAATGAAAAACTATTTGACAATATATTTTTCTCGTTCGGATTATGCAGTGCAATGCTCAGAGAATAATGCTTATGACAAGCAACGGAACTTTCAAAGCTTTGCCGTTTGTTGAAATAACTTGTCCTGAGGAAAATATGTTAAACCCAGTCTCAAAGCTGGTATTCTAAACCAATGTTTTCCCAAGTGGAGTAACTTACTTAGCTTCCATCATCAATAGTAATTGGTACTTTTCCGCTGAAACAACTTGCCGGCTTGAAAATAATGTGGAGAATTACGTACTTACCATAGTAAGAGTGGATAAACATGTTTTCAGTATGCACTTTTGCACTGATGTCATGCCAAAATGAATGGAAAAGGGTTAGTTTATCCCATTATAGAGCGCGTTTGTTTCTAATAAGTTGAAGCTACTATGGGGCGTTTTTTTTTAGTACCCTCTCAACAAAGTTCCTAACTCCAGATGAGTACTCGTTTATTATTAAAACAGAAACTATGATGAATTTTGACAACTCTCTAGCGAAAAAACCCATTTATCTCTTATGTCAGTAGCTGTTCGTTTGCAGTTATTGAGTCTGGGTTAGATTCATACTTTAGGATGTATCTTGGTAGAATGGCTTTTATTGGGGCAGCCCAAACAATGAACGAAACAATACTGCTCTGTAGGATTTCACACAGAGAAATAAACCGGCGATTGACCTCCATTTGCGAAGGTGTGATATTAATGTAGTGAGCCTCGTTAGGTTCTACTCATTTCACTTTCCAGTTTCTCTTTCATGAGTGTTTTCGGTGTCTCACTGCACATGAGAAAACCCCCGACCCTTCCATATTTTTTGACCAAAAATTGTGAAATTCTTTATGAAAAATAATACACTGATGTATCCTAAAAGCGATGGTACTATTGATATTTTCGAAAAAGTGTAGTTGGAGGCAAAATTGGTGATGAAATGGGCAAAAATGCCCCATTAAAGCCTAATTGCCTGGGTTCAGTAGCAGCCTTTCCTCAACTGTACTACTACTACTATTGGGACCAAATCAAAGAGCATCGAGAAAGGACAGCTTTTGTGGGCCATCTAATTCAAACAATGACAGCTGACATTCTCAATCTAAATGGAATAAAGATTCGCACAGTAGCGTCTTGAATTGGGAACAGAGAAACCGAGGAGGACATACTACAGGCGAGGAGAAGGAAATAGCATCTTAGATCATCTTTGAACACGATATATTCTACAGCAAACACATATAGAATACACATAGAGATCAAATCAAATTGAAGACTAATGAACCTGTGAAGACATAGGCGTAGTGAACTAGGAACCACTGACAACAGAACAATACCGTAGACCCCACCATCAGGTCTCAATGTTAAGGATATCCTAAGGGTGAACCCGGTATGTTACTCGTTATAGCCTCAAACAAAGTATCTTATTTTGAATTTATTGTAGACTAAACAAGTTATAATTTGAATCCACCATTTTTCGTTAAAAAAAATTTTTTAAAATTGTTTTTTCCGTTAACCAGCTGTCATCCCCCTACGAACGACAGCCCTCAAAAGTCGAAACTTGTGCGAGCTAAGGATTAACGAGGTTTTACCTTTTAACGTGCGATTTCTAGCATGATGGATAGTTCATTTATTCATCTTTGAGATCACAATAGTGGTATCAGACAAGTCATCAAATACAATTTGTATAAAAAAATACTAGGAACATTCAAATCCCCAAAAAAATATTAACTGTCATTTCGTATCAAGGGATAAATATTCCTTTACACTATAAAAACTCCCATGGAAAATATTTAGAATATAGTTTTCTGCATTCACGTCTATTATTATGCAAATATAATGATGCAGTTTGTGCTAATGTATGCTGAGATATCATTGATAAATAACAGAAAGATCAAAGGTCCGAATATAGAACCCCGGGGGAACTACTAGATTAATATCATAAAAGTCTGAGGACTCATTGTTAAGTTTCACATATATTTACATATTTTCAAGATATGACATTATTCAGCATAGAAAGTTATCCATGAATCCCAGATCATATTTTTCATTAGATAATGTGATTCAGGGTATCAAATGCTTCTTTCTATATTCATGCAAAAAGCAAAACTTTATTGAACTATATTCAATGGAAAAAGAAGCTCTTTATTGCACTAGTGCAATAAAGTTTTTATTGCACTCATCTGTAATTCTACTTCAATGTGCTGTCATCATGATAAACATAAGCGTTCAAACCCACTACGTATTTAGCAGATATTCTGTGAGATTGGCTATACGTTTTAAACAGCTACATGTTTTATATTATTTTGTATCAATGTTAGCAGTCAGAGTTGAACAAACAATGCCTTCCCGAGAATAACTCCATAATCAAAACCGATCCGCAATGTTCTAAACCGTCTTCCTGCATAGAGCAAACTGTCTGTAATATGACCACACCTCGTGATAACATACGCGCTCATGGCTACTATGATTTTGATTTTTATAATGCAACTATGGTTATATAAACGTCAGTCAAAATTTAATTCTGACTATTACAGAACTGAAAGTTTTAAAATGAGTAATATTAATGGAAAACTAGATGATGGTGATGAAATCGATGGTAATAATTATTTATTTAAATTGCGTATTTCATTTTCCTTCACCTAGTGTCGCACTTGAATAAATAATTTTTTACTTTTTACATGAACGTAGAAAAAATGTTGTATGCAACTCGTGCAAAAAATGGATATTGCACCCAACGTCGAGTGCAAACTTACTTTTTGCACTTCTTGCATAAATAACTATTGATAAACCGAAGAAAAGCGCTTCAACGTATCAACCATATTTGAATAGATTACAGGAGACACTCTATGTCGATTTACCTCATCAAAAGCCATTATGGTGATTTGTGATGATTTAAAACTTTGAAATGAATGACATCATTTTATTGCACACAATTTTTTCAGTTAATTTGCTCCATACTGGTAATACAGTAATGGGTTAATAATAATCGATGATAGTTGTATCTTTGCTTTTGAATACTGGGGTACATAACAGTTCCAATTTTTATTTCATTTTGGATATCATAAAATTTCAAGTATTATCTGTTTGATTGAAAGGCTGAACAACTCCATACGTTATTCAGTTTTTCTTCGCTATTGGGTCAGTCAAATCGATCTTGTGAAACTAGTATAAAGATGCTCCACAGTAATGAAGAATATAATTACAATTAAATATGAATTCAACATCAAATAATATTGATCCGTAATGTTTGCATTCAAAATTCTGATACAAAACCTTTCCATCGTAACCATTATGACATTATTGCCCGCCACCTGTTACTGGATATATCTCATCAGCAAAAGCTGAAATACCATACGGCAAATAATAAAACGAATCGAACCCTCCCTAACCCAATTAATTATATCCACAAATAATTGATGTTCCTCGACGCAGACATTTGTTAGTCATAATTGATAGAACTCTCTGCTATAATGGAAGTATTGTTTGTGGAAATTTGGCGAATGGGAGAATCCATTTTGCCGTTTGGCTTTGTGCAGTAAATATCTGGAACTATTCGTAGATATATCAAGTAAGACAGCCGAATTACCGAATAGCTACTTCAATGAGACCTGAAAAACAGTTCACCAAGAACGATAGTAGATGGAGAATTTTGAATACTAGTGGAATATTATCTCAATGAAACGAAGTGCAGTTGAGACCAAAATGAAAATATTCAACTGTTCATATCAATCCATTGCTTTTTATCTTAACGTATTCCGTTACATCAACATATTCTGTCTTCGTTTAAAGAGCTGCGAAACAGTACAGAATCTACGTTTGTGCGAATTATACAGGATGTTGCGGCAGACTGTGCCGTAATTTTATCAGATGATCCGGGTTCTGAAACTGATCGGTTCTGTACTTATGGTATCACAGGTTAAAAGGTGAGTGCTTCTTCTTCTCAAGCTCGAACAAGTCTCACTAAGACTTGCTGAGAGTTGTTCGTAAGAGTGCAGCTGGTTGATGGAAAGAATAAATTTGAACCTAATGCACTCCTCCTGTATTGCCACATGCTGCGATCATCAATCGTGAATTTGAATAAAGTCGATGGCAGATGAAAGAGATCCATAAACACACATAGGAAAACTAAGACTCTTGTGAGCAGGTAGAAAGGGGTGTGGATGGAATCTATCCGGCATTTTCACAAATGGCATAGTGGACGATTTGATAACAAACCTCTGCAAAATCTTCTAAGCCTGCGTGGCATGGAGATATATACCAACTGCATGGCGAAAAGTGAAGGTGATCTTCCTGCCCAAAGTGGGTAGAGTGACAGACCTGACACCAAAGTCATAGACCCATCAGTCTGACATCATTTCTTCAAAATACTTTGGAGATACTTCTACATAGATACATCAGAGACGAAATACTGAAAGCTGTAAATACGCATACCAACCCAGAAAATCAATAGACTCCGCGTTGGATGACCTAAACAGACTAATTTCAAAGTCAATAGAAGACAAAGAAATAGCTATGACAACGTTCCTGGACATAGAAGGTCCATTCAAAAACGCCACCACAGACGCACTAGTGAATGCACAAACCAGAAGAGGCTTTCCATCAAGCCTATGCAGATGAATAAGGGCCAGCCTAGAGAGAAGGATGATCATATCCACTTTAGGAGAGGAAACGATCATTGCGGAAGCAGGCGGAGGCTGCCCACAAGAAGGAGTCCTGTGGGCCCTGTAGGCAACTCTCGTCCAAAAAGGCTTGGATATGCGGACGATCTATCGATAGTCGTCGGACGCCGGTTTACTTGGATAATATCAGAAAGAACACAAAGGGCCCCAAAAATAGTAGACAATTATTGCAAAAAAAAACAGCTATCAGTCAATGCTAAAAAACATATTGTCGTATTTACGAAAAACCGAGCACTGCAAAGCCTGAAACTACTAGTGATAGAGGGAACTGTAATTTCATTGGCCAAAGAAGCGAAGTACCTAGGAGTAGTCTTCGATGAAAGACTTACATGAAAAGCCCACAAAACAAAAATCGCCAAAAAAGCATTCAAAGCACTCGGCTGTATGGCAAGAATTGTGGACTCAATCCCAAGACGACCATATCGCTTTACATAAGGGTAATCAGGATATAATATGGGTCATTGACGTGGTGGCCAAAGACTTTTCAGTCGGGAATCATAAGGCTGTTAACTGGTATGCAATAACAAGCGTGTACCAGTGCCACAGGGGCCATGAAAACCACCACGGCCGCGATTGAAGTCATCCTGAACCTACCAACACTGCATATTTACATACAGGGGGAAGCAAGAGCTGTCACCTACAGACTCATGCAAAGGTCTTCACCCATCATCAAACTCCATGGGACAAAATAGGCTCTAGGAAGAGCTAAGAGCCGACCCTACCACAGGAATGCCCAGCGATGCCACGGTAACCAAATACAACTTCAATAAAAAATACGAAGTCAATATACTAGAGAGTGATCACTGGGAGAGCACCCATCAGTGCAGCATCAATCTGGTACACATAGACGGCTCGAATACTGAAGAAGGAGCCGGTATATACGGGCAAAAACCAAGGATAATGATTCCAATGAGCCTGTCAAGTGACACCACAGTATTTCAAGCGGAAGTAGTAGCAAAACACTTCTGTATCGGAGAAATACATGGACAAGATAGCCTAGGCCAGTCCGTTGTCATATTCTCCGACAGCCAGGCAACACTGAAAGCACTGAACGCCACCCAAGTGAACGCCAAACTTGTGTGGGACTGTGCATGTGCCCTGAATGAACTGGCAAACCGCAAGAAAGTGACTCTGGCATGGGCTCCAGGACACAAGGGATCCCAAGGGAATGAAAAAGCCGACGAATTGGCCAGACAAGGCTCGTCAATGGCATTCTACGGCTCGGAACCCTTCTGCAACATAGCAAAAGCAACAGTTAGGACAGTCGGCCATTGGGTGGAAAAACAGGCCCAATGCCGGTGGGAACAATCCCCAGGACATAGGCAGGTGAATAGGTTTCTCAGACGCTCACGGCAAGCACAGAAAGTAAAAGCGATAGTGGGCATGCTTACAGGACACTGTAAACTCAATAAGCATAGGAAAAACATATGTCTATCATAAGAAACCACCTGCAGGTTTTGCCAAATAGAAGAAGAAACCTCTATCCATATCCTATGCGAATGCGAAGGAATGCAAGGATAAGGTTTTCACGGGAGGGGACGGAATAACCAGAGGCAGAAAGCAATATTTGAAGGCCACTGTCAGGGATCTTGAACATACTTAAAAGGATGAAGCTCGCGCAAGTCATCTAAAGATCAAGGAAGCCACAATAGATCTGCAAATGTCGCAGTAGAAATAGGCCGGAGGCCGCCCTTTTACATATCTATCCAGGAGGTCAATAGATGTTATTGAAAATGTACCTTAACCAGATACGGTAATCAGCGCATAGAAATATGTGGGAATGAATACAATCTCCGGGATGGAATCCCCAGTCATCGGAGATTATCCGCGATTTGTAAGTCACTCGAGCTAGCGAAACATCAGGAAGAAATTCCAAAAAACGACGGCATTCAAACTGGAGTGAAAATAGTGACACTAAACTTTGGAAGCGAAAGCCCCAACCATGTTATGATGAAAGTTGTTCAATTTTTCACAGATCGAAAAATTTCACTGGGACAACTTCACTTCAATGAGTCAGTTGATTTATTTAATAAAATAACTTGTCTTATTACTGCACATGGATCGAACAAGATTTTTCTGTATTGTATAATAACTTGACAAAGTCGCTGATGAAGCAAACATACAAGATCCATAAAAAATTAAAGAAATATCATGAAGAGGCAGATTATGTGGAGTTGTGCATTACTAGAAGACAGGTAAAACGGTCAATAAAATAAAACTTTGCGGATTAGTAACGCAAAATCGTAGATGATATGACACATAATAAAGATTTTGGTCTTTCGTATAAAACCAAAAAAGAATCGAAAACAATTCCAAGATTTGTAGAATATCAACACTTTTTCTAGTGACAGTGAGGAATGAGCTTTCTCACAATATTTTTCATTTATTTTCAAACCTGCAGATACCCCTCATTTTGTTACTAGACCAGACCCACCCCCTTCTGCATTACTATGAATAATATCACACTAGATCAGATCATCGAACAAATCAGGAAACTTGATGTACACAAGGGTGCTGGACCTGATAAAATAAAACCAGTTTTTCTAAAGAACATTTGTAATTTAATAGCACTTCCACTACTCATAATTTTCAACAAATGTCTTTCTTATTGGCCAATATCATTGCTTTAAACTCCGGGAAATATATTAGAGGCCATTATAACGTTCGAATTGTTTATGAAACCAGGCATCTCAAAAATGACAGTCATCAGCAAGTATATTGACTCAAACGAAATTAGGAGGAAAGTAACTACTTATTACAAAAATAATTATTGTGCGAATGAAAGAAGGGTAGCTGCATTCCAACACGTAACAAAAAGTAAGACTCAATTTATTATTATTTATATTTTTCTAAACTAGGTAAAGTACTAAATTAATCAAATTTGATTATACAGATGAAAAAGAGTGAGTATTTGAAAATGGTATTTTTCTGTAAATGACTCAACATAAACGCAATATTACTGTTTATTTTTTATTTGCGTTTATAGTAGCATCGATAACTATGATCATCAGCCACCATGTATTCTGGGCGGGTAGGCTGTGTTATTACTAACTTCATACACCACCTCAGGAGCAGCCCTATTGATTTGAAATATTATCAATATTGAAAGAAACTAAAATTATGGAAGTGGCCACTATGAAAATCAGACATTAGACAGAAAAATGGATTTTGCAAATTTAGACATATAAAACTAATTTTCTAATTTATTATTAAAACGTCTACACAAGAAAATTCAACACTTTACTTCGAGGACTGATTATACAAAAATTATATTACTTACTAACAATCTATGTTTGACTGGCTTGTACTTCTTTTTTGTAATGTTATGAGTGCAATAAATTATTATTATTTTTATTATATATATATTTATTGTGCAGGAGATGGTGCTGGGTGCAGAGTGTAAACTCCAGTTTGGAGGAATCCACTTTCGCCCAAGCACGCTTGTGGTAGACTGTGTCACCCAAGAGACGGCAGACTGGCTGAGGGCAAATGCCCCCAGTCTGAGCAACTGGAGGGGTACAGAGCTGATGGCGTGCGTGGGAGAGGACATCCCAAGGGCGCACGCCATCACTGTGTTCTTTCCCAGGAGCTCGAACTTTGAAACGGAGAAGTTGCTAGCCCTGGTAAGTACACAAAACATGGGGCTTCACACCCAGTTGTGGAAAGTACTGGGAAGTAAGAAAGAAGGCAACGGCCAGTTACTAAACATTGGCATTGACGACGAGTCCTGCGAGGCCATCAGGAAAATGGGATACACCATTTTCTTCAGGTTCGGGAAAATCCCCGTTCATGGCCTCCGCAAGGACTCAAGCAAGAAGAAGGAGGAAGAAGAGGCGGGCAAGACACCGGACCCTGGGGCTGTAGAAGACCCAGCAGGCGAAACAGAATCGACTGGGAGCGTGGACCAGGACACCACGGTGACTCCCAGCGAAGAAGAGCAAATGCTGCTGGATGATGAGGAGGCAAGCACTCCAACTCACGTGTAGCAATGGCTACCCACGTCAAGGTTGCCCAGGTGAACGCTCATCACGCTAAGGGGGCATCTGCCGCCTTATCGAGGGTGTTCGCCGGGACAAACTTGGGAGTTGTGTTGATCCAAGAACCTTGGGTCAACAGGGGGCAGATCAGAGGACTGCCGAACAAAGAAGGTATGGTGATCTGGGATGTCAGAAGTGACAACCCCAGAGCTTGCATACTGATCAGAAATAATATTAATTATATTTGTCTTTCAGAATTCATGACGAGGGACTTAGTGCCGGTTCGGGCCAAGATCCGCACAAGGCACTCACTCCTCGACATAGTAATAGCCTCAGGATACTTCGCTGGAGATGGGCAAACACCACCAGAAGAAGTACAGAGGCTATCCGACTACTGCAGTAGGAGCAATCTACCCCTCCTGCTGGGCTGCGACGCCAACGCGCACAACACCATCTGGGGCAGCACGGACACCAATCAAAGAGGTGAGCAATTGCTAGAATTCATACTCGCGGCTAACCTAAATGTACTCAATGTGGGATGTGTCCCCACCTTTGTAACTAGGGCTAGGCAAGAAGTATTAGATTTAACGCTCGGCAGCCCGAGCATCAGTAGAATGGTAAGGAACTGGAGGGTCTCAGAAGAACCCTCTCTTTCAGACCATAGAATCATTATGTTCAACGTGGAAGGGCTTGAGACACAAACAACCTTCACCAGAAACCCTAGAAACACAGATTGGGAAAAATACACCACCAATCTAAAATGTAACCTAGAACAGATCAAGTTCAACGGCAACAGTCACGTCGAATTTGAGCAGACCCTAGAGGCGGTAAACGGGGCAATTATGGATGCATACGAATCCAGTTGCCCCATAAAAGAAAAGAAATCCCACAGTGGAACCATTTGGTGGAACGAACACCTGTCAAATCTGAGATCCGAAGTCCGCTGGCTATTTAACAAAGCCAAGCGGGGCGGAGATTGGCAGGGATACACCGAAAGGCTGACAAAATATAATAAAGAAATAAGGAAAGCCAAGAGGAACAGCTTCAGGAGCTTTTGTGAGACAATCACATCAAGCCCTGCAGCATCCAGGTTATACAAAACCATGGCGAGGGGCAGAGAGCAAGGACCTATGTCACTCAGAAGAACAGATGGTAGCTATACAGAGGATGAAGAGCAACGAGCTCTCCTCTTACTGGAGACGCACTTTCCAGGCAGCATACCATTTGAATCCGACAGATCACTGGAAGAACTAGGCAGAGCCAAACGAGAAGACTGGGAAGTAGCAAAGACCATATGCACTCCCCAAAGAGTGAAATGGGCAATTGAATCCTTCCAACCATTCAAGTCACCAGGAGTTGACGGTATATTTCCGGCTCTTCTACAAAAAGGGCAAACGGAACTACTGCCGTACATCATTAAAGCAGCCAGATTTAGTCTGGCACTCGGGTACATACCGAACAACTGGAGAAGAGCACGGGTAACCTTCATTCCCAAAGTGGGAAAGAAGGACCCTACCCTCCCGAAGTCATTCAGACCAATCTGTCTCTCATCCTTCTTACTGAAGACAGTGGAGAAGACGGTAGACAACTACATCAGAACTGAGATACTGGAGAGAGTGCCATTGCACTCCGGGCAGCATGCATATAGGGCGGGCAGATCAACGGAAACCGCTCTGTACGTGCTTACCGAAAGCATCCAGAGATCACTTGAGCACAAAGAAATGGCCATTTGCGCCTTCTTAGACATAGAGGGGGCATTCGACAACACCTCTCATGAAGCAATAAAGAGGGCCCTAATGAACAAGGGAGTGGACAGAACCACATCCAGATGGATGTGCCAAATGCTGGCCACAAGAACAGCTGAAACGAAAGTGGGTGAGAGCAGCTTTCGGATCAGCACAAACAGGGGGTGCCCACAAGGAGGGGTACTATCACCTCTGATGTGGAGTCTCGTAGTAGACGAACTACTCGGAACACTGACCGGGAGCGGAGTCACTTGCCTTGGATATGCGGACGACATAGTCATCATGGCCAAAGGCAAATTCGAAGGAACCCTCTGCGATCTCATAGAAAGAGAGCTAGAGACAACCAGAAGATGGTGCCTCTCTGTGGGGCTGAGAATTAACTCATCAAAAACCACAGTAGTACCATTCACTAGAAGAACAAAGGTTCAGCACCTAAGGACTGTTCGCCTCGACGGAGCAGACTTAGAATGGCAGCAAGAGGTGAAGTATCTAGGACTTACTCTAGACTCAAAACTACTCTGGAACAGACACGTAGAAAAGATCGCTAATAAGGCAAAATCATCACTGATGGTGTGCAGGAACATTGCAGGAAAAACATGGGGATGTAACCCATCAGTACTGCGATGGATGTACACCATGATAGTGAGACCTATGATCACCTACGGGGCAGTAGCATGGCAAGGCAGAACCGAACTCGCCACAACAAAGAAGATCTTGGAAAAAGTGCAAAGACTAGCATGTCTTTGTATAACAGGAGCAATGAGGTCGACTCCAACAGCAGCAATAGAGGTCATTCTGGACCTCACTCCTCTCCACATAATGGTGAAGAGAACTGCTTGGGAGGCAAACCTCAGGTTGGCTAAAGTTGGACTCATAGGGACAGCACACGGCGCGAGGGGCTTAACCCCTACCAACTGTGCACACCTTGCCGACCTCCCAACTGACGAAATTACCAAGAAATTTAGTTTCGAGAAACTTTTTCGAACGGAACTAAACACCAAGCGAGAATGGAACATAGAATCGATTCGAGCACTGGGGAAGAATACCTTAACATGGTATACGGACGGGTCCAAAACTCCCGAAGGAACTGGAGCAGGGGTCTTTGGGCCTCGCACCAAATACTCTGAACCCATGGGCCAGTTCCCCAGCATTTTCCAAGCGGAAATTCACGCCATAGAAAGGTGCATTCAGTTCAACCTCAATAGGAAATACCGGAACCAGGAAATCGTGATCCTCTCCGATAGTCAAGCAGCCATCAAAGCGTTGAGCTCCTGCAACATCAACTCGAAGATGGTTTGGGAATGCCTAGACAAACTTAATGATCTGGGCAGGAACAATAAGGTGACCCTCCTCTGGGTGCCAGGGCACGCCGGAGTAGAGGGCAACGAACAAGCAGATACCCTGGCACGGAAAGGCGCAGCAACGCCACTGATCGGGCCAGAACCATTCTGCGGACTTGGAAAATATTACTTCCGAGAAGAACTCAATAAAGCTGAAGAAGCAATGAGAGCAACATACTGGCTAAGACTTCCAGGGCTGAGGCAGGCCAAAGATCTCCTCGAAAATTTCAACCGAGCAAGATCAAAGACACTGATTAACCTCAGCAAAATTAGTCTAAAGACAATCACGGGATTTCTAACGGGGCATTGCAGACTCAAAGAACACCTGAGGAAGCTAGGCTTAGAGGAGGACAGCACCTGCAGATTATGTGGGGAACACCCAGAAACACCCCACCATATATTGATGGAGTGTTACGCTGTACATCGCAAAAGATTGAATATACTGGGATCACACCAGCTGACCGTGGGAGAAATACCACGAGCAGACCCCCTCAAAATCCTAAAATTCCTGAAGGAATTGGGACTTGAAGGGCTGCTGTAAACAAGAACATCTTGTGACAGCAGAAGAAGATGGGGCACAATAGATCTAATCAGGTCGCAGCGCATCAATCACCATCCATACTCACCAATACCAATCTGATGTGATATTAGTACTTTAGTGAAAATATATTCGTTTTTTTTTGTATTTTGACAGAATTGACCAGAAGTTAATTATTTACCATAACATTGTAATTGATAGAGAGATTATTTGGTGGATTAATAACGTTGCATATCGCCTTGTGTTTTTCTTTGCGTTGTAATCATGTAAATTTATATAATTGTTACCACGATGACATGATTTCATTAACGGTCTTTTATGAGATAACTCACTAAGGTATACCCAAAAAAAATTAAAAACTACAAAATGTTCGAAGTTCTCTAGTCGAAACAAATGTGTATTTCTTATATAAACAGAAACTAGAAATATTGAATACATTCAACGCTCACACCATATACATCAAAATGAACGTCAAAACCACGAACAAAGTTCCTCACTGCAAGTAATATTTCTTTTTATCGCACATTAATTTTGACTGGTATTTATATGTAGGTACAGTGGCGCATATTCATACCGACTGATTCATAATTCACGGCTGATAAAATGTTGATGGAAAGCCCTGAGGTCATAAAAAGGAAAATCCCACGTCCAAAAATCTGCACTCTGAAAATATGGGAACGGTAACTTAAATTTTAATTCGATGACTTTGAAATATCCATTCCAAGTCGGTACAAGTCGTAAGTCACTCGGCGACGTTGTTTTCTTCGCTGGCACCCACAAACTTCCGGGACATTTTATCATTTATTTTCGTGCATTTTGGAGCATCGCATTCATACCGAACTGTTTGAAACGTTATTTAGATGAAGTTAGGAACACCCAGCAAACATTTCGATGCGGCTGTCGCTTAGTGTCTAATGATAACCTTGTTTTCTCCCAGAGTTTGAAGGAGAAACATTACAACGGATTGAGTGGAGAAAATACCAACTTTGGTCTAATTTCAACAATTTTTTTTATTATTTGGTGGGACCGGTTTCGGCTTTTATATTATTATCAGAGTAACTATAGTCGTATAGGTTCTTAATACGTACATATAGTACATATAATTAAAGTTAATGCTACTTCAGGTCAATGTAATTAATTTAGGTACGTGGATAAATTAGCGAAACAAACATGGCTGATACCTGAAAATTTTATAGAGGTCATAAGCTTAGAAGTGGAGAGCGACTCAAGTATCACTGGTCATTGAGGGATTTTAAATTTCTCTCCATAACTTCATTATATAATTTTTTTTCATTTATGTCTAACCTGAAGTTGTAATTAGTAATCAACGATAATAATATCAACATCTCAACAGCAAAACCAGTGTAATTTATACTTATTTTCCCATCTTTGATGTTCACTGAACTCTCAGTGGGATCTTCCAGATAAAAGAAATATCAAAATATACAGCTCCAAGTGTCGCTAAACATTCTACATTAACAGCAAAATCGATAATTAAATAATATATAAGAAAGAGTTGAAGATCTTCATTTAGGGCTAACTTGGGAAAAAAATTGTCGATGTGTTAATGTGAAATATTCAAAAAATATTTATATTATCAAATTTTTTGCTAGTATTTTGAGCTAAGTTAAATTTTTTATACTTATTCTCTGATTGAATTGACTGTTTTTGTTCATATACTTGATTGTACTGTAAATTTAAATTTTTTAGTTATTATACTTCCATTACTATTGAGTGATTGTTTTATATGTCAAATTAATTTGAATGTAAATTATTTCACATTTATTTCAAAAGATTGTGTTATACACTTATCGATGCATCCGATATTTATTTATTATCAACTGTTCTTTATATGAATTGAATAATTATCTTTCATATTACTTTTCGTAGGTTGTTTTTCCCAGGTTAGTGTGGAAAGTCTGAAGACTTGACAGAACGATTTTTTGCGGCTGGATAAAATTAAATACTGGATAATCTGACGAACTTGCAGGGCAACGATCACTGAGCTCAAACTAGAAATGGGTCCAAAAAGAACAACGAAACAAATGAAAGAGCCACACAAAGACATGAAAAACTATTCGCACCAGAAACATACGAAAGAAACATCCCACCAGCTGTTTTCATCAGTAATAATATAGAATAGGGGGTACCCTTCTCTCTAAGCGTTTCCACCACGTGGAAAAATAAAAGCAAACATCTGTCAGAAAACAACTACTTCCCTGGCTAATACCACGACGGATATTGCACTACATCTGACAGATATTTATGCAACGTTCTTCCAAGAAGACCCAATTGCAAGTGCTCGTCTTGTAATTGAACAGAAGATTATCCTTCATTTGGCTGGGAATGACCAACTGCAGAGATGCATGTTTCGAGGTTTATTTCCTCTCATCAGTGACAGGGTAGGTCGGACAATATTACAATTGTCCTGTCCCTGCCAAATGAATGATTTAAAAAAAATGTTTTAAAATTGTTTTTTTCCGTTAACCCCCTACGAACGACAGCCCTCAGAAGTCGAAAATTGTGCGAGCTGAGGATTATCGAGGTCTTACCTTTTATGCGATTCCTGCTTATTAATATTTCCTCATGGATGACACTACGACCTCAACAAAGTTGATCGCATCGCCATCCGCACGGGAAATCAAGAACAAGACAAAACACTTCCAAGTAGCACAGACTCCGGGAAAAGTAAACTGTATGCTTAGAGAGAAGGGTACCCCGTATTCTTTCACATTGTTGATACCTCTCTGGCACAATATATATTCGAATTATTACAGTTTACTCTTCCCGGAGTCTGTTCTACTTGGGAGTGTTTCGTCTTGTTCTTGATTTCCCGATTTTCCGTGCGGATGGCGCTGCGATCAACTTTATTGTGGGTCGTAGTATCATCCGTGGGAAAATATCAGTTAAACAGTTTATTATTCATTTGGCAGGAACAGGACAATTATAATGTTGTCCGACCTACTCTGTCACTGATGAGAGGCAATAAATCTCGAAACATGCATGTTTGCAGGTGGTCATTCCCAGCCAAATGAAGGATAATCTTCTGTTTAATTACAAGACAAGCACTTGGAATTGGGTTTTCTTGAAAGAACTTTGCACAAATAACTGTCAGATGTAGTTCAATGTCAGTCATGGTATTAGCCAGAGAAGTAGTTGTTTTCTGACAGATGTTCGCCTTTATTTTTCCACTTGGTGGGAATGGTTAGAGAGAATGGTACCCCGTATTCTTTCACATTGTTGATAACTCTCTGGCACAATATATTCGAACTTCGTTCGAATTATTACTATCAAAAAAGTGCTGAAAAATGGTTTCAGATGAAACTGTGCAACTGTATATTAAAGGAATTCCGTTCAGGAAACCTTCCGCTGAGATAATCACGAATAACACATCCCTTTGTTTTTATCGAATAGCAATTCGGAATGAAAGTGTTCCATTGTATCTCTGAAATATGGTGAACACAATTTAAATATTTGCTGACACGAAGTTACTTTTTGCAGTGTTATGAGTTACAGATTAGTTTATATTGAAACTACCATCGCACGAATGAAGTATCTTTATATTTTGAGATGAAAATTCCATCCAAAAAAGTAAGTGCTTCATCACTCATCGTCAGGAACTCGATTATCTAATAGCTTCAATTATATATAATTGTCCGAAATTGAATATTTTATGTTATGCCATAGATGCATATTTTTCATTCCAATGTATTTATATTTTTAATTATTTATTATTAACTAACAAAATAACTTTTTGATCGGAAGAGAAAACATTTGCACATAGGAAAGAGTATTTTTACGGTTGACGAATGTCGTAATAAATGCGAGTGTCAAAATAGTCAGTAAATGTAAATTGTTTTCTATGTTTTCTGCGACCAGTCAAAGTAAAAGAAGGAATTTCATTGATATTCTAAAAAGTAATCTTGGAACATATTATGAAAATTTAAAGAACACAGAAAGAACACAGAAAGAACACAGAAATGTCAAATATAAAGGTAAAAAAAGAGGATATTCGGGTACCCATGTCAATTTGTAGATATACATTTCTCAGATAACTCTTCGAAATAAACACGTAAGACGTTTTTTGAAAATTGGTGCGTTTTCAGAAAAGTTGGTGAATTCATTTTTGTTGAGCAAAAAGTTAAAAATGTGCTAGGTGAACAGTAAGTATGACTTGTCAAAATTAATTGAAATTTTTTGGACTTTCATTACCTGAAAAAGAAAAGAAAAAGGAACCGTGGTTTCAAGTCACGACGTTACTATTGTAGGGTATCTACAATCGTTTTTAAGTGATTCTCACCAGGCGGAAATTTAGAGAACAACTACTTCCCCTCACGAACATTGAATTAAATCTGATATCTATTCAAATGCCTCTTCATTTCCCGATGTGGTAATGACACAAAGAGAATTTATAGTTGTTAATTCTACGAAAGTGCCGCCTAAACCGGGTCCATACCGGATGTTTCTGTTTTGTCAATCAATAAATTTCAAATCTGTCAAATGATCAAGACAATATCTTGATATTGGTAGAATATTGCCATGCCTAGCGTTTCTGATAGTAACAAAACTTGTATCTTAAAAAATAAAATCTCTCTAATAAACATAACAGAGATTTATGAAAAAAAAAATGTGAAAAGTGGATGATTAAAACACGGGTGTGAATGTTGGCGGAACGAGCGTTATAAATAAGGGATGTACCTTCATTTGATGATTCAGTAGTCCACGCGATGATAATGAAACTCAAATACAAAAAAAATATATTTTTCTAAAAACGTGAACAGGATATTCATAAAATTAAACGTGGAATCATCTGCGGCTGAAAGACAAACTGTAGTCGCCATTTTCCATCGTTCATGATGACTTTTTGGAAAGTTCTCATGTTGAAAAAGGAAATATTCACAATTGAAATTGAAAAAATAACCTAACTGTCTTTTCACAATATTCATCAGATACAGTTTAACGTCCAACTTGGCACTAGCCGGGGAAGTAGTTGTTTTCTGTGGGACAAATTCATCACTTAAATCGAATGTTTTTTCCATAAAAAAAATTATTGTTTCAAATTTTAATTGAGATTGTTTTCTTTTTCAACAAAAAAGTTACAATGCAATAATGAATTCGGTCTAAGTTAAGCCTTTTGTCAAATATGATTATTGAATAATGCAAAGAAATTTCATGAATACATTTCAGATTCATGAACTTCTTTGATGGTTACATACATTCGATTATAAAATATCAAGCTAGTTCGATCTGGCTTGTGTCAAACTGCTCGATTCCTGAATAAAAAGTCAGGCAAAAATAAAATCAAGATGAACCTTATAATTTCTGAACTATATCCACAGAAATTTGAGGAGTGTATCATGTTATTTCAAAAATTCCTCTGTAAACTATCTTGAAGCTATGTACTTCCCATTCTACATGAGAAGTCCCTTTGCAGCATAGCAATTAATAACCATGTTAGACGCCTGAAATACCCTTGAAGCTAGAACGATAAATCTTAATTAAAATACATAGAGTAGCGCCACAATACATGTCAGTCTAAAATTAAGTAGGATATCATCTTTAAACCACCTCGGCAGAGGTTATATTTTGTATACTGCTACGTATAGCCTCCAAATCAACTGCTACGACTCCCTGTAGGTTCAAAATAGTGATATGCCCAAGAATAATACATTTTCCATGAATGTGAGGAACAACAACCGTATTTTCACAAGCGTATTGAATATTCAAAATAACGGGATTCAACAGGAACATTATTATTTTCAACATCACAATGCATGATTCTGAATACCACATTTAATTCACAAAGGTACGAACTTAATTAAAAAAAAAAACCTATTTTTATACTAGTATATAAACAGTGCGTACTTTCTTTCATATTTCGATACCCCCAACGAACAAAGCCGTAACTAAAATTATAGCTATTTTTAGTTATAGGTGTAGGCGTATTCAGCTTAAAAAGCTGATGCTGACGATAAAAAAGCCGTCTCTCTAGACCAATTAGTTACGAAGAAATCTACTTGAAAAAAGTTGTATTTTGACTTGAATATTGAAAAAAAAAAATCAGTATTTCGGCTCTCCTGAAATATGATGAAAAATGAGTTACGTCTTTGTTCGTTGGGAGTGTCGATTTGTGCCAAAATTTGCAGAAAATACTCTCAAATTCTCGATATATATTCTTCAAAAATTGATAATTGAAGGTTTTCCAGGGTATCCATTTAAAATCGATACAATTGTCTTGATTTTTCACACAGAAGGCACCATCTGTTGGATTACTCATAAATACTCGTTGGCAGTTTGGGTTCAGAAACAATTGCTCAACAGTAAAAAACTTGTGTGGGACATTGTTGACAGCTTTGAAGTGGTGTGCATACTGTGGAAAATTTATGTGATCTCAGTAAGGCTTTCGACTTTGTCTCACACAAACTACTACTTGAGAAACTGAATTTCTATTGAATACGTATGGTCCGTGATGGTCATGACGGTAGAGCGCTTGTCTCTTAACCTAAGGGGCATGGGTTCGATTCCCAGCATGGTCATCGGTCTCGTGCATGGCATCACACGTTAAAAGGTAAGGGCTGCGTCTTCTCTAGCTCGGACAAGTCTTTCGAAGACTTTTGAGGGTTGTACTCTTGAGGGTGTGCAGCTGGTTGACGGAAATAACAATATTTTTTTTACAATACGCGGTGTTGCATTGGAATTCTTTAAATTATACCTTTTCCACAGAAAACAAACAGGAGTCCATTTCTCAGAAGTAGAGATAGTTTATTGTGGAGTACCCCAGAGATCCATCCTAAGGCCATTATTATTTATAATAAATGTAAACTTTATCTTCCACTACCTCAGTCTACTGAAATGCTGATGACTCGATGAACTGTCTACACAATCCGAGGCCAAAGCAGAAACCTGATTCAGCTCAAACTAACAATATAACTTTTTTCACAAATAGTCATGCTGCGAAAGACCATGAGGTTAAACTCTTTGGCTTTACGATCGGCAATCAATTGAAATGGGGTGAACATATTGAACGGTTATGCAGTAAATTTTCATCTCAGATATACCTCTTGGGTAAATTCAATCAACAAGTTTACCAGTACTCAAAACTGCCTATTTTGGATTGTTTCATTCTAACCTCGGTTATGGAGTAGCCTGGAGAAAATAAATTATTCACCAACCGTTAAGACTTCGTTAATCTGTTCTTCAATTCAAGTTGGACCACACGCTATGTCCAAACATTATCGATAGTATGTACTCCAAGTGGACATTGAAAGCAGATATACAAAATCTCGATGGTTGGGTAATAATCACTTATTTTCTTCCGGTACTGGGCTCGAGGATTATTAACATTGTAGAACCTGTGATATTTGTAATGAAGAAGAAGAATTTATCTTAACCTTACTTTTATGTCATATGTCAGTCAGTCAGTTGTTACTCATAAGTCATAACTCATGCATCGTTAAATAAAGATAATTAAAAGTATTTCGTCATTGTGAGTTTATTTTAATGGACCAAAGTGCAAGGCGCACATAAGGTAATAGCATATATTACAAATTGGCGACAAGTAGTGAAATTTTGCCCACGCTGCCGAACCAAGATTTTTTTTGTGTACCAGCACATGGATGGTGTTAGGTTAAGTACCTACTTTTTCATTTATGATGGCAGAAGCAGTGATTGTTAGAGGTCAAATAGGGACTCTGCCTGAATACAAAACGCACATTGATTGGTGCACATACTAAGAAATATTGGATCAATATTTTTTGGCGAACTACATTGAGAACGACAGGAAGGTCGCAGTAATAATCACAGCCATTGGGGACGAGGTCTATGACGTTCTGAAGGGGCTCTACGACCCTGTTCTTCCTAAAGATAAGTCGTACACAGAGTTATGCAAACTATTGGAAGAACAGTGCACCAAAAAGGTATCGGTATTTAGAGAGAGATTAGAATTTTATGGCATAGCATTCTAGCAGATACGAGAGAGAAAGGAAACTCGATGAAAGGACCACGAAGAAGCCAGGAAGATCTGGAGCTGAGTGCAACAGCTGTGGCAGAGGAAACCACAACTTCAGAACTTGCAAGTACAGGAAGTACGCTTGCAAAAAGTGTAAAAAGGTTGGACACCTAGCGAAGGTATGTGTAAATACAAATTTTGTGGAACCATCAAATGGTGAGGAGACGGGCGTTATCAGTCCTAACGATTTAGATTTTATCGACATGTATTTTGCAACTGTAAATCGGTATGTCAAGCCAATTAATGTAGAAATGATAATCGAAGGTAAACCTTTACTAATGGAATTAGACTCGGGGCCTGGAATATCTGTTAACTGTAAACTAAATGTCACTAAGGTGAGATTAAAAACATATGATGGTAATATCATAACACCAGTAGGTGAAATTTTGGCCAAGGCTCAGTATGGAAGGCATTTCAGTCCACTGCCGATTCATTATTATTAAAAACGGTTCAACACCATTATTGGGTAGAGACTTGATGAAAGTTTTTAAATTTCATATAAAAGGTGAAGGTGATAATATTAATAAAATTCATTCAGTATGTAATTTGGAATTTCTACTTGAGAAATATAAAGATTTATTTAATGATACCTTGGTCTATAAAATGGAAAAAATTGAACTTAAGGTTGATCCAAATTGTAAACTTATTTATTGCAAACCACGGCCTGTGCCATTTTATTTTAAGGAAGCTTCAAACAAGGAACTTGTTGGGTTGGAGAAAAGAGGAGTAATCGAGCTTGTAGATACTGCCGAATGGGCTACTTCGTTGGTACCGGTGGTAAAGAACGATGGTAAGATTAGAGTCTGCGCCGATTACAAGGTAACTGTAAATAAAGCTATCCAAGATTTCAAGCATCCTCTTGAACATTTTACAAAATCAGATTTCGCAAATGCTTTTAATCAGTTAGAGTTAAAAGAGGATACCAAAAAATTGTTATGTTGGAGCACCCATCGTGAAATTTATAAACCAAATAGATTACCTTATGGTACTACTAAACCAGCTTGCAGCATATTTCAAAACATTGTTGAGAAGGTTTTGTTAGACATTCCAGGAGTTATCAAATTCCTAGATGATATTGTCGTGACAGGTAAAAACCGGGAAGAACATTTAAAAAATCTAGATCTAGTTTTGGACAAACTTTTTAAAATGGGATTTAAACTGAACTTAAAAAAATGTAAGTTTTTTGAAACCAAAAATAATATTTAGGTCACATTATGAACAAACATGGTTTACACAAAGACCCTGATAAACTTAAAGCGGTGATGGACTGCCAGCGACATACTTTTGTCTGCAAAAGGTTGAATAGTAGTTTCTATGCTATACTTCAACTCAAAAATATTCTAGATGAAAAATCTCTCCTGGATGTATATTATGCAATGATCCATTCAATATTGATATATAATATAATTTTATGGAGTGGTAGTAGTGATATCAAAAGAGTATTTATTGCCCAGAAAAGAATAATTCGCCTACTATTCAACCTGAAGAGAACAGACTCCTGCAAACCTTATTTCAGAAAATATAGAATTCTAACTGTTCCGAGTATCTTTATTTACAGCCTAATCGTTTATATAAAAAAAATTAAATGAATTTGGAAACTAATGCTCAGTCGCATAAATATCCAACAAGAAAAGGAAATTTGCTGAAAATAGAAAAACACAAAACAAAACTTTTCGAAAAGTCGCCAATATATATGGGATCTAAATTATACAATTGCCTTCCAGCTGAGTTGAAATTAAGTTCAAATTTGAATACTTTCAAAAATAAAGTTGAAAACTTTATATCCTCTGAAGGATTTTATTCAAGAGATGAATTTTTTGATTATATTGAGACGAAAAGTTTCTATGGGTAAACTTTTATATATATTCATAAATGTTTGTATGATATGTATGTTTGTATAATATGTGTGTGCATGTTTATATATATATATATATATACTGAGGAATTGTGGGTTGAGGAACTGTATTTATAGTAGACGTGGCTGTAATGGCCGTGTGCAATGTATTGGCGCGAGGTGAACTATGGGCGGGAACTGAGTTGGCGCTAGATGAGCTGTGTGCGGGAACTTGGTTGGCGCTTAGTGAGCTGTGTGCGGGAACTGGGTTGGTGGGAAATGAGTTGATGCGTGTAATGAGAGGCTTACAGGTATTGGGAAGTCTACGTCCCCCCAAATATCCGACCGCGGAAACCTATCTGAACATGTAAGTGTTATATACTATTGAATATTTTTCATTAAATTTTAATTTTATTTGTGCAAACATGTATTTCCATGATTTTAATGTGTTTTGACATGACCTATATCATTGTAATGATCTACTGGTTGAAATAAATATTGTATATTGTGTTGTATTGTATACTAATATATCAGAGATTAGGGCTTATGATGGATTAATAAATTATTATGGTCGTTTTGCTCCAAATCTATCTGCGGTTATGGAACCGTTATATAAATTGCTGAGAAATGAGACAGATTTCGAGTGGACTTCTGACTGTGAGAAGGCTTTCTTGACATCAAGACAGCTTATATGTTCAGATTATTACACATTTTGATCCTGATGTCACCTTAAAATTGGTTTGTGATGCGTCTCAAGCAGGATTAGGATCAGTGTTGATGCATGTTTATAGTGACGGTACTGAAAAACCAATCAGTTTTACTTCACGAGTTTTAAATAAACATGAGGAAAAATATTCTGTTATTCATAAAGAAGCGTTAGCCATATACTGGGGTGTAAAAAAATGTTACCAGTATTTAATGGGTAAGCATTTTATCCTATGCTCAGACCATAAACCCCTTATCGCGCTCTTTGGCGAATATAAGGGTATACCACAAATAGCTGCGGGAAGATTACAAAGGTGGGCTTTATTTCTGAGCGGATTTGATTATACCTTCAAACATATCAAGGGCTCAGATAATGGAGCAGATGGTCTTTCACGCATTCCATTGAAGATTACCGAAGATTCAGAATCTGAATTAGATTACTTCAATTTTTTAGCTGAGGTTAATATTCCTGTAAGCTCTTCGGATATTAAAAAGGAAATTCGCGCTGATATAACACTTAGTACGGTTTATAGATATGTTAGGGATGGATGGCCAACAGATGTCCCTAATGAATAAAAACCGTTTTCTCGAAGGTCTTTAGAACTAAGTATTGACAATGACATTTTAATGTGGGGCTACAGAGTTGCTATACCTCTGAAGTTTCGAGAGCAAATGTTGAGAGAGGTACATGGAGCTCATAATGGGATCGTTCGAATGAAATCATTAGCTCGACAATTCCTTTGTTGGCCAGGGTTAGATTTTGATATAGAAAACTTTGTAAAAAAGTGCGATGCATGCCAAAAAAATGCAACAAACCCTCCAAAGGCTTCACTAATTAAGTTTGAGGATGGTAAACATGTGTTCGACCGGATACATATTTGGACCATATCATGGTAAAACATACTTAATAATTATTGATGCTTACTCCAAGTGGCCTGAAATCTGTACAACTGGAGAAATACTGGAGAAATACTCCCATATACCTTTTTCTTTGAGCCAGCCACCACCGAGGAAATTAAATCAATAGTACGCAACCTGAAGAATACAATGTCAACAGGTCCAGATGATGTGGTAGTGAAAGTTTTAAAAGAAGTCTGTGAAAGTGTAGCTGATCCGTTAACTTCTCTCATAAATATATGCATTGTGAAGGGTGAATTCCCAGATGTCCTAAAACTGAGTAAAGTTATCACTGTGTATAAAAGTGGAGGCAAATCAGAAATTGACAATTGTAGACCTATCAGTCTCCTGAGTATTTTCTCAAAAATACTTGAGAGACTCATATATAACAGACTCGTGAAATTCTTGAACAAACATAATATATTAGCAGAATCTCAACACGGATTCAGGGCAGACAGATCCACTGAAACTGCCACCACTCTCTTTACAGACTTTTTACATAAAGGGATTGATGATAGAAAATATGTTGCGGGAATCTTTTTTGACTTGTCGAAAGCATTCGACTCTTTTGATAAAGACTTCATGGCCTCAAAAATGTATAATATGGGTATTAGGGGGAATGTTCTGGAATTAATTACATCATTTTTATCTAACAGAAAAATATTTGTAACCTTGAATGGGGCAGAATCGGATCAATTTACAATAAATACTGGAGTGGCCCAAGGCTCAATTCTAGGTCCACTCATTTTTCTCCTTTTTCTTAACGATCTTCCATTGAATATCAGTAATCGATTTCACCTCATCAATTTTGCTGATGATACAACTCTGGGTATAGTCGAGTCTACCATGGAAGATATGACTAATGGCATTGAACAGGCAATAGAAGAAATGACAACCTACTGCAACTCAAATAAACTTATATTAAATTCTCGAAAGACCAAAATCATTTTCTTCAACAAAAACAAGTTAGCCAACGAATTTCCCCATATGCACCACTCCACAAAGTTCCTAGGTGTGACGATTGATAGATCACTTTCGTGGTCTGACCATATCGAGTTAACATCAAAAAAACTCTCTAAGTCATTCTTTGCCATCACTCAATTGAGATACGAGCTTCACGAATCTATCTTAATTCAGGTATACTATGCAATTGTCTACTCTGCCATATCATTCCATATCATTCTTTGGGGAAATGCAAGCGAGGTCAACAGAATATTTGTAGCCCAGAAGCGAATTATTAGATTGATGTTCAATATGAAGCCACGTGACTCATGCAGAGATACATGCAAAACCAAAAAAATACTGACTGTTTCCTGCATTTTTATTTTAAAGTGTTGCTTACTTATCAGAAAAAATTCGCAAAAAATAATACCCATCATCAATACAAAACAAGAACTGGGAATAATTTACTGACCAGTGTTCACACAACAACCTTATTTGAAAAATCACCTTCTTATGCGAGCACTAAAATATACAACAAGATTCCTAATTATATTAAAACTTGCCGTACTATCAATACATTTAAAAAAAAAACTGAAATATTTGCTTTACTCGAAAGCTTATTATTCATTATCAGAATATTTTGATGATACTCATATTATGAATTTGATGGCCAAAATGTACGTTTTATACTTCATTCTTATAATTTTTTCTTTTATTACTCTTATACATATTCTTATACTTATTTCAATGTATTACTCAATTATCCATAGGTATATTTTAATTTTTTTTTATTTTTGATAACAGTCTATATATTTGTGCCTATGTATATGTATATACATATGTGTGTATATATCCTTAGAATATTTGTTTTTATATCTTCTATACTGGTTTTAAACGCTAGATTTTAACTCTTGGACCTATCCAACACCATGTATGTGGTTTTTATGGATTAATAAAGTTCTATTCCATTCTATTCTATTCTATTCTATTCTATTCTATTCTATCTACGAGATGTCCAAAATTGATTCTAACAATACAATAGATAAATTAAGATAATGCTTTGCGAGGTACGGTTTACCAAACACCATTATCTCAGATAATGGTTCCCAGTTTGTTTCGCAAGATTTCAAAATATTTTGTAAAAATAATGGAATTTTACACATTACAAGTGCTCCTTACCATCCATTTACCAACGGTGCGGCCAAAAATTCGGTGAAATCTTTCAAATATGCTATAAATAAAATGTTAAGCGAAAGAAATTCGATTAAAATATGAACACTCTTATAAGCAAATTTCTGTTTTCATATCGCAATACACCACATTGCACTACCAATCAAACTCCATCAAAGCTAATGTTTGGTAGAAAAACGTTTTAATTTTCTAACAAGTTCCCATGTTCTTAAGGCCAGGGAAAGACAGATTAAATTCCATAGAGGCACCCGTGTTTTGCAGTTAGAGGTGGGAGAGGTAGTTTATGTGAAAGATTACCGCACCATTAAACGTAGTTGGACCAAAGCAGTAATTAGTGATAAAATTGGCTCGCAACACCATTTTTGTTCACCTATCAATAATAAAGATCTTGTGTGGAAGAGGCACTTGGATCAAATTCTTAAAACTGGTCAATTTTATGAACATGAAGATTTTGAGCCACCTTCTTCACAAAATCTTGAAAAGTCAATTGAGTATCCTGTTGTAAATGAGCGATCGATACCAGAAACTTCTGGTGGTAAAGTTCCGAATGTCATAATACCATCAGAAAATTCTGAAAATCCACCAAGTGTTACTGTGGAGAGTAGTGCTTCAAATTCAAATGATGAGACTGTTTTAAGTAAAACTAAGATTCCTTTAAATGCAAATGTTACTCCTAAAATTAGAGATAGGTCTTCTAATGAGGCTGTTTCAAAATAAATTGAAATTCCTTCGAATACAAATGTTACTACTGAAATTAGAGAAGGGTCTTCTAATTCGAATAACGAAACTGTGTCAACTGAAATTAGAGTTCCTTCTAATACGACTGTTACTCCTAGAATCAGAGAAAGACCTCGTAGGCAGATCGTCTGAATTTTTAATTTTCAGTATTGTGTTATCAGCTAGGCGTGGAGGGATGTGATATTTGTAAAAAAGAAGAAGAATTGATCTTAACCATACTTTCATGTCATATGTCAGTCAGTCAGTTGTTACTCATAAGTCATAACTCATGCATCGTTAAATAAAGATAATTAAAAGTATTTCCTCATTGTGAGTTTATTTTAATGAATCAAAGTGGGAGGCGCACATAAGGTAATAGCATATATTACAGAACCGACCCTTAATCGTTTACAAAAAAGAGCAATTAGGCTCATGTGTAATGCAATCTACAGAAAGTCATGTCGTCCCTTATTCAAAGCTTTCCCCTGCCTCTACATTTACCGAGATTTATAATATTTCTTCCTTCCAAAAACATACAGACAACTATGAATATTCTAAAAGGAATGGAAACATGTTGATACAACCAAAATACCAGTATCAGCAAGAAAGTCCGTGGATGTCAAGTTGTATAAGCTACCTCAATTTATAAGAGCTCTGGGCTAAATCAGTTTAAACATAACATTAAAGATTTCTTCAGTTATCAAGTATATGAAAACGCCTATCAACTTTCCTGTGCGACTATTAATGTTTTTTTGCATACTGTTTATTAAATTTCTGTATCTACAATTGAATGAATGTATGACCTGCCACAAATGTACTCTTCGTATATGATGAAGTCAAATGAATAATTGATTGATATGGGGATGGGCGAAATAGAAATTGAGGAAGTTTATATAGCCATTTGCTTGAAGTTTAGATTTTGAAAAATATTCGATATCTTATACAATTTCGAGATATTTCTATACACCTGAAAAATTGCTGAAGATTTATATCGAATTGAGATTTCTAATGGCTTTGGACACCCAAATAAAAATAGACGAAAGTTCTTAATTTTTCCATCCTTGTTGCCAGGAGCGCGCTCTGTGATTGGTTACCATAATGGCGGGGAGTTTGAATGACATGACAGCTACAGTTGAAAATGACATTTAAACTCCCTGAACTTATAGTAACCAATCACAGAGTACATTCCCTGGCAACAAGGACGGAAAAATTAAGAACTTTCGTCTCTTTTTATTAGGGTGTCCAAAGCCATTAGAAATCTCTATTCCCAAAAAGGCAAATATGGCCCTCCTTATTTTTATAGAACTAATACAATTATATCCTATTTTGACGTTGCAGATGTGTCCATTAATAAAACCAACCTACCTACCTACTTGGGGACTGTAAGCGTAATTGATAATATAAATATATTTTTATCCGATGATTTTCTTGCCTGTTACGTCGTCACCTATATGATCCTACACAAAAAAATATGTGAATATGATATGAAGTTGAAAAGGAAAGCAGACTTAATTATATAACGAATATCTGATTTCAAACTTGAGTATTCTCCCATTCCTCTTTATTGTCGGATAGTAGAATGTTGATTCAATTATGGGATGTAACCTGAGAGACTTCAGTCTACTGAAGCATTTGTAGTGTCGAATTTTCCATTTGGATAATCAACATTTTAGCACCGTACCTCCTACCGCTTCTGAGTTACTGAATTATTAGAAGGGTCCTACGAAATTAGGGACCAATTATCTACTGAATCAGGAATTCTCTGCAACTGACACAGGTTAATTCGTTCAATAATCAAACTGAACGAGACAACTCCAGAATTTATTGAGGGGAATCCTTAACCCAAAAGTAATCGTTCACAAGCACGTAGTTTTGATCACGTTATTGCCTGCATATAGACTTTCAGAGGAATCATTGAATAGTATAATTTCACAGAAGGAACGACGAACATGAGTTATCAATGTAAACGAAAATATTGTGGGTTTGATTTTATGGAAGTAAAACACGAACTATTGAAAAGAATGAGAATATTTTATTTTTCTACTGGATTATCGGCAATTCAGTGGAACATTAAAGATAAATGGACATAAAATACCACACGACCTCCGAATGTCATTATGGATACAAAAATTCGAACAGAGTTTGAAAAGTGTGCAGAAGAGTATATTTATCGAATAAATAAAACCATTGGCTTCGACAAAGTCGACACTCTCCACCAATTTCCTCAAAGTGGAAAATATAAGGCAAATATCTGACAGAAAATAACTACGTTCCCATAAATGTTTGATTACAATCAGTACTTGCAATGTCAGATGTAATTGCAAAAATGTTAGATGTAATTCAATATTCGCAAGGGAAAGTAGTTGTTTTTCGTTAGATATTTGCCTCATATTTCACACTTGATGGAGAGAGGAGGTCCTCAGTTTTGTTTCACTTTCTCGGTATATATTACATGATGTTGGATTATATTGGGGGCTTATGCTACAAGCCTCTACTCCGCCTCCTTTTCAAATCTACTGTGCATGCCCTCGAGTTATTTGTCTAGCACAGTCATCATTACAACAGTAAGTAACATACTATAGGCTAGTTTTAAAATATCTCACGTATACAGGCCGTTTCTTTTATCATGTGGTAACATTGCTATATTCTAAACCGTAATAGATACAAAGACGATTAAATGGGAAAAAATGTAACTATTGTGGTGAGCAGTACGCTGGTCAGAGAAAATCTACGGGGACTCTCGCCCTTCCCGACTTATACAGGGTAAACTAAAAATGCTGTTGTCACTGATGATGCTAGTTATTTTATATGAAACGTTATAAAAATGTCAAGTGTGATATATCACTGAATTGTGATTTTATCGCTCTATCAATATTTGTGATGAAATAGACAGGTCCGTATTTGAAAAAATAATTGATGATGGCGGTGTTGACACGAAACGTTTGATTAAAAATTTATCGTTACGTAGTTCTAGTACATTTTGAATACAATAAAACTTTCCTTTTTAATTTTTTTATATTTTCTGAAATAACAATTCTTTTCGTAAAAAACCGAAAACAGCATTTTCAGTTTTCCCTGTATAAGTTGGGAAGGACGAGAATCCCCTTAAATTTTCTATGACCAATTTACTGCTCACCACAATAGTTACCTTTTTTCCTATTTAATCGTCTTTGTATCTATTACGGTTTAGAATATAGCAATGTTACCACATGATAAAAGAAACGGCCTGTATAAGTGGTAGGTGGACCAGTGGCTAAGGTATCTAGTAGTGGAACTTCTGGCTCGTATCAGACAGACGTTCGGGGCTCCGGTACGCGAGAATCTTTTTTCCCAAGTATATGGGTCTCATTAGGTGGCCACAGGTATCAATTGTGATGTGAGTTGCCTAGATGTAAATCCCGACGACTGGTGCGTACTAACCACCCGGGGTGGTGCTCTGGTTTTTCGGGTTTTCCTACAGCTGAAAAGTGAATACACCACCAAAAACATCAGTAAGCCGAAAGTTTATAAAAATAGATTTACCGCTGGAGGGGCTGCATATGAAACAGTACACAGACGAGGATTGTGTCCGCCCACGCTATGACCTCTACGCTGTCTCCAACTACACTAGCACCACAAACAGCGGCCATTACGCGGCCCACTGCCGTCATCTATTTTTCAACCACTGGCATGAGTTCAATGATTCTCAAGTGTCACCCTTATCTATGAACTCCATCGCGACTGAAAAAGCATAGGTCCTCTTCTACATGATTTTATTATATTGTATTTATACCACATAGATTCTAAAAATCAGTTCAAAAAACTCTGATAAAAACACCATTACCAAATAATAATTTGTACTTTTGATCAACAACTAAATTTCCCAAACGTCATCCATGTTCAAGAACATATGAGTACTTACCGACTGTCGCGTCCCGCTATTATTGTTATGTTTTTATTGTTTTTTTTTATAAACTATTATTTATTCACGATCAGACTGAATACCTTTATATTTCATTTTCATTTATTAATTATTAACAACCGCTCATTTTCTCCGGTACACCCTGTACCATATTCTTTTATTTTCAACCAAAAAAAACCCATAGCCAGATCGAGCCAATACGTCGAACAGAACAACGACGAAATCATCGACACAAGCCATACAAGTCGTGTTATCATAGCGAAACCTTTTTGCGTGTGAACACTGTGAACATAAAAAAAGTGAATTGAAGATCAGCTCTTCCACCTACAATCTACAACAGTCGGCCGACTAAGGACTCCCCGAAGACGGACAGCACATGAGGTAAGATCTGGGCTCGGTTCATTTTAGTGATCATAATTTCATTCATTCCTTATACAGTGCATCTCTCTCTCTATAGCTCATCTCAAGTTATCAACCCTTGAATCATTCAAGGGCGTAACACCTCATAAATTGGTCCTTCGATCCGCGATTGACGCAAAAAAAACATCAATTTCAATTCAATAATTCAATGCTATTTTTCATTTTAAATGTATCCATTAGTCGATTCCTTATCAGTAGTTTCTTTGGACAAAAAGTATTCAGTCTGTTTCTGTAAACAACGTGAGAACCTGCGCAGTGTTACCTTTTATTTCATTCTCTCTAGAGCACTGTCGCGTAAACATCAACATCTAGCCGTCGCCGTCGTAGCGATTGCCAGAATCTTACCATCGCGTCGTACTGGCTTACCGTTCAGTCATCTATAATTATTTATCGTTGTCGTGAGGAGTACGATTGTGTTGGGTGATATTTTAAAGTTTTCATTTATTTTTGGAATAAATAATCTGCAATGCCTCTTTCCGAAACAGACAAAGCGAAACTCAAGAAGTTCAGAGCATATAGGCAAACAGAAATCAAACGTCTCAATGAACTTCACGACGCGGCGTTAGCTGCCGAGGTAGACACAAATTCAAAATTACTTTTCAACGTTCGATGCGAGAATATCGATCTGATCAGTCAAGAATTTTCGAAAAATCACAATTCCATCATTGGCATGATTTCTGGAGAAGGTGATGAAACTTTTGATGCTGAGGATAATATTAGGCAGTCATTTGCTAATGCCTATTATGCAATCAGATCCATTCATTCCAAATTATGTTCTCCAGGAGTCATGTCTAATGAAATAACAGGGACGTCTTCAAACATTTCATTGCCCAAACTTCACCTACCAACTTTTAGTGGTGACATAACTGCATTTCCTTCATTTATCGATATGTTCAATGCGGTTATTCTGAATAATGATAAATTGACTGATGTGGAAAAATTTAATTACTTACTTTCTTCACTGAAGAACATTTGCCTATGAGGGCTGACAATTTCAAAATTGCATATGATTCGCTCGTTAAGCGGTTTAAAAATACCAGATTGATTGCGGCAGCTCATTGGTCAAACATCGAAGGCACTAAAATCGTGAACTCCGATGATCCCGTTGCCTTACGCAATATGTTGGATATTTTTCAGGATAATTTATCTGCGCTAAAGCAAGTACCCTTGCCCGTTGATCAGTGGGATTATATATTAGTGCAAATGCTTTTAAAAAGACTACCGTTGTCAGTCGTAACTAGGTTCGAGTTACATCATAACTCAGACAGCGTTCCTAAATATTCATTTTCTCCGGTACACCCTGTACCATATTCTTTTATTTTCAACCAAAAAAAACCCATATCCAGATCGAGCCAATACGTCGAACAGAACAACGACGAGATCATCGACACAAGCCATACAAGTTGTGTTATCATAGCGAAACCATTTTGCGTATGAACAATGTGAACATAAAAAAAGTGAATTGAAGATCAGCTCTTCCACCTACAATCTACAACAGTCGGCCGACTAAGGACTCCCCGAAGACGGACAGCACATGAGGTAAGATCTGGGCTCGGTTCATTTTAGTGATCATAATTTCATTCATTCCTTATACAGTGCATTTCTCTCTCTATAGCTCATCTCAAGATATCAACCCTTGAATCATTCAAGGGCGTAACACCCCACCGACATTTGATTTGAATTGATTTTTATTTACATTTGTCAGTTCATGTTACCATATTCTTATTATATTGATATATTTTCGTTATCTAGCTATGAACCTTTGTCTGTATTTTAATTTACCGCAAATAAACTACCATAAAATTTGCGTTTGTACTTATATGACATAATCAAGTCCACATAAGTAGAGATGGAACTGTGTCGACATTATATCTTGTGTTCGCGTCTATTAATTCATTTTTTCTACATTCATGCAAAAAGCAAACCTTTATTGAACTATATTCAGTGGAAAAAGAGCTCTTTATTGCACTAGTGCAATAAAGTTTTTATTGCACTCATCTGTCATTCTACTTCAACATGCTTTCATCATGATACACATAAACGTTCAAACCCACTACATATTTAGCAGATATTCTGTGAGATTGGCCATACGTTTCAAGCAGCTACATATTTTATATTATTTTGTATTAATGTTAGCAGTCAGAGTCAGAGTTGAACAATGCCTCCCCGAGAATAACTCCATAATCAAAACCGATCCGCTATATTCTAAACCGTCTACCTGCATAGAGCAAACTGTTTGTACTATGACCACACCTCGTGATAATATACGCGCTCATGGCTACTATGATTTTGATTTTTATATAACTCTGGTTATATAAACGTCAGTCAAAATTTAATTCTGTCAATTGCAGAACTGAAAGTTTTAAAATAAGTAATATTAATGGAAAACTAGATGATGGTGATGAAATCGATAGTAATAATTATTTATTTGGATTGATTCGTATTTCATTTTGCTTTTGCATGAACGTAGAAAAATTGTTGGATGCAACTCGTTCAAGAAATGTTTATTGCACTCACTTTTTGCACTTGTTGCATAAATAACTATAAAATAAATTTGCACAGTAGAACATGATGCCAAACATTTTTTCAAGATCTGACAGAATTCACCAACTTCATACAATAATTTTCGAATTCGATAATTCTTGTGATTTTACTTGATAAACAGGTTATCCAACTCTCCTCTGCAAAAACATTTCCTATCTTCGTGGAAACTTAGCTTCATGAACACCGAAGTAAAAACCGAATCCGGATTAGAAATATCTGAAAGCGATATTTTCAACACGTTGATTGTAGATTCTGAAAAACCAACAAAGCGTGCCCGGAATACGAGTAGGTAATTGTATTTTTGTTGGTCACTGGGGCTGATCCGCTCTGTGATCCATAACTCAACTTCAATTAAGATGAATGTGTTGTTGAACAAAGCAAAGCAAGATAAAACAGAATCGGTAACACGATAAAAGTGTATAACAGAGAACTGTAATCTGCGAGAGAGGATATAAGTTTTCGCACTTTTGAATGCGTGATTCGAAAAGGACCAACGTTCAGGTATAAATCTCTCAATTATGCAAAGTGATCTACCAAAAACGAAACAAGGGTATTCGAAATAATCCTAGATATGTCCACTTTATTTCTAGGGTTGACAAGAATACGTGTCTTTTTTATTTATAATTGTCTCGTTTTGGTGGATACCTGGACATTGAACATATTTTTTTTAATGATGTAAAGAAGAAAACATGGGAAATTGGCTCTTGATCAAATTGGCTTGAATTTTATCATGATGTAGTAGCTTGGGTCGTAAAAATAATGTTTAAATTTAAATGGTATTGTTTCTGAGATATGAGCGGTCAAAGTTCATAAAAACGTCGTAGTTGGGTGGTATTAACAGAAAAAAACTGTTTTGTTGGACGAAATAAAACAAATTCAAGATAATAATGTATTTATCGAAACTCGTTAACATGTCCAATTATACAATTTTTCGGATTTGTTTTGAAGTTTACGGTATTACGATATTGGGTTTGTTACTATCGATTGAACAAAACTCTAGGGGACCTTTTGATGAATGGAATTCTATTACACAACTTCTCAAAATAATTTGTTTGATACTGTATATACAACTTAAACTAGACTTAACGACAAGATTGAACTCAACAATAGGCACAAACTTAAGATCGAATAACGAATAACGAATTCAAACGCACAAACTCAGTAATAATTATTGATATTTATATTGTTACAGTACCTACTATTCAAAATAAGTGGTTAATTTTATGTACAACAATCTTTAAAAAAACAATAAATAATTTCCTTTATTTTTTTACATTTTTGCAGATAACATTCACCAATTATTTTGAACAGGACCGTAACAAGTCTAGTTTGGGTTATTTATAGTATCAAACAATTATTGATTCCAAAAAGTTTTGTAATGGAATTCAATGTAGAGAAAAATTTACTGGTTTTGTTAAATCGATAGTAACAACACCACATGTAATACCGTAAACTTCAAATTTGGAAATATCTTAGGATCGCAGCATATAAAGTTGTCAAAAATTCCATAGATAATAGCCAATATTTTCAAAAAAGTATGATTAAAATTGGGTCCAAATTAATCAAATAGCTTTTGAGATATTCAGTAAGAATGACCTAAAAAAATATTTAAAGCACCCTGTATCTAAATGAAAGTTAATATTGAACAACTGAATTCATTTTAAAAGTACTTTATCGTCTGTTCAATCAACAGTACCAACGAATACTTTTTTTTGGAGTCAATACCGATCTGACAATTGTTTTCATTATAGAGGTATTTATTTTCCAAAATTAAAAAAATTCATATTTCAAACAGATAGACTAATCAAGAAACGAAATACGTTTTTATAGACTAGAATAGACTGAAACTATGATGTCTTGCCAGAATATGACTTGTTTTCAATTCCACCTAACTACGAAGTTTTTACACAGCTCATATCTCAGAAACGACACAAAAAATCATTTAAACTTACACATTCTTCTTGCGACCCATGTTACTGAAACATAATACAATTTTAGCCAGTTTGACCGAGATCAAATTTCCCGTATGTTTTCGTGCGGGGTCCTTTGTCATCCTCGTTAATTTATTTAAAATTAAACCAGATTTGAGAACAAATTTATATGAAATGTCAGAGAATACCGATAACCTGTGCACATACAAAGTTTATAACTACGTATTTATTACATAATTACTACATTTTCATTAAGCCAACTTGGCCACTTGTTATACATGGAATGTGTTCACGCAAGTTCAGTACTTCACTCCATATAGATACATTAACTCATTTAGAACTCAGCTGAGTTTTAACTATAACTAATTACTGTTAATGAAAACGAGGAGTTTTGCAAGCGCGAGAGACTTGCCATGTGCTTATCGTACGGATGGGGTTTGTTTTTGACTGACCAATGACTGACGCTACATTAGTCAGTTTTATCTGTACAAGTTCCTAATTCATTCTTTCTATTTGATGAACAGGTTTCAAATGTTGGTGAAAATGTAGTAAACTTTAGTCTGATCCACATTGAGAAGTCAGTTAACGTGACATACGTCAATGCAATTCAAATGGGACATTTCACGCCAATGTTGCCTACATCGCTCACAGATCCGGCTGAGTAATAAAGTTTGTTCCTTTACCTTTTGGTTTAACAAGTTGATTCGTTGAAACGTTTCAGAAAATAACTTTCGTTTTTAAGGAATATTCAAAATGTACATAGCTTGTATATGATTGGTATGATTGTTCAAACAATAAATGAGGGCACTACTATCATTGTGAACTCAACCCCATTGAACTGAGGTGGAGTGAAGATAAACGTTTTATGGTTTCTCATAACACCATTTTCGAATCGGACAAGGTGACAGAATAATACACGTTTATGAAAAAAAGTATAAATATAATTATAATACAACAATCATGGAATAAAATACAATGAACATTCAATACGTCTTGAACATAACATTTGGGCTATGATCAACTAGCAAAGTTGTTTTAATTTAATAGCAAAATGATTTTGATGCAAATGTAAATGATGAATAATGGTTTTCAATCCAAAGGAACTAATAAAACGCTATCGTATCTGTAATATTTCAAAGGAATCAAAATGAAACAATTTATTCAATTTCCTATATATTACTGAATCCGTTTACAGCAGCGATCGTTGAGGTGCATTATAAAAAAGTGCCAGTTTTTGCAGACAGACTATAAATACAGAGTGATACATTACAGTATCATAGTTTTTTGAACGGATGGTCTATTGAAGTAGTTGTGTTACTTTATTTTATGTATATACCATATAGGGAAAATTTCAATTCTTCCATAAACAAAACAACGAATTTGTCAAGAATGGGATATATGCATTTAACTAGAAGGTGCACACTTTTCGAGAAGGATACACACAATATTTAACTCTCATCAGTGATGAGAGGCAACACCTCGAAACATACATGTCTGCACGTAGTTCAATGTCCGTCGTGGTATTAGCCAGAAAAGTAGTTGTTTTCTGACAGATGTTTGCCTCATTTGTCCACTAGGTGGAAACGTGAGGAGAGACAGGGTAATTCGACTTTGTCGAGTTTATTCTTTCATTATCGTGATAATCTCCAGCACATATTTTCAAACTTTGTTCCAATTAATACACTTCATTTTTTGGTTATATTTTGGTAATCCTACTATAACAAAAATATCTCCCATGAATATGGTGCATTTTACGTTGAAATAAATCTACAAATTATGTAACTCAGTAGTAGACACTATTTCGATTTTAGAAAAATTGAAAGTGTTACAAAATTTTTCTCTTTAGAATTTAAATGTTTCCAATCATTCGATTTACCATTTTGGTTGTACGGAGGTTATAATACATAGCTTCGAATCTGCAAGTTATCATTTGTAGGGAATATTCACTAAAAATTTTGGAGAAAACAAAATAGCGGTAGGCTTATAGTTCCTACAGACAAATCGGTTGTCAAAATATTTGTTATGCCGACAGTGTAATATAGGTAAAGCTACAGGAAGTATAGAGCTGATATGGAAAACCCCTTTAAGCTCTTACTATGGCTTCATAAGATTTTTTAATAGTTATTGATGCGTGAATTGTTGTTATATCCGTCAAACCGGCTGCACCCCTACGTGCCACCCTCATAAGTCAGAGACTTGTGCGAGCGAAAAAATCATTTCTGCAATGATTAACTAATTTCTGTTATTGTGTGAAAGTTACTAAAATATAAGGGAATAAAACAAAACTTTGTTTCATGATTTTTGAATACTGCTTTTTTTGGAGCAGCTGAATTATCTCTGAGTGTATATTTTTTTTCAAAAACTGAATACACCTTCTTTGGAACAACCAATTGCAACGTTTTTTCGGTACTATCGAATAAAACATATTTAGAAACATATAATCAACATTTTGACTTTTGTTGAATAAGCGTTCTTTTCAATTCACTTTCCTCATATAGGCAATAAAAGAATCTGTAGATAATGTAGTAGAAGCTATGAGCCATAACGTCCGATTATTAAGCCTCAAAAGGCACAATGACACATATTAGTGTTTATCCTTCCCGAATATAACGCACCTGTTCGTTGTGGCGCAAATTCAAGAATACCCTGTTTGATTTATGCTTTGCATGATTTACGTGGAACTTCCTCAAATTGTTCCATGTAAACGATACTGTTAGTTCTAAATATGTTCACAATCAGTAACACTACTACCGTCTAGCCTACCTGCGTACCGCCCTGCTATTTATGAGGCATTTCTGATGTTTGAACTCCGGCAATAGTGTTATCCTATCTTGTATAACTGACTTCTCAATGAGGATCCGACTATAGTTATATTCATGACGATGTCGCAAAATATATTTTTATGCACTAGCGGGCGGTAAAGTACACTTTACCGCCCGGTTCGCCGGACGTAAAGTGGCACTTTACCGCCCGTGGGCGCATCATGGCCCGCGGGCGGTAAAGTAGACGATATACTAAAATTGTCCATATATACCTTCGCACATCATTTCACGGAAGACCTACCACGAAACAATGAATTCAGTTCAATAAAGAAATACTAATTTAACAACATTTATTCATAATCTACATTTTTGCTCCATAACCCTGAAAATTAGAATTTTATATTAACTATGCAATTGTTACAATTTTGAATATTGAGGGTGGGATATTCACTTTTCTCTTAAAAATAATTATTCCCTTTTGAAACATCCTCACCACTCATTTTATAGATGTGGATGGTAGGTCCAAATAATTATTATTTGGTATCGGTCCATCACCATCGCCGGCAATTTTTTGGCAATATTCAATTTATTTGAAATCGATTGTTCAATGTAGCTCTCTGCTACTGTAGTTGATTTCCAACCAGCGTGTCTTTTGATATTGGTGATACTTTCCCCAGCATCAGCTGAAGAACGCCTGAAACAATGACCCGTATATTCTTCTGGGCCTGGTAGCTTCAAACATGCTGCAATTTTTCTTGGAATTTGACCTAGGATTTTCTTCCTAACAACTTGTTTTGTACATTTGTTGTTCTTATAGAATATAAAAAACGCCCATGTTCAGTATTTGCGGGACGTAAACTAGCATATCTTCTTTAAATATCCAAATAATTAGCTGACTGGTTTTCAGTACTGCAGATGGTGAATGTTCGTTGTATTTTAGTTTTTGACTCTCGAATTGTAATCAATAAAGCATAAGTTAGGTCTTGAATGTCATCAAGCTTGAGATTTGTTAATTCTTCTCTACGACAAGCACCATGTACCCCAAATATTAATGCAACCTATAAAAGAATCAATAAGTATTTTAATTACTTAATAAATATAGGTAGGTATAACATACCTTCATCATCAGATATACATTATCTGGAGCTTCTTTAAGAAAAAGTTCGATTTCATCCCTATTCAATATTTTGGATTTCTTCGGCTTATATCCATCATTCTTCCGTTTCAAAAACGCTATCAATTTTGGAAATTTGCTTATGTTTATATATACAAATTCAAAGTAGACTTTAACATCGAATAGTATGACCACAAAGAAAATGGTTTTCGATTCTTGGACTTCTCAAAAAAATATCCCAGTAATATATCTTCTGTAATCACCTTGACATTATTTTCAATGCGCCATTTTATGAACTCATTATACGTGTTTTCGAAAAGTTTCTTTGACTTTGTTGGTAGCAGTTCGAGTTTGGCACTCTCTGCCGATTCCAAAATTTCCATTGGTATGTATATATTATGTTCTTCATCTGATGATTCCATAATTTTCGTGTTGAGTTCACTCACGTACTTTTTCAGATAAACATGAAGATGACCGTTTACCTTGTTTATTGAATTTGTTGCTAGACAACAACCAGCTTGCTTAACAACGTCATAATTAGGTGGGTATATACTGGGTATTCTGTGTACAATTTGAATAAATGAATCTATTTCAGTATACAGAGATGATTATTGACACGATAATTGCGATTTAAATATATATATACAGAGTCCGCCAAAATCTTGGAACCATATGGAAAACTTTTTTATTAATAGTTTCTCAGAAAATGTCATTCTTCATAAAAGTTAGTTACCCATGCTGTTCCAAGATTTTGGTGGACACTGTACAAACCACTAGTGCATAAAATTTTGTATGTATCACGTGCGTAAAATGCGTTTATGGCCTTCGGCGTGTAATGGCCCTCGGCTAACGCCTTCGGGCCATTATCCACGCCGCAGGCCATAAACGCCTACTTTACGCCCTTGATACATAAATAACTATTAGATTTATTTAGATTATTTTTTTCACATGTCAAAATCTGACATTTTGATAGTTTCAACTAATAGCAATGCATTATTCTGGCCAATCATTCGGTATTATACTGATAAAACTGCTTCCTCTTCGATAATACCTTGATTACATTGAAACGTCAAAATTCTACCCTGAATTTTATGAAAAATGAACACAAACCGATTCAGTGCCATAACCCAAGAGAATATTGAACATTTAATACAAAATGCCACTCCACAAAACACAATTAAATCAAAAAAATGTAGATGGAATCAGTTTCAAGCACTTTGCAGAATCAGAAACTTCAGCTACAAAACTATACGACTATTCAAGAGATTGCAAAAATTCTGGATTCGGTTTGTTTTCATATGTTTGCCAAATAAACAAGTTTTCGTGGAAAAGAAAAAATTATTGATAGAATTTAAAGCACTCGTGGTATTACCTATGATATTCTTGAGGTTGCTGAGAAGTATCGCAATTTTTTGTGAAATCTTCAAGATCATTAAAAAATATAACTGAGGACATTATAGTGTCAAAAGGGCAGAAATTGTGATTTAATATTCTGCAGTTGCACACGCAAGCGAAGCAAGGGCAGCTAATAGCTAAGTGCTGCTAAAGCGTCTTTTGTATGTGTGGAAAACGAAGTGGTCGTGGTGTTGGAGCGTTTGCTTCGTGGGTTCGATCCCAACCGCCTGCCACTGAGCTGATGTGGTTCGGAATCCACTTTTAGTTAAGCTGAAGGTCCCGGATCTCTTTTGTTCGCTCAAGCTCTGCTTTTGAGGATTTTTCTCTCCGAAAACCTGGGTGATTCGTAACAAATTTACAAACAATTTTTCTTTTACAACTGCTTTTTGTCTACCAAAAAATAAAAATAGGAATATATAAAAAATACACAATTTATAACGTACATTGTATTCCACAATTTTGAAGATGTTTTTATGTTGTAAAAACCTGTCGGGTGCAGTAGAAAATTTTTACTGGACTAGTTTGGTAATAGGTAGAGAAAGAGTACTTTCTCCTCATGCGACTGTCGTTACCCGAACGAAGCCAAGACAACCACTATGTATTATTATAACCAACATTAAAGCTGAATGTTTCGTGTATTAATGTGAAAAACGGTGATTTTTGTTTCAATATCCAGTATTTATTCGAATTTAATATTACTGGAAGCAATCAAAAACAAAAACGTACAATATTCGTCTTGTACGATTTTGATAGTAAGTAGGAACCATCAGAGACGTTTTGCATATTTCTCAATAAAGAGCTTTGTATCGCTTCGAACGTTTCATCTCGTTATTTATTCGTTATATTGTATCAGAATAAAATACAATTCATTCGAGTGCCAGATGAATAATATAATGTTTCTGAACAACCTGAAATCGAATATCGAGAACTTCCACGAAGAAAAGGTAAAAAGTGTTTGATCTCTTCACAAAAAGCAATTCGATAGATTTCGTGATTGCCGATAATTAATATGTTTGAGGAATAAGATACAATCGAGGTATATAATCATCATTTCCGAGCAGACTGTTACATGAAAGAAAGAGCCATTATTGGAATTTTCAAAAAAAAAAAGTATCATGTCTGATGAGCGCCAGCCATCACTAGTGGGGAATAAGGTTACTACAAAAAAAAACGAAAGTAGGAGGAAATTTAGATAAACGAAAATTTCAAGATTCAAAGAGTTCTAGGTGAAAAAACGATACCATGTAAAAATATTATCAACTTTTGACCACACCTCCTCCAAATGATCGTTGATGAGTACCGTCGAATTACGTTTAAAACGTTTAGAACAAAATCTTTATTAATGTATAGAAGCGGACGACCATCAGTTTGAACATTAAATCAATTAAGTAGTAATAAGGCAACTGAAATAATTTGAATTTTAACATTTAAATTTTCTCAAAGTATTCAGAGGAAATGTAAAATGTAAAGAATATGGTAAATCGAATTGTAAGAGCTTTCAAAAGACATCTTCTTCGACCCCCAATGCCATTTAAAATTCATGGGGTAATTCTCCCCCTTGCTTGGGGTGGAGTCAAAAATCGAAGGATCTGAGCGTGTTTCTAAAATGTTGACGAGCTTCATGAAAATGGCTGTTTCGTTTTCGGTTTGGCCACCCGGTATATAAAAACCGATAAAATAGCATTTTTTATGATCACCAACGGGTAATAATGACAATTGGTTCAGCAATATTGAATAATATCTTTTATGTCATAATTGTATCACCAAAGTCAAGAAAGGCACTGCAACCAAAAAGGCTAAAATCTTCATGAAAACCTATGCACCTGATAGAAACGGTAGAAGTAATACAAAAAGTGCAATTTCACACAGTTCTCATAATCTCATAATATCTATTATTTCTGTATGGATTTATAGTTTCTATGACGGTTAATAGAATGAAAGTGGTGAAACAATCCAAAATGATAAGAGATAATCTCGTGATGAGCGGAACCTATAAGAAAATGAATAAGGTTAATGAACTATTGCCGAGCCCCGCCTAATGAATAACAAAATGCTTAATTTAATAATATTTTGCCCTTGACATGAATCATCGACGGTTGTCGATAAAACACTTCTCATATATAATCACTTTTTTCGGATCATCGCCTGACAATTATAAATTGCTCTAATATTTTTATTATTCCTATAGCATAGACCCCGGAACATCGAGACGAACACAATTTTACACACCATTCCACAAAACTCGCGTTAATTAATTTTAACTATGTCATATTTTGAATTCAGCGAAACATTTGAAACTATTTATCCAGTCGGTCTAATCCAATGATCAGAGAGCAAAGTTACGGTTTAATGAAGTAATCGAGTTGTGATAGAAATGATTTGATGATGAAAGCATTTGCTATGTCGAATCGCCTGATATCCTGAACTGAAACATTTATTCCTTCCTACTTCAATAATGCTTTTAATTCCACCTTCCTTTGTGAAAGGGTTTCATTCGTAGAAGTTTTAGATTTGCAGAATACAAATTCAGTTATTTGACAGGACGCAGAACTGTCCAACTTAGCTCTTAACCTACATACGATTACGTTATCCAAATACAATTACCAACATAACCACGTTACTGGTATCCGTTTCCTTTCATGATGAATAGCTTATATATCGACGTTTTCGAGCATAATAAAAACGATCACGTAATCAGACTAGACTGTGTTTTCAAGCAATGATTCATTGGAGATACGAATTATATGACAAATTGGAACCGATTCATGATTAATCTCGCAGAAAAGCCATCAACTAACAAATGGGGTGTTTCGCGACGACCTTGGGTTTGGAAGTTGAAAAATTGGCCAATCCATGTCGTACCAGCACCAACATAGGGTTTCATAACGTTTATTAGTTCATTAATTTGTTTTAAATTTTCAACAGGGCTGCACTCAGTAAGACAAGAGTCATCAAGGTAATTTTGTTTTTAAAATTGTTTTTTCCGTTAACCTGCTGTCATCCCCCTACGAACGACAGCCCTCAGAAGTCGAAACTTGTGCGAGCTAAGGATTAACGAGGTCTTACCTTTTAACGTGCGATTCCTAGCACAAGACCAGTGACCATGCTGGGAATCGAACCCACGTCCCTCTGATTGATAGACTAGCGCTCTACCATCATGACCACTGCGGCCCATTCTGTTGTGGATATAATATGAAAAGTTCTCTTTTGAAAAAATTACTGATTCATTCAATAAGTACTTGATTCTAGATATTAAGTTTTACATTAACAATGAAGAATGAAGGTACCTGCACAATTAATTTAATTCCTTGTTGGCATCTGATGCTGTGTCAAATGAAATTAAATGAAAATTTAGGCATTGAAATATTCTGCCATAATTTTTGACTACACAATGATGGTCAGAAACATCACATCTCTATTGTAATAAGCTTTGTTGATAACAAAAATGTTAGTTTCGTGGAATATTCCATCAAAATTATTGAATACATTCATCGATCATACATGCTTTGTTAAAAATTGCTCAAACTACTACTACTATGATCCAATGAATAAACGCGAATACAAATTTTTAGCCTGAAAACTTTATAGTAGAGTGTTGTATCATTTCCAAAATAGGAAAATATTAGGACAGCTTGCTGGTGTTTAGTCATTGTTTTATAAAACTACCAATGACAAAAATAAATACAAAAACGAATATACATCATATAGGTAGTCATCAAATATCCAATAAAAAGTCGAAGTAAAAAATTTAAATGATATTTTTTCGATTATCATCACCAACATTTCAACCAATCAATTAACGTTTATCTTTGCATGAGTGGAATAAATGAGTTTAATCGATTAGACGATATATTGGATGGAGAAGTACATGTGGTGGCCAACTTTACTAGATCAACTTTTATATCAATTGTGCATTAAGCAGGAGTTTGTTTTTAATGGAAATTGTTCCATAAAATGGTTAAGCCAACGCCATTAATTTGCCGCTGTCCTCTAGCTTAGTGCATTTTCTATAGTCCCGCGGGAATATGAACTGGAATTCTACAAACCCGCATGAACATTCTACCGAATTCTCAGCCATATCTAGCCGCGTGTGCTACAATTCCAACCACAAACTCTATTCCATCAGGGCAGTATTGTTGTTCCTATTATGTTTATTTGTGCGGAGTAAGTTTATCAAGAGAAAATAATGGAATTTCCAGTTGCTTGTTATCTGTATTTTGTTGTGAAAACAATGGGAGTCATGAAACTAATTTCATAGATAGATCGGTTATAACGTTTATTTACTCAAGAAGAAATTCATTTTGTTCGATATTAACTGTTCGTAATTCCGCAAGAATCTCGCAAAATCACTAGATAATTGAAAACAATATCCATGACTAGGTTCGGATGAGATGGTGGGATGGTTAACGCACTCTTCTAAAAAATTAGAGGTCACGTGTTCGAGTACTGGAGTTAACTCCGTTGCGTCTGAATTCCAGCCTTTTACCAAAGAAAATGTACATAACTGAACAAGAAGCGACAGTAGCTGTGGTAGGAGAAAATTGTTTTCTAGTGCACAGGTTTACTGGCAACATGGCCTTGTGTTGTAGCAACAGCTGATTCATTGCTGAAATTGTCAAATCAATAGATATATATTTATATAACATAAACAGTAGAACAGAAAGAAAATAATTTATGTATACAAAAACGAGCAAACGTTGTAATTCCTGTGTGGTTCGGTCTTGTACCACCAAAAACGATGGGAGAAGTAGCTTCTTTCGATTCCCAAAAGATTTGTCAAGGTAGGTCAGAATGCTTTCATATTCCAGAAACTATCATGGAGAAATCTCTTCTAGATGCCAGAATTGGTTGAAACTCTGTAGCCATCGGAAGTTGTTTAATGCAGTAGAGACGTTGAATACCTCCATAGTAATTTAAGAGTGTGAGCCAATCACTTTACACAACAAATAATTTTCCTCAGTGATCTACCAAATACATTGAAACCTCACGCAAAGCCAATTCAGTACGTTGCTGATGTTCCGGCAGATCGTGTTATTCAACAGTATGTACCCATAAGTAGGTTAACATTGAAATAACAAATTTTAAACGTCTGAGTTACTAAATGAACTTGAAATTTTAGGTCAGAAATTCATACGAGTTTTTCAAATATCAATGAAATATGTGAAACCAACCTAGATACTATAGATTCCATTGTTGGAAGGTAGGAGACTAGTGGCTGAGTGAGTGTATTATTATTATTGATATTTATTTTAGTTCGGCAACCCCACCTTCCATGAGTATATTAGCAACACAGACCCAACAAAGATCATGCTCATTGACCCCTCGTAAACTAAAATTATGTGCTAAAATTGAAAAGTTTCAGGACGACTTTAGATCACAAACGAGAAGTGGAGACGAAATCTGGAGCCACTGTTGAGCACTTCAATTAATTGTGTTTGAACCCCTTTTGCTTTCATACCGACCCAAAATATTGCTTGTATAAGAAATTCTGGGAGAAATGACATCTATTCCACTCATATAAAATTAACGTTTTGCTCATTAATATAAAAATTATTTGTGAATTATTAGTCAAATAAATTACTAAGTTGGTGTATTATTGCGTATTTGTTTTATTTTATCCTTGATATACCTACAGTCAGTCCAAGATAAAGATTTCCACAATGAGGATATATAAAAAACGGTGATCGATACACTTTGTTTAAAATGGGAAAAAAATTCCATGATAAAAGGACCATTTCTATGGGGATATGAAATATTCAAAAATGTTCACATTCAAATTATTTGAAAAAACTGAACTATTTGATACTGTATTTTATATTTTTTCTTGTGTCACCGCTAGAGCTAGAACAAAAAAAACACTCCTTGCATTGAATATATTCATTCTTTCATTAATTTCTATGGTTACAGAAAAAATCTGACATATTCAGAATCATTTTGTAGCGAATGGTGCGTCTATCGTTCAATGAAGAATTCTTTCTTCTAGGTGTCCCCACCTTTAGCACCCTAGAAAAATGGCGAAGATCACCAGAACTTACCAGCTGAACATCAAAGGGGCTGACAGAAGTGCCGCTTCTTGTTCAGTAAAATGTAGATATTCTTTGCTCTTACTCTCTAATCTCAAAGTCAAATCAAATTTCACTGAAATATTTTATTCCATCATAACATTGAGCATGTGAGCAGGATCGTTTCAACTCGTTGAAATGACGGTGTTATGGTCAATGTGGACTTCTCGGTTTCGAAAGAGTTATTGAACTGAATCATGTATCAACAGTAAAAACACAAGAGCTTTTTTATAGAAAAAAAAATCTTTCTTTAACGAAATAATTGCACCAATCAATAGTTTCATTAGAAAAACTGACATGGAAAAATTTGCCTGCCAGTTTTTCGATTGATATTACAGATGGAAAAATTTTCGAGTCGAAAGAAATGTATCCAATACAAAAAATTCAATTATTTTTTGGCAAGATAATTCAACGACAATATGTATGTAAGTGCACAACAGTACCTTCATTGCAACGAGCAACGATTATATGTAGGATATTCATTAGAAAACAATTATTAAAATATTTTTTGTGAATTTTTCAGACAAAATTTCTCCAAAACGACTGAACAATGCTCAACAATCATAGCTGACAAAAAAGAAATTGGAGTGACGGTTGCTTATCAGATAAAAAAAAATTACCTTTTTAATCGCTGTCGAATTACTCAAGTTTTGGCTTTCTATCTACGCAAGTTGATTTATCTCATGAAAAAAATCAGCAATATATGAAAGGGCATTCACAAGAAACAGATCATACAATACATAAAGGTAACATGAAAATCCTCGATACCTCGATAAATGTACTGAAGGAAAAGAGATACAGTTGTTGGAAGTATTGATAATAAATAAATCGACCGAAAATCATGAAACTTTTCAAAATTAATTATATTTTAAAAAAACTATGCTTCTGAACTCGTGAATTTTTAATACAAAGGTTGGATTCCTGTCAGTTAGTTTTGACAAATACCTATCATCCAAATCCCATTAACTTAAGCCACACCCAATAGATTAGTTTCTTGTACTTACTGAATGTCAATTACATATGGATGGCTCATTTCATGATTCAAAAAAATTGATATATACTTATGTCCGCAAATGCTTCGTAGCCGATTTAGAGGATAATGAAATTTTGAGATTTTTTAGTATTTTCTTCATAACTCCGGCATATTTTGAGAAATTCAGCTCAAATTTGGATTACAGGTGTCTGTAGAGCTCACATCAATGGAAAATCAATCAATGGAGATATTTCTACTACCGAATTTCACAAAATCGTATTTTATTATATTTTTCGAAATAATGTTGGCAGATACGCAAAAACCCAGCAAAAAAGTTCAGGTGATAAAAAAAGCCATGAAGAAATATCTTTGTGTAGATTCTCACAACCATTTGCCCAATAATGAAAGCCCTACAGTATAACATGTATTTCAAATTTGAGCTAAATATCTCAAAAACTACAAGAGTTATAGAGGGAAAACTAAAACAACTTGAAATCCAGACACCCCGTAGATTGGTTACGAACGGTTTGCGGACCTGTGTTTATATGAATTTTTAGTAATGAAATGAGCCAAATAAGTAACTCCTTCCGTATGCACTTGACACTTGACATTTAGAAACGCCCTGTGTATATCATGAAACTCATAGTTACTCGAACCGGTTCAAGAAATAAACCAATATTGAAGAGTGAAATTATTTTGGACTAAATAACAGAGCAACTAATTTTCAACGGTTTTGTTTCAAGTCACGACATTTGGATTGTTTGTATCCACAGTCATTTTCAAATGAGTCCCACAAAGCAGAAAAATGAGGAAACTATCATCTATCAAACAACAACTACTTCCCATTACCAAAATTGAATTATATTGAATTACATTAAAACGGTTGTAGATACGAACAATCAAAGCGTCGTGACTTGAAGCCGTAGCTAATTAGCTTCTCTTTCATCTAGGAAATGGGATTCCAAAACAATTTTACTCAAAATGAAAACATTTTCTACCAATCTCAAAAGGAACTCAGAGGGTGGAAATTAGATATAATAAAAATTGTTTTTTCTTCATCTAGTTCGAATTGTTCAAACTTATTGAAGAAGAGACAATCATTTATCCGATAGGCTTTGTAATAGATGAACATATTTACAGCAACCTACAGTAGCTGGTTTCCAAAATAATCGCTGACATAAGATCTCCAGTTTCCAAATCTAATTCATACTTTTGTTGCGTTTATTGGGTTGGAATGTATTCACCGGTGTATGTGAAATATTGAGTTCACTAGTCGTTGGAGATAGGATTTCATGAATCTGTAGTTTTCAAAAGACCCCTGCAAAAGCTCCGCGGTTCAATCTTACTAATACTAATCCGATTCCACACAACTTACGTGAGTGCGACATGACATGGGAACGAATTGCTCATTGGGGTTCGGTAGGAGACTTGGGAGTCTAATGAACATAGAAGTGTTTCTTTTGACAATTCATGCAACCACGTATTCACAATTTGAGGAATGTTTGACTGATTTCCAGCATCTCTGCCTTATTTTACTTATTCAATCATTCCGATTTGTGGATCCACGTACATTTGAAATACCGTGTGGCGCTGTTCTTGTCTCCTATAATTTCCCAGCTATTCCTCCGAAATTTGAAACCATGAAAATGTTTACGAAGAAGCACTTTTCGACAAATTTGGATTTTTTTTCAACTTTCAGTATTACCCAAAATGGTATGATATTTAGATTTTTGAATGATACTAAACTGAAAAAAAAATATGGTGGTCACCACCAAACTCATTCGATTAGAAAAATGAAATGAACCTGTATTGTAAACCTAACAAAACTTTCTTCCCGAATTAACTGTTCAAATTGTCATCATAGAAACCAATTAGTTTGGTTATACAGGCCGTTTCTTTTGTAACATTGCTATATTCTAAACCGTAATAGATACAAAGACGATTAAATGAGAAAAAAGGTAACTATTGTGATGAGCAGTAAATTGGCCATAGAAAATTTACGGGGATTCTCGCCCTTCCCAACTTATACAGGGAAAACTGAAAATACTGTTTTCGGTTTTTTACGAATAGAATTGTTATTTCAGAAAATAAAAAAAAAATAAATCGAAAGTTTGAATGTATTCAAAATGTACTAGAACTACGTAACGATAAATTTTTAATCAAACGTTTCGTGTCAACACCGCCATCATCAACTATTTTTTTCAAATACGGACCTGTCTATTTCATCACAAATATTGATAGAGCGATAAAATCACAATTCTGTGGTATATCACACTCGACATTTTTATAACGTTTCATATAAAATAACTAGCAATGTTACCACATGATAAAAGAAACGGCCTGTATTTCTGTTCTGGTTCAGTGACCTATTCATCTTGATGGAAAATGAGTCCCCACTGTTCCTAGTGTAGGCAAAACGTTGTTTTTATTATGCCTGCATCATAACATAAGCCTTGCCGAATGAAATAAAGAAACTGATAAATCACGAAATCCCCTGATAAAAACATTCTTTCTGCCCTTTTGTTCTGCTAACCATATAATTTAGTTTTGTCGACTGTCGAGGTAACAGGTTGCGCCACTTATGTGAACTTCGAAATAGTTGCATCATTCCATCTTGGACGATCGTCCGTCATTTCGATAAACTCTCACCAGTCACCACAGGGTTCACATGAATCATTCATATGTCAACCAACGCCGCTTCATTACACAGTTTTTGCATAGTTAATACGTTTTATGGTAGTTCCTTCGGTTTTTGTGTAGTTTTTACTATGGAAGAAGTGAACAAAATTTTGGTTTCATGGGGAATGGACCACTTGGTATCAGTATTAGATTTCAAGTCGTTATTTTCCGTTATGGCCGCCAGTTGAGCAAATGCACAACCACATTGAATTTCCTCGATGGAATAATTGTTCCCAGTGTTTTGCATTTGTGAAATTATCCTTTAGCTGTTGATTAATACGTCTATTCTTATCTGCAGGAAAGAATGAATGCCAGGTTTCGGTGCATGTCATGCTTTTAGTTTCTAGGTAGGTATAATAGCGTACTGCAAACCTGGTTTCGTTGTGTCAACACTATTCATTTAGATCCTCCAACCTAACTAGTTTGGTTGTTTCAACATGATTCCAGACTAGTATTGTTTTAGCATGGGCAACTAACACACCTGGTATGGTTACCTTGGCTATTATGGTTTAGATCCTCTAACCGAACTCGTTCTTTTCCACATACAATCATACATTGGTTCTGTAAACGATCTGTTTATTGTTGCACTAACATTTGAATCAAATTGTTATCACACCCAAAATGAATGTAACCATTTCGAAAAAGTTCCCGTAACAATACTGACCTGTGGTGCCTATATTAACCATGGGTTTGGTTAAAAGTATTGTGGGAACAATTTGTTTTTTTCAGTGTATTAGCTATATTAATATATTTTTGAATTTGATTTTCCGAATCCAATGACCCACCCCTTAGTTAATATTAAAACAGTCAGAAAACTCGCTACTTCTTTCAGTCATCCTGTAGCACTTTCAAGGGCAACCATCAAAATTCTTTGGCGGACTAGTGGATGCTAGGAATGCGAGGGTCTCACCTTCTAACATGTGATCCTAAGCACAAAAAACTATATTTTTTCAAATGGTACCAAGATGCTACTCTGTCATCATTTGAAAGTACCATCAATGAGGAGTCCCTCTGTATCAATATTTTTTGTTTGCAACTAAAACGGACATTATCACAGAGGTAAGAAAATACAAAAAAAAAACAAACTGACGTTTCGTTAATCTGTTAGTTCATGGAGATTTAGTGAATACTGTCCCATGAATACATGTGGTCAAATGGCAACGCAATAAATGGAATAATGTTTCTTTCTGGGCTGTTCATTAAGATTCAAATTTTTTAGCTGGACATTATTATTCGGGGTATCACTCCGCGTGTACAACTGTTGAGCAGCAACCCTCTCATTGCAAATAAGCTATCTAAATATATCCTAGAAAACAGTGGGTATCAGAAGATGGAAAAAGGATTTTGCAAAAACTGATTATCTGGGGTCACCTCAATAAAACTGCCAGGCAACTGCAAAACTATTTTTAATCTTTTTATCTCGTGTTGATCAGACACAAAGAAGTTTATGTTGATTCATTTCTGATTTATAGAACTGTCCGGTGATGTCAGAATGCGAAAATGTTGAACTTATCTGTACATATTTCGAACCACAAGAATATTTCAATTGATTTTATTGGATTTGTAGCTCCCTACATTCAAAAATCAAATTTGAGTATATGCATAGGGATCTCAATTACGGCAAAAGAAGAAGGGGTGGGGTCAAAGTAGCGTATTTCAGAGTTCAACTATATAAATGAAAAAAAAATCATCTAGCTTCTTTGGTTCTAGAGTCATACAGAAAAAATCGAAAATTTCTAAAATTTTCTCTTGCCTATATATCTCTATGATGCTAATACTTTTTAAAACTTTTAGCACTTCCTCAAAACAACTTTTCAGAGACTGTTCAAACATGTGGATAAAAATTATAAACAAGGTATCGTATAAATTGGGCCAACCTCAATTTTTATTTTCAAATACGGACCTGTATTTTTAATTGTATTAATGAGTGTTTAGGAAATATCAAACTATTATCAATAATATTTTTTCTTTTCAATTCCATAATAGCTGAACTTGAAAAATGTCAACATTTCATTTATTCACTTCTCAATCTCTGATATTTTTGAATTACAGCTGCTAAGAAATTCAAAATAGTTTAAATTTTACCGTTAATAGTTTGAATATTCCCAAAAACTTTGTAGTTCAGATGAAAATACGACGCCAATTTGAAACATGACACTTGAAATTTGAAAAAATGCAATAAAAAATACAGGTTTGAATTTGAAAATATTTAGTTAATGGTGACACAATTTGTACGATACTTTGTATATGATTTTCATTCATATATTTGGGTAGAATACATGAAGTTTATATCGCTTGATGCCAAAAGTTTCCCAAAAATCTTCACAAAATAAAAAGATATTAGCATAAGGGGAATTTATGAAATTTTTTATTTTTCCTTTATAACTCCGTAACTAAAGAAACTAGATCAGATTTCTCTGATTGAGACTCGATTTTGAATAGCCCTGTATATATCGACTATAACTGAATTCAGGAAATTATAGGGCATTCCATTTAACAATCAAAAATTGATGTAATTTCTGGAAAACTGGAAAGTTGAAAAAATATGAAAAAGTGAGTCCAAGTAGATGAGCATATCCAATGTTACAAATTTCAGAAAAACGGCTGAAAATTATTAAAAAATAAGTCTGTTCCATAAGTCTGTATTACAAAGTATACCAATATGACAGTGGTAAAAGACAACAATTTGAATTGCGGCACTACCAAAAGTCTTAAGAAAAATTTCAACTTACCAATATGCCTTCAATCAAACCAGAGAGAGATTATAATAGGTCACTCACCTGCAACACAAAATGTAAATATATAGAAGATACTGAGACAATTTGCAGACAATATTCAGCATATATAGAATATATTGTTAGATTCGAATAAATTATTATTACTCGGCCATTCTGAATTTGTTTAAATAATTGGGCATTCATTTCACGAAACAATTAGTGAGGCTTTTCATTCCCATCCACCCTCAGTGATTGTGGCTATCATCTGTCAGGAAACAACTACTGCCCTAGCTAATACCCCAACGGGTATTGAAATATATCAAAAAGAAGCTACAATGCTACATATTCATTATCATATATGTGTGTTTCTGTGAAGTTTTGAAGAGATATGGATGGACATATGCCTATGATGCTGGTAAAAACCCTGTATTGTTGAGGATAGATAAGCAACTCTTGCAATGATGAAAACTTGACAGATAGGACAGGAGCTCCCAACTGCAGTCAAAAGGAGCTAAGAGTTGAGTTTGCAACATTTCAAAACGGAACATAGGGAACTTAGTAGAACTGAACAAAATAACGGAAGATATTGAGAGGAACGAAGATGGTGAATTCAGCAGCTCCTCCTCTCGTAATAGAGCGAGTTTTGACATTTGTCTTTATTCACTACATATTTCTCTTCCTCTTCCCATACATTTCAAGCCTATGTTGCATTTAAAAATGTCTGGATCTATAAAAAATAGATTAATCCAACAATGACGAATTTTTTTATCTTCTTCCGATTTTTTTATATTTTCGTCAACCAATTTTTTTGTAAACTTTTCTTTTGTGAACACCCCGTATAAGATCAACTACATATTCAAGGGCTCTAGATTACTCGAATTCCAACAACAGAATAATCAATGTGATTTGAGTACACATGAAGGAATACGGATTCTACATTACACGAATTCCACCAACAGAATAATCAAGATGATTTGAGTACACATGAACGAATACGAGTTCGATTGTGATTGAGATCAATTCCAATATCAATATGCAGTCAACACTGAGGTATAATTTGGAGTAGAAAATCTGTACTAAACCACACATGAACACGAACTTAATTATTTGCTAGATTAGAGACGAATCAATGTATTATTCATGGAAGTGGAATTGTTTTGGACTTCCATTGCCTAAATAAGAGAGAAATTTATTGTCTGCTGTTTCAGTCACGATGGAGACGTTTCAATAAAAGTGTATAGTACAGAACAACATTTTTAATTATGCTCCAACAAGCATATTGTTTCAAGTTCACCGGGTTCTTCGGGGGCTGTTGAATCATGCTACCATCTGCAGGTATACTATGCGACGAGTGTTAAGTCGCAGATCGTAGGCTTTCTGCCTCCTTCAAGTTATGCAGGGAAATTCCGGATTTAAGTTCGACATCCGGATATTTGGAGTTTTCATTGTAGAGTTCTCAGTAAAGATCCCGGAAAACACACGAAAAACAGGATTTAGACCTACATTAGTTGATAAGTGGTTGATGGCTCGTCCTCTGGTATCCAATGCTTGATTGATTAGCCTTCCATGCTTAGTTGGCCATCCATCTGAGATTTGTTTGATATATTCTTAGATTGCCTGAATATCGACCAGCTCAAAACACTGAGCAGGGGTAGGTCATTGCTGTCCTGATGACTGTTTGTATACCAGCAATTTACACTCTCGTGCCGGACCTGACCGCTTCTTGATTTAATCACATCAATGAACGAGAGCCATATAAGAAACATCTAAATGAGTCACCGGGTGATCAAACAAAAGCGAATTTCGGCTAGAGATGACCGTTTTAGAGTTACTTAGTTGGAGACTAAGTTCCTTAGAGAGAATAGACATAATTGACTTAGCGATGGTGACATAATATGAAATTAGAAGTTATAGTTTACGAGTCCAAATAGATTTGTATATTATAGGTGAGTGCATTTTTATTACAGTATCTACAATTGATTTGACGTGAATCTGTCATGGGAATTGAATAAAGATACAAAAAAGACTACTGAAATAGATTTCCACTATATAAAGAGGAAAATATTATAGAATTCTATAGAGCCTCCAATGTTTGAAAAATGCCGCGAGAACGAACTAAACAAGGTAGAAATTGATGTTATTTTCGAAGATTTGGAGGTTGTAAGCTTGTCAATACCATTCCAGAAAACGAGTTCCAAACTTTTTTCAGGATGTGCTTGGTAACAGTTAGAACTTGCAATAGTGTCCTTCTAGAGAAACATTGCAAACATTAATGTTAGATGTAAAGTAGTTTTTTCTGACAGATAGTTCATTTCGATTTGGTCGAATTTATTCGTTTCTTTATTTGAGACTCTTCGACACACTCCGAAAATCAAATTAAAATCAACAGCAGTTTATTTTAATTGGCACAGTCCGAGGGGAGATTTCAATATCAAATATAAATAAAAAATCCTTTACACCTTCACGCACACATAAATAAATAAAATACATTAAAATACTGGCTACAACCACAGGAAAGGGGTACTTTTGAGCTTTGACCGCTTCCAGGGGAATGAGACTTCAGTCTTGCCCTCCTGTTTCCATAGGGCGGGCAAAGTCGGCCCACATGTGTCCGGAGACAGATCCTACGTTGTTAAGTCTAGAAGTCTGACCATATCAATATGCCTTCTGTAGCAAAACCATCAAGGTGGTGAGGCTTTGGTGGAAACCCTCCCTCACTCCGTGAACAATTTTTGCCATCTGAGAGGTTGAAGAGTGACCTCTCCGGAAGCCAAACTACTCATCCGGAATGAGTCGAAAGTATCCCTCGAGATTCTCAACTCTTTTCATCAGAATCATCTCTGCCAATTTGGCACTTTGCGAAGAAATGGGGCTAGCTCTCTATCCTTTCTTGGAGCTTTCCCGCTTTCAGTATCGAAACAAACCTCTGTATGCTTCAAGCATTTCGGGTAGTGCTGCCACTTCATCATCGCATTTGTGATGTGGATTAGCTGGACCAAAGAATTCTTTGGAAGGTTCCTGAAGAGAACTGCGTCTATTTTGTCCATACTCGGTGTTTTATTGCTGGGAAGTCTCTGTTACCTCCTTGGAGCAGGTAAACAACTTCGAGTAGGTGCGCCCGTCCAAGTTGATATCCGAAACTTGTCTAAAGTCCGAGACTTCCCTGGTGAATCTCCGCTGTTCGGTTTCATCTGCACCGGCCCTGCAGGCGCTCTGGACATATTCTCTGATATGTTAGAATATAAACGAAATATTTTGACTGAACTATGCTTTTGTTGTGAATTCAAAAATGTATGCTAATAAAAAAAAATACTTGTCATTGTCGTATTTTGGATTGAATTGGCCGTTACTTGATGGAAATCCATAGTTTATAACACCAAGGTGTATTTTAGAAATACCTATCAAATTTGGGAATGAACTTTGGTTTGGCGGCCGTTGCTATGGGTAACGACCGCGAAATTTAATTTCTAGGACTGTGTTGGGAACGCGAAATACTCAATTCGCGTACGATTGCACGGAAAGTATATTTCACACTACTCCTCAATCCTTCAGCTGTGGTTTCCGGGAGATGAAATCGCTTCTTCAAACACCATCACGTTCAAAGTTTTTTTTGTTAGTGCGAAGGGGCAACATACTTACAAATCGGTTTGGAGATCAAGCATTTTGACGCATGAGTACATCAAAATGACGACAAATATTTATAACTGCTAACTAAAAACGCTAGATGGCACTCCCGATTTGCTCCAATACCGATTCCACGGGCATTGACCAGTAAACTTGTACCAGTAGCGCCATCTTCATGTTCAGGCTAGCAACATTTCAAATAATTCTGGTAGTATTTATCCTTTCATATCCTTTCGTCCCTACATTTTGATTAACTCAATTAAGTTATTTTTTGACAGGTACTTATTATAACCACATCGAAGTTAACCAAGCAAACTGAAAAAATGGTGGCCAGTGACAATTAATAATTGAAAAAAGAAAGGAAAAACAATGGATACATTCAGTCACGTCTTCACCAATATCTCCGTCAACTTAATATTTCATTCATCAAAACTAATAAAGAGGAAGGGTAATCGTTGACTGCAATCAAACACAAACTGAAGCGGGCTCTATCCAAAATGCTCTGAATTCGAATGCACGAAAAGAATTCAATATAGCCCACACGTTTAAACGCTTTGTCGGTTTCTATGTGATGGTATGCAGAAATTCTGTGTCTGACCGATGCGATGCTACGAGTCGTATAACCAGATCCTTGGAATACTTGCAGAATTCTTGTATTTTACATAGAAAATCAATACCACAGGAGACTGAAATGAACGCCATCATGACCGCCTGGTGGTGAACCAGCAAAGCTACCGGCGTGTTTCAGAAAGCTTCGGAAACGTACCTTGTAGTTTACGAGTTGTGGAATAGATGGCGCAATGCATCACAAATCAGAAGTTTCAGAGGAAGAGTCTTTTCTTTTTGTAATCATAACAACTTTCTGTAGATATCTAAATGGCGGAATTGTTGATACAAAATTAACAAAGAATATAATGAATTAAATATATGAATCATATGAAAAATGAATTTTTACTTTATTTTAGAAGATTTAATTGACGGACAAAACTTGAAATTAATGAAATCGTTGGCTTTTGAAGAGAGTGAGTGATAAAGTGGGAGCTGCTTGAAGGTTCGGAATGGACCATATATCAGAAGCAGAGCAAATTATCAAACAGAAAATTCGTAATATCCAACAAACATAAAAACAAAAATGAATAGATTCGAATTATGCCAATAAATCTGTAACTCTGGCGACAATAAAATTGTTCACTGTATCTATCTACATAGCGGGTATTGGATCCTATCAGAAATTACACTTCTATAACAGTACAATAAAATCTGCATTTCGAAATAACATAGCTTTGTGAAAGCACGCAATACTGTCTCTAACCTCTACACCTTTACTCAATATGTTTTAAATTTATTGAATGATAGGAAACAGTATGTGATCTACATTAAATTCAGTGAAGCTTTTGATAGTCACTCATCATGCACTGTGAGGAAGCTGGAACAATTTGGAATTACTATACGAAGCTTCAAAACCTCCATATTACGTATCAGTTAGAAATCTACATATCGAGTGTGAACGAGAAACAAGTTTTGGATTAATTCTGGAGTACCCCAGGGGTCCAATTTGGGGCCGCTTCTATTTCTCATGTTTGTTAATGACATTTGTGATTCAATTCAATCAAATGAATAACTTTTTGGAATTCTTGATGTAACAGACTGCATTTTGTTACAACATAACTATTGAAAAATGTAAAATGATGACATTTTCTCGCAGATCTCCTATTCTACAAGATTATTTGCTGAAATTGCAAACAAATGCAGAATTTGGATTTTCGACACAGAAAAAAAAACTCAGAAGCAGAGCTTGTGCGAGCAAGGGTGATCCAGGACATAAAGTTCACGTATAAGTGAATTCTGAACAACTTTAGCTCAGTGGCAGGCGGTGGAAATCAAACCCGGGCTGCCTGGGTGGAAAATAAACGCTGTAACACCATGACAACTACGCTTCGATACCATTATCGCGAAAGAATATCATTTGATACGAAGTTAATATTTTTTTTCCGCAAAGTCAATTTTTATAATGAATCAACGCGGCTTCTTGGATTTGTTAAGATACATCGCATGTTTAATGGTATAAAAAATATATAGGGATGCACTTTTTAACAGATATTATTGATTTCTATTTTCGATATTGAAAGACTTACTCGCCCATTAAATATACGGTGTAGAAGTCCTCATGCGTTAGGATCATAATCAATTGCACTCGTTTAGTAACTTTCCAGATTATTCGGAAAATTTCTGGAACTTTCTGGATCATTCTAAATCGGTCATAATAAATTGCACTCATTTTGAAACTTTCCAGATTATTTGGAATTTCTAGAACGTTCTCGAACATTCTAACTCGATAATAACATTTCTGGAACTTTCTAAATGAAGCCAGAAATTTGTAGAACTTTCTCAAACATTCCATATCGATTATAATAGTTTGCACTTATTCTAGAATTTTCTAGATCGTTCCAGATATTCCTAGAACTTTCTAGAACATTCCAGATCAATGTTTCACACAATTTGGAACTTTATAGACCATTAAAGAAATTTTGAGATCTTTTCAGATGTCCTCATGCGTTAGAAAAGGACAGAAATATATGTTTTAACATTTTCGCCACCCACAATCACCCACCGCCACCCAACTCCCTTACTACCACCTGGAGACAAACGGGAAATTGATTGGGGTTGGTGATGATTGAGAAAACTGTGTATTTAGGTACTAACAAAGCATTTATGTATTTATATTGAGGATAGTTTCAATCAATGAAGCAATGAAACGTATATATTTCTCATTGGCTAGGTCGATAATGGAATACGCCAGTAAAATATGGAATCCATACCACTAAAAGTTTATCGACAATTTGAATTTTTTTTTTAAATTCGCTTATTCTAAATCTCACGACTCTTATCCAGTAAGTGATACACTATGATTAAAATCTACTCTCAAATGAATTTAATGTTGTGTCTTTAAGAAAACAAAATGATGAATTGAAAGAGAATGAGGGTTTGATGACAATAAACAAGCATAGCTCTATAGCATAGAATGCAATAGAACACGTTCGCAATAGATGGTTAGTAACAACAGATCTTCATAATATGTCAAAAGGATTAATTCGCGTTCACTTTCAGATTTTGTCACATCATAGGCATTTGAGGGGTAGCTCAACATTATTCATTCAATTAACAATATCCGCCATTAAGAGTTAGTGGTTTCAAAGCAAAACGTAGTAAAATTTAAAAAAATTGGAACTAAGAGCAATAGTTCCAGGAGCTATAGATAATAATAAGAAGGCAAAACAGAAAAATTGAAAAATTTCTAACTACAGCAAAATAAAAAGCACCTGAAATAAATCAGAAGGACGCGGGAATCTCTCGACATTCTCAGATATTTCTCAGTAGAGACCATTATATTGTCGATGACAAGATCCCCGAAGTCTCCATCAAGGAAAACCAATAGGCGCTGCGAATTTCATAAAATTCATGGACAGGATAAAGCAGAGCGCCACTGATTTCCAAAAAATGGAGTTTCCAATTCTCCACCCTAGGAAAAAATGGAAGTCCTGCAAATCCCACCAAATTCACTGACAGTACTCGGCAGAGGCAACTGATCACGATCAAAGTGGTCCTCTTAGTCTCCAATAAAAAAAGAACTGGAGGCACCACAGATTCCACCAAATTCACAAACACTGCTAAGCAGAACCTAAGAAAAATTGGAAGATCTGAAAATTACACCAAATTCACATACACTCATCAGTACAGGCCATACCAATCCAGAATAATGAGGTTTCCGTAGTCTTCAATGAACAAAAACCAGAAGCACTGCGAATTCCACCAAATTAACAAACACTATACTCAGCAGATGCCACTGGTCTCGAATAATGTGGTTCTTGCGTACTCCTTCCAACAAAAAATTGAGGATCTGCAAAATCCTTAAAATATTCAGCTCAACCAATATACAGCTACACAAATAGAAAACCGGAAATGCTGCGAATCTTGATAATGCTATAAACCTTTATAAAGGACCAGAAACGAGAAGGGCCACCAAATAAATATCCGTAGGGCACTGCAAACAGTAAAACTATAGCTGTGAAGGACAGCAATAATTCTACAACACCGGAAAATAAATAACAAAATCAGAAAGGTACAGACAGAATCGATACAAATGAAATTAGCCTCCTACCGTATAATCTCACACAATTGAAAGAACCGTTGTGAGAAAAAAAAAGCACAAGCCAAAAAATAAGAGATATTTCACGTGAGGAAAGGAAAACTACCCCACCCTCATCTACCAGAAAAAAAAATCTCCACACCGAATAGAAGCTAACGCAATGATAACAAAACCACCAGAAATTAGCACTTGAGTGATTTTCTAGTACGTTGTAGATCCTTCTAGAACATTCTAGACTTCTCTCTTATATTCTAGAAATGTCCAGAGGGTTCCACAAACGACGCTAACTCACTTTCCAGAATATCACTTGAGTACTTCGCTTATTCCACAGTTTTCTAGCAGTTTCCAACACTTTTCAAAAGTGTCAGAACATTTTGGACTTTTAGAGTTCCAGCGAGTTCTACACACCAAGCCCTCTCACTGGTGGCCCTACTCTTCAAAAATTCATTTGAGTTTCTTGTCAGTGAGTTCTATAACCTTTCGAAGCCTCCGTTCTGGTTCATCCTAAGGTTCTCTGGACTTTTCTCTCTAATCAATACAAAAAAAAAATCATTCTTGTTCGTTTCAGATCATATGAAAGTATTCTGAAACATTATGAAGTATTCTATTCCAGATAACTTTTATTATCATAGAGCGCTTTAAATTCTTCTATAACAATATATATGATTCAAGATCTTTCAGAATGAATTTTTTCATGAAATTGCATCACTTGCTATTTTTTCAATGAATATTTCTCGATAAATGTAGAATAGTGTACCAGTTTTAAATTTTTGATCTGAAGAAAAATACTTCGAGACTCGTTTTCGAGACTCTTTATCTCAGATGAAATGAATTTCAGAATATACATTGATAGAAACGGTTCATTTCGAAATGAAGTAAGGAATCTGTGTACAGAGTTCAATACATGTTTAACCAAACAACATTGCATGATATCTATGTCACATTACTGATGTTTGACGTAGTAGAAATTTATTTCGATAACAATTCTTCATTATGTCGGATTATGATGTAAATCCCGCTCAAACGGCCACTTTAATTTCAATCACTTAAATGCTCTGGATTTTTATACCAAGAATTCCACTGATCTCACATGATATACCATTTTGTTTCAGTCGATTACAATTTCCAGTGAGATGAGCTTATAACCCATATAGTATGACAATCAATAAGCTTAAGGTTCAAACGTTTCATTATTGCGGATTTAATTTGTAGGAATTTAGTTTCTCTCACATGTCGAACGAGTTGAAAATCTGTATGTGCATGCGCCAATGTAATGTATATGAGTTCGTTTTATATAGTATAAAAAAAAATCATATGAAATTGAGTTCCACCACCACCCATTTGACGAAGACAAGTTCAGTTTCACCACCATATTTTTATCAGCCTAAAGATATTTTTTCAGGCCGTTTTTTCATCAAAATGCAAAGCTTTCTTTCTCCTTCTCTCTTGGTCTTCACGACGTCCACGTAACATAACATAATTTTTCCCAGTGCATCTTTGTGACATCAAAACATCCAAGACTCAAATTCGTACAATAGAACAATAGAATTCATTTTGTGTGGCTCACAATGATCTAGTCGTTCCCTTCTGAATTACCACTCGACGCCGAGAAAACTATCAGAACGGATAATTCACGAATGCCTCCAAACTCAGTTACAATGAAACTTTTGTTCGTTTGGCAAACATCTTTTTTATGGCTACCCTTGCCCTCATAAGAGAGTAAAAATTTCTATTGTTCGCAATTTGAAACACCGGCATAATTTTTAATTTTTATAGGTTGAACAGTATCTATTTATGTCGAAGCATTCTTGAGTTCCTGTTTGAATGAGGGAACGATGAACTAATGATGTTTGATTTTCAAAACGCAGAGTAGAGTTTGCTCATACTCTACACTTTAACCTTACGAGGGATCAGTTCTGGCGATGGGGAACAAGATAAAACTCAGTCGCTGAGTAGTTGAAAAGTTGGTGGTGAGTACGTTGAGCCCAGAGACAATGTGAAAATTATTAGTAGAATCTACGAAATAAAACATATTAAAACAAGTTACAATAGCCTATATTCAGATCAAATCGGGTGAATAAACCTCATGTTTGAATTTGCTACTACACCTTAGGTTATTTTATGAAGTATGTGATCGTTTTCAATGACCTTGCTACTTAAGTTTTGAGAAAGACAAATAAAAAAACATTATTTATAATTGGATATGACTTCATTGGTTTTCAAAACATTATCCATTAAGGTCAATACAGTTTTGCATGCCAATTTTCGAAGCACTTTCTCCATTCCGATGTAGGTACAGTTATGCGCGTAAAAAAGTACAAGGTTTGTATTATCTAGGATTGCAAGCCTTGCACTAATTGCACTAGAAAAATTTTACGCGTTGCCGACAAAAATTGTTTGATTTTGACACTACTTGTCCAAATCGATAAAAAGTTTAATTAAGATTGACACAATATCAATATAACTGCTGTATACGACTTTTTTATGCACATACAGCTGCAGATCCAAAACATGTGATTTGAACGCATCAACCGCTTCTTCAGGCATCGAAAAACGTTAATTTTGATCTGCGGGAATAAGAAGAAATCAATGGGTACCAAACAAGGACTGTACGTCGGATGACCCATCAGTTCGAAGTTTTGACTGGTCAAACACGTTTTTGTTTGAGCTGAGGTGTGACAGCTTGCATTTTCGTGGTGGAGAATAATTCGTCTTCTGTGATTGGTTTTCCTTATTTTTCGAACACTTCTGGCAAACGAGTAATGGTGTACCATTCAGAACTCACCGTTCTACGTTGATCTAATGGAACTGTGGCGACATGTCTAGTTATTTCGAAAATACAGGCGTACGAGAACAATTATATGTTTATTGGAATGTTTCTTCTTGAAATAACCTAAACAATCACACCCTTTAGTTAGGAACCGTAGTTAGGAAACTGTATGACTCGTTGAAAACTTCTAATAAAATCCAAGTTTTCGAAAGCACCCTCAAAAGGTTTCTTTTAGATCATGATTTTTATGATATTGACCAATTTTTCAACCTGTGATATCTATAAATTCACCATTTCATATATTGGATGTGAATGAAGTTGATATTTTTCGTACCTTATTCTATATTGTATGCTTAGTTTCACTTTCAGTATTATTTTATATTTGTAAATCTGACTTAACTCATGTTCCACAAAACCAATGAAGTGATATGATTTGCTTTTGGTTTGATTAAATCGAAACAGTTTTTTTTTTCAATACCTTTTTTTTAATTCTGAATGTGCTCAACAGTCGTAGTTTTGTTCAGTTTGCCTATATGCAGCAAGAGCCCAGAACATACATGATTAATGAAACTATTAATATCATCGAATATTTCCCGCACTTGGCAAATGAACCAATCAGGATTTCTAGTCAAGTTCGGATTATCAATAACACCAAACTTGACTATCGATTCTGATTGGCCTGATTTGTGTATATGACAGTTAAAAGTCAAATATAAGTAATCACGCTATGCACGCATTTCCAAACGAACAGATTACTGGTTTAATTAAATATGTATTTCGTTCATTGACAATGTTTCCTATTAATTAAACTTTATTGATTTTTCAGAACAACTTTACGACTTATTTGAGAATTTCCTCAAATTCTACCGAATTTCAGATATTTTACTTCTAACCATGTTTGTGAAATAGTCTAATAACATTTTTCACTCCTGACTGAAATTATCTCACAAGTCTGTCTCTTATTTCTGAACGAAAATGAATTAGTTAGAGAAATCACTACTCGTCCTGAATTCAGTTTCGTTCAGAAATGAATCGACAGACTCATCGCAATAATTCAATCAATTGTGATATTACTGCTGAAAATTCTGACATATTTCTCGTGATACTATTGTCTTCATGCAAAGTCCCAGTAAATCCCGGAAAGCAGTACTACACGACTGCCTCCATTTGTAAAACCTACCATTATTATATATATCCGCAGCAAAAAGTTAAATCTCGAATGTTCTCTCGCGAGAAGTCGAAACGAGACATATACTTTTTAACTCGAATAATAAAATGTCTCATTTCCATGCAAATAAAACACCGTGAGCTTTCTAAAGCTCGTCGTACGTCGAGTTTCCGCTGTTGAACAATAATTCATATCCCTTTATTCCTGTGATTTCGGTGGACCAAAACTATTTCAGGTCATTTTCTAAATCATTTGAGTACATAATTGAGAGCGCTCAACTGTATGAAGCAATTATTGAAGGAATCCCGTATGCAGCTTCACAACTAACAGTCAAAGAAACACCATCAGAGGCGTCAGAGCATCTAGTTATCTGTAGTCTAGTTCCTAAATTGTAGATAGTGACTCATCGTACATTTTCTGGTTTTTACAGGATTTGAAAGTGCGGAGGGGATGTACGAAAGTGGCAAAGTAAAACTTGATTTGAAGCCAAAGTACCTAGCTTATTTCTTTTCTATTTTTTGACCTGTTTTATATGAATTATGAACCGTACAACCGATGAGTCACTATCTACAATTTAGGAACTAGACTATAATAGGTCGATAATATGATTAATTTACCTACCCGAAGCCATATGTGATTGATTTCCATATATGTTATATAAAGAAGGTTGAACAGACCGAATAATAGACCAATCAAACTATTAACAAACCAAAATTGTTATAAATAAATCAACATAGATCACTTTCCAACTATAGATCACGAACAACCGAATTGATATTCAGGTTAGAGATGTAGTTCGGCATCGTCTAACTTTTTAGCTATTAGAGATAATGGCACAAAATTTGTAAAGCTAAAATTTAAGGGGAATCTTCAAGGTTTGCCATATGGTACGTTTTTTTGAAGGTTAATTATTCCAGATACAACTTATTTGAGAACACTGAGTAATGTAATGTAATATCACCGATTGTGAATTATTATCAGCGATTTCAGTACGCGATATTTTGTTTTCCTCAAGGTCTTTATTAGGCATAATAAGGGTCTTTCAGGGTGTTCGCGAAAAGTGGCACGCGCCTATAACATTTTCGTTATTGAAGATAATAAAATGTAATATGGAGGAGATATAAAATACCCACCATAGAGTACGTACCAGATTGGAAAAAGAGATATGACGTTGAATATATCTCTCACTCACACGCATTGCCGATACATAAATTTGTACTCTGCTACGGTATGAGTCATAGCTCTTGAGAAAATCCACTATACCTCTAGTGATAGAATTTTTTTATGGTGATTGATTGTGAATGTCCAACAATATAAAAAAATCGATTTTGATTCATGTCACGTGATCACTGGTAATAATAATATTAATAATAATAATAAAATGGCGACTATGAAGGGGCAAATAGGGGGGTAAGTTGGCAAGATATCGAAAAAAGTTATTGGAAAAATATGCTTGGTATTTTCTATAATTTTTTCTTAATAATAAGCTACTTTTTGTATTTGGATGAGAATAACAAAAATTTCTCATATTCTCCACACATTGGTTCGTATCTAACTCCCACAACAATTATTATGATGATATAGCACTCTAGAAACATCATGTATTCGTATTATTTATAATTGATGATAATCGTGCATGAGCTTTTCACTTCGCAAATGAACTTGAAAACTATAGACCTCTATAATTTGACGTATTATTTCATTCTGAATATTTTCACAATTTTTTGGCCGATAAAAAGATAATGAAATAAAAAGCTTGAACACCAAACATGCTCTCTTGAGGATAAAATACCGAAAAATATACCACTCGGAAAAAAAACCCGGAAAGAAAACCCTCGGAAAAGAACATCCGGAAAAAATGCCACTATATGCGATAACAATGGCCAGTACGCAAAAAGTAATGAAATTTCAACTGTGTGTCATGTTAAAGAAACTAGACCATATTTGATTCATTTTACAATACAGAGGGGTGGAACAACAGATTTTTCAGCCTTGCAAAAAGGCGAATCTGTCACCAGGTTAGTTCGTTCAGAAACAAATCGAGTCATAAAAATATCAAAAATGGTCCTTTTTGGTCGTCGACGATGAACATTCCACAGGATAGGTTAAAACTTTTATTGGTATTGTAAAATGAATCAAATATGGTCTAGTTTCAAATTCAAAAATACTGGATCTGTGGAGAATTTATTCAGAAAACAACATAAGTATAGGGTTACTGTTGGAGAAATAGAGTTTGAGTTTGAGTTGGTATATAACGTGTAGTTGAAACTCCAGGACTGAGGATTTGGGTTCATCTTCACACGCCAAAGGATACAGACTACAATCCCCGTTTGTATTTTTCGTTTTGGCTACAGGGACAAATTGAAGAAAACAGATCATTCATATTTTATTCAGTGATGAGTCAACTTTCAATTCAAATGGTGTTGTTTCATTTCAGAATTGTGGAAGGTGATGGTAATGTGAATTGGTGCGGTAGTTTGTTTCAACGACAAAATCATTGGATCATTTCTCTTTCGTCACGATTTGACTGCTGAAAAGTACTCAGATTCTTTTAGAAATACGAATAATGTGTTTACTTCGGAAGTAAGGAATTGGCTGGACACAGCTCTTTCTGGAGAGTGGATAGGTGGATATTCAGAAATTCCTTCGCCGCCACGTTCCCCTGAACTGACCCCATGTGACCTTTATTGTAGGGTTATTTCCAAAATATTGAGCAATTGAAAAAACTATCAGTCAGTGTGCGGTAGAAAGTTCTCTAAATGTTTTGTTGAACGTTGCAAAAAACCATTTCTTGTATAGAAAGAGGGATGAGACGCACTGAGACATGAGTTGTAATTTAATAGAACAAGTTGAATTAGTAGTGAATTTGTTGTTTGTAAAATCCTTTTCACGACTACATATTATCAGTTTAAAGTGGGTTATATGTATCTTCTTTTTCTATTAGCTACTTGGTTTTCTGACTGGTTATATGTATATGATAATCATCAAAATACACACCACTACTTTATACTAAGTCAATAATTAACCATTCAGCCATGCTCAAAAATTGTGAAAGTATTCAGAATGTCTATTTTGGATTGATAATAAGTGGAATTTAATAGTTTTGAAATGTATGTGTGAAGTGAAAAATTCAAGCACGTTTATCTTTAAAACTTGATTATAATCTAGAAAATATAATTTTTCAATCTTGAAATTAATCTTTTAGTCTGTAAAGAGTTTTGTATACGTTCAAATCATTTCAGTCCTCAAATTTTGAAGAGAACACAATTTTACTGTTTTTGGTCAAAATAGAACTGCTAACGGCAATATCATTTTTCACTTGGTGTTACTTTTTTTAATGACAACATGGTGGCCAGTTGGTTCAGGATAAAAAATAATTTTATTACAATTATTTTGATACTGCAAACTATTAGGTTTTAAACAATATTCGGGTAAAAACTTATACATATTACTTTAGATTTTCATTTTGGTGACAGGTTTCATTTAATATATCGTTTATTTGAAAAATATCTGAGTAATGGTTTTAAGTTTTCCAACAGAAATTTGCTTAAAACCTGATAGTATGCACTATGAAATTAATCATAATAAAATGCAGTTTTTTAATAACCTGACGAACTATCATGTTGCCATTAAAAAAAAACTTTTACTAATTATTTATAAACACACCAAATACATTTTGACTAAAAACAATCAAATTGTTTTTAACCAAAAAACTTCAGGTCTAAAATTAATGATCTATCTGAACGTATCCATATAGCCATTTATATTTAGAAAAATTTTACACATGTTTGTATTCAGAATGTCAAACAGGAATTAAAGAAAAAAATAGAAGTAAACATAGTGTACCATTTAAAAATTGAGAGTTTATGTCATTTCCGGTGACACCGGAAGTTTCATGAAGCTTAGTCATTTGTTGCAAAATGCTGTTTTATGTCGTGTACAGATCCTTCTCATTTAATTTTATTAATGGAGCAAAAATAATGTTATACGGACAAGCTACCACCAGTATAGGTGATTGTTGAGTTGAAAAGAATTTACCTAAGATGTCTGATTGACTTATACAAAAATGTGAGACATTCGCTAACTCAATTACTAGAAAACAAATGAAATCGAGGTGTGCAGTCAATTAAATATACCTACCTACCACAATATCTGCATGTATCGCGCCATCGTCGGTTTTCTTATAAGAATAAAATATCATAAATAAAAGATTTAAGAATTGCCAATGAACATGAAATGAATAAACAAACATAATTAGTGGAATATTACTGTGCCTAGTTGTAAATATTCAATCGATGCAGAATTACTAGAATTAATAGACATCATCTTGCAGTTCATAATAACGTCAGTCAGTAATAAAGTTGTCCTTATTTTGATATATACGCAAGCGCAATGTGAATCTGCCTGCCTTTATTAGAGGACGGTTAAGGCCAAGATTTAAAGTTCCTTTATTTTCATTTCGGGTGAGATCGTGGACACGACATAACTCATGTCTGATATTTATATGAATTTTTGAACACACATCGATATCGAAGCCCCCTTTGGCCAATCTATCATAACCATAATCGTATCTCAGTATAAAATAAATTATGTGGAATGAAAAAACTGAGAAACTAAATATCATTTATAGGTTATAAATAACGAACGCCTGTGTAAATAAGGGACGAACAGACAAAAATGCAATATCTCTGTTCTTAATCACATGCAGAATAGTGCCAGCCATTATTAAAATAAAGTTGCCGTTAATACTGGCTGGCGTTATTGCGATATCTCTCTAATAAATGCACATTTTACTGGCGAGTCTTCAGGTGAAAGAAAATTCACCATTAGAACTTGTCAATCTGCATGTGCAATGAGATTCGAGTTTTCACGAGAAAGTTTTCTGAATAATATTTTTGCTGCATCAATAACTTCTCAAAAGTGTTTTGTGTGCTCAGTTGTGTCATTGTGTTTACTCCATGAATTTTACACCACTGTGTTGGACCGGAGCAGCTCTTCTGCGATGATATATTCCTGTTTGCGCCAAGAGTCAATCAGATATGCGTGCCGCTTTGACATTCTTTTGCTACATATTCTAGGAGACAGTTACATTGTTGATTGAAGCTTTTGTCAACTGCAAACATGAAAAGTAGAAGTTTTTGAAACACTTTCTTTTCAGGTTTTCCTCTCGTTCTGTAAATAAACAGAACTATATCGGGGATTTCCCAAATAAATATCATTATTATCATTCAACAAATACTACCAAACTAATTTAATCGACGAGCATTTCATTAACAAAGTTAGCATCTTCAGGAATTGAAAGCTTCAGATCCTGAAGATATTGTATTACAAACTTTTTTTTATTGGTGCTTCATTTTACAAATCTTTTAAAGTTACCAAGGTAACATCAACATCTCGAGAAACGTCAAGTTTAAATGACAACTTTTTGAATAGCGATTTGAGAGCAGTACCTTATAACGCTAAATAAAATATTATTAACAAATATAAAACCTTCCAACATTATTCAACAATATTGGTGTTTTTAAATGGAAATGGAAAGTCCATTTAGTATTAAGAAACAAATATTTCGTAAAACCGAAAAATGCCTGTCTCTCCACAAAGTGGATATAAAGGCAAATATCTGACAGAAAACAACTACTTCTCCCTACGGATATTGAATTATATATGTCTTCTATTTGTGCAACGTTCCATTAAGGACACATAATTGCAAGTGATACTTGTTATAAATCCATTGAATATTAATCCTTCATTTTTGTTAGAAATGACCACCTGCATACATGCATGTTTCGAGGTTATTTTCCTCTCATCAGTGCAAGGATAGGTCAGACGACAAATATTAATGATAATATTCAAAAGCCTTAGAGTATCCTACGAATGGAGCTGCGACTCACAATAAAGTAATTCGCAGCGCCATCCGCCAACAGATCAAGTAACCCTCCTGGTAGCACTGTCTCCAGGCAGAGACCAAAAGTCATGTATGCAGGTGTTCATTTCCAACAAAAATGAAGGATTAATATTCAATGGCTTTATATCAAGTAACACTTGCAATTATGTGTCTTTAATGGAACGTTGCACAAATATAAGACAGATTAAATTCTATGTCCGTAAAGGGAAGTAGTTGTTTATATCAACTTTGTGGAATTGTGTGGAGAGACAGGCACTTTTCGGTTTTACGAAATATTTTTTTTTAGAATTCAACTATCCTATATACACTCTAGAACTTTGTTCGTTTTATGTACAGTTAGTATTGTTTGAGATGTTGATATTTCGATTTTTTAAATCGGTGAAATGGTGTTTAAATTAATTTCTTATCATTTTCAGAACTCAATGAGGTTGAACTTTCATTAATGGCACTCTCAATAATGATGTTTGAATCATTATTCTTATTGCTAATGATCTCTTCAACATAACCAGTCGACACATCTGTCGATTTCCATCCTACTTGTCGTTGGATTTCACCCATTGTTATGCCACTATTTGACATAATGGTAGCGGACGTACGTCGAAAAGCATGTCCCGTGTAAGTATTCCTCAGGATCATTCAATTCAAGATAACTTGCAGTTTGCAAGGGACATGATAAAAATGTTTTAATTCCATCCACTTGATTGGTACATTTCCCCTTATCATAACGTAATAGAACTCGGTATGTAAAAACTCACATTTTAGGAGCGCAATGATAAATATTGTTTTACTAAACGCACATAACTGATTGCTTCACTGTCGGCTACAGTAAAACGTCGAACCTTCACTGTCTTAGACGGTCGGAGAGTTATAACCAATGCGCTTTCTTCTTCTTTGGTATCATATAAGCGCAACTCGCATAATTCACATCTTCTACAAGATCTATAAATACTGTCAATGGCTACCATCTTCAAAAATGAATACACAATGTCCGGTGCATCTATGAAAAACTTCCGCAAATCACCTTCATTGTATACATATGCCTTCTTGGCTACGCAATTATTGATATTGTCTTTCCCTAGCTCGCACAAGTCTCTGACTTCTGAGGGTTGCACGTAGGGGTTCAACCGGTTGACGGATATAACAATAACAACAATAAATGCATGCACTTTTACAATTGATTTTATTCCGACCCCTTTATTTATCCTCAACAAACACAGTTATTTCGGATGGATAGCCCACATAGTCGACGCTTTTCCCAAGGGTGGCTGAGGCGTTGCAGCCAACGGGAGTAACGCCCCGAGGTCCATAGCTTACCGTACACCAACGTCAAAAACAAAAGCAGTCCCACCAGGACTTTCACGAGGAAGTTGATGGAAGGAACTCGCAGTGAGAACTGGAGAACTAGTCTCCAAAAGAAGCCATGGATGGGCCTCGGATCGGATACTGCGGGTCTGGTAGCCGGTGATACAATCACCCATGGCCGCCGCACTGCCTGACTGAGAACCATCCAGGAATAGGCAGATTAAGAGAAGTTGCTTCCTTGACAAGCACCCACACACACAAATATAGTATAAGGATTCATTTTGAGGAGGAGAAGGAGGTTGTTTTAAGATCATTACGGATGAGGACACAGGGGGTGGCAAAAAGGGCTCATGGGTGCCTACTTGTTTGGCTGTAGTAGTGGCCACTCCACATCTACTACTACCACTTCTACTAGTCGACGCCTTCTACTGCTCCGAAATTTTCTGAAGGTAAGCAGCACTACTCGTTGATTTATATCTATTACCTGATCTAGTCATATTCTTTTTTATACGCATAACTAGATTTTTGCGGTATTAACTGCGATTCTTCTTTACTATTGAAATAATCGATATTAGAATTAATTTTTGAGTACTACGATGACAACAATTATTCTTTGATGACAAATTCATTTCTGTTTTTTTCGTTTCCATGACAACGAAAGGTATACCTACTGATGTCACATCACGAATTCAACATTAATACTTCTTATTTCCATTTTACTTAGAAATAATGCCAGTATTTATGAGGTATTATTCTAATGTGAGTATTTTTTATTTGAAACTTTTTTTCCTGTAAGAACTTAGCTACATACTAAGCCGTTCCGTTCGAGAATTCGCTCTAATGGTCGTAGGGATTGTATTTCCGTCAACTTCTTCAGTTTTCTCATTTACACATTTCAAATATATTGAGAATGTTACGGAGCTAAGAGAGCCGCATCAGAATTCTATCGATAGATATTACGAAAGAGAATTCAATTCATGGACCCATTTCATGTTTTTCACGTCGTTCACGCATTCCAAGTAAATGTCTCTGGGCATGGTATTCAAACGAGTGTTGAATTGGCATTCTTCATAGTAGTCCATCAAATGTAGGAAAGTAAGGAATTCAAATCCATCCATGATACTTTTAAAGCTGACCCGTTCTGAAGGTACATCAAAATAATGTATCATTCATTATGAAATTGAGGTTATGATGATGCTACTGATACAAGACTGTGGCCATTCAAAGCCATTATTATAAACAATAAAGAAACATAATATTATTTTGGTAGGATTTCAATAAAAACATACAATCAGTTGCATTACACTACATAGCTACAATGGTTATCCAAATGAACTGGAATAATTATAACATAGAGTAACCCAGCGAGCACAAACATCCCTGAGAGGTTTTGAGATGTTTCGAAAATGTGGGCATGCCTATGTTTCTTGGAGACGTAATGTGTACTTCCCAAAGAGGTATCCGAAGGATATTCAATGTTTTGTCTTTGTCTTTTTTGGCGTTTTTTCAAATGCCTTTAGGAATGTATCTGTTAGGTGCACAAAATATGAATGTGTGGACGTTTTCACTTGGCATAACATAGTTCATCCTTGAGATGTTCACTGAGAATATATGTACCGGTCGCGCAAGCGCAAATGTGATCTCAGTGATGATCGGTTGTTGACAAAGGGTGTGGTTTTTAGTTTGTATCCACTTAAATTCAATTTACCCAATTTGGTATTTTGTTTCTCGCAAAAGTAATAAGTAGTGTTTTTAGAGTGAAGTGGAAGAGTTAAGTCAAGGCAATATATTAGATTCAATAACCACCAAGTTGATCACGGACCTCAAAGTAAGTAATAAATGGTCGTCATTCCGAAATATATAACCTGAAAAACTTATACCGATAATCTTAACTTGTAAAATCATCATCATATTTATAATTTATGTAAATGTAGAAAAAGCAGTATATTACTGAGGGTGTCTGTCAGTAACAAAGTTCAATTTAAATTCAGTTGAACCAGACAACGCTTCAGACTGATCTCATTCACACCTGTCACCTGTGATGAAATTTCATTGAATTCACCAGTTCGATCTCATGTTGAACTATTCAAAAAGCAAATTTGAACTCTACTGAAAATTTACCTTGCTCGTCTTCTAATGATGACTCACAATATAATTAGTCTGTTGGTTTAAATGCAAATTCGGAATAAAAATTACTTTTGGAAACAAAGCAAAGTGAATTTTCACAAAGATTAAATTTTTTTTTCTGAAGATTGTTCTTTCCATAGACGACTGATATTTTTGTAAATGGAGTAGAAAGTCAATATGTATTTTTTTAATAGTAGATTTGTTATAATAGCACATTATCAATTTGTTGTAGATGCTGTAATTAGCTGTAAGTAGAAAATCAAGCATAACAATAAGTAAGAGAAGACAGCCGGAAATGAAGACCAGAAGAAATATAATTAACTTTTTAGGGAGAATATATTTCTAGTTTAATTTTTATATTTTCCGATAGTTTATTCTTTGTGATACAGGGTGATTCTTGATGAGGGCTAATTAGATATATTTCCAAAAATTATAATTCGGTCTTTTACTGCAATAATTTTTTGTATTCGGAATATAAGTTTAGTTTTTGTATATTTACCTAGGGTGTGTATGCGATATTTATATTTTTGAAAAATTATTCATTTTATATTTGCAGAAAATATTTTGGGTTTGATTTGTATGTGTTCCTTAGTGATTTTTTGAGTTAATATTAAAATAAGTTTATCTCTGCATATTTTGACCATTGTTAATTTAAAGACTATTTTTAATAAATGGCTTGAACAAAAACGAGAAGAAATTGCATTTTGAGATGTCCCAGGGACATCTTTGGAAATGTTTCATATACAGTGATTTAATGTAGGCAAACAGCTTTGAAAATGTTATCGCGAGTCTTTGAAAACGCTTTGAAAAGAGCGAGAAAAAAATGCCTTTTGTGAAGTCCCAGGAACATCTTAAAAATAGCGCATGCGGCGGACTTTTTGCTATACGTACACGTTCTATTCATGTATGAACAGAACAGAGGTTTGATGTCCTAAAAACTCGTACTTTAAACATCTCTGGGATGTTTTTGATTTTGTTCGCTGGAAAGTTGAGTCAAGATGAGTAAGGAACACCACTATGGATATGTTGCCGATGTTTCCATCATCATCATCTGGACGTTATAATGGCAATTATCATGATTATGTCCTATTTTCAAATTGGGAAAATTATCAAAAGTTGAAGACCATAGACCTACTGTCATTTTATGTATTTTTCCAAAATATTAAAAATATCACCATGTTCGTTCTACTCTATCTAATTTTCTGAAAACACCACAACAAATCCGTGTAATTTTACCCAATATATTTCAGATTCCCTTGACAGAAGATCTCAAGTGGACATTATTTATATGGATTTAAGTAAAACATTTAATCGTATTCAACAGCATCAATCACTGAAAAAGTTATCGAACATTAGCTTTTACAAAAATAGTCAGTTATTACTCAAATCTTCCGTTGCTGAGCGTAATCTCTATGTTGATTGTGATAAAATTAGATCCGCCTATTTTACAGCAATATAGGGAGTTCCACAAGGATCCAATCTTTTACCATTACTATTTTTATTATGCATTGATGACCATAGAATGGAATCTAGATCTAGACTACAATAGGAATGTTCGACACAAAGAACAAGAATTAGTATTGTTACGAGATTGACAAAAATTCCCCTATCTACGCCGCTGAGAGATCCATAAAAAACAAATCGCATACAAATGTGTGTATTTAGGTAATCGAACAGTTCTAACAAGTGATTATTTGGACGGTCTTCTGTCCCGAGTATTCTAGGAAATTTCGCGAAAGATCCAGTCGGCACAAATGTACCTACATAAGCGAGAGATATCACTGGGATGAGGATGAACAAGACTAGGAAGAAGTGATATTAAGCAGTTTTTGAAGAAGTATAGAAGTGCTTGGAATATTTAGCTAGATGTATTGTTGTATAGATCTAAGTGTTTTATTAGTCAGTGAAGTGTTGTATGTTTGTTTATGGTGAAGTTAGAAAATAAACAGTTTAGTAGTGTGCTCGGCTCATTATTTAGAAAAAACGCAACAGTATGTTTCTTTTGATTTCTTTGAAGGTTTCGTATTCCACGCCGCTTCTAGATCAATTCACAATGTTTCTAACATAATTCAAAAAATTCAAAATAAAAAAAACTATATATATAGCAGTGAAATTGTGACCAGAACTATGTTTACGGAATGACGTTCGGTCATGTCGTGAAAATAGTCCAGCTATATCTGGTACTCAAATTGGAAATTTGAACTTAATTATTCAATTGATTGATACTATTTACTTACAACTCTGGGTTAGTTCGTGCATGTTGGAATTGATAGAGATGTAAGGTGAGTAACTCGAACCAATGAGGAATTTACTAGAATAACAATGACAAGGTCATCCTGGTTATGTAAATATTGGAATGAAGAGTTAAAAATTTTTTCACACAGAATTCCAGAAAGTTATTACTTCGAAACAAAAAGGGTTTTCAAAGTGAACATGAACCCGTTACAACATTCAGCTTATAGCTATCGATACAGTTATAGTAAAAGTAATGATGACGTTTTTTTCAGCCACTTTACTCTGACTTCAACAGCGATATACAGAAACAGTGAATTCCTCGCGACATTTGTAAAATTGAGGTTATTAACTGTTTGATTTTCATTCCATAAATTCTGGAAGAATATGTTTTCGTTGAACTCATTTCGAGGTCAACAAACAACTTATAACTTATAATATCCTTCATTTTATATCGGAGTTTAATAAAGGACGACTTTCTTCAGGCCAGGTTTTGAAATTCTCGCGAGCTTAGTTTTTTTACAATATGTACATAACTGAGACTCATTTCGTATTACACACACACTTCGCGTTATCTGAAGCTTAATTGTTCGTTTTTTATTTTATCACGAATAATTTTATATCAAATGAAAACGAAGAGCTGTACTCTGCAAAAAAACACGTACGTGATACACACACGGAGTAACTCAATTATAATTCAGGATACACGAAAGTCTGGCAGATGCGAGTGAAAAATGTGAAACATAAAAGCAGGATTATATCATTTTCCCTAGTTGTGAATGGAAACTGAGAATTGATGGTATGAGAATTTGTTTATTGTTATTTCAGTTCATCATAATTGATCGACCAGTGTATGAGAATTCATGCAGAAGATATCGTTGAGACAACCTCGCGTTTTTAATCTATGTTGCAAACCGAACAAAAATGTAGGAAATATCCATTCACTGCAAATTTATCATTTCCGTGATGACTACACACAGATCAATGTTTTTATATTCTACACAACAATTTTTAAAAACTTCTGAAGCTAATTCTCATTCACAGTTACTCTCAGTGTTCCACCAAAGAAAGTGAAATAAGGGTTAATGCTTTTAAAGTGATATATTTTGAAGCATATTCCTCTAGGAGGGTAGAGACAAAAACCGATTTTGGCAGTTTGTTGCTTTGGCAGACCTTTGACTGGGATGATGTGAGTTCAGTATTTGAATCAAATGTCCAATGCATGATAAATGAAGCCCTCATATTTGCGGTGTTTATTATTAAACACTCGAATGATAATGATAGTTCTTGTCAACAAAATATCGACATCAAAACATCTGATATCCTAAAACCTTAAAACATTTCGAAATAATAACAGTTCTATATTCTTTGTTCTATATGGGCCGTGGTGGTCGTGATGGTAGAGCGCTCGCCTAGCAGTCATAAGGTGGAGGGTTCAAAGCCCAGCACAGCCACCGGTCCACCACAGTTTTTTAACCGTGGTTAAACGTGCAATCAACAAAAAAATATTTTTTTCAATTTTTTTGGGTGGAGGCATTGCCTTGAGCAAGATTCCTCCTCCACCCCCTGACGAAGTCCCCACTACTCACGCCAGTAACCAGGCTGGGGTAGGGCGAATCCCTAAGTAGTGGGGAGAGTGCTGGACAAGTGAGCCAATAGGAAGCAAGGTCCAATAAATACAGAGAGAGAGAGATAATCTGACATGGGTATTTAGTATAGTTTAAAGACGATTACAGACGGTCACTCATCAAACATAGCCGGAGGAAGCTGACTGACATGAGTACCTGGGAAGAGGGGGACTGGCCCTATCAAGGAAACTTGATGCCCTCCACATGGGTTTGGCCTCCAGGGTGCGTTGTTTCCAGTGATAGCAAAAATAATACCGTTCTACGTTAGATGCTTCCGAGGTTCCTGCTCTAGGGGTTGAGGGTTAGGTTTCCTTGGGGCCTCGGCGGGTAATCAGTGTTAAATCTGCTCAGGTACTGATACTGAAATCATACGGCCTCACCACTGGACAATAAAATGGTAGCCCACGGCGCGCTAATTTGGCGTATCCAAATTAGGTCAACCGGTTTGCCCCATTAGCTTCGAGATTAGCTAACGCAGGTTCTCGAAGCTGTGGAGCCGCTTGGTTTGACTTGGTCTCGGCTGCAACAACTCCCATTTGATGATTGATGAGTGATAGACTAGTAATATTTCTTGCGTTGATAATCAATTCATTTTACAGGAATTGTCATGATATAATGTCAAACAAACCTAGCTTTCATTTCCAACTTCGAGGTTTCGTTAATTAGTTCTAATGCTCCAGCAACAGTGTTCCATTTTTCGCCCCCTCGTTTTCTTTTGGTATAGTACCTAGTTCGAAAGGACCCCACACTTTTCAGAGGTGAATTGGCGACCATTAAAATTTTCTTCAACTTTGGTATGTTGTTGTACTCGACCTGGTAACCAAAAGTGTCGATAGACCCAACTCAATCTTACGGCTATTTTTCTAGATACGGGGTGTTGAAACTGAAAATTGGCCAGATTTCGTTTTTTTTTTGTTAACTTACAAGCTCGATTGAATTTCTGTTGCATACACATGCTCACCACATGTCTTAGTAATAATTTGGTGAAAATTACAAAAAATATTCATATTTACGGGGTAAATGAATTACAGTAGTTCTTTGCCAAATCTCAATTTTTTCACTGTGACCTTTGAAAAGGATATTTTCGAAAATTATCGCTCAGACAAACACAATAATGTTTTTACGGATTAATTAAAAACCCAGTACTCATGGATTGATTTGAGGAAAAATTAATACCACTTATATATGGACATTAAAGGTGGTTCATTTATTGAAACTTATTCTAATATGAGAGCTACGTAGCTAACTTTACAAATGACAACTCTAAATTACCGGCAATAGAAAATTTCACAACCCCAAGCACACAGAGCCGGCGCTCTATCAACTGAGCCATGAAGCTCAGTTATCTGCAAGGAAATGGTTCAACCATGTACCTGCGTCACCTGACTACCGGCGTGACGTCATCCAATTTTACAAGACAGGTGAAAAACAATTTGTGCATATTACACTTTATAGAAATTATGATAATGCATGTAGAAAAGGCTCAGAAGGTATAATAAACTTATATACTACTGGAATACTTTTGTGGAAATTAATAGTATAAGTGTAGATGCCTGTCAGTCTGTCTGTCAGTGATTAAGGTCTGATTCGTTTCAAAATTGTTGTGTGGTGGCAGAATTTATGACTTTGTGGCAAAATTAGATTCCTGTTAGACATTTCAAATGGGCCTAAAGATTACTGTGATGATACCATACCATTTTGAATAAGTCTGTATATACGATCCAGACCGTAATTCAACGGGACCTTGGTGATTGGGATACGACATCAAAACTGATCAAAATATCCTATGGCTGAAATCCTAACAAAATACTAGCCTAATTGATGCGACCAACTTTTGGAAAACCGTATGCCTACATTTTTCTGACAATGAAAGACTATACGAAAAATTGAAAATGTAAATATACTAACAGAAAAGGGCACACTTTCCCGAATGAAAGCCATATTCACTGAAAGAGCTATTTCCGTATTTAGCTCCGTTTTTAATTCAACATCAATCCAACATTATTATTCATTCACTCCTCAAAAACATTTCATGGTAAACGATTACTCCGTTTCTGTTGTCATAAAGTTTCATTCTGTAGAAATGATTTGGTACCGAATTATATTTTCTTTGGGAAAGGGGAAATTGCTTCGTCTGATCACTGCATCCAATTAAAACAGTTTCCGACTCATAATTACTTTCTACAATCACTACGGAAATATGTATTAGTTCGTAAGACTCACAAACTCATGTGATTTTGAATATCTTTCAGGATCTCAAATATCGTTCACAAACTTACTTTCTTCAGAAAAATATGAATGAATGCCGCGGTGGCATGATGGGCCGTGGTGGCATGCAGGTAGAGTGCTCGCTCCATAAGCCAAACAAACATTTGTAGGAGAATGAGTTCGAATCTCAGCACTGCCACCGGTCTCGTGCATGGCACCACACGTATTGAAAGGTAAGGGCTACGTCTTCCCCTAGCTCGCACAAGTCTCTGACTTTTGAGGGTTGCATGTACGAGTGCAACCGGTTGACGGATATAACAATATATCAATTTTACAATTGTGCTGCGCTAAATATATTTTGAAATTATCCAATATTACTATGATTACTGGATAATTGGATATATATTTGCATCTCGACGTCTGAAACAGATTCACTATACTTTATTGTTCTGTAAGGTCTTTTGAGTGGAAAAGTTCAAATCCGGATAAATCGTAACAGAAAAAAATGTACTACTGCACCTTCCTCAAATTCGCAGTTCATTAAATTTGTCAATAAAAATAATTTTTTTTTTTTTGAAAAGATACATAGTTGCCCCATGCACTGTTGAGGCGGCACCGATAGATAAATCCGTAGCGTCATTAAAGATGGCGAGGTTGGAGTCCAACTTCAGGTGAGCCAACAAAGCATGTATCAGTAGTCAACAAAAGGTGGAATTATTCACAAATAATCTTGAAAGAAAACAATCATTAAAATGTGAGTGATTTTTTAACGTTGTTACTGTATTTTATTTCTCAGTCTTAATTTATCAATCACAGTATCCTCAACTCACTTTCATCACTTTAGTTACCTCTGTTGAAGTTTCAAAGTATCGCTTCTATCAGTATATTTCGTCGCAATACCGCACGTTTGCTCCAATGAGCCAAAACAACATTAGAAACTCCCAGGATACACTTTATGGCTAGTGGACTCTTGTTGGAGGTTCGAAGTTAAGCAGTTCCGTCAGCAGTTTGCGGACCCCAATTTGTCGCTGTACAAGAAATTCAACAGATTTTATTGAACAATTAGAACACCCAACGCAACCATCGGATTGTATCTTGGGACGAGCTCAGTGTAACGAATCTTGAGGTCCCCTTCTGAAATGTTTAAGAAATTGTTTGATGTCGTTTCGTCAATGCAGACATAAAATGTATTTTTTTTCAATGAATCTGATGTGTCATTTAGAGTAGACGACACTACCTGACGCAAGATAATTAACTGATGATGAAACATAGGTTAATGAATTCAATCTCTGGCATAATAATACTCCCTCATAAACACTCACAGAGTGTTTTCAAAGGCAAAGCCAGTGAGGGTAGAGGACGACTATCATCATTATTTGCCGTGGCGCATAAACCTATACAATAGGTATTTTCTTTGATAGGTCAAAGATATAAAACAACTACTGCCTCCTACAACCGTTGAATTATATCTGTCAAATTCTCGGCAAAGTTTTCTACAAGAACTACTTTACAATGCTCTTCAACTCTCATAGCTGAAATTGTTTCTATTCAAATGGCTCATCCAATTGAATAAAAAATATTTTCAGCTTCAGTTTGAGAATTATAGGACATCACAGTAGTTCTTGTAGAAAACTTCACCAATAGATAGATAGATAGGTAGATATATTTATTACCTTATTTGCCAGTTTTACAAATGTGAGGTTCGTCAATAAAAAACAATACAATTTTTGTTAACACATTAAAACAATCTTTTGCAAACAGCCTAAGATAATCAGAAACTATATAGTTATCACGAAATTTTAAAAAATTCCTCAAATTCTGTAATTGTGTAGAAAATATTTTTTTTAATTTTAATTTGAATTTTTTGAGAGGCAGAGATTTCAAGTCTCTTGGCAGTAAGTTATATAAATGTGTAAATCTCGTAAATATTCTTGGTATTTGAGACCAAAAATGAGTCTTATCAATCTTTTTTGTAAGTGGTGTTGTTCGAGGTAAGCTTTCAGAGAAAAAATTGCAAAGTACGACTTGTTGAGTTTTTTACAGACTTGTTCAATTTGGTCTAACCAAGATAATTTTTAATCTACGAGGGTTCCTAAAAAACTTATTGTATTACTTGAAGTGATATAATTGTTATCTATTTGAAAATTGTTATCTTCTACAGGAGATTTGTACCTATCATTAAAATTAACTAGTTTAGTTTTTTCTAGGTTCAGTGTTAAATGGTTTATTTCACACCACAGTGAAAACTGTTGAATGACAGGTGATTTTTAAAAGAATTTCTTGGGGAGTTCTACCGGTCACTATTCCAGTTGTATCGTCTGCATACATGAACACTTTACCGTCTTGAATGAAATCTGGCAAGTCATTTACGAAAAGAAGAAACACCTTGTGGTGTTCCTAACTCACTAGATAGTTTTTCAGAAAAACTGTTTTCTATTTTTACAAGCGTTTCTCTGTTTTCGGTGAATGAAATCAACCATTCACAAATCGAACCTCTATGCCCAAAGCATAAAGTTTTGTTTTCAAGAATACAGGATCCAGGGTGTCAAATGCCCTCGAAAGATCGAAGAAAATTCCGGAAATATAGTAGTTTTCATTTAGTTGTTCATGTATGTACTGTACTACTTCTGAGGAGGTGCTTTCTATTGAATATCCCCCACGAAAACCATGCTGACATGGAGAAATTATATGATAATGGTTTAAAAAAGACATTAGACGAACATACATAGCTTTTTCCAAAACCTTCGAAATTGGACTTATTATTGATATTACCCTATAGTTCTCGATTTGCTGAGGGTCACCTTTTTTAAAGATTGGGGTGGTTTTTGATATTTTTAGGAGAGAAGGAAACTTTCCTAGCTCAACTGAATTATTGACAATTGAGGTTAGATAGGGACTTAAAATATCATTAAACTCTTTGATCAGAGAAGTATTGACTTCATCAATGCTAACAGATTTTTGTATTTCATATTTTTTATAATGTTTTGTATTTCAATTTCATTAAAAGGTAAGAAGTACATTGTGTTTGACACCATTTTACTAGTTGTTCAAGTAATATTGTTTGACTGTATCTCTTTTTCAATTTTTTCTTTGGCAGATGTAGCAAAATATTTCACAAATATATTAGCAATTTCTTTGTTATCTTCAATTATTTCTTCATCGATAAAAATTGAAGTTAGGTTTTTTCCGGTTCTCATAATTTTCATGAACAGTTGGATCAAGCGTAATTTTTTTGTACCAGTTAAGTTGTCTCACTATCGCAGTCACTTCCTGTGTATCTTTAGAGCACATGAAATTGTTGATTTTAGTGTCAGATTTAGTATTGACTATGATTTTCTTTTTTGGATGGGAAACCACCAATAAAAGTTTTGCCAGAAATGATCAAATTGTTCATCTACATTATATATATGTTCAAAATTAATATGTTGTCTACTAAATAGGAATCTAAATTCAGAAATGGTTTCATTGTACGATATTCTTCTCTCTATTATCTATAACTATCATCAACATGATTTAATGGACAGGACCATTCAAGGAGTTGTGCAAGGTGGTCAGAGAAACCTAGATACAGTATTTTTAATTGTACGTTCTCACCTAGATTTGCGATTACATAGTCAAGCTGTGTGGAGCTTGATTTGCCGTTAGAATAGTTCATAATACTGGTTGGATTTTTAACATAGTTACAAAGTTCGAAAGAATTTATCAGATCAAGAAACATTTTTGAGTCTATACTCATTGTATTCAGACCATCTATATTAAAATCACCACAAAGGATAATATTTTTGAATTTATTTGAAGCATAAAGAATTCACCAATATTTGATAACGGTGGTCTATAAGTTACAATAAAGACGTATGACTCACCCATCTAACCTACTGCCGAGCACTCCAGACACATTTCTTTGGAGGGTGATTAAATTTTAAGAATTTCCTCGCATACTGAAAGGTATTCTTGTCGAACATGTATTGCGGAACCGCCATTTCTACAAAATTTTGATACATTGTGATATCCCTAAATATTAAATTTTTTTATTTTATATTCTTCTAACCAGTATTCAGTTATATATAAAAAATCCGCATTGATTTCATAATTAAGAACGGTAGTTGCTTTATCTTAGAGACCGCCTCCACAGAGGTGAACCGACCACGGGCCAAAGCCCGGAAACCATACTCCTTGATTATACTTCCGCCCGTGAAAGCCTTCATTCTATGCTTCTGTTAGAGCTTGTCGACGAAAATACCTATTATATAATCCATATTCCACTATTAGAATCTCATATCTGTGAATAAACAGAAAACCCAAAGTAACTTGAGAACTCATGACCATATAGAGTAGAGAAAACATAATGAGGAACAAAAGTAATAGTAATAGAATATTATACAATAATAAAGTATAGAGATCTCCCAAAAGGGGGTCCGAGAAAAAACAGCATTTATTGAATGTTTGAAGGTTTTAGCTGTTAGGAAAAAACTCATGCAGCACTGAATACCAAAGCTATCACCGTTCTCAAGAAGGAAGACTTATATGGTTGAATAATACATCTAATAAAAATTGCTTGAGGTAAATCAATGAAGTACCGCAAGAACTACTGATGTTGAAGTAAATCTCTCTGGAGAGAGTTTGCTCGTTTGGAAAACATCGGCTACCGGGTGGTGCTGTAGCTTCTTTCGTGTTAATTTTCAAATGATGAAGTGAATGTGCCATAGAAAGTCACCAAGTAACTCCAAGACAATTCGGAAATAATTATTAATTGCCGTCTGTCACCGCATTGGCTATAATTTCGGTTATATTTCTTGTGATTGTTTACATACGAGAGTATTTTATTGGTAGTTTTATTTTTGAAAGTTATCTGTGATGTGAGTTGCCTAGATGCCAATCCCGACGTCTGACAAGTTGTTATTTTAATGATCATAGTCATTCACCCAACATTTTTTATAGTGCCTTGAATTTTAATAAGTATATATACCAGGGACTGTTGATTAGCGAATATATCGTTTCATCCCTACGGTAGTTAATTCGCTGGTATAAGAATGGAGGTGATTTGAAACTTTGAATCTTATAGACAGTTTCCTTCTTTAAGTTTGTGTGATATGCGTTCAAATTTTCTCTTACGGTAGAAGATAATATTAACGAGACAAGAACCAAAAACCGAGTCAGGTTAACTTAAGTTGGGTATAACAAATATTTATCAAATTAAGGTAGATACTGTAGACTTGTCAGGGTTGATGACTAGGTAAATGATATTTAATTATGTGAAATCTGTGAGAGATCATTATTAACCGCATACATATATGTATTCCAGTTGTTCAAACATGTTGTTACGTTGCATATATATGAGAAAAAGAGTGGCGGGACTAAAATTGAACCCTATGGAATTTTACGAGTAATGGTCTTGATTTCAGACGTATTGAATCCTTTTTCACGTATTGCTTTCTATTTGACACATAGCTGTTGAAGCGTTACATTATTTTTCTATTTCATTCGTTAATTCATTCGTTTCGGTTATAAACTGCTTTGAAGGAAAGAAAATTTGAGGTGAACGTAATTTTCTAGTAAACAATTCTGAATAATGCAGTCAATGCAGTCAATGTGCATAACTCAACAAAATTACATCGACCAAATTCATCTGGTTCTTAAGCATAAGGCATAATCCAATCCCAGGTAGCGCATGATATGGCTGAACAACAATTCCATATTGCACCTGGAAAATATTAATTTAATGTGCTCAAATATTCAAATATTTTTCAAGGTTCCAATCTTCATTTATTTGATTGAAATATTAGTGAAATATTTATTGAACATATAATGATGGCATATAGAGGGTTATAACATTGTAGCTGATATCTGGAAAATCATATAAAATCCTCGACAGATATCTATATTGATCAATCATTTTCTAAAAATTGATTATCTGGTTTACTAATGTTACCTAAACAATATTGAAATTTCGAAAATGATTTGAACTAAGTAGAAAAATTCAGAATTAATAGGAATTCAAGTAATAATCAAATAATAACTGATAATGCAAGAACAATATTGACTCATGACCTGTGTGACATCCGTTTACAGGAATATAAGTAGGCAAGCGATGTGCTTTCAAGAGAAACTGTGAAAAGCAGAAAATGAGGATTTATTGGACTGAATAGACAAATAACGTAGAAATGCAATGATGAATAGATTATATCATGTAATCCACACTAAGTAACCAGCATCCACGATTAGTCCTTATACTCCTTATATAAGTATCTATGCTGATTGAAGAGGTACCCTTCTAGATTTGAGTTGAGCAAAATCGTTAATAACATCTTCAAAATCTGTGTTTTCGAGCATACATTCTATCGACATTAGCGACAAACTATTCAATCTCTCTTGAAGCATTGTACTTCTTAATTCACTTTTTATTCGTTTTAATTTGGAGAAGGAGCATTCCCCACTGCAGTTAGTTACCATCATGCTTAGAAAGATTATCAGTGCGATTTCTACATTAGAAAAGGTCTTCAATTTTGCTCTCTTTCAAAAGATGATATATTTCCAGTATACTATTAGTTTTTTCATTTTTACTTTGATCAATTTTCAAGTATTCTGTTAAATGCAGACATTCCATTTCTAACTCTTTCTCGTTTACGTCTTCATAGTAGATTTCAGCAAATTCTTTGCAACTTTGGCTCAACTCTTCGGAATTCAGAGTTTTCAAGCGAAAAAATAAACCAAAACGTTGACTATTGTTCTTATACGAACTTAATATAGTATAGATTTATATACCTATTTTATTTTGACATGTCCAATACCATGTAATATGGTCTTACTGGAATAAATATATTATTATTACTATTATTATTATTAATCGCTGTTTTAGATGAAGGCCCAGGGTCTATTGATAACATAGTGAAACTGACAAATGACAAGAAGTTCCTGAAACTACCGAGAGAGAAGTAAAGTAGCTCAGGTAACAGTCACAGATTTTTCAGGAAGTTGGGGATGGCTTTCGTTCCACTAACAAAGAAAATCAACGAATGAATAGTGTTGTTTCATTTTACTGTTTCTGTAGCTGACCACTCCTATTTTTGTAATATTTCCAGGGCTTCATTTGTCTCGAACAAAGAGAGCAAATTACAATATGGAATCGATAAAAAGTAAGTAGATTGCTAGAGATGTCCTTCGCAGTGAAAAAGAGGTTGCCATCATAAATTATCCATAAGAAATAAAAATACTTTATGGAGTGATAAATCGATCGGGGTGTAACGAACAATTTACGATTTATGTTTTCTGTTTCCTTTCCCATTTTTAGCTGTAACAAAAAATCAGACATCATATGCTTAATTCCCATATCCATAATCATTCACATATTTGTAATATGGATTTTTCCATATTGAAATTGTTTGATTATGAATATGGCCAATTTGTCCAAAACAGTTTCATGCAAGTAAGATAATAGTTTATTCAGGAAGAATATCTTCCTATTTAGGACATACATACTCGTATATATGACTATTTGGATATACCTTCAGAGCTAGAAGAGGTAGTAATACTGGTCGTATCCGATTGATGCGACTTAAGTAACTCCTGCCGTATTTGACGAAAATACTCAAAGGGCAGCCATCTACATGTAATATTTTACATCCCATTTTTTTATTCATTAGGTGGATTACTATTCTGACGAAAGATGGCCCCTCAGAAAATGTCAATTGGTGGCGCCATGCCTGGTGTTCTTCAGCCAACCAAAAGCTCTGATTCTGCTGAGGATTTAGAAGGAGATAATTCGAATTATCTATCCAAAGTAACATAATCAGATGGTCAGGACGAATCGCTTAACAATTTACATCACGAAGAATGCTTAAGAGGAAAAGGATCTGTGAGTGCTGCAAGCGGGACTTCAATCGTGAAAAAATCTCTTGGGAAAATGCCACGTACAGAGACCAATGTATTCCTCTTTGGAAGCTTTTCTTCAAACACGTTTTATATTTCATTATTTTGAGAAGTTATCGGTTAGAAAACCAAAAAACCAACTGTTCTATTTGCAATTGTGTTGAAGTATTTTTAATTTGAATTCATCTCATTGAAAAAGCGAAATGCGAAAGTCGACTTAACTAAAAATATTTCATGAAGCAATGCTAGATACCTGTCTTCTTCAAACGTCAATTATTTCTGTCGAGACATCTGGAAGAACAACGCAAAATAGAAAAAATATTCATTGAATCCGTGATGATTTGAAAAAAAGTGTAAAATAAACCAATGGTATCAAAAAAGAAAATTGGTTACGAGGTAAAAAACACGACGGAACAAACGAACATATCTACACACTATGAAGGGGTACTGCAAAGTTTGCAGTGTAATGAAAAAATAAAATATAAACTATTTTCCGAACATGACATCGAAAGCTCCAACGTAAAGCGTTGTTATTTTCCATCTCGCAGTTGCAAATTTTGTGCAAAGGATTTTTTCATTTCAGTATGGGATGTGTAATTAGTTGTTGCTCTATATATACATTCAGTTCTCTACGTCAGTCTGAATATCCATGTGTTTACAATTTTTACTTACGGTATCGATGAAATCACGAACAAAATGGCATTTTTTGTTAGGTATTATATAGGCATTATATTAGTAATAAAATGAATGAGTCGTAGGTCATTTGATAATTTGAAATCATCATAAACCTGCTATCTTTGAAAAAAAGTACCAAAATCCTGTAAAGAAATGGGTAATATCGAAAAATATCCTCTAATATGTATACGATTCAATAAAAACGTAATGGAAAGAATTTGAACATAGTACGATAAGTTTGCCCAATAAATATACCGTACTGATGGATTCGAAAGTTCGAAATACTTGTTTCCAACGGTTCAACCCAAATAGGCAAATGTTGTTAGTAGTTGTCAAAAAGCAGAGCTTTGATTGGGCGAGGTCACTACCTGAAAACCTGTGTTTCGAGGGTGCTTTCTTGTCGTTCACAAATGAAAAATTTAGGAATAACTTTTTTGACACCGCTTCTTGTCTTCTGAATGTACAATTTCACTGGCAGTTGCCTTTGGCTGCCACACAATTCTGAGCAGGAACATACTCGACACATAGAAAAAGCTATATACAGTGTGCGATTTGAATCCACACCAAATTAATTGGGAACCCATGCATCAACCGATTTTAAAAAATCTAAATTTCGAATTATAGTATTCAAAGATGTTGACAAATATGAATTATTCCCATTTTCAAAGCCTACAATGATCTGCTAAATGGGTCAAAATTTCGAGAAGGACCATTAGACATTTTTTTTCGTATATGTAGTATATATCCCATTCAATTTGGGAAATTATGAATACCTATATATCAATTTTCACTCCAATATCTTATATAGTGTGCTAGTTATAGGTATGATGACTGACCCTGTATGAAAAGCTGTACATTTTAAAGAAAAGGTGAAGTAGCCATTTAAATAAGAAGGGAATCGCATATTCAGATACGGAGTTATATCATCGTAAACTTTACAGGTAGATGTCCTAGTTCAACTAAAAATCAAAAGTTTAATTTTGTTCCATACTGTTTAGTTTGTGATTGTGAAAATACCACTTTGAGTTCTACGCTTTTTTCGAAACATTTTTCTTAACCCCGTGACAAATTTTGGCAATATTCTCATGATTTCATTTCATACCGCCAATTCATAAGATCAGATCCATAATCCAGTCAATATATTCTTCATAGCAAGTTTTGAAAATAAGTTTTCCGTTTTTACTTTGCTATCATTTTGACAGTTATCCTCAAAACGCTTTCCAGGATTATTTGATGAGTCGAGTTATAAACGAGTTTTGTGAGGTTTAAAAATGGTAAATCCCAACTTAGTCAAGATAATTGAGATTGTGCGTTTAATTGGTGATAATGCTCGATAAATGAGGGAAGCCGATGAAGAATTCAAAGGAAGACATCCAGATCATGAACCAATTCACCATACTACCTTCTTCGGGATTAATACATTATTCAATAGAACCAGGAGAGTTAATGAAAAACATGTACTGAGACAAAGGAAAAATATAGCGATGGGCGGAAAACTTCTACAGTATTTTCATGAAAACCCGAAAAATGGCTTGAGGCAGATTTCACGGATTCGTTGGTGTATCTAAAATACGTACATGTTTTGGAAAAAATAAAGTTATCTCCTTCGAACCGAAAATCATGCACACGTTTAAACGAGGTGATGAGGAGCGAAGGTTGGAATTCTGTTTATTCTGCCAAGGTGAATTTTTGAATAATGACAACTTTCTAGACAATATTCTCTTCACCGATATGGCGATATTTACCACTAACGGTACAGTTTCCACTCAGGAAAGGGAGAATCCACACTGGTTGACAAATGCAAAAAGACAGTATTCCCAAAAAATCGATGTCTGGCTAGGAATATTCAAAAACCGTATGGTAGGTCCAGTGCTTTTCGATGAAACACTAAATGGTTAAAGATATTATAACTTTTTGACTACAAATTTCTTGGATTTCATGAAAATACTAAACATTGAAGATTGAAGAAATGTTATATTGCAGCTAGACGGTGCTTCCATACATAATGTGATTGCTGCAAGGAAATAGCTAGAGGAAACATTTCAAAGAAAATGGATTCAGAGGAAATGTCCTTTTATTTTATAGCCCCCTTGAGCACCAGACCTGACTTTATTTGATTTTCTTCTGTGGGAATATTTGAAAGAAGGACCACAAAACTTAAACGAATTATAGGAGAGGATAAGGCAGTGTGGTGAAATAAAACCAGACCAACTGAGGAAAACCCGCCAAAATTTGAGACGGTGTTATGAAAAATGTATAAAGCGTGATGGGGATACTGTTCTTGACTTGAATACACGTTTTAAACTTTCAATTTGGTGATTTTGGTTCAACACGACACAACTCCATGAAACGATTACAACCATGTCTCTCCGTACCTGAACAGGGTATTGCAGTTTCTTATTGCACACACTGTATCTAGAGAAAGGGGTCCCTAGAAATGTTTAATCATTTTGTAGAAGTTACTGGAGGAAGCATAAAGGGTGATTTACCACCACCTGCACAAAATTTAATGGGTTACTGGTCTATCATGTGCTAATTTGTGTGAAATTTGGGAGCTATCTGCGATGATTGAACCAATTTTTTTGTACGTCAACCACAATAGATACGACACTGCAAAAAAGTGAGAAGATGTTGCACGTATCTGTCACCCGCCTCACTCGTCAGTCGTCAGTATGATTTGACAGTGTGTGCGTAGTTTACAATTTTGGATGCAGTGCAAAGACGTCGTGATGCCGGGTCCTATTTTCCAACACACATCGAACGTGCAGTGAAGCGCGCTGTTGTTGTTGATAACGCAGTTCTGCAACTCCTAGACGACGATCCATCAATAAGCACCAGTGTGATTAGTTGGAGACTTGGTGTAACGCAAACTATAGTATGACGTATCATCGATGAAAATCGTTAGTATCTATACCATTTCCGAAAGGAACAAGTGCTAGAGCCACAAGACTTGCTACGTCGTAAGGAGATTTGTAAATGGTCTGTTGAGTGCACCAGACAAGATCCTCAGTTTCTCCACAATATTTTGTGGACATACGAGGCTGTATTCACCAGAGACGGGATCTTCAATTCGCACAACAGTCATGTTTGAGTTCAGGAAAATCCGCCCATTTCGATCAGAGTATTAAGGTTCCAGCAACCTTTGGGCAGGCCTCTACAACAATGAGTTGATAAGGCCCTATCGTTTACCAGCGGAGCTAACTGGTAATGCTTATTTGGCCTTTTTGAAAGATAAACTCTTTGACGATATACCTTTGGCAAGGTTAAGACGAATGTGGTTCATGCACGATGGAGCCCCCCGCATTTTAGTTACGAGGTGAGACTTTTTGGATACTGAATGCTCATGCCGTTGGATATGTCGGGGTGGATACAATTCATGGCCTCCAGAAAGCCCAGATATTATCAGTATGGCCTTTTTTAGTGGGGTTACATGAATAGTTTGGTGCACGTTAACCCCATTGACTTGTAACGGAGCAACATTCGAACATTTGCTTTAACATGATATCATGGTATTCTGTTATGCTATGTTATGGTTGCAAAAACATTATTTTATTTTGCCATGTTGTAATGTGAAATGTGAGTAACATCCCAATCTCACTTCTAACCCCACCAGCTCTGCTGTCAGTCCCAATGCCTGCATGGTAATTTTTTTGTTCTATTTTTGTGATTTCTTGGTTTTCAAATTCTTTGGTGAATCACCCTGTACAACGATAACATTCAGGATGCATTTCATTAAGACAAACGAATGAATTTGAATTCGAAGAGTCGCCGTTCTTCAGTAATTGTCTCTCGACCACATTTTTTTAATTTTTTTGTATTGAGAGCGGTTAGGACAAATTTGTTATTTACTTCAACATTAATGATTATTAAATTTTGTTTTTTTGACAACCTTGAGATTCTAACAATTCATCATCGAAATTGGTTTGGTTAAATAGTTCAAGGGAGTCTTAGCTCCAGGACTTCTAAAATGGTACTTGGAATGTCTAAATAACTTCAGTCGCACTGAAAACGTTAACTCGCAAGATACTTCATATTTGAAAATGTCAAAAAAGAAAGGAAAACTTGTTATATAGTTTTACGCGAGCAATGCGATGAAACCACTGAATGTTTTAAATACAGATTTTTTTCTGTGATACCATCAGTTGAAAGTTTTCGAAAAGAGACACTATTTTTCTATAAGAAATAAGGTGATGAAATTTTAATTGCATGTATATAACTTCCTTTTTACGATCATCAGAATCAATGCTATTAATTGTTGAAAAAATTGTTAATTCCGTCAACCGTCTGCACCCTTACGAGCAACAATCAGAAGTTTTCGAGTGACTTGTGCGAGCTAGGGAAGAACATTTATTTACTACATAATATATATGATAGCGCACCACTGTATTTTTGCAGAATTCGTTCTGAAATTTCCAATGTGGACCAATACACTTCCCCTTTAAAAACAAGCTGGTTAAAATTTTAATCTGAAAAATGTAATCAGTCCATTGAATCGTGATCATGGCTTATATGAGAAACATATTGCGAATGTATTAGTCCCGAATATTATGGTATTGTTTTTTCGAGATATAAGCGTCATTTATACTATGTGACACTATACTGTAAAGATACTAGCGAAGATGCAGAAAATACTTAACTAAAGTATGAAGAAAGTCTCGGAATTTTTATAGAAATATTATCCAGTTCGATTAAAAAGTACTACTTTGTTCCGTTCAAGTATATAATTTTCAAAAATTTCTTTCAGCACCTACTTTGATCCTATTCAAAACTCGAAGTAAGCTGATGCCCATCACGACAGTCATGTGATGACAGCAAAAAGAATCGTGGAAAACCCCTATTCCAAAAACAAATAAGCGATTTACGATTCACCAAAGAAAAGTATATTGAATGATGAAGAAGTTTCTGAAGTGTTATTTTTCAATTCAACTTCAATTGAATACATCTGTTTCTCGAAATTAAGCAGAAAGTTCAAGAAATCTCCTAACGAAAGCTTTCATATACGTTATATCAAATTCGATTTACATTCAAAATGACTTATTGAAAACTTCGAAATCTGGGCGAAAGCTCCGAAATTAATTTCTTCACTGTTCAGCAGTAAATTACAAAAAGTGTCGTGGAAATCTGAAGTTGCAAAACAGCAAACAACGAGCATTGAAAGCGAATCAACTCCAAGCGGAAGGAACTTGAAGGCTAGTTGGTTTTCACGAGATAATGAAACATATGCAGTTGCAGGAAACTTGTTGCCGAAACGATAAAAATTACTCGAAATAATATTTATGCCAAAAATAATTTAGAATGTTACCGCGACTGAATTTTGATTTGGGATAGTATCAAAGAAGGTATTCAAATATATTTCAAATCTCTAATAATATAAAACATTGAGAAAGTTTGAGTCGGTCTAGTATTTGCGGAATCCGTAGAAAAAATTCTTTGAATATTTCAAACGTGAGCACAATATACAGGCCGTTTCATTTATCATGTGGTAACATTGCTATATTCTAAACCGTAATAGATACGAAGACGATTAAATGGGAAAAAAGGTAACTATTATGATGAGCAGTAAATTGGTCATAGAAAATTTACGGGGATTCTTGCACTTCCCAACTTATACAGGGAAAACTGAAAATGCTGTTTTCGGTTTTTTACGTTTAATTAAAAATTAATCATTACGTAGTTCTAGTACATTTTGAATACAATGAAACTTTTCCCTTTCATTTTTTTATATTTTCTGAAATAACCATTCTATTCGTAAAAAACCGAAAACAGCATTTTAAGTTTTCCCTGTATAAGTCGGAAAGGGCGAGAGTCCCCGTAGATTTTCTCTGACCAATGTACTGCTCACTGCAATAGTTACATTTTTTCCCATTTAATCGTCTTTGTATCTATTACGGTTTAGAATATAGAAATGATATCACATGATAAAAGAAACGGCCTGTATACTTTTTTATTTATATTAGATATATTCGTGTTTATTTCCCTTCAATACCTGAGCTTTATTAAATAATCCAACAAACATTTTGTGACTACCATTTCGGACCCATTTCTAATAACTGTTATGATAACGTTATAACATTTGTCTTCCTACACCAATATTTTTCAGAATTGCGACGATTCAGTAGAATTATCAACAAAGTGTTATCGGGGGCCTTAATTGCAAAATCGAATCGCGTCTTATCATAATTTCAAGGAATTGGTTGGGTACACTGACAACTTACCATCACATTTTATTTTCATATATTTTTGATAGAATAGACAAAACTTTGTTTGTCTGAGATATATCGTTTAGTTTGTTTCTGATTTCATCAATAGAGGATGAAAAATTATTTTTCCTGTTTTGAAAAACTCTATGAACTGTTTTGGTAATAACTACATTTGTATAAGATTTCAAAAGTCCTAAACGTCGTCGGTTATATCTAACTTGTTATCGGTTATCGGTAACGGAGTGATTAGATGTCGGCAGTTGAAACTTCTGATAGCGCTTGATCAGGTTCGGTTCTTGGGTGTAAAAAAAATTATTTTTGAATTTCAGAAGTGTCGATAGACGATGTGAATTGTCTGGATGCCAATCCCAAAGTTTAGTGCTTAGTCGCAGTGCGAACCGACCACCCGGAAAGTTGCTGTAGGTTTTCCTGGTTTTCCTACTGCTGAGTACAGGCCCTGTCTACGAAGCTCCGATACTTCCGGAGGGCGCACTCGATCATTTTCTCCAATAATAACTCTCTACGCCGTGGGGTAAGTAAAGAGTAGATCTCGATATTTGGTCCATTTTTTCACCTCTTTTCGGACGGTGTTCGTTTCGCCAGGAGCCGAAAACTAAATGACGAAAATCGTCTTGGTCAGTTGGTCGAGGAGGAATAAATCAGGCTTATAGGCTTGTATTTGCATGAAGGTGGGGAAGGAGTAGTTCCAATAGATTCGGCACTTATCATTCTCTACAACGGACTTAATATCCCCCTAAGCATAAGTCAACACCGGTGTTTCGTCTATACCGTACGAGTATCATATCGTAGCGCCGCGTTATGCCTGTAAATATGCGCTGAGACCACATAACCTGGAAAGGCTGATCGCAAATTCATTATGGTCTCCGCTGCTCCACGACACGCTCTGCCTCTAGTGTCAGGGACCTCTATAACAATCACGCGACTCCGGTAGACGAGGGTGTGGTAGAAACCATCTTGGCAGGATATTATGAATCCCTCGGTTTCCATCTCTACTTGACCTGAGAAAAGCGAAGGTCCTGTTTCTGGATAAGCCAAGGTCTTCAATGTTCTTGAAGAAGACCCCATGCATTGGCTTATCCTTAGGTAGATGTAGGAGATTCTCCCTCTCCGCAGCTTGTACGTGGGCGTTTTGCTGAACGGGTTTTAACTCGGTGACAGAGTTTGAGTTCGTTCGTTCTGGGATGGAATTGCGTGAAGAATTCTATATAGGCGACAGTCTTTTCCTCTCCCGTGAATACAATAATAATGACATCAGCTGCAAGGGTTTCGGCATTGAATGCTCCTATTCCTGCTCTATCATGGCCACAGACTAAACAGAGAAGGGTATCTGAACTCTTGATGACTTGACAGGCTCCATCAAGTACCATTCTGTTATTTAGCTCAAAAGAAAACGGCCACCCCGTTGTCTGGGGAAGTATACCTGCGGAATAGACGATTTATGATGCAATCTCCTACGAAGATGCATCATATTATTATTATTAGTACTAACTCCTTTTAATTGTCTCTTGTAAATTCAATTATTCCATTTGATATTAGGAAAATTGTTTTTTACCATTAAAAAATTTAGTTATGTGCTTAATTTCTTCTGGAATTTTATCTTCCTTACTCTGAGAATGAGAAACTGGTAAAATAAAAAAAAAATAACTGTGAAAGGACAAATTAAATAATTTTTCCCGATTAGTAATAGCGTTGTCTTGATAATCTCATTTGATTTTGTCATTAACCAATCGTATTCTGGAGTGAAGATCTAACTATAAAATTGTAGAAAAACAAATAAATCTTCATATAGGGGTTAATTTACCGAAAACATTGATGAGAAAAATCGATAGTAATCTGTTAATCATCGGTCACTGATTAATACAACGACTTGTTGTGATTCAACCGATGATTAGACCTGCCGATCGATAATATAATTATTGATCTATAACTGCTCTTATACATTTAAAAACTCACCAGATATCTGAAGCTAACTAGTGAATCAAGATAGCAAACTTACCTGAAAAAAAGGAAACGATAGTATAGAAGTTGAAAACATACGACATACAATAACGTATAACTAGAGCATAAGTTAGGAAAAATACATATTTAAATAATATTGAGAGTTTCGAATGATATTCCATCAATAATTGTATACATACATATAGTGTCAACGCATTTGAAGACAGTTTCATACTGTGGACGAAATTTTGTAATTCAAATGTGAGTATTATTGAGCATATTCCTCTTAAATCTGAATTTATTCAAACTTGGACTGATCTGGCATACTGGTACAGCGACTCATACATGAAAAACTTTGAGATCGATAGTGAGATCAGGTGTGAGATATTCGTATAATTAAAAATTAATAGAAATTGGTGGTCTTTCTCAAATATCCATAACTGCTTGTATCGCCACCGTCGGTTTCTTTTTGAAGGTAAATTATTGGGAGGAAGGAAAACAGTGTTTGAAAATTTGACGAGTTGAATTCGGATATTTATTTGTGAATTAACCACGAGTGTTTCAGTTTATTAACAAGCTGGATTTTCTAAATGAAACTGTTTGAATGAAAATTCAAAATATCATTTGATTCAATAAACGTGGTCGAATTATATTCGATCAGATCATTTCCGTTTGTCAATAAACCAAAAACATTTATGATATGCATCTTTTGAATAATATGATGAAACTCTGGCTGTGACATAAGATCCAGGGACTCCTCTTATGGCTTGCTCCAAGTGGTGTTCCATTAACACTTTGCCTATCAATCCTGGGATCCATTCTAGCACCTACACTTCTGGTCCAAAGCCATAGAATCAGAAAATAACTGGGAAAAAAACGTGAACGAATTGAGTATGGACGTATGAAATATTCTGAAATGGGGATCCAACAGCTTGATAGGATCCAAAGCGAACACAACCCAAGCATGACTTTTTTCTAGAGGGGTGTTTTCATAGTAGCTATCAAAATTATGTGAGGCTCATTGCCAAAAGTGTCTCTCAAAAACTTGGGTTTTTGTTTCGTGCCAAGAGCTATTTCACTTCCAGTTCACTGATTACTATGTATATGCCAGAGATATTACCAGTTCTGAGATACTACTCCTATATATGGACTACAGTCCTAAAACACACAATGGCACTTTTGGATTATGCCCAAGAAAAGAACCATTCTACTGTCAGCGGTCCCATCAAGACTGACCCATCAAGGTGAGTCTTGAAATCTCGTCTCCTCTTTACTAGAGCTCACTATTCCAGTGAACGGAAGAGCTTTAGATCTCACTGCTTCAGGAGGTGATCCCTAAAGCAGAAATTCTAGAACACAAATTCCTGCCCACATTCCCTCGGCTCTCACGATATTCGTCGTTAATATTCGTAGGACCTAGAACATGAAAAATAAATCCTATATAACCCTTCATTAAGTGCTAGGAATCGCGCGTTAAAAGGTAAGACATCGTTTATCCTTGGCTCGGACAAGTTCTGACTTCTGAGGGCTGTCGTTCATAGGGGGACAACAGCTGGTTAACGGAAAAACAATTTTGAACAACAATATTTCATTTTGAACAACATCCCTTCGCTGTCACCATGGAGATATGCTGTTTCCCAGGATTCGTTCTTTAAAAGACCACTAAGCTTTGGAACTTGTTGCATAGGATGGTGTTCCCAGAGGCATACAGCTTTCTGATAACTTTATCTATTTTCCCTTGGTCTTCAAAATATTCCCTACACATTACAGGATTTTCCTATATGCATGGAACCCAGAACATAAAAAAATTAGTACCTACTTACTATATTTCATTTAAAGCAAAATTTCTCATAACTCCAAACACGTGCGTAGGATATGTTGAATCTATTAAGAAAATTGTCAAGAAGGGCGATGTAGTTTTTTCGAGAAGGGATTCAAATGATATTTTTTTTCACAGGTCAAATTTTGACGTTTCTGATATTTCAACCAATTCTTCTGATCAATCACTCGGTTTTATACTGATAAAACTGTCTGGTCCTCGATAAAATGTTGTTTACCTTTGAACTGTCAAAACCAAATCCTTCGTCGATTTTATTGAAACGTTGTAATGAATTATTATATTATTAAAATTAATAAAAAGTAACCTTATAATCAATGGTTATTCACTTTTCAGATTGGCGAAAAAAAATATGTCTCCAAGTACATCTCGTTCTTCGAATTTTATCACTCAAACACGTTTGTCCTAAAGGACTCGTGATTTTATCAATCGGTTTTTTTTTTTCATATTTTTGCCAAAAAAAGAAGGAATTGTAAGCACTCGTATTACCTTTGATAAATCACACATCTTAATCAGCAACCGGAAGCCACACAAGAAATTTGTAAGATTGATTGCTCAAAAAGTTCAATAAATTATATTTATCAATAAAACCGTCAGGTTCGTCACCATTTTTAATGAAGGCTATTGTCGGAATGGAGAATAATGGTCCTATACCACTAGTGGTGTCATATCAAGTTACTGCCGAATAATTTTCAATTAAATTCAAACATACCAAGTCACGTTATTCATCGATCACAGAAAACATTAATTAATCACTGCCGAGCAAATTAGTCGATAGTTCATTATTCAACGTGTTCGAACGCTGTTAACGAAAGTTCAAATCGGATGGCGGGTGTTTTTTAAGGTTTATCGTGCCTAATATGTTCACAGGCGCGGCTGCAAGATTTCGCCTGCAAGTTCATGTAATTAATTCATTGCTACACCGTAATAACATATACCAACTAATACTAGTCATTCAATAATAGTAACAATTAAGGAATTCAGTTTTCAGTTCCGTAAAACGAATATTTTTTTCTCCAAATGACATTAAAAGCGGCCTTTTAATGACTCTTGGCAGGCTTAGAAGTTGTACTTTTAATGCCTAGGCAGAAAAAGTTCGTTGCTAGGCAACCTACCAAGTAATAATTTAAATCAAACTGGTTATTAAAATTGACAATGACAAAGTAAACAGTGAATAAACAAATTCAACAAACGTCATCAGCGGTAAACATAGTAACGCAGGGCCCAGTTACCTTTGATGAAATAATTTAGTTATTTGGATATTGATAATGAAACGCAATTTAAATATGGAAAAGTCGATTATGCATGGAATTGGAACAAATTTGAAGAAAAAATTATATGTTTCACACGGCATAAAAGCAGATTTAATGCCTTGGCTGGTTTCATACCACCAGCCGCGGCATTAAATCTTGTGCTTTTATGCCTAGTAAAACATATAACTATTATTATCATATTCCCACGAAGAGGAGTATAAAAGTTCACTAAACTATGATGTTTATCGTAAGAAAATTAACGAAATCGTTTAAAAATAAGGTTTCATGTAAAAGCTATTCTAAAAAGAAAAATTAATATTTAGTGTAACAAAAACGAAGAACTTTTGAGAAAATATTAAACATTCTGAAAGTTATTGCTTTTTTTACTGCAGCCAGACAAGTAGGCCCTCATAGGTCACTTTTTGCCATCCCCTTGTCTCCTCATCCATGACATGCTCTTAAAACAACCTTCTCCTCCTCATAATAAATTCTGTACTATATATGTATGTGTATGTGTGTATGCTTGTCAAGGAAGCGAGTTTGTTAAATCTTCCTACTTCTAGAAGTCCTGGTAGGGCTGGTTCTCAGTCGGGCGGTGCGGCGGCTGGTGGTTACTTCAACGGCTACCAGACCCGCAGTATCCGATCTGAGGTCTCCAGTTCTCATCGCGAGTTCGTTCCATCCTCCTTCTCGTGAAAGTCCTAGTAGGGGTGGTTCTCAATCGGGTGGTGCGGCGGCCGCGGGCGACCAATTCACCGGCTACCAGTCTCACAGCACCCAATTCAAGGCCCCTCCTCGGCTTCCACCAAAGAACAGATTTTCCAATACAATTTTTCTCCTCGTGAAAACCCTGGTAGAAACATTTCTCAGGCGGACGGAGCGGCGGCCGCGAGTGATTCTTCACCGGATACCAGTGCCGCAACACCCAATCCAAGGCCCCTCCTTAGGTCCACTGAGGGCAGATTTTCAAGCTCTCGCATCCCTCTGTGATGTGTGAGTGGGTATGTGTTAAGTGTCAAGGGATCATGTGTATTTTTGACGTCGGTGTACAGTAAGCTAGGGCCCACGGGTAGCTTCTCTTCTAATTAAGCCTTTAGAGGGTTGGGGGAAGGTGAGGGTTCGAGAGGAAATTATTGTATTTCATCCTGGATACGTGTCCAAACTTCCAAAAAGTGGCTTGCTTCCCCTTACCATCCAGTTTCTCAGCATGTTACCAACCTTAATGAATACATACGTATATACAGGTCAAGCTATGAATACATTAACGAATTTCATCAATATGCGCGAGTTACTTTCGAGAGGGATTATAATTTTCTACATCTGAAACCTTAGTTCTCCATCTACCCTTCAGGTCAGCGGAAGGAGTAAATTTTCGGATAATAGTACCCTTCATAACGCTTCCTTCTTCAACTTCTCACTACCATTCATCAAACCAAAAATTACCGGGATGGAGGAGAAATATGAACATTTTGAATATGGACGCGGTCAACATTTCAGAATGGGGATCCAATATCTTGATGAAATTCAACCCAATTATCGGTAGGTGCATGGGTTCGAATCTCAGTCACCGGGCCTGTGCATGACATCACAAATTAAAATCGTCATGATCCATTGGGCACAGATCCGACCTATCCTGGAATACTGTTTCCATAAGTGGAGTGCGGCTCCTAAATACAAACAGAAGCTGTCATGACCTGTGCAATGAAAATAATTTACAAATTCATATTTCTCTGAAATACTGTAGAATAAGTAGTTCGCGATCTGTCTCTGATCTTTTACTAGTCTTCCACCCTTTGTAGTTTCATATCCCTTCGTCAAATTTCAGAGAACGGCAGTGCTTTGAAACTTGGCATAGGAGGGGTGTTCCCAGAGGCATACAGTTTCCAGAAAAAAATAACCTTCTTTCTCTCTTTTCTCACGATATTCTCCGAACATTAGAAAATTCTCATTTTTCCTGGAACCAGAAGCACAAAACTTCCCCTATTCAACTACTTGTCCAGTTAAAATACCAACATCATGAAATAGTATATGATCTGTTAAGTATACACTCTACAAAATGTAAGCAATACTTCGCAAACACGAAAATATTTTGTCTGCCGCTTTAATGATCAAGAAACTTTACTTGGCTGTTCCTAATAGCGCTAGTGAAAAAAGTCGGCTTAACACATTCCATAAATCTCTTTCCGAAACATTAATGGAAAGAAAAGAGATGTCCAGAGAAAGAATCGGGTTGGGAAAGAGCGGTTTGAACTTCCGTTGGAATTTATTTCTGCATTAACTGCCTATTTTTTTGAATTGTGAGAAGAACGTATAGGAGACTGCTCTGAAGGGTATTTTCTAACATCAAAGAATTTCCCGAGAGTACTCTCTCGAAGACATGTTTACGATAAAAAAGTCCCAGCCATTTAACCTTTAAGATGTTAAAACGACGAAATGAGAGATGAAGTGTGGAGCAGCCTATCGTTCGGAGCAGATCGAGTTGAAAATTGCTTCAACTTCATGCATACCGCAATATAATCGGAGGAGTGAAACAATATCCAGATCAATGCGAGGAAGGGGAAAATAATAACGCTTCAATTCTGTATCGTTATCAATGATAATATCATGAAACGCATCGTCGTAACATTAAATGGACAGCAAATCAGAATAATGCCATTTTGGCATGGCATGAATCAAGAAAGATAGTTGTGAAATGGCGATTTTGAAGAAAAATAAAACTGTATAGTGACAAATTGGTTCAGTACAGAAAGCGTAATTTATCATAGTCGTACTAAATATACTGATATGTCTTGATCGTACTAAGATGCTCTAGGAATATTCCATTCCACTTATACCTATATGTTGATTAGTTTTCAAATAAAAAAATATGTATTTACGACCACGTAGGAAAATATCGCATGTCGGCACGGAAAGTGGCTTATTATTCACAAGAGTGCGGGTGAGCAGTCAAATATATCATCAGTGAGCATAACAACTTCATCTTGAAATAATGAAAAAAAAAAAGTTATCACCGGTCGGAATCGACTTCGTGTACAACCATTTCAAAAATTTACATGACGAAGTACCTTTAAATTTCACCCTTGAAAACTTTCTCATTTAATATTTGGTATTTCCCTATATCAATGAATCCAAATGAATTTTTTATTTTTATTTCTTTGATGAAGTTTATTCAGTTATAATTATTTTCTATTTCTCAGGACATTGTGGAAGATTCGACCACACAATTTAACATTCTATATATTTTCTGTTTTTATTCCTTGTATGGGGAATATTTTCAGTCATGCCCATGTCTGTGATATGGTTGTCCAATAATGATGTGCCCTGAGCAGACGAAATAAACCAAACTGACGGCCTTTTATATTCGTCCAGTTAGGATTTCTCTGGTATAATTTTGAGCCTCGAGAGTAGTGTGTTCATCATTCCACCAAGGGCCCCTATAATTCGAGACGCCATTTTCATAAAATAATCTGAGTAAAGCCTGCGGAGTTCGAAAAGTAGGTCTCGATATTCGGTCATCTCTTTTCTCCACTTCTCGGATGGTGTTCGGTTCGCCAGGAGCTCAAAACTCTATAACAAAAATCGTACTTTGGCTTATTGGCTTGTATTTGTCTGAGGGTGGGAAATGGAATCTAGTTACAATAGATTCGGCACTTTTCATTCTCCCCCACGGACTTAATATCCCCCAGAGCAAAAGGCAACACCAATGTCTTATCTATGCCTGTGGATATTGGCTGAGACTGCAAATGCTGACAGCACATGCATTATGTTGTTAGTTTTGTGAGGCATCTATAACCATCATGCGATCACATTAGGCCAGGGTGTTAAAGACACCATCTTGGCAGTCCATTATGAATTCCTTGGTCTCCGACTACAGTCTACTTACTTGAGGTAAAATTTTTGGATAACTTGCTACGCCTGAAGAAGACCTATGCATTAGCTTTTCCCTGGGGTGGTATTCCATGTACCATAGAATTCTATAGTCGACAGTTATGTCTCTTTCTCTCCCATGAATTCAACCATAATGTCATCTCACTCATTGTGTCGACTATAGAATTCTATGGTACACGGAATCCCACCCCTGTTCAACTGAGTTTCCTGTTCCAACTAGGTGACAGAGTTTGGGTTACCTCCATTCAGTGTCAATTACGAGACTAAGTTCATTGGCTACACAGGTTGCTCCTTTGAAAAAGACTCCCTGTTTTTCCTTTATCGAAGACCCTGAAGATAAGAGTATTCAGTGCCATTCTGTTATGTAAATAATCCAAACTCAAAAGTCTATACGGTCTTCCCGTTGTCTGGGGAAATATAACCGTAGAAAGGACGATTTAGGATGCAAGCTCCTGAGATGCATTATCTTGCGAGTTTCACATCAAACTGTCGCAGCTCCCTTTCGGTCTATTTCGTTGCTTTGAAGAAGTAGAGGTATGATCGGAACGGCAAGTATATTAATTGCAGCAAATTTGTTCTTTCTCGACACTTCTGATGACCAGATCTGTCTAGATATTTTTCTGGTTCTTGCCATGCCGCGGTATTCTTCATATCAACCTCTTTTGAAATGAACTGTCTTACCTTTCCATCAGACTCAAGGACTGATGTAGATCATATAGTTTGAGGTCATACTTGTGAAATGAATGGCTGATGTTAGGTCTCGTTTATACTCCTGGACGATAAGCGACAGGGTGCAGGTGACAGGTAGCAAGCGATGGGTGCTAGGTGATATCTTGTTTATAGTTCAATTGTGTCACCAGGATGTGGACAAGCCATTCGGTTTAAAAATGTCGTTCAGAACGCGTCATATATGGTCCTAATGTTAGAAAATGAAGACGATGGTTCAGATCAAAATCGTAGAAATCGAAGATATAGTGTTCATCCATTATTTGTAGTACGCTGTAGTTACGGCAAATTTCACCATCTTTACCATGATCTAAGAAGGCACCAGGATCATTTTCATTATCTCACTTAAAACAACTCACGTATCGGTACTTCCAGTCTTTATTCAATATTCCAGCGATTTCTCGCCATTTCTATCTACAAATTCCATATTTTTGTAACTAGGATCCACATCATTCCAAATTGCAGGTCTTAATTGTACTTCGCTTATTAAAATCTCACGATCTTCATTGGAAATCCCGGTGGATATTGTTCCGATTCGTATGAAAATTTCACTGGATACTGGCGGGAGTACCGAGTGACGCCGCCCGTGTTGTCGCATTCCGCCCGTTTTGTCGCATTGCTACAGATACGGAAGGCACTCGGCGAAGCCTCCGCGGCGACACCTGCCACCTGGTCAGAGTATAAACAGTATCATATAAAACAATGCACCTACAAAATATACTGTTGCCTGTAGCCTGCCAGCCGTCATGCATAGCCTGACAACCAGAAGTATAAACGCGACCTGCTTTGGGTTGCTGGGGGTGCCGCGGTTGTATCCACAGGTTTTGCTGAGTGCAACGGATAAAGACAATAGGGAGATGCAGATAAAAAGAGAACTGAGGGAGTGAGTATACTTGAATCACGCTTCTTGTTCTCTTCGGACTGTGACTTGACCAGATCCTATGGTAAAGTGAGTCCTCTAGAGCAGGAACAGTTGTTCAATGCATCTCACTATTTGAGCGGATATCGCAAGGCATCTGACTAATCTCGGTTTTGGTGGATGAGCACTGTTCGCCACTCGATATATAAACCAATCTGGGCCCGTATTCTTGACGATGATAGAGTAGAACGATCGATTTTCTGTTTCACACCAATACACATAAAATATGTATGTTTGTCTCTTTTATTTGTTCTCAAATTCTAGGCGAACGATTCAAGAATCGAGACCCTGGGCGGTTGCTTGCCATCTAGCCATGAGTTGAAAACTTTTTCGGATGGTGGTGGGTCTTGGATATTTTCTTCTTCGCAACAAATTCAACCAATGAGGGCCTGGTGCAGTGAAGTTCTTAGTGCTTTTGAGGCCCATCAAATTTTTATCATATCTGTCAAAAATTACGTTTAATAATAAATGAGTTCAAATGATATATTACCACTTCCCCAACTAAAAGTGCTGTACCACGCTTTGGTGGAGTGTGACCTTCGATAAGGTATAATAAACGGAAAGGAGCACTGAAAAGACATGTTCGCTCTCTGAAACATTTACAAAAGATAATGTTTAAAGAGTTTAATTATCCATGGAATAGATTATTTTCCGGAGCTAGTGTTTTCGAAATTCATCAAATGTTTCATTTCAATATAAACAAAGGATTTTATTGAAACAAAATTAACTGCCCCAGTCATTCTCCCCAAAACTTGATAGATACATCACCATTAAGTTTTGCAAATGCAAAAAGCTGTTTGACAGCGATCATATATATGCCTATTTGAAAATGTACAGCACAGTTCCTCAACAACTACAGAAAATCAATAATTTACACTTATCTTACCATTTTTTGTAAGTGCTTATATTTTCCTATAAGTGTTAATATGTTCGCATTTCACTTTATCTTATTTTTTCATTATTTTCACAGATAGATATATGTCATTGTATTCTCATACTATTCTAATAATGTTGTATTTGAATTAATACTTACTGAGTCTTTTTGTATCAAATGAGTTTTTTCATCTCGTAATGAGTATTTTCAATTTGACAGTGTTATAGTATTTATTCAGATTCAACTTTATATTTTCGATTTTTTTTTATCCTACGTATTTTTTATCTCGAAACAATTGTTAATTATTGTTTCCTTTCGTGAATAAATATCTTTATTATTCCAATTTAATATTTTGCTAGTTGATATGGAAGCCCTAGAGTAGAAAACAAAAACTGTGCCAATAAAACTGAATATTTCACAAGAGACATGGCATGAAACATAATGCACGAAGATTTAATTTTATCTCCCTTTAAATGAACTACGGAATATTACTTCTAATTACTGCTATTAGATATTTTTTTTTTAGAATTTAATTTCTTCTTGTCTAGATTCATCTGGTCATTTCAATTGAATACTATTCAAAGTGGTCTAAAATGCTATCATAACTTTGGATTAGATGAATATCGCGATATTAATTTCCACGGCAATAAAATTACTAGTAAATGGAATATCCATAATGCAAAACCGACAGATTGAAGAGAACTATACGCAGAACTGAGAATGAATCATTGAATGTTATTTGATGTTATTAAAATACACAACAAAATATAATCATCCCCGAATATAATCAGAAACTCAATTACACTAATACCAGTAAAAACAATAAATTATTTCTGATGATAAAGCTCGCTAATGCAATTTGTTCGTGACATTTCAAACCACTAGAATATGCTGGTAATTTCAATTAAATGAGCAGCTACAACTTCAGAGGAAAAATAACTGGGACCTCCAACGCAATTTCGGCAGACTTTCGTTATTTTGATAATTTATACGTACAAGTTTCCTATTTACTGCAGAGATGAATGGGTAAAGTAATGCTGAAGAGAAAAATACGAAATGACAAAATCAGCACAACACTTTCAGAATTTCTAATTTATCAGTTCAACAAAAATACTGAGTAGAATTCCTGTATGAGAAGACAAAAAGTTTCGATAATACTGACTGAAAAGAAATGCTCCATGTACATCATGACTTTATACTCACAACAGAGTCTGTTTCAAAGTGAGCATTCACTTTTATTTTATTTCATACCGTAAAACACATTTTTACATACTTGATTTTAGTCCAGAAAATACTTTTGTACGGTATTCAGTAACGTAATTTTTGCACCAAACTAGTGTTGTCAAATCTTTTCACTGGACAACAACACGTCCGGTAAACTTTTTCCAGTACTGAAGGATGCATGTACCTGAAGGATGTGTATCGTGAGAAAGTTTATCGTATCATTAAAACCAAGCTTCCTTTGAGTTGAATCTACATTACAAATTACTAACATCATAGCATCACAACAACACATACGTTAAAAAATATAATACCCTAGATACATGGATGTTTTGATAGTTTTCAAAATTGGCAGATACACCTGCAAAATTCTTATTTAGTTCGATGGTCTGTCTCTTTTGTACATGAGACAGTGTTTACAGAAACATCTCCATCTTGGAAATGGTAATCTTCTTACTCAAGTTATCTTCCTAATACTCTCTTGCAACATTGCTCGATTCCCAACCACCAAGTTGTTGTAAATCTAATATGTCTCCATCCGCATCAACAAGAAAAGTTGCTGAAGATCTTCTGATACAATGACCAGTACGTATACATAGTTCGATTTTCTAGTTTGAGATATGTAGCAATTTTCTCAGGTATTTTAGAAAAAACCTTTCCTTATGGGTTTTTGAATCAGGATATGTGATTACTACTCTCTAGAATGTCAATATTTTCCATGGACATTTTCGTTAATTAATTGGTTCCGCCAATTCCAATTAAAAAAGCTACTTTCATCATAAAAAATGTCTCGTCTGGGGCAGTACGAACGTATTCACTAACCTACTCTTTCGTGAATACTTAAGATTTTTTCGCTCTATATCCCACTTTTTTTTTCTCAATAAATCGTATATACTTGTCGAGTTCTACTTCTTCTTTCAACTCCAAACAAGCTCTTAAGATAGAATATTAAGGCCACAAAGATGATGGAGAGTATTCATTTGAGAGTTTCACAACATGAGCAAGTCATACCGATTCTCCAGCACCTTGAACCTCTTCTTTATTTCGCCACTCACAAAACTGAAGGTTTTCTCATTAGAGACGTCTTTTAATTCTCTATAAAATGGCAAAAATTTCAAAAAAAATATTCATCCTAAACAAAGAGGCGGTTCATAACGTTAGAACTGTCATATTATAATCTTTTGGAATATATGTTTATTATTAATATATTAACGACCTCCAGCAACACAGAAATTAATTGTTTAGTATTTACAAAAGTGTTTTGTCCCTCAATATGGCAGATAATTGCCATTTTCGAAATTAAACTCAAATGACAAGACTGGTAAAGTAATACTTCGTTTCATTGAATCTCATCAAAATAGAGAAAATCATATTCCTCTGTTCTGAGGAACATAGAACATTGCAGACGCCAAAAAATATTCCATGTTACTAGAGCTCGTTACTAGTCATCTATTCTAAAGCATCCTCTTATGAAAATTTTATCATCAACTCCTGCCATTTAGTTTTTAACTTTCAAAATTGCCATAAAACAGGTTATGAACTATTATTTCACAAAAAAGAATCCAAAGGAAATTGTCTACCCATTCAAAAGTTAACAGGTCGAAAATAGTATTACTTGAAAACCTGTAGATAGTCATGAAAAGGATTCAGATCGAATCATATCAAAATTGAATTTAAAATTTTCTATTTTTTCACAACATATCAATTAAACTTTGGTTCTATAGGTTCTATAGCTTGTAGCTCCAAAACCGATAGGCTCAATTTAGTGCTATGACACATACTACTTTCGAAATTATATTATTTATATTGCCTAACAATGAAAGAAATTAATACCAACCTGTGGAAAATGCAATCTTTCAGTCATCATACTCGTAATACATATACAACTAATAAATGGATAAATACTTTACCATATTCAGAGCAGTAGAAGAAATATCTACAATTTGACACCAGACAAAGTTTAGGGTCTAATTGCATTCGCAGATGTTACGTTTTGATCCATCAGGCTGAATTTAGCCCATTCACTAATTTGAATGTTGCAAGATGACGCGTTGAAAGTTCTGGAATAGCAGCACAAATGCTTCGGGATAATTATTGTTTGTGTGAATGTTGTTTGTTAGCGATGAAAGGGTTCGTGGCAATTGAGATTTTGTATCTGCTCTAGCATTAGTACTCCGTTTAACCGTGACTAATAATAAAATTTATTGTATTATTGGGTGTAACTAACATGATTGAGTCTACAACGTTCGAAATTAATGTATCTAAAGCTGGTTTTATTCGCGCACCACTACTTTGAAAGTAGGCGGTTAGATTTCAAAATATTGTATTTTAGCATCGAAACAATGCCGTCGTAGACAGAATGTTTCTGATGATGGATTTTGAAAACATGAAAGGATAAGAACGGTAACAAGCTATCAGTTGTTTCTGATGGCGATTGGGATTTGGAAAATTCTATGTTTCCTTTTTTAGGTTTGAGTTTTTGGGTGTTGAAGTAAAATTAGAAAGAACTTTAATTTTCGTTCAAATTAATACTACAATAAATTATCTACATTGAAAACTAATTGGCGTCTAGTAGAAGAGAAAGAGAACATATTTTAAAAAAATGTTTAAAATTGTTTGTCTCCATTAACCAGCTGTCGCCCCCCTATGAAACCAAAGGATTAACGAGGTCTTACCTTTTATCGTGTGATGCCATGCACGAGACCAGTGACCATGCTGGGAATCGAACCCACACCCGTGTGATTGAAAGGCAAGCGCTCTACCATCACGACCACTAAAAAGGAATTAGACGATGATGGAGACATCACAAAATCATTGTAATCATATGATATGCTTGCGTAAGGATTGGTATAGTACAGTGTATCGTGATTTGTCCACTATAGAAGGTCAAGTTGTATCGAAAACTTCAGAAGAAATACAATGTTGACATTTTATTTTTTTTTGTCGGATACTGTTTCAAAAACTGAAATATTTTGAAGTTTGGGGATCGATAAGGATAGTGTTTCTTGTCTCTTTGTACTACGAATTTCACATCAAGAGTGGTGGACAAGAGCATGAACAACTGTAAGATTGCAGACAAGTTTGTTGGTTACCTAAAATATACATAAAAATTTATACATACTGTTCAGTCACCATATTGATCATTTCTGGAATATTTCTCTACCTATATAAAATCACATAAAACAGAGCAACTGGTACTGTCAGAAAATTGACTAAGAAGTAGCGATATACAGTTAAAGTTGTTCACCACGAGGATATCTGAGAACGGTAATAGAAACAGTTTTGGTTAAACTGGAAATGTGAGATTGTCAGAAATATTTTAAATATCCAGCTTATTTTAGAAAATGTTTCAATTGTATTTTTGTCTGGTGCTTTCAGAACTGAAACCAGTTGAAAAATACTTATGAGCTTTCTTGTGATATCATTTTTACTGTTCGACCTTTGATTATCGAACAACCATCATGACTCTTTCTTCTAAATTCAATGATGTTATTACACATGGCAGTTTCAATATGGGTTAGATCGACAAGAATTTTTGAGAACATTTTCGTGTACGGATTTGAACTGGAAAAAAATATATAGAATTAGATATCCCAGATCTGCAGAAAATCTAAAGTTTGGAGTGTGTGAAATCTTCCTGATGATGTCCGAAATAGATCTGAAACTTACTGAAACCGTCATAAGTGATACATCATTGCATTCAAAAAACAAATTTTCTTTAAAAAAATTAAGTTTATGATGATAATTTGATAACGACACATCAGACAGTTGAACTGATATCACAAACTTATAAATAGTTCACTAGTAGAAATCATCCTGTTCCAGCTTTGACCATAACACAAAAAAAAAGAAATTGACAAATTCATTTTTCCTTCCGATCAAATAACACAACCAAGATGAGTAACTCGCCGCTCACGCCTTAAACTTTGTAAGGGGCATCTTCTGAGAGAGAGGCCTATTATAGATGAAGATAACAATAGCATTTTCCTTCACCGGCAGTGTCGTGCGTTGTTTACAGAAATATAGAGGTTCAGTAAAATAGAAATAATGAAAACCCAATATGGAACGGAAACCTGAAACAGCCGATGCTCTATTGACATATTTTTCCATAATTAATTCATTTTATCCTTTTTATTCGGTTTCCCTTTCTCGATAGTTACGACAGTGGTAGCTCACCTATAAAATAAAATATTTTGATTTCTAGCTTCAAATGGTCTTTTACACATTTCACAATGTTTCGCCATTGCTTAATAATAGAAACTAACCATAGTTTAACACAAATTAACTCAGAACGTTCAGAACAGAAATGTTTCATTGTTGTTCTGTCAAATATCAAATGCAACGTTGCCGTACTGACCAGCCTGCATCGACAACAGATAATCTCCGTTCGGCGATGGAAATACTATCGTTTTTACATCCTTCCAACAAGCTGCAATGAACGTTTCAATTGTCTTCTTATTGTTATATATTTCATCTAAGACAGTAACGTAGTTTGGGGTTTTCGTTGCCATGAATATACCCGACAGAAATTAAAAGCTAGCCGACGTGCCTGTATCCCTAAAAAATTGCGACATGGAAATAATGTCATGATTTGAGGAATAACATCTTCTTCGTGATTTAATGGCCGTTGCTTCCCATATGGCACATTTGGCCATCGAGGGATAACATTATGAAAAGATGTTACCTTCAGTAATATTCGAATATTACTCATCTAGGTTGTGTTCCTTGATCGGAGGTCTTTCCAAAATTATTTGATGAAAAAAAGTATTTTTAGAAATTTTTTACTTCCATCACATAAATGACCTTTTTTTTTACGCAACCGTTTTTGATCTCTTCGACCAGCAAAACTGTATCTATTACTTTTTAAAATATAATCTCATCTTGAACTTGAAGCGGATTTATTCAAACTGGCACTATTTATGCAACCAAACTAACTGTTGTCTTTCTTCGCCAATTCTTCAAGAGATAACCAACTTTCATTACTTAAGGTGCATTTTCATTGCACACTTTGAAATAGAATTAAGTTCACCGATGTAACAAGGAATTGGTCTGAGAGACTTCCCAGTATGATTTCATGTCTAAAAGAGGAAAAACATAATGCCAAAATGATCATTAAAAAGAAAAGTTAATATTAAATAAAGCGAGAGCATAGAGGCATCAAAATTCTCAAAGTTAATTAGATTTAATGACTGTTGATGAAAGTTACAGATTAATGCAAAAGCGGTGTGCATAAATCCGCTTTAACTGTAACAAGTGTAGAAGATCAAATAAATCAATGTCACGAAACGAATTTCCTCTACAAAATAAAACTTTCAATCAATAATTGACAAATTCAATTTGGCGAGGTAATCTGTAATTTGGAAAGTGAAAGATGATTTTTGAATCTGCTTGGTTCGGTGTTAATATCCATTCGTAGGAAGGGAGGAAGGAATTCTGATGAAAAAGGGTAATATGGTTTGACTGCTATAGGGGAGCAATGATGGATGATTTCGACCTTCGAAATATTTGTTGAACGGAGAGCTATCAAAAAAAATAAGTTACCCAATAAACTGCATCGATGCAAAAATTTGTAAATTTCTCAAAAACGGTTGCGTCTAGCGTTCTTAACTATTTTTGCTAAGAAAAGGTGTAGGAATAAAACTTGAATGTAACAAGTCCCAAAAGTTAACTGTTAAAAAAGTTAGGGAAAATTAAAATAAATAATAATTGCGTACTCAGCGCCCCCAAAGTTGATTATAAAAATTAATACCAAATTTTTATTCCCCACTTCAAAAATACCGGTTCACCAGATTTTGTTTAAAAATCTATTTTTTGCAAAATTTATTCAAAATAATTGAAAATAAAAATTTATCCTTTAAAATTTGTATATTTAATTGTTGTTGTTTTTTGTACCTAATAATTCTCTGTATAGCAGATATTTTATGATTTATCCATCATAGACACTGTTGCAGATGCTTTCTATGCTACGAATGAAGGTATGCGAGTAACTTCATCAAATTATTAGCATCTTATTGAAATCAACACTTCATCAAAAATAATTTATTAATATATGATGCAATTTATTCTTCAAACTTTAAACGATGTGAAGAGGGATTTTACTTTCATTTAATTAATAATTTTTTTTTGTCAACATTTATTTATAGCTACCTTTCAAAATTTATTGAAAAAATAAATAAAATGTTGTATCAGTAAAAATTGCAAATAACAAAAATTGTACGGATCAGAATAAAAATAATATCAAACTCGAATGTAGTTTCAAGATGAACAATATGTGAATGATCAAAGTTATAAATGAGGACTCTTAAAATAATGAAACTTGATATTGAATAAGCAAATTTTTTATTGATGAAGCTATTCGTGATAAAAACCTTACTATCAAAATTGTACTTCGTTTCATAGTGATGAAATAAGTCGAAATAAAGGACCTTCTCCATGAATGATATTTCAATTGATTCTATGGATATATCCGCAGTCTTGGAAACTATATAAATTTCGAAAAATTACTCCGGTTGCCTTTGAAAGCCCTTTCGACTTGAATAATAATATATTTTTTCTTTGTTATAGAATAATTATTCGTGATACGAGTAGGAGTAGGAGTGGGACTTTTTTGTATAACAATGAACTTTGTTCATTGAAGCACAGCCGACTGCAACAAAACACGCGATTTCAAAATACACGTTTGTAAGTGAGCCTTAAAAGCATGCGCAACGAGTTTGAATTTGAAGTTGCAAAGTATGAAAAATAACCTCTTTACAAAAATGTGTCATGCAAAGATTTTTTTCCTACAGTTATCACACTGAGAACTTGTGGCAGTTCTGTCAATAATTTGATTGTTTTATCTTCTGATATTTTGAATTTTCGCAATATTATCAAATGATGACTTCCGAGAAAAATCTGAAGAAAAATATAGTCTTTCTCAAGGAATCGTGCATATATGAAAAGTGTGGAAAACACTACTTCACGAACAGTTAAATATTTTTACGAACAATTGCTTTTGTCGCACTTGTGCTGAAAAGAATCACTGTAAACTGTGCGAAGTGAAAATACAACTCCGTTCCCAGCAGACGATGATAAAATGCAATTAACTCTACAGAGTATGTAGTTACTGGATTCAAATTTAGCTCGAGGTATTTTGCTCATCAATTTGTCTTATAATTTCATATCGCACATCATTGGCACCGAGTGTTACAAAACTTTCAACTACCGCCAACTAGAGTTTCTAATTTCATTTACCCGCAACTCCAACTATTCGATCAAACATCAATTAAATAAATATATGCGAATCCTAACCAATATTTTACTATTAGGCGCTGTGTAATTTCTGCCAAACCGAATTGGAGTTGTTGGCTTTCGGCATGCTCATACCGACCTCATAAATTTTCTGATGTTTGACTGTTTTGTGCTAAATCCGAAATACAGTATGATTAGAAACGTGACATTTTCAATTGAATAATGAAGATTTAACTTGAATCAGGATTTGTGCCACGTATTTAATGTATACAATCTTGATAGAATCAGATTGGGGTAATGCCGCGTTTCCCGGATTTATGCAATGTGAGAAGTAGTTTGGGTATGCAAATTACTCTGTACTGAATTGAATGGGGATCATGCCGAGTACTCAGGTGTTCAGTTTTTTCTTCAACACTTCACAGGTGGATCTATTTTCAATTTGAATTTTGCCACGTATTTATTTAAATTACTTTTTGTTCCGTCGGTTCATGTTTGATACAATAACCTTCGCCCATTGACGGTAATGTTTACAGGACTCTTTTTTCCATTCACGCCGTACTTTTGAGTGAGAAATCAGACAGAGATATGTAGGTTATGGAATTCGATCACATTGTCTGAAGTTGAGAACTCATGCAGCAATGCAGACAGAGCAACCAACATGCTACTGAAGATAGAGGAAGACATTTTTTCGATGGTTCGGCACAGACGATAAAACGAAAAGCTTATAAACAAAAATTAGTTTTATTTGTAATTTTTGAAGTCCACCAAAAAGGGTAATAATTTATTATCATTGAGTATTTTGATGCAAAATAAGTATAAAGCAGGTGAAATAATGTTCTCACTATATATCGAAGCAATCGAATCCGCAGCGTTTTGAATCCACGTTCGTGTTCAGGAATTGAATGTTTGGAGGATAGTTATGATGTTCTGCAATTATAACAAAAAAATCTAAAAACGATAATAATTCATATATCACTACGGTCTTCCTATTGGTGACTTATACATTCAGACCAGTCAATAATAAAAAAAAAATAAAAAATAAAAAACAGTACATGGGGGATTGGAAAATCGGGTATTTTAGAACTGTAGAAGGGGAAAACACGATTGAAAGTGGGTTGGGGGTGCGAAAGGGTCGTAGGGGTGTAAATGTTTTTTTACGATTTCTGGCGGAAGTAGTATCATCCACAAAAATAATTTGATTTTGATGAAATTTGGTGGAAATGTATTTCTGTAACTCTGTTATATTAATTTTTGTAATTCTTGAGAATTTCGTTGGAAAAAAGCCCACTTTTCAATTGAAAATGTGGAATTAATAATTTTTAATTTTTGAAAATTTATCATCCTATTGTTAATCATATTGTTAATAGGAAAAACCAAAAAAAAAATACTTCGAGAAAACAGATGTTTGGATGGCAGACTTGAATACTTAGATGGACCCTTTTAGCAGGTATTATCGATCGTGCTTGGGATCGCACGTTGAAAGGTAAGACCTTCATAATTCCCTGCTCGCACAAGTCTCCTGAAGATTTCGGAGGTTTCCTCGTATGTAACAAGGGTAACAACAGTTTTTAGGTAAGAAGACAATATGTTTTTGCTGCATGAACACAAATACATTGAAAATGAGTTTGTTACCTATTTTAGACTAAATACATTCATAAAGTAGAAATACACAATCAAAATTTATTGTATTCTTAATTTTATAGTACGCTACCCTACATGCTCAGTTTCAACAAATTTTTCATTTTCTTCAGGATCTTTGATAAGGTCTTTGAGTTCGCCAAAGTCTTCAAGTTCATCAAAATCTCTATTTGCAATAATCTTTTGAAAATTTTGTTATTGCTTCATAAAAAATATTCTCCAAATCTGTGATTCTATCTAATGGTCGTATAGAAAAGTTTTCGTCTCTGTGATTATTGGAGCACAGGATTATTGAGCATTTTACTTCTTGCTTTTAACAGCCGCATCTTTCTGGTAACAAAGGCAGTTTCACAGATGCAGCAGCAGATAGAATATAGCAAAGTTTCCGGAATCTATTCTTTCCTATAAGTTTGTTGTCAAGCAAAACTTGAATTAAAAAATAGCCCTGTAGCAGTGTTGTTCATCTAATTCCTCAATTTGAGGTAGTTCTTCTCAATTGAATAAATTCAGAGACATATTCTTTTTCTTTCATTCATAAATAGACACCATTAGTTTCATTCCATTCTCGGCTGTTAGTCTACATCCTACCGATAAAAAAATTCAGTAAGAATTGATCAATTTTGGTTAGATTGTAATGCTATGCGAATAGTTTTTCCCTTCCGGAGAAACTGGAAGTAGTGTCACATCCAGAAAAACAGTAGGGGAACGTAACTTTATTTTCTATTCATGTTTGAAGAGGGTTTGCACAGTAAAATGTTTTTTTTGTACTACCTAAAAGTGGTTTGTGATGCTAAATATCGAAAAACTTAAAATAATTGGTTTAACAGAACGATAATATTTCGAAACAAGCTCGAAAACAACGAGATCATTATCCTGACCCACAATGACTGCAATTTTTTTAGGATCTTCAGCTAATTCACTTCCCGTATTGGTCGTTATATTCATTTTTAGCAATTTCTTAAGTAGAATCATGGTTTATTTCACAGCAGTTTAAACCTTAAACAATAAAAGTCCCATTATTGAATATTACTTCGTCGTTTTCAACGCTTCATTGGAATAAACAATGAAAAATTTATGATATTATCGGAAAAATTGATCTTGTAAAAAGTAATTTACTGATTTTTTCCATTGACAATGTTTTACCACAAAAAAATTTAAGATATAGAGGGAAATATAATTATTTGCTAAAGGACCCCGCCCATTTCTAATGGGAAATGGCTTTCCGTGAATTTCGTTGTAGTTCTTGATGAGCTGATCAAAAGTGTTCACAGCCACAATGATCAAAAATGGACAGTTTTTGAGATATGAAGCATTGAAAATGCCATTTTTTTGGGTATTTGCTCATCAATCGGAGAGCTCTCATTTCTTGTTGGGATTGAATTTCAATATTCGATGCCTAGAACCCGACTGAGGAATGGTCTTCCTCAGTTATATTAGACACCATTATCAAAAAATGTTCATACACTGCTTCACAGTGCCTATGGAATAAGGTACAAAATCCAAGATCTTCCAAACACCTTTCCATGCTCAGGATGACGCTAGAATAATTTATATTTTCGAAAAATGACATATTTTGGATATTTTTTGGAGAGAAACGATAATAACCAATTCCAAATACATCTGATGTCCAATAATATCTAATATGTTTTCCAAAATTTTCATAACGAGGCCCAGCGATCTGTAATTAGGGAAAATGAAAAAATCCTAATCATGTGTTCTCAGAGATGACAATTGTTATCATTATTGATGTCATTTACATATTATATGTGATTTGTTTCTCACAAATCTCGATAATCTAACGATGGGGTGCCAAGACATTTTCCTCAGAATGGATCAAAATGGATAATAGCTCCTCGCAGCCAAATGAATCCATGAAAATGTCTGCATCTTTGATACGTGATAGTACTTTCCAGGTAGAATAGAGTAGTTCAGGTGTTGGAAGCAAACTATGAATGAAACTTTCGATATTTACACCCATATTCTTGAAAACAGTATATATTTTATAAATGTTACATTAGAGTTTACAAATATAAATAACTTTTTATTCATATGATTGTTTACAAAATGGATAAGTGGATGAATCGAATCAATATATTAGTATAGTATAGTAATAACATTCATAATAATACCAATAATAATAATAAAGAATATCGACGAAAACAAAGTAAAAGCAGCCAATGGAAATACAGTTAATGAGAAATCGCCAGGATTTGACGGCATAACCAATTTTTGGCTGAAAAAAGCTCCATGCAACACATAAGAATTAACAACAGAATAATAAACAACAACACCTTTCATCGTGTTTGATTGATCCACCTATTTATTTTGCAAAAAATCATATCATAATAGATAGTAGTTTATATATGTGGAAACTTCAACGCAACCTTTATAAAAAGAGTTATTATTTTCAAGAATTGAGGTGTACCTAAATATCAAAAGTTCTATCCATAATTTGCCTCCAACACCTGAACTTTCCATTCAATCTGGAAAGTACTATCCGGTGGCAAGGATGCAGAAATTTTCACGGATTCCTTTGGCTGTGAGATGCTATCATCCATTTCGAGCCATTCTGAGGAAAATGTCTTGGCACCCCATTGTCAGATTATCGACATTTTTGAGATATAAATGACATATCATATGTGAATGACATTAATAGTGATCACAACAATTGTTATCTCTGAGGATATATAATTAAGATTTCTCCGTTTTCTCCCATTACAGCTCGCTGAGTGTGTTATGAACATTTTGGATATTAGATATATTTGGGATCAAATATTACGGCCTTTCTTCAAAATATATCCGAAATATGATATTTTCTGAAAATTTAATTATTGTAGCGTCATTTTGTAGCATGGAAAAATGTAGGGAAAATCTTGGCATTTGTACCCTCGTTCCATAGACAGTGTAGAGCAGTGTATGAATTTTTTTCGAAAACGGTGCCTAATATAACTGAGGAAGACCATTCCTCAGTCGGGTTCTAGGCGCCGAATAGTCGAATTCCATTGCAACAAGAAATGAGAGCTCTCCAGTAGAAGAGCAAATACCCCAAAAAAGGAAAAAATCCATTTTCAAAGCTTTATATCTCGAAAACTATCCATTTTTGAGCTTTGTGGCTATGAACACTTTTGATCAGAACTACCACATACCAAGAATTGAGCCAAATTCACGGAAAGCCATTTCTCATAAGGAATGTGCGGGGTCCTTTCCTCAAAATCAAATTATTTTGGTTGTTAAAAGCTGTAGATTTTTCAGTTCTCTGCAACTTTCGCAGTTACTACTTTAAGTTCAACACTTTTCCACGTTTCACCCCTACAAACACACTTTTTCGCACCCTCTCCACTTCCGATTATTTGATGTTTTATACAGAATCATTACATTTTCCGACCACCCATATATTGCTCAGAATTTTCAGATTTTTGGCCGTTTGAAACCGGATCGGCACTGGTCTAATTACCGAGCAACGATTCAGAAGCATAATTAACTATTACTCTCATAATGAGAGTACTTATAAACACGTTTAAACCGCTAATTCACCTCCCTCAACAACCCTCGGAAGTTTCACTAGAAATAAGTGTAATGAGTAATGTCCAAGCAAAATTATTCTCACGCGGTTAATATACACTTTTTACAGTACAATTCAGTCATTCTAATTACCCTGAAAGGTAAATAACGTAACAGTTTTGAAACAATTTGAATTCAAACAAAATATTGAACTTACCGACTAGTAGCCTCAACAGGGAAGCGAGAAGATGGAGATTGTAGTCTATAGCAGCCATGGAAATACCTCAAGGGAAATGGAAAATCCGAATGCTCGACGCGGATGTCATTCTGTAAAGGACCTAGTGCACTTCAAATTTCAACAAAGTACCCATCAACTTCGACCTCTCTTGATATCTTTCACATTTTCTTCGGAATTATCGAGGCCGTTCACGTCAAATATCCCATTTATTTTATCTGAATAACATGTAGGTAGATGAAAAAAACTTGTTGAGTTGTTGTGTGTTTCTGACATTGCAGTATCAAAGTAATATCGATAGAGTAGCGAGAATATCATTATAGGAGCTAACTGTATGAAAAATTATATATTTCATCAGACATTTCAAAGTTGAGATAGTTTCTTACTAAATTTAGTTTTGAACAGATTCGATTTGGTCACGTTTGAGTGTACGATTCCTTTCAAATTCAAGAAATACGACATACCATATTTCACGAATAATTGATAATAATTAATTATTATTAATTATTGGTTATTATAATTTTGTTAAGAATCATGCTGACCAATTAGGATTCAGATCGATCAAATAGACATTTGTGAAATATTTACAATGAATACTCAATATAAAAATGATCTGAATATGGATTAGGTTCTTTAATTTTGAGGGGAAAGGCAACATAAATGATTATAAGAATGACTGAGTACAATAGATATTTCAGAATAAGCTCAGACAAATTTTGTAATAGAATCCTAATGTTTTAATACCAAGTCAGTAAATACAATTCACAAGTTACATTAATATAGAAATTAAGGAATATTGTAGATGACCCTGAAATCGTTCTGCAATTTAAAATATATATTTAAGTATGTTGAAATTATGTAAACAATTAATGTATGTTGTTTATAATATAATAATAATAATAATACTCCCTCATAAACACTCGTTGAGTGTACCCAAAGGCATAGCCTGTGCGGGTAGAGGACGGCTATTATTATTATTTGCCGAGGCGCTTATCTGTGAAAATGAAGTAGGAACAAATCTGGCTCTCTCCCTACACCATGTCGTCATAATATGACATTGAACAGCTGCAACTGTGATACTCGGTATACCGATGCAGACACTTTGAAATGGAACAGGGAATTCAGGTAGCTCAGCGGGAACGTTCGTGGAAGTTCTGACTCGCATTAAACAGAGGTTCGAAGCCTCAGTACGCGAGATATTTTTTCTTGCAATGTACACCGACCAACCGGAATGGTGCTGTAGGTTTTCCGGGTATGTCACCCCGGAGCACGAAGAGAAATAATAATAATAATAGCCGTCCTCTGCCCCACAGGCTATGCATTTGGTTACACTCAATGAGTATTCATGAGGGTGTATCATTATTATAGTGAGAGGATTAAATAAAGTAAATTTAGTAGCGTTTACTCCCTGACTACCGTATTAAACTCAAGTTTCGACGAGATCGACGTCGAGAGGAACAAACACTGTAATTGAAAGTGGTTGCTATACCTACCCATCTTCATCCACTACATAGGTTTTTTAGCCAAAAGTACAGATGGCATAATGAAACCAGAAATATGATATTTAAAATTATTACACACAAAGTATAAAAATACCACCCGGTTGTAAAAGCAATCGTTTGTTGACCACTTGTAAATCGAATTACAGTTTCAGTTTTCAACTTATCCTTTGCAGAATCCTTCGGGATATATATTACGAAGGAACCTTCAATAAGTAAACCGACATTGTAAGATTATTTTCAAGTGTTAGAGAGTAAAATATACAACATTGAAATGTAACGACATGCAATATCATAAAATAAGTCACTTTCAAATACTTGAATAGTTCCAGATGTAAATAGTTTTGTAAGAGGCAAGATATTCTAATGGCCACCCCGAAGGAAGTTCTGAAACGAAATTCGACAGTGTCTTGGAAAAATCGGGCAGTCGTCACTTTTACTTGTTACACTCAACATATAGAGGTTCAGTTTATGTATTGTTTGTGTAGATTCTGTTAATTTTTAATGAGCCTTCTCGTTTCAACTTTGATTTAAATATGAAAAGTCATTTAATTTTCATTATCAATTATTTAGTATTATAAACAATATTTCTCATTCATCTGCAAAGACGATTGGAAGAATCAACTTTCATATGAATCATTATGAATCTTCTATTCAACTTTTGGTACATTCATTATATTTTTAATAAACTCAATCATTGTTTTGTATCTCGTTAGTAAATTATCTTGCCTCATTCATATTAATTCATGAACAGTTCCTGTTTATATTTCAATATCAGTTTCAATAACTATTAATTTCTGAATTTCCGTAATTGAACCTTTGGTAGTTGTGATTATGTAATTATCAATTTGATATAAATATTCCAGTGTTGTCCGGCCTTTCATTCATAAAAGTTTAACAAGCAGAATAGGTATTATTTTCCCAAACCTATCAAATTTTGTGACGATTGAAATTCCAGCCAATGAAGAAAAAAAAGACAGTATAGCATCCAAGGGAGGCATAAAATTATAAAGAAATCAGTCGTATCAGATGTGACGAAACGCTATTCAATCAAAAAATAGCTTTTGTTATAGTTCCATTTTGAATAGCCAGAATCTGTATAGTTAGTGATGTGTCTTCTTGAATGTGATTGTATTCGATGACTTCGATTATGGGATAGTACAACTTGCAATCAGCAGATCATTGAACTCTGTGAGATCTTTCCAAAACTCATTTAGTAGAATATCATAAATATCAGTATTATAATTATTGCTCAAAATGGCAATGTGATTTTAACTACCGCATGCTCTATGCTTTCTTTGCTGAAAAAAAATCAAGTGATGATGCTCATTACTAAAATAAACGACGTACATGATATTAATGGATGTTCTCGTGATGTCTACAGAACAGGTTATAGGCCTCAGAATTCGAGGGCTATTATGGATTGGGAGTGAATAAACGACTTCACATCGACGCCCGAGTCTCCTGAAACGTCATCATTATCAGAAGATGTGAGGTAATGCTGATGATATTTTCGATCACTCTAGGCGAATGCCTACAATTATATAAATTGGATTCCGCTCAGTATTATATCGTACCTTGGTTATTCTGAGATGAAATGTTGAAATACACTGAAATTGAATTGGAGCCTTCAACTAATATTGATATTATAGATTACTCAATGTAGTAAACGGAACGATACAGTAATTCTCACAGCTGATTGAATATGGGTGGAATTGAAATATTAGAGCAATACAGTATGAGAAATTAGCTAGTTTGTGAAAAGTGTGCGGATTACGAACCAAGGGAGTTTCATAACAAAATTTTGTAATGCCCAAAAAAACACTATTGGATCTTGCTCATCACTTTTGAGTAGGCATGGGTTGGGGACAATAACTAATTGAACTTATTCATTCGCTCCTATGACCTGTTCATCATAATATTTTCCGTGTATCAAATATTCAATTTTTATCCAATTTTCATCTGGATGAATCGTGAAGAACCATATTCAATGAAATATGTCTCTCAAAATACACGAAGCCAGTAACCAGGGGTCGACATATATCATAATTGAATCGAAAGTTATTTATTTATTGCTCTGGTACGGATATCAATAGATTCATGACACAATGATACTTCTATTTTTCGGTAGAACATTTAAACAAAAAACGGCGGCGGCCATACCAATAGAGTGGGGCTATGACACTCCGTAAAACTCTTTTACGTATTTTTTTTTAAATCAACTTGTATCGATACATTCGTTACTGATCTGTGATTTATGAACCACAATTGGTAATGGTAGCGACACCTAGGAGTGAGTAAATTAATCCTAGTGTTTGAGAAGTCAAGTCGTCCATGTAGCAACGACACTGATACTAATATATGTACAAGCTATATATTTTCTGAATTAGCAGCTGTGAAATGTGTCCACTCGAGTTCCAGACAAACCTTCTATTTTGTTCACCTAAAGGAATTGTATTGAACATATTTTCAACCCAGCAAATTATTTAATCCAATTGTCAGAAACTTAACTGGAAGGCAGTTTTTTCCTTTTTTTATGAAAACACAACAAATTCCAGACGGCAGGCCAGATTCACCAAAGCTATTGTCCACTGAGTATACCGAATCGACATCAATCAAAGTCAAAAAATTATTTCTCCAAGAAATATTATATGGCGGCACCTTCTCAGAATCAATTAAAAGTGTTTTCAAACGCGAAATGAAATCAACATGTCACCCAGCTAATTATAACATAACAGGTAATAGCGAGCGATGATATCGCTGAAAACATCCGAGATGAAGTATTTTTGTGATTGTTTCTCTCAGATGAAACCTGTTTGTAATGAGGTGATCACCCAGCTACGATATAATAATGGAAAACTCAATATTTAGATGTATTAATTTATTACAGCCATAGTTTTTAGACCAAGGCGCGCAGCTGTCAATGCCACAATAAAGGTGACATTTGGTTGATATTACATGAAGGGTTCAGCCAATAGGAGTCAAGAGCTCTGGGTAACTAAACCTAAGGATTCAGTCAATAGTTTGTGATTGAATAAGTCTGTCATAAGTTTTTGTTTGAATAAGGGAGTCCACATCGCTAAGTAGAAGGTGGTCGAAGCTTGAATAACTTCAACCTAGTCACTATAAGGTCAATTAAAATTCAAATAATATCCTTGGTTTGCTGTGTGGTTTGAAGGGAATTATTCAGTCAGAGTTTTGTATATTTGAATTTCCTTTATATTTATTTGTAAAAGGTAACCTAGGGAATTAGAGTATTCATTATTACTGATGTCCAGTCCAAATCAACTATTTATAGAACTATGAAAAAATTGTTCACTGTTGGGACTCGTTCAGAAGCTTAGTAGTAATGATTACTTCATCCCGAGTAAATGAGTAATCAACTAGTTCTTTATTCTTATGAAATCTTTAATTTTATTCCCTCGATTTTTTCTATACCATTAAAATAGAAAACAACCAAACCCCTCAAGTTTTATTTGTAATTTGAGTAATGAATCAGTTAATTCGAAAACTCTGTGATGTTATCAGAAATATCAAGAATTATAGGGACTCCCGAGGGTGGAGAATTTCGCGTTATGTGGGATGCTTGTGGAGACCCGCCCTTAGCCAGCTAACATAGAGACTATTCAGCGAGTATAACCAGTTTTAATCCATGTCACGCATAATAATTTGCCGATATCTCTCGGGAGACCACAAGGTATCGAGAGATTGTGATTCTGTTGACATCGAATTAATTGAGCTTTTATATCCAGAACAATGTTATTATTGTAACTAGGACCCATGTGTGGCAACAGACTGAATTGGCTTACTATCAATAGTTCAGCCATAGGACACTAGTTCAAAAGGTATTTGATTTGATGAGTGGAAAGAACATTAAGCAAATATAAGATTAGCCAAACATACGATTTTCCGTTATGTAGTACTCTGCTACATCCAGAATTACCTATCTGCCACAATATAATTTTTGAGACCTCTTCTCTCTCTATGAATCTGATGGGGGATCGAAAGATTGAATGAGTAGAGGGTAATTTTCAACATGTTGAATTAAAGTTATCTCTTTGCATCGCCATCTGAAACAGTGAACAGATGCGTTGACTTTCTTGAAGCTTTCATTCAGACGATGACACAGTAACCTTGATGTGGATCTCAGATATTCACGGCTATCACTGGTAATCACCGAAAAATTCAATGAAGATAACGTCTGAAATTGACTGAAATACCGCGACCAGCATAAAAAGTTCAGTTCAATCCTGGAATTCACTGTAAGTGAATTATTAACCTTTCCGAAACATCGTGAACGCAACAGTAAATCATGCAGGACTAATTTCAGACAAGCCATGAGATTTTAACAATTTAATCGGTGAAATTAAATTGAAAAAATTCCAGCTCTGACTGCGGCTCGAACCCGGGACCTTCTGTCTCGAAGCCGGACGCCATACCACTTGCGCCACGCCCCGTCAAATATTACTGTTCTTACATAATTAGAATGAAAAAAAAATTGATATCTACTCGTTGTTTCTCACGTTCGCGTTCGGAATTTTCCACTCGTATCGAACTTTTTAATTGTAACCTTACTACAAAATATACTATTTTGTCTATATGATATTAGAATTATTTAGTCAAACTTTCAAAATATTTTTTAAATGAAATCCATTATTTTGTTAAATTATAGGTGCCACAAGTTCTAAAGAAAGTAAGAAAGAAATACTTTTATTTTTCTTACAGACAACTCGTTTGACGTCAGAGATGGGGCTTTGTTGGATTAATGTGAGAGCGAGGAACTCCATTGTTAACATGATAGAATTGTATATTCCGCCAGCATATGGCCGCCAGGCAGGATTATACCATATTACATTGATTATTTTCTGCATTCACAATTCACAAAAAGCGTCGATTAATTTTCGTAGACATGGCATCTAGATGATAAGTGCCAGCGTCTCTTTCAAAATATAACGAGATGATATGATTGGGCCATTCGTACAAACTTTCCAGGGACAAAAATGGCACCTTCCCTGCGGCAGAAAGCAACCAGGATAGTAACAGGCCAGCTTGGAGAAATAATGACTTTCAATGTTTATATTCATTCATAATTAATTTCATTATAATTAACTCGTAACGCCTAGGGTATGGATTTTGGTTTCTGTTTGTTCTATAATAATGAGTTATTTCTATTAACGGGGAACAATCCAGGAGTCTTGGAGAAGACTTGCACGAACAAAAGATGAGGCGAGCCTTTCCCAAGTACGGTCGACATTTTTACAAACGTTCATTGCTCAGATGGCCAAGCAGCCTGACACAACAACACACCACCAAGATGGTGTGGGTTCAAATTTCAGATGGATGATCAGCTTCTTTTTTCCCAAAATGGAAGTTTTGATATCAACTATAGTACAAACTATTTCTTCATTTCTTGCTATGTGAAAAATAAAGGATCATTCAATTTTTATTTTCTTCTATTGAAAGAAACACATGAATAAGTTTGATATTTTACTCGCGTGTAATAGCAACAAACTCTTTTCAGCAGTTTTCCTGCATTGGAATCATCAGTCTATGGGTATCCATCGGTTCTTCAGCAATGCAAAAATTCGCACGGAATGCATGCAAATACTACATAAGACAAAAACTGAAGTTCGGGCTATCAGAGAAATGAACAAAGATGAGCAAATTCTAATTCCATCAGCTGACAAAGGTAATGTAACCGTTGTTTTGAAAACAAAGGACTATTTGAAGGAAGTAGATGATATATGCAACATTGTAAATCGCTCTATAAAACGAGAACACCAAAAAGAGGTTGAGCAGAAGTGATGCTCTCATCCCTAGGCTGTATAGTCCACCAAAATTCACAAAACCAAATAGTAAACACCATTGGCTCAACAACATATGAATTTGCGAAACATTTATCCACGCTACTACTTCTATATATTGGTAATTCTTCTATGTGAGATATTCCATATATTTTGTCGAAAAGATCGAAAAGATGACCATTGACCCCCATTACTGAGCTGTTACAATTTATAAATTAGTTCAGTCTTTTAACTGCCAAAATAATGTGATCATTCCAGCATAAATTTTGATCCACGAAAACACCTAGGTATTTAATAAATTTTGTCTTCATTGTTGAATGTCACGAAGAGTTAGGCGTATCTGACCAGTAAGATATGAAGTGTTAATATATTTGGAATGTTAAGGTCTCCAGCTATCGAGGAAAAGGACATAAATTTGATTTTTAATATATTTTGAAATCTGTAGGCCTGAGTCTTTGGTATGAATGTGTTTCGAGAAGATGATATCTGTAGTTTTGACGATTCTCTGCTCAGAAGATTCACTGATCCAAACCTCCACCACCTATCTATGAGGATATATATACTTCGGCGTATATATGGGAAAATACATTAATGCAGTTTTTCTACACAAGAAGAGTTATGCAGTTTTCCCCGTTCATTCAATTGTAATTTCCACATGCGAAGGGATATTATGATCTAGATGTCGACATTAGAATAGCGCTGTGCCTTGAGCTGTTCTGCGACTTTAATACTTTTCACACCCATCAAGAATTAAAACCATATCAACGTATTCGTTGGGAGTGAGAGTGTAAGTCATTTCCATATGGAACATCATCATGACCGATAACGAGTTGTGATTCACATACTGAAATAAAGCACAAAAAGCTAGTAGTATTTTATTGACTCAATTAATTCAGTCAAATACTAGTACCTACTGATAAATTCAATTATTACGACTTACTGTCTTCACAATTATGATATAATATGATATAACAATCGCTATAAGAGAAATATAAGAGGCCGCAAGTTGAACAATAACAAACATAGGGGTGCAATTTGAAAAACCAAAATAAGGTGGATCTTGGGGACTGTTTGGCACGGGGCTGATTTCGCTATGCTATTTATATAAGAGAGCTTATGGTGTCCTACAATACATATAGCTCTTTTACACACAAAGAACTGAAATATTTGAGGCTGGCCTAAAAACTCTGAGACACCTGGTATAGAAGTGCATAATTATCCCTTTCTGTCAGAATTGCGTCGCCTTTCGAGAGTGATTGGAAATTTGTTTAATTTATTTCTCTATTATTACCCTGCACCATTACAAGAGATCTTCAGGAATTCAGGAAACTTGTGCGAACTGAAAATTGTGAGAGCGTTGCCTTTTAACATACGATCCCAATCATACGCAGCATGTTCTAAATTAAGTCTATTTCAGTAAAATCGAACAACTAGTGACAATTTTCACAGATAACTTGATGATATGTTCTTGAACAGAAAACTGTACAAGTATTTCAATTCATAACCTCATTCTTATCAGAAAAAGTTCAGTCAGTTTTATAACTGAAAGTGAAATGAGATTATTTGAAAATACTTATTTTTTCACTGGTACAAAGATTTGCTGTTTTATTTTAACGAAATTGAAATATCAGATTTTTATACATTAAAATTAAAAAAGCCTGGAGTACCTCTGTGCAAGCGGCGTATGTTTTCTCCAATCCCCCAGGGGATGTTATGCTGATACTTTCCATGCACTCTGTGTAGCAAGGTGATGTGATCCATCATCCCGGCTGCCAAGTCAGTGTTTCGTTATGAGTGCACTAAGTACAATAATTGAAATGTGGGCCTTGTCAGAGAATACATTTTTGTAGTAAGCTTCAGGAAAACATTGGTATTGACATAAACCTGGGCTGATTTGGTTCACCACCTCTGAACTATTATTAAATAATATGATATTAATGTCCATAATTATAACTTATATCCTAAACCTATTTCACCATCCATATTTATTAAATGAGGTATGCACTGTCACATTTTCTACTTTTTTTAATGAGAATGTGATTATAGATCGTAATACCTGATGAAATATAGGGTGGGTGGTCTATTTGAAACAAAAATTCATGATACACATGATTTGTTCTGTGTTGCAGGAGGGTATTACTATTGTGGAATTCAGATCGACAGTACTTGATACTTTTCGGATTTGTGCGTGTAGGGAATTTATTGTATCAAGAATTTCATGCATTTGAGATCAAGATATTTGTTTTTTCCTGACAAACTATAATTTCCTAACCCCCTTATCAAATTTGATCCCTAGATTAAGTTGCCATCTTGAAAATACATTACAACGCGTATTGACAGACAAAATAATTCATTTCATATATCACCCCTTTTCCACCCCTCCCAGACAGCTTGACAAACTATCATTTCGCAATTTTTTATTAAAATTTGATCCCTGGGTTGATTTCCCGTTTTTAAAATACATGTACAACGCTTATCAACATATATTATGATTCATTTTCCATATCCATCCCTTCTCTACCTCCCAGATGGCATGACAAACTATAATTTCTCATCAAGTCCCCTAGATTGATTTCCCCTCATCAAAAGTGTATTTTGTCGATTTCGCTAACTTCATTCCCGTAAGTTGTACGAAATTCGTTAGTATCATTTACACAGATTTTTTTCATATCATCAAGTTATGGAACGTTTGTGAAATATTGTTTCAGTTTACCTTCCCCACAAACTGAAACTGGATTCCCTTGTTTTAAATATATTATGGGATTCCTTTCGCAATTAGGCGATGAATCACATAATCTACTGAAGACGCTCGAATACATTCTAATCGGGGTAAATGGGTCACATATTAATACCCTTTGAGAGAGCTTAACAATATAAGTAAGGCGTCTGCTTTGCCAACCGAACTCGTTGAATAAAACATGTCGCGAGCCAAGTCCGATATTAAATGCTGATGCGCTATCCGATGCCGTCGGTGCTCCTCCACTTAGCCTGGAATATTCGGGATGTTGCGGGATCTGATGAGCGAACGTTTCAGACCAGCAGCTATTTATGGAAAAAATCTCAAAGATGTTCCGTATATAATGCCTGGTACTGATTAAATGTATCGACACCGCATGCAGTTCAACCTATAACTTCAGAAATCTTGCTCGCATATTGATATAAAAGAAAATAGAGTTGTCAGAACGAAATACCGGAAAATAATCAAGGACAATTTCACAACATAAAAAAGGCCTGGAAATCATGTTTTCAAAACAACTCTCTTTCATTATGACTAAGCTAAAATATTCAGATACTTCTTTACAAATACTTTCAAGGAAGTAAATCTGTAATAAATAATAAATGGGAAGGGAACGCGGTGAAGACGGAATTTCCTACATCTCTGCATTATACCGTCATAAATAATAAAATCGGAAAATCCTCTAGATGTGAAGAAACGAATATTTAAATTCGCAAATACCACGCACAACACCGATTTGTTTGATGTGGCACCCCAAAGAATGATGTTTCAGAATATTCTTAGCATCTTCAATGTGAAAACTAAAATCTACCAGCAGTATGTCTAAATCCTTTTCTGAAAAATATGGAAAGGAAACGTAAAAATTTCATTCAACCATCAAAATAAAATGCAAATACCTGCATGGAAATAAATTGACGATATATTAAATTAGACAACGATGGAATAAGGTGATTCACCTAATGAATCAATGTTAACATTGGAGCATGTCTTTTTTGTTTTTGTCACTGATTGCACAATCAATAATATTTTCAAAAAATAGAATACATCGATTCAAGTCTGTCACCAGATTTTCACTGGGATATCTCTTCTGTTTCAATAATATTCCACACAGCTCGGATCACCACGATGTTGGGGAATAAGAACCATGACTGCTCATTTTATACGCTAAAATAATATGAATACATGGGAAGTAAAAACACAATTCATAGTTTATTATCGTCACTCAATCTAGCTGGATTAAAATTATTTAGACTAATAATGATAACTGCTTCATGAACAACTGAAGAATATCGTTGAAATGAAACTCACATTTCCACCCAAGTCTTTCAGTGAAATGATAGGAAACGAATAATTCAATGACATACTGAAAACCGAAATGAAATGTAACTGAAGGAGCTGAACCGTTTCTAGAATAATAGTACGTACGGAAAGTTATCAAGACGAATTGAGGCATGTCACTTCCGATAGAGGGATCCAATCAAAATGGAAGCTCCGGGATCTCGGTTTACCCGCAAATACATTATTCGCCTGTTACATGAACTAGAGTATTTCAGGGAGCAAGTCTGGGTGATCCATAGAACCAGAGATAGCCACAAAATTGCGTTGGCTCAAACACCCGCAGAGGTTGTGTTCAAATACGAAATTCATGCGAAGGACGAGAGTCCAAAAACATTTTTCGAAAAGTAGTAAGTAGATATGAATTGGATGTTGAATAGAAAAATTGTGATATCAATATATTTGATAAATACACCTATGGCATTGTATGCATCACCAAATTTTATGGAGAATTGCATTACATGAACATTCGTTCAATTGTTTCAAATTTAGTCTGTTTAGGACAATGATCTTGGCGTTGTCGTAGTTTTATAGATAGGGCTCAGTGAAGATTATCCAGATTATCCACACGAATAACAATTCCAAGCCTACGCGTGGGAAAAGGGGTTTCGGGTTCATTGAATTTGTTTCTGAACCCAGCAATAATTTTCTCTGAGTGACGCCAGTCTAGAACAATTTTACTCGTAGTGTGAATGAAGTGTGAGTTGGTAGGCCTAGTGCTGTTTAAAAAAACATGTAATTACCGAGGGCATATCAGATATGTCCTCTGGTACATAGTAGTATTACTCGTACTCAACATCTTGATCTTGAAGCATTTTCAAGGTTGAGTTTTGAATTTCGTGATATGCGGAGGCAGGTAACCTTACAGGTATCTCGCTAAATTGAACATGTTGACACTTTCTTCTTGAACCTTCAAAATTCTGCTATCTCTGAACTTCTTTCATTCAGATAAAAAGTCACCTGCGTATCCATTTTTGCGAATTTATTGCAGATATTAAGCGTAAGCAAAGTGGTCATGGTGTAAGAGCGTTTGCTTCCTACACAGGCGGCCCGGGTTTGATCCCAACCACCTATCACTGAGCTAAAGTGGTTCAAAATCCACTTGTACGTGAGCTGTGGGTCCCAGATCTCCCTTATTCGCACAAGCTCAGAAAACCTGGGTGATTCGTAAAAAACATATTTAACATAAAAACCTATTTCAAATATAAAACATATATTCGCACATATACAACTATAGTATATGTCTGATAATATGCATTATCTCTGTTGAATACAACTGCCCTAACCAGTTACTCCTCCAAGCATCTTTTGCTAGTTATCACTATAAAAGTCCAACCGAAGAGGAAAGATTTTAGTCATCCCTTTTTGGAAATTCAGAGGGTGTCGAATGCTCTTTTCAAACCCAGCAGGCATTTATTCTGCTTGTGATTACGGCAGGAAAATATTATCAACTACCTTCGCCTCAGCACTGAGCAGCAAAATAAGGCGTTTTGAGGGTCGGAATGAACACGCAAGCTGGGATAGCTGCCATCTCAGTATTGACAGTATTGCACAGATGATGTAAAATAATTGAATAGGTGACTATTTTGGAAGACTTCTATAGTAGCTCTGTTATCGGGACCGTAAGTCGAAACTAACTCACTCATCAATTACAGTTTCCTGCTGATATCAATAATCTGTTATAAATGTCCATTTCCCAAAATTATAATAATACCATCATTTATTAAAGGCCAATCTGGTTCAACAATTGAATAACACATTCCTTCTATAGTCTATATGCGCTTCAGCTGATATACTATATCAGCCGATTAAACTTCTGCTAGCACTGGGCTAGGTTCGATTCATGAGTAGGAGATAATTTTTCGAAATCGAGAGGCGACCACATGCCTTGTTGAAAAAGCAAGTGTGATGTGAGTTGCCTAGATGCCAATCCCAACGTCTGGTGCTAGCTTGGAGTGCGCACCGACTATTCGGGTTGACGCTTTAGGTTTTCTAGGTTGACCTACAGCTGAAAAGTGAATTCCCCACCTAAAATCAGATGTCCTTAGTGAAGGCTGTCCTTTCTCAATCTTCAGGAGCCAGTATCCGCTCTACGCAAAAGCGTGTTGATACATCTTTCTTCTTCACCAGTACGACTGGAGAGGTTCAGGGACTGTCAGATGGCTCGATGACTCCTTTTTTCATATCACTAACTATATTGTCAGCCTCTTCCTTCTTGGCGAGGAAAAGTCCTCTAGCTGACTGTGCATGTTTTATGCCCTTGGAAGAGGTAACAACCAACTTTTCTAATTACGATGGCAAGTTACTGGCTGGACTAACAGTATTTGTTATTCTTTGTCCTTACTGGCACAAATTTATCTCCCCTAGTGCAATAAATAGTCCAATTTTCTTATCATGGAGCTTTGACTCGAACATCATCACTTTTCCACTACTCACTCCCCCATCCAGGCGAGCTTCCAAAATGGTTTCAGACCTCACATCTCTAACCAACAGGACACGAATCATTTCTTCACTTCTCTCATAGAGCACCAGTTCTTCTCCGTACACACGTAGGATGCCATCTTTAAAATTAGGTCCGAACCCTCTGGAATTTATGATATCCATTACACTGATTGACTCGTCCTCGATATCTGCTACTCATGCCTGGTGTTTCACTTTAGTGTTGGCTCTCCTGTTGCTGTGTGTAGATTCCAATTTGATGGTTAAATTATTGCCATTGTATTGGCAAATGTAGAGACAAGAATTGTCTAGTCGCACCTGTATCTAGGAGCATGGTGAGATGCTCATTTTTGATGAGACCGTCTACGAAGACATCTTTGTTTTGTCGTTGGAGAACAGCGATATATGCGTTTTTAACTGGGGCTTGTTGAATACAGGCCGACAATTTTTTGAATGTTGGACATTTGCTTGACACGTAACTAATTTTCCTACAACTTCGTCTTTTATCGCGCAACACTTCTTTTATCACTCTTTTGCAGTATTGTTACGCATCCTCAAATTCCAAAGCACGTATCAGGACGTCTACGAGATGTGTTGGACATGCTAATATCAATTCTTGCCTGATTTCTTGGTCGCAAATTCTATCCAATAATGCATGAACAATCGCTCCATTACATTTCTTGTCGTAGCTGGGTATGCAAGGCGAATTGAGCGTGCAATGACAACTTCGGATTCGCCCGCCCACTTTCTTTTTCAGAGCGCCACAGTAAATAATAATAATATCTAGCCGTTCTCTTCACGTGCAAGCTAAGCTAAGCTAAGCCATTGGGTACACTAAAAGAGCGTTAATGAGGGAGTATTACTATTATTATTATTATCCTGATCGTCCGAGGTTAATCGACGTCTACTGTCATTAATTTATTTGCATAGGCAATATTGAAATTCGTTGTTTCGATGTCATTCGATATCCTGTCATAAATCAGATCCAAGCGTATGGAGTTTCGCACATAAAGTGAATCCTTCAGAGATTATTCGGGATTGCTCTGATTTATACGATTGCTAATCCTAGGAGACGAGGAATTACCGATCCCCATATTCTGCAAACGGAATAACTCGTAAGAGATTATAAATTAAATCTCATTCACGTATGGTTTACTTTGAATGCAATTACAAGCCTTTGATTTCCAAACGCAAGCGTTGAGTGAAAAATTAATTTGTATGAGATGAGCGCATTTTCCTATGATCATTTCTTTTGATCGATGGATTTTGTATGAATGAGATTTGAAAAGAAATATATAATTTCCTTAAAAAATATTTTCATAGAATTTCTCATAAGTTACATCAGACATACGTATTTCTAAAATTTCACAATTCTTGCTCTTCAGTTTTGATAAGTGGAGAGAATCGTACAGGGTGAACATAGTGTTTTAGTACCTATCTGATCAAGTAGGTACAAGAACGACTGTAACATTTGAATACTTTTCTAGTTCAATGAACTTACAACTAAAATAAAGTTTTAATTATAGGTCTTCTTATAAAATGTGATTTTCAATATTGATATTATAATGACATGGGATATAAAAAATGAGTTCATGATGAATAAAAAGTTTGATCAGCTTTGTTTGTTGGATTTGATATAAAGCAAACTGGAGCTTAAATATCAAATATGAACTTGTTTACTTTTACTTCACTTTTGAGTCCCTACCGTGGATTCGTTTGCAAAAGTAAAAAAATAACCACAATTTCGACCGCGTACATATTAGAATTGGTACTAGTTTCAGGAAAACAAATTCCTCTGACCAACTGGACGCAATCAATGAATTCAAATTAATAAAAATTGAAAATACAAAATTTTTCCAACATTCCACTTCGCAAGATATCGAAATTGAAAAACTAATCATTAGCGCTCTATGGCGAATTTCATCAATATGCGTCTTTCGACTATCATTATGATTCACGAAAATAAACTATATTCATCGATTAACCCTGTATAAGCGATTTCTGCGATCAATAATGTCACGATTCAGGTTAGCCCACAAAAAAAAAGATTCGTAAAAAGACCCCATTCATTATCATGTGTATGATAAAAACTGAAAGCCCACTGCTCGTTGGAAGTCCAGCAAATACTAGTCGGGTCAGAATTAACAAAAACGTTTACTGAGGTTGAACATATTTATTGGGTACTAAACATTGAAGTGAACAGAAGAGCATACAATATTCACAGGGTGTACTTTAATATTTGAAGGCATGATTCTACATGGGAAATTATTGATAGTATTGATGTTCCCTTGCAGAAAATTTGAGACACAAAAGAGAAATTCATCAAAATTTTTGAAACTGCTCGAGTAATTTTATTGAGTTCTAGTAGGTAATAACATTCAATGAAGGCGATGTGGTGTACGTACAAGGATTGACTTTGCGCCAGTGTTTTTTTCACGAATAAAAATCATTTTTGAATATCTTGTTCAATTTGAAAATTAAGTACTCTCTTAGGATTTTTTTCGATAATGCGAATCTTTTGAAAAAAAAATCAATAAAAATTAACATCAACTAACAACAATAATATAATAGTATAACTAGCATCGAATAGATAATCATCACAGACACTGTTGAAAATGACCCCCTTCACTTGATATGCATGCTTCGGCTCTCCTTCTAATGGAAATGCGCACTTTTTCAAATATGTCCGGAGTATTTTGTATTATATTACGTGCTGCAACAACTTTAACATTAATTCATCTCTGGTATTACTGGGATTTATGTACACTAGCATCTCAAGGTATATAGCTTCACGAAAATAAATATATTGAGATCGGGGGACCTTGGTGTCCATTTTCCAAGCCCACCGCGGCCAATCGAACGATTTGGATTAGGGTTTGCATAAAATTTCAAAAATATCAAAGTCAGTACTCTTAAGCACACCACTGTCGGGGATGGAAATTATGGAGTTACTGAAAAACATGCACTCTTGATTATTCGCATACCATTACATAAAAACCTGTATAAAGTACATAATCCATCCCGAGTCAGCGGTTCGTCTAAAAAAGTCAGATTGGTTCATTTTACGAAATAATTAAATACCTACATCAGTGTTGACATAAGCTCAGGATTTCAGTTGTTCCTTTGATCTCTACAGAGTTAAAGTACGTTATTAATGCTAATTAACAGGCTGAAATCCTATAGATTCCGTCATCCAGAAATATTAATAACATTTTCTCAGTGCAATAATGACTCCACCAAATACGTGATACGTTATTCATTTGAAGGTAATTCAAATGTTTGCCCTCTTTTCCTGATGGGAATCATAAAGAGTTATAATCATACACGGAAAAGTCACAAGAATTTCAACGGGTTTAATTTAAGTTTTGGGATCATCAGAAAAAATTGTCGAATAGAAAGAGAACTTGTTATTATTCATAAAATATATTAACTGCCTGTGTAAAATAATATTCTATGAACTAGCTTTTTATTGATATAGAAATGAGACAACTCAATGAATTTATTCCTTCTTTGTTTATAAACATGTACTTGTAACCAGTTGAGGTCTTTATAATACTTTTCATTATATTATCATGACAAAAATATGATCTCGCTAGAAAACAGTTCGAAACATATTCTTGCAAGTTACTGGTATTTCTGAGTTTACTTAGGCTACAGTTCAATGGCGGTTTAATGGATCAAAATTGAAAAGTCACAAGTTACGCGCGAACGTGACAAGACCCATATCTATAACAGATGGAACAGTTTGAATTCCACCGGAACTTAACGAAAAAGCGAAGAAGAGGAAAACGCGTCCACATTCGTGCCGCTACTTTGAGTTTATGATGATCGTTTCAAGCCCGTAGGCAGCATTCACAGATTTTATCGAAACTTGAAATATTTCTATATGGACATATTCTATCTACAATATCGTGAATTGTAGAAGTGGGTACGAAGTGGGACTTTGTGGTTTACTTTGAATTGAATATTCAGAACAGCAATAGTGTTCAAAGAAAGTACTTATATTAATAAAGATAAATAAATTATTATTGATATTCCTCTTAAATACTCATATGAGTATACCCAATGGCTCCAATAAATGTTTGCCGTAGCGTACTAATCATTATCATCCAGATTTTGCTAATGACAGAAAAAAAATAAATTTCTACAAGCGTGCGTGATTTACTGTACATCCGCACGCAATTTCACTTGGAGAGAGTAATTTTTCCCTCACGCTAAAGTTGTTTCAGGTTTGTTTTTTTCACAAGCAAAAGTTTGTTCATGAGATCACTGCATAAGATCATTTGGGTAACGGCAGTGGCATGCGTACTTGCTAGGATAATAACTATTATTACAACTTTCGCGAAGCAGTCAAAGGTAAGCAGTCAAGGGCGGGAAAACACTTTACGCATGCATTAGGAACATTATTTTTTCTTCGACCGCATAAAGTATCAAAAAGCACATTGGAAATATATATTTGTTGCATTCTACAAATGAGTCAGAATAGCCAGTCCAGAGTATGTAGTTGGTGGTAACTGGCTGTTAAGTGTAACACTCGTAGAATACAAATTGCATGAAGATGACAAAGACGACATCGGTTGCAAGTTGCCAGTACATGAAAGAATTTTATCAAGAATGCTTTTCTTCTGTAATACGGAGTCCTCCAAAAAACCTTCAGCAACAGCAGATGACTGTAAACAGCATTTTCCTTTTTTATAATCGATGAAAAAACGACGTTGGAAGGAGGCCGTAAATTTGTGAACTTTCAATTGAACTTCAATGAGGTTCCATTATTGATGTTTTCAGGTATAACAAACGATCTTGAAGAATGGTGTTTCGAATCGGAAGTTTTCACGATAATTAGGTCCTTTATCTTGAATATCGTCAAGCGTGATTTTCATAAGCTCCGCTCTGTGAAGAGCACTGGCTAGAGCAGAAATTGTACCTAATAATAATAATCCCTTATAAACACTCTTAGAGTGGACCCAAAGGCATAGCATGTGCGGGTAAAGGACGGCTATTATAATTATTTGCCGTGGCGCTCCTAGGTGACTTACTGATTTTTTGGTGGCCTATTCACTTTTCAGCTGTAGAAAAACCCGGAAAACCAACAGCACCATCAGGGTGGTCAGCGCGAACTCCAAGCAAGCACCAGATATCGGGATTGGCATCTAGACAAATTACTTTGCCTATCGACTCCTATGAAATTGAGAAAAATTTTCTCGTTTTCCAGGATTCAAACCTAGCCAAATGCGAGAGGAAGTTTAGAAGGCCGGCATCTAACCGCCTCGCTACCGAGCATCATAAGATATATTTTTCAATCAGGGGCTAGAATAAACTTGGAAATGTCTTCTTTGGTAAAATAAGCGCTTTATGCGGTCGAAAACCAACATTGATTATGTCCAGGTTTCTATGAAGCTATTCAATTCTTTCTACTTACACCAGTTTAAAAATTGATGTTCGTATATTTCTCGTGATTTTCATTCACAGGTCTGGATTTACCTCATCTGCGGCCTTTAAAATTGCTTCTAGGAGCTCTTCGCTTTTATAAAAAATAATTCAAGAAATGCAAAATCGATCACTTCGACTTGAAACTTTGACGTCTTGATGACAACTTGGTTGTCATAGAAAATCTTTGGTTACCACATCAAACCACTTGACTTTGATCGTTATGTGCATTGTTTAGAGAAATGTTTAGGGAACATATAAAAGTATCACAATATTTATTTACTTCCAATTAATAAAAAATTGCGAAAATAAGGAAAATAGTCTGGGTTAGATTAAATATTGAAACCTACATTTCTCTCCCGCACTGGAGCGGGAAAACGATTTTTTCGCTCTAGTGCACATGAAAATTATTTGAAAATTTTCCATACCGAAATGATGTTTCTATATTCATATAGATGGCTCTGATGCTCATTTTCTTAGTGGTTACTGGAGTTGTCGTAGGGCCAGTTGACAAAACCAAGTGTGAATCGTTTGCATGTTATATCCGGGGCTACACTGATAATCGGGTGAACCGTGAAACTAGTAGTATGTAGATAGTAACACGTGTTCTTTATTATAATTCGGCAATTGTTACAGAAAGTATTACAAGGTAGATTCTTGTAGGAAAACTTTTCCAGACGTTGGGCTGTAGTGATTCGGTAGGGGCTGTTGAATTATTTTGTGTTCGACGTTTGCCGACACCCTATTGTACAGGGAATAAGCGAAAGGCTCGATTATTTTTGATCAATTTTCATTATGTCTAGGAATGTTTATAGTAATAGTCTCCAGGTCATAGTTTTTCAAAGTTGACTCAGAAAATTGTATGTTTTAAATGACGAAATATATGCTTTGCATCAATAACACCTTCCTCAAACACCATATTTCTAGTAGTGAAAATGTGTTTTTTATTTCTCAAACACAACCCTTCAACTTTTATATGGGCGAGACAATCTTCAACGTTTTGAGAAAATTATGGCGTTGAAATTACTGCGGAGACGGATGATTTGATATTGTTGATAGGTCATATACTCGGTAGGGTCGCTCTCAAATCACGTAAACCTGATATTCAGATATAGCTGAATTTGTATTCCTTGTCAAGTGTTGCCACACCCACTGGGTATAACTAAGATTTATAACCCAGCGTGGTCGGAAGGTATGAATCATTATCTTCCGGTATATATCAAAAGAAATATATGTCAACCACCATTATTCACGGAGTGATGTGAGGAACGGAACGAAGTATCAGACTGCCAAAGCGTAACCAAACCAAATTGTTTCCGAACTCGCAAACATCCTATGCGCGAAAAAGGGTCGGGTGATTCATGATAAATGATGAAGTTTTCCATGTATATCTGAGATACAGTTCGCTTAACCCACATACAATTTCGTACGAACAATATTAAGTGACGGTAGTTGAAGTAACCAAACTTTTCTCACACTGAAATATCGTCTATTTTTTGGGTGTATGTTCATTCTGACAGGACATATTATTGTTATGCCACAAGAAAACCACGTCACTAACAAGCCGTTTGCTTGGCATTTCGAAATAAATACTATAGGAGGGACCATCTACATACTGTTACAAGATTGATAAAATCTTCCTAGCTGCGCCGCTACTTCCTGGAAAATCGTAGACGATTTTTCGGTATTAAATATTCGGGATAACCGAACCGTCGCGTCGCGAAGCATCTGGTTGCACGGCTTGACTATATAAAGCGAGAGATATCACTGGGATGATTAAGAAGAATTTATGAAGAAGTGATAAACAGTTTTTGAACAAGTATATAAGTGTTTTGGTTGGTTTCCGGGTTTTGCCGTGGTCTTCTTTGTTTTAAATCTCCAAACGTTTCGACTGCAACTGCGGCAGTCATCTTCAGTGGCGTGGTCGAAGTACTCTTCTAGGCGTATCAACTAAAACGGTTTCAGACCACGGCAAAACCCGGAAACCAACCAAAACATTGACGCCAGCCGTGAAGCCTACATTCCTACACAAGTATATAAGTGTTTGGAATTTTTAGCTAGTTGTATTGTTGTTCAGATCTAAGTGTTTTATTAGTCAGTGAAGTAGATGTATGTATTTAGTGAAGTAAGAAAATAAACAATTTAGTAGTGTGCTCGGCATTATTATTTAGCAAATCGTAACAATACGTTTCCATACTTGGCTTCGAAAAACCGCCGGATATAGCAAATGTGTGTACAAAAAAGACACAGAAAATTCAGGAGATGTAGAGTGTTTCAATGAGATGTAATGAATTAAAAATTTTTATATTACTGTTAAATTTATGCAATATACAGTTGTTAGATGGGAAAACGAGGCCTGAAAAAAATGTTTCAGGTAGATTTTCAAAGTGACGCCAAAGATGTGTGAAACTATTTTATAATAATAATAATAATCGTCTTTATTGTTTTACAGTTGCAATTTTAAAATGGTTTCATTCAAATAAGAACTTGGATAATATGAAAAACAAAAGGCGGAGTTCAACTTAGGTAGCACAAGTGCAACTAAGTTGCTCTTCCACTCATCCTCAAAAACTCTACCTACGCTAAGACAAGACGCAGAAGAAAAATTGAAAATAAGATAATGGTATATGGTACATATGGCTTGTAAAATGTACACAACCGAAACTTACTTTGGTTGATCACATCAAATTAAGAACGAAAAGATTCTCAATGATTAAGATTGGCTTTCCAGCAGAAAAAGTTTGAACTTTTTTCGGAACTCAGACATTTTTGCATTTTTTAATTCTTTTGGTGAAAGGTTCATCACTTGACATATATGGTAAGAGAATGATCGCTTGAAAAATTCAGTTTTGAAGCTAGGTGGTGTGAGGGTACCTTTATATCTAATGTTTAAATTGTGAACATCAGTAATGACGAGTCATCTCGAAGACCGGTGAAATGATTTATTTGTTCTGTTTTTCCAGAGAGAGATGCTACGGAGTTTGAAGTGGTAGTGGAGGGGGTGGTTTCAAGTGGCCCCATAGTCAAGTGTACTTTGCAATTATTATAGACCTATTTTTCAATATTCTCATAAAATCCCAGGAAATTTCTTTATATTCTGATAGTCATTTCTGAAAAAATAATTATTTCGAGTAAGATTCTGCTATAGACTGAGCATTGTAAAAATCAATTCGTTGTGAATTTTCGAGTTTTGGGGTCTTCGAAATGAGAACCTAGTCATATGATTTAACTAACTTCATGGTAACTTTTAATATTTGATATAAAAATACCTAACTCGATCTGAAAAATGTGTACACCTATTTATTATTCATTCGCTTTCCTTATTTCGTGGTATCTTGAAAACTTGCATTGATACATAACAACCCTCGAGTTTCAACTCCCTTCCCGAAGTATAATTATTCTCAGTTGGTTCTTCAAGAAAACCACTGTGAAGAGGGTCAGTCGGACCTCAGATCTGACGGAAAGATTTCATTATAAATACACAAAGACCGATATATGCGTGTCATTCGAGTAGAAAAATCCCTTGAATTTTTTCCAGTGAAAATAAATGGCCCGCTTTTTATTTGTGGATTTCTATGAAGGATGCCACATAAGCAAGGTTCAATAGTGATGAGAGAAGTAGATTACAATGCATTGGGCAAATTTTGAAGATTTACTTCAAGATTTTATAACCAATTCTTTTATATTTTTGTGAGAAGATTACAAGTGCTCCGACTATTTTTGTTTGGACCATTTGTCTCATTTACCATATGACCTGAAGATCTGGGCTGTGTTATGATTGATATTTTCTATAATGATGGTTAATAAAAGTATTATTATTATATCATTTGTAACAAGTGGGGAAAGTTGACATTATCTGAAATTGAGGGGTGATTTTTTTGGAACGCACTTTTTTAATAATATGACATGAATCTGAAGGAATATAATTATGATTGCTTCAACAACATATTAAGTATCTATGTAAGGGTGTTTCAAAATTCAGTATAAAAATTTTAGAGCGTAGTTTTCAAGTCAAAATGTTTTTTTTTAATAAACATGTGTCCGAAAACGCTTCGTACGATCTACAGAGCGTTAAATTTTCAAGAGAGTTTTTTTTCATCGCTCTCTCAGTATGGGCAGGAATAGTAAGAGATACTTTAATTGGCCCTAGTATTAAACAACAGATTTTAAATTGTGACACATATTCAAACTCCCTACAGAACCTATTGCCTATATTAATGCAAAAAATGTGGTGTATGCATGATGCCTCCCCTCATTTTCGAGTCACCTTCCACGATTATTTAGATACAGTGATTCCCAATCGGTTCCCCAAGGGTGGCTGAGGCGTTGCAGCCAACGGGATTGGCGACCCGTGGGCCCTAGCTCACCGTACACCAACGTCAAAAACACACATGTTCCCCGACACTTAACACACACTCACTCACACAGAGGGATGCGAAAAAATCTGCCTCGGATTGGGTGCTGCGGGACTGGTAGCCGGTGATACAGTCACCCGCGGCCGCTGCGTTGAGAACCAGCCCTACCAGGATTTTTACGAGGAGGCGGATCGAAGGAACTCGCTGCGAGAACTGGAAAATCTGGTATTCGGTGGGAGCCAAGGAGGGGCCTTGGTTCGGGTGCTGCGGTACTGGTAGCCGGTGAATGAATCACCTGCGGCCGCCGCATTATCCGATCAAGAACCAGACCTATCAGGACTTTACCGAGGAGGCGGATGGAAGGAACTCGCAGTGAGAACTGGAGAACTAGTCTCCAAAGAAAGCCGAGGAGGGGCCTCAGATCGGATAATGCGGGTCTGGTAGCCGGTGACAAAATCACCCGCGGCCGCCGCACCGCCCGACCGAGAACCAGCCCTACCAGGGCTTGAATTGGCGGATTGAAAGAACTCGCACCCTTGACAAGCACATATGCACTATACACCCAGACTTTGAGGAGAGCAGGTGGAAACCACAGGCAGGCAGAACACCAAGCAAGGGATAGCAAAAAGGGCCCATGGGGGCCTACTTGCTTGGATGTAATAACGGCCTCCCCATAAGTACAACTACTACTACTTCCCAATCGGTAGATCGGCAGAGCAGTTTCAATTGCTTGGACTCCACGGTTCCCAGATTGAAACCCGCGTTACTTCTTTTCATGATGACATGTAAAGAATCTAGGTTGTGATGTAGAACCAATGCCATCCACTGAACTAATTATAGGTGCCTTCCAAACCATGAGAATAACTCCCATAATTTTATGACGCGTAAAGCGCAGTATATGAGAAGAAGAGTGGAGGGTTCTGAAGATGGAAGACATTTCGAAGACCTTTCATAATAAAGTGAATGTTCGTTAGGTTCTCTAAGTTGTAGGAAATGTTTAAGAAAACTTATAATTCAGATGAAAAATCAAATAATCAGCGTTTTTATTTCCATTGTGACAATAGGTTCCCCCTTTTCTTGAGAATTTTAATTAAATGTAGTGGATAACAAAAACATTTTTTTTTTTTCGGTGATTGATAAATGGATATGTGGACTTTCGAAAGGAGTCAGTTATCACACACATTGCATTTGATTACAACGAAGCATCATTCGTATGTACCAGTTCATCAACATATTTCATTGTTAACTGGTAGAATCCTGCGTATCAAATATTTTACCAAATTTCAAGCAAAAGTAGAAAGTAGCTTTGTCAACAACAAAAACCGTAGAATTTTTAAATTGAAATATAATAAATTTTCATATTACTTACTTCAAATGCAGTTATAGATAGACAAACTCAATTTCCATGCTATCAAGAAACTGCTTCCGCCTACATAAACCGAATTTCCGTAATGAAGTCTCATGCAGATCCGTTAACGGGAGAATCCGAACTCCTCAACATTTTTCAAACGAGAACAAAACTAATTTTCTGTGTGGTCAACCCAAGACCTTCACAAAGGAGTGCATTATTCTGGGAATTATGCCAATCTGTTAGTTTGACAAAGGTTCCGCTATCGAAAACTCTGATCAAGTGAATACGATGGTTTTACATAACTCCTCAATGGAAAGGATTTTGAAAAAATCTACGAAGGATTCCTATTTCAATATAAGTTCTTGTAATATTGATTCAGCTTCACTGGTATTTTTGGAGTATTAATAAATCTCAAACGTAGGGTTCGCGTATCAACATTTTGTTTTATAGAAGTTATTTAACTGATTTTCGAATCAAATTTAAAATGATTGTTTACTATTTTTCGAGTCAAATCAGTTCCAGTCACTGAAAGCATTGATTTTTTATTTCCATCAAGAACATAGTATTATGAAATATCCTACGCTACTGCATGGCAATTATACGTGGCAAAAACCGTTTCAAACATACAAGACAATTCCTAGAACAGCAACCGACAGTCACGTCATAAACAAATCAATTTCGAAATATGGATCGACAACTAACAGACCATTCGAAACTGGCTAATTCTATAGGCATTATAGATGATTCGAAAGAACTATATAAGGAAGGATATTCAAGCACACAGATGAGTTGGAATATTATATTGTTCAAATTAAAATCCAGTGAAGTACGCAGAGTATTTTAGCAGTATATTTGATTTGTGTAGGTAATTGAGTTTTGGAAATATACTGTTGAGCTGCAAATGAACAATTATGACTTTCCGGTATTTCTGTTGCACGCATCTCAATATCTACAATAGAAATGATGGAAGATTGAAGGGATATACTTCAAATTCCCATTTGGGACTAAAAGAGATATGCACACTTGAAACCTCATGGTATCAAAGAAATCATCATCGGAAAACTTAAAATGGGAAAATAATCAAATTTCAAGTACAAATCCAGCGCTAACACTCGGGTAAAAAAAAATTACATTCACCCTCGTGATATAATAATCATATGGTAATGTAACGATCCGGAACTGACTACTTTTCGTTTTGTAGTCGTTCGACGTAAACAATGACTTCACAGTGTCTAAATCGAAGATTCCAATTGCTTCTCGATGCGAAGGTATCGACGTTTCTAGAAAATTATCGAACCGTCTACACCCGGTCTGACTGGTGATTTGTGAGGATAAATGAAGGAACCCAGACAGCTGAACGAGAGAGATTGTAGTAGACAATACACAATACAGAGTTGGCTTGGCGGTAGTGACATAAATTACTGTATTTGGCCCAAATAAAGCAGAAGTTCTATTGTACAAGTATAAATAAATAGGTGAATTTTATTTGACTGTACTTTATTACAGTAATATACAATCATGTGAAAGTTTTCGATGGAAAAGAATTTTAATTATATGGTTTAATACAAATTAGAGTGATGGTACTTTATCTGAAGGAAATTCTTCATACATATTTTTTTTTATTGGTATTTATAGTGCATCGACTGCTGTGATCATTATCCAAATTCTTTATAATATTTTGATATAGGAGGTATATTAAAATATTATTTGATAACAATTTTTCTCATAAAGACTCATAATAGTGTATCCAAAGACATAGCGCGGGTAGAGGACGGCTATGATTAGTATTTGTCGTGGCAATTCGGATAGACTTTTTGGTGGTGCATTTTTTATTTCGCCAGCTGTAGAGGAACCTACAACACCACCCCAAATAATGTAATGACGATTTTGGGATGGCTGGATGAACAAAAAATATATGTTCTACAAATATTGAGATTTATCTATCGAGAATTAAAAGATTATAGATTATACAAACTCAGTCGTTGATCATTCTCATAAACTAGGTTGTTTTACTTTCCTCCAAAGATGTTCACTTGATGATTGAAATACATGTCGATGTGCTAATAGTGGTTTGCTGTTGAAATGAAAATCCAGTGTACTAATTAATCACTTACTGTTCAAAAAAGATTCGATTAGAAATACATATTTGTCAATTTGAATGTTGATTTTCCATTTCAACAATTTGGAACAGTGCAGTGCTTCATTCCGGAAACTAAAATAGGAATTATATCACTCAGCCTCAAATCGAAATCGAAATAATTAATTACGTATAATGCAATATTAAATAAATAGACACTCGATGCCAATCAGACGTAAATGTCATTAAACTATCGGGCTAGTATTTACTAGTATGTTTTTCATACATTTCATAAAATTATTTCATATTTTCATGAAAAATAGTGGAATTGGGCATTTTTTCTTATGACTTCTGTTTTATTGATGCCCAATCAATAAAAATAGACTGGTTGATGGAGTTTTTCAATAAAAGAAATGATAACATCCATTTTTATTTCATTCTTTTTGTTGGCTTCTCTTGGCCAATTCTTTACGAACAAGCAATCTACTCTTTATTTTAAAGTATATTTGGAAAACTTTTGAAAAAACGTTGGAAATACGTCATTTGAAAAGCAAAACTACTTCGAGATTTATAAATATGTATCTTATTCACAAAAAATCGACCTTTTTCTACTTCTTTTCGTTCAGTATACTCATACAATCTCTCACATTGAGCAAACATAAATATGTTGCAACTAGATTGAATCAAAATAGTCTTCCACTTCCATATTTCACAAAGCATGGTTTTTGAAACATCTGACGAATTCATCGTCGGCATTCAGTCTCTACGCTCATTTGTTACTTCTGAAATTTTCATGTGACAAAAATAAATGAAAACAAAAAAATACACGTGCATTATTCACATTTTTTCGCCTTTAGCCGCGCTTCGGTAAATTAGATAAATAACTTTTCATAAGACAGCGTAAATATTTCATCTGGAACGGTACCATGTACACAAAATATGCAGCATCCTGAAAAATTTGAACGTTTTCATTTGACTCTGCACTGGGAGTCATAGGATAGGGACCACAAACAAGAAATGAAATATGAATGAAATTTATCGAAGCACCGCCAAGTTACATTTTGACGCCTCGACTAAGAAAAGTCAGAGGCAAGCATGAAACATCAGTTTTTTAGAGAATGTTCTCCTAAAAAGTTTCTGAATAATTGTATGACCAACGAAGATAAAATTCATTCAGGTTTTACCTAAGTACAAATCGAAAAGGATTTGATAATTAGAAATGTTGTGTAGAAGGAAAAACTCTTTATAATCTACAGCAACGTAATAGTGCATCATTAGTAACTTAACCATATTTGACTTCGAATGAATGAATCAATATCAGGAATAGAAGTATTTGTAACTATATATATAAGAAAATAATTTCGTATTCTTTTTCTACTGGCATACTTTAATTAGTTCATCAGACATTTCGTACCTGTACTTCAATGAAATTCTTTGAGATACAATCTTTCCATTAAGATATAGATTCATAACCAACAGAACTGCAACAAACACTAATATTTTGTCAATACCAACCATTGCCTTGAACATCTGGCACTTCTATAATGTGGGTTTACATTCTGACAAACCATTATTACTGTTTATTTATCAGATTTTCAACATTGTGCTTCTTGCAATTACATATGCGAATACAATGATACCACTGTTTTCAGAGGAAGATTGGATTATTCAATCCATATTTCCATTTGAAACGAAACAATTTCAGCATTGATATTTAGAGAGCATTGCAAAGTAGTTCTTGTCAGGTATCAAAAAGATAAAATCCAATTGTCGTAGGGGATAATACCTATAGAATAGGGTTTTTGGGGTGAGATCAGATTCTGCAATCCATGTTTTTTATCAGAAATTTTTACTTTTATGTATGCGACTCACATTCATTGTCACATTCGCCTAAGGACCATATTGTTGTTCTCATGTTCGCGTCGTCAGAGCAAACACTACTTTGGTAGAGCATCTTTCACACTTGTTTTCGTGATTAGTATATATTTCACTAATTGCTACCTTTTTAACATTTTCTTATGAAAACCATTTCATTTGCGTTTTTCAATGTTTTTCAATGTCTTCGAACGTAGATTTTGGGTCGTTTATAGCACAGGAAAACTATGATGTACTGAGTATTCCTGATTTATGATGATGATTCATGATATAGTGTGTCCCAGCTAAAACTTGTCACCCCCCGATATCCGAACTCATGAAAAAAATTGAAAATCGCTCAGACCCGTCGATTTTTATTTCAAGGGGGAACATTTTCACCAAATACACCATCATTGTGTTGTCAACCCCCTCAACCCCAGCACCCCAACTTCAGAATTTTCAATGGGACTACTATACTTGTGATTCATTATTTTGAAGGGAATTCAATCCCAAATACATCGGTGTACTGAAATTGAGGATCGATCAAGTGTTGTTGAAGTTTTCATGAAAACTAATTTTTTCCAGATATTTTTATTTTTCATCACCTAACATGTTATCATCGTACGAAAGCTTCAAAATGTGAACCATTCAGTTCCATACAGAAGTATAAGCGATCTTCGAAATTTCTTCGCACATTGCTCAACATTTCTGGAGCTGCACGACACTCCACAACAATTCTCCTGCGTAGATCATCAAGAGAAGTTGGCTGGGTAATATAAACTTTGGATTTCAAATGACCCCATGAAAAGAATGAAAAGAAGTCTAATGGTGATAAATCAGGAGATCTAGCCGGCCATTCTATTGGTCCTCGCCTTCCAATCCATCGCCCTGTCAAATTGTCATCTAAAAATTGACGTACAGGTGCAACAAAATATGGAGGAGCTCCATCTTGTTGAAAGTTGAGCTGACCGTCAAGTAACCTATCATCGTCTTCAAGTAACTGAGTGATTCTGGGGTTCACAGTTGTATCAAGAAGTTCAAGATACGTTTGTCCGTTGAGGTTACCATCAATAAAATATGGACCTACAATATGGTTTCCCAGAATACCAGCCCAAACATTCAATTTCTGGGGAGTTTGTGAATGAGTTTCCCTGTACCAATGGGGATTTACGTCACTCCAGTATCTGCAGTTGTGCCTGTTCACATGTCCATTTAAATAAAAAGAAGATTCGTCAGAAAAGCACAAATTGTAGAGGTAATTATTATCACCAATCAATAATTGACTCATGATTTCACAAATCTCTGTACGTCTGTCAGGATCATCTTCATTTAATTCTTGTACATTCTGCATTTTATAAGGATGGAATTTTGCGTCTTTCAGAATTCGATGTACGCTGCTTTTCGAAACTCCAGAAATAGTCTCAAGTTGTCTTAACGATTGAATGTTGTCCATCACTGCATGTCCTACAACTGCAACAGCGACCCCTTCATTTCTCATAGGCTTCTCTCGTTCATGTTTTTTATTCAGCACTGATCCCGACTCCAAGAACTTATTCATCAATTGAAGCACGTACTGATATGATATGGTGTTTTCTGGATGACTTTCATTGAAACTTCGAGCCGTAGCTCTAGCACATCGTCCATTTTCAAAATACGCAGCTACAATGGATATTCTCTCTTGTACAGTATAAACCATTTTCGAATGTTTTCAAATTGTTGAATGCAGTGACTCGAATACATCAATTACCAAGGCGTAAACAAAGATATGCGTATACAAAAACACATGAGGGCAATTTTTTTTTCATAAAAACGTCTGTCTCACCTTCGAAACTATTATTTCTGACAGCATATTATTTTTCAATACAGTGGCGTACCCACAGTGAACCTTTCTTACGATGCTAACATTTGAGTTGATGAAAAATTAAAATATCTGGATAAAACTTAGGTTTCATTAAAACTTTAACAACACTTGATCGATCCTCAATTTCAGTACACCGATGTATTTGGGATTGAATTCCCTTCAAAATGATGTATCACAAGTATAGTAGTCCCATTGAAAATACTGAAGTAGGGGGTGCTGGGGTTGAGGGGGTTGACAACACAATGATGGTGTATTTGGTGAAAGTGTTCCCCCTTGAAATAAAAATCGACTGGTCTGAGCGATTTTCAATTTTTTTCATGAGTTCGGATATTAGGGGGGTGACAAGTTTTAGCTGGGACACACTGTATATTGATGGTTATGATTTTATTAGGAAAGATAGAGGCTCGAGGGGCGGTGGAGTTGGTATTTACATAAAATCTTTTTTTAAATACGAAACTTTGGAGGCAAGTCATTGTGATGCTGTAGAGCAGCTTTGGGTGAGTTTTAGTTTTGATAATAAAAAATATAGTTTTGGTACTCTCTATAGGCCACCTAACAAGAACTTAAATGAATTTTTTTGAATAACCTAGAAGGAAATCTATCTGATGTAATTGTTAATTGTAATGAAATTTTTTGTGGTGGTGATATTAATATAAATTTACTCGATCTCGAAAATAACTATACCGATGCCTTCAATAATTGTATTGAGCTTTTCAATCTAAAGCAAATTGTAACTGAACCCACTCGAGTAACTGGTTCTACTTCTACACTCTTAGATATCATACTCATTTCAAATAATTTAGATCCCCTAGATCATGATTGCAGAGAGGTTGGTAATGGCTCCGACCACCAACAGGTTTTTTGCACACTAGACGTTCGCACAAAATATAACACAAATAAATCACTTGCTTACCGAAATTTGAGGAACATAAATAAGGATTCGCTAGAATATTTCCTGACGATTGCTCCTTTTGAAAATATTTACCTATTAGGCGATGTAAATGATAAAGTCAAGTGTCTAAATCAGAAGTTACTAGATATTTTTGATACACTAGCCCCAGTTACCGTTCGTAAAATCAACAAACAGAGACCTCCCTGGCTCACTGATAACATAAAGTTCATGATGTCTCTTAGTGATAAAGCTTTTAGGAAATAAAAGAAATCCAAAAGTAACAATCATGGGCAATACTACAAAGATCTCAGGAATTATACGAACTCTTCTATCAACAACGAAAAGAAAGCATAATTTAAACACTGTGTCGAAAATCATGGGAAGAACAGTAGACTCTTGTGGGAAAAATTGAAGCACTTGAATATAAAAACCAAAACTAATTCAAACAAATTACCAGATGAACTAAATAGGCCTAATGAAATAAATGCTTATTTTCTCTTATATTCTGGAAATTCAAACCAAGCTAATGCTGAATTATTGTCATACTATAGCAATAATTCACTACCTCTAACTGAATCGTTATTTAAATTTTCAACGGATTACAAATAGAAATGCTACTTTTATGCTACCCTCGAATTTTTTCTATTTTAACTCACTTATTCATTACATGCTGATGAAATTTCGGATTATTTCATACATTGAAAAATATGATATCTTACCCACGAACCAGTCCGGTTTCAGGATGTTACAGATGACATTTTCTTGATTCTATTAGATTATTCGAAAGCTTTTGATACTATAAATCACAGTTTACTTTCTGCAATACTACACTACATAGGTTTTTCTCCAACTTCGATAAATTTTTTGAAAAGCTACTTCACGGACCGAGTACAATTTGTTGAAACCAATATAGGAAAATCTGATATGAAAAATATTTTTTGTGGAGTGCCTCAAGGCTCCATTTTGGGCCCTATACTGTTTTCAATCTGCACATGTAATATTTCTAGATGTTTGAATAGATGTAAACCTTTCATGTACGCTGAAAAATTCTTATTGTTTAACCTTGCACAAAGTTGCAGAAACCAAGTAAACTTTTTGAATTGCGGTTCGCGTATTCCAATCTTTTGAAAATCCAACCGTGCCGAAACAACTTATTCGTGACATAAGAACCGTATACCTTACAGATAATAGTCGATTAAATTGTCAAGTAAGCGCCAAATTAACCGACAGTTATAAAATAACGAGTAAAGAGTAAAGCTAAACCACCTGCAAAGCTAATTCCAACTCCAAAGTTCTTTATTTATAACTCAGCATCTCACAGAAGTACTGAACTATTACAAAGTATCCGCAGCTAGAAGAACACCCCAATCTAGCCACCGTTATAAGACTTATTTAGTCATCGTTCAATGAAGTTTTGAAATTGATTCTGGCCATTTCAACAGCTTATCCAAAGATAATAACGAAAGGACTAATACTTTGAAAACAGTTGTTTTGGTGATTTGGGTAGATTACATTTTTGGAATAAAATAAATTTGTACAGAATGACCAAAACATTCTGATTTCATTTTTATTGTATGCAACTTTTTGAAAACGAACATACAGAGTTAGTCAAATGTACGGACCCGCCTGTTTTCTGTTAATATGAGAGTTATCGAAAAAACGTTATTACACTCTGCATGGTTTTGAAAATTTATTTTTTTTTTGATATGCTATTGGCGGAAAAGTGACGTCAACGGATTTTTTTTTAATAATAATAATAATACTCCCTCATAAACACTCGTTGAGTGTACCCAAAGGCATAGCATGTGCGGGTAGAGGACGGGTATTATTATTATTTGCCGTGGAATGGAACCCTATAACATGTTTAGTATAATTAGAATGTTTGTTTTTTTCTCATTTCGCTAATACTAATATTATTTCAACTTTCTCGATAGATACAGTTTGTTTCTTTTGTTTCTACCCCTGTAATCAACTTAACTATGCTCGATTTTTTCAAAATATTTGGATAATTGGATATTCTAAGCGATATGACCATTTGAAACAGAATAGAAGGCCATAGAAAAAAATACAGAAATAGTTATCATTGTTTGTTTCAATAATTCGAAAAATTACTGTTTTTTACGAACAAAGAGTCCTGAAAACTATTTGAACATTCTGAGGTATGATTATATTCCATAGTTTTAGTACGTCTCCATCCGGGCGAAAACGGTACTGTCTACAGAAACATATGGTTCCAACAAGATGGAGATCCTCCTCATTATGCTTTGCAACTAAGGATTCATCTGGATGAGACATTTGAGAACAGATGAATAGAAACCTCCACTACAATAGGATGGCCAGCACAAAGTCCAGATATTACACCACTCGATTTTTTCCTCTGGAGTTTTGTCAAAAGTAAGGTCGACAGACCGAATAATTTCAGAAGATTTCATGAGTCGCAGTAGGCGAATAATGACGGAAATTCCTCAAAAGCATTTGCTCAATATTGTTCAGGGCATTCTGCATATATTAGCTCATTGTCAAGAGACAAACGGACTACAGTTCAATACATTAATTTTCCTAATACAGAGTAAAATGTTTTTTCTTATTATATCAAATATTTCTTCAACTATCAAAGGATCAATTTAAATTTTTGATAACTAAAATAATCCCGATAATCATAAGTGAAATTTGTTGATGCAACAACTGTAAATGCAGCATATAAAAAAACTAAATTGTTCTCGAAACAAGTGTGAAAACACTTATCGAGTATTCATTTATTCAAAATCAAACTTTTGTTTTAATTGTATTGTATTGTACGCCTACTTAAATATTATTATTATTATTATATTATTATTCGTCTGGCTAAATTCTCCCAAGTGGGAAATTTTTGATCAAATCTGGCTATAGGTAAGTGAATTACTGAAGTGTGCACAAAAATACCAAACACACTGTATCTACCGAGATAATTTGAATAATTTTTGTTCTAGTAAAATGAGAAAAATCAAGCTTTCAAACGATACAGTTCCACTCAATAGCATATCAAAAAACCATTTGAATTTACAAAAAGATGCTTCAGAGTGAAATGGCATTCAACTTTCAAGGGAACTTTTTTTCAATAACTCTTATATTAACTGAGAAAAATAGGCGGGCCCTTACGTTTGACGTATCTGCCACTTCACACTATACATGTGCCACTTTTCTACATAGAAATACTGGGTTACGAATGCCGTTTGAAGAATTAACTGAATTTGTGTCACTTTTTTTATCAAAGGAGCGAGCTGTAGGAAGGCTCGGAACTTCGTACAGCACCTGCCCTTAAGGTGTGTATTAACAATCTTGGGAAATAATGAAACTGTCTCATGGTACTTCAACTTAAGCTATCAATAATACGATGTTCTCCGAATTATGAATTCTCGAACCCTTAGCTCTCATTCAGTTTTGTTGAAGAAAACTTAATTAAAATTACGGGAACGTATTCCTTAGAATGTAACCTCCTTCATATCTAACTCTTTTAATTCTCTTCGTATCCAACCCTGTCAATACTATGAGTTTTATATTCATTGCCACATTCTAGTTCTCAAAATAAATTTGTCGAGAAATAATTGAATAATGTTGGAACAAGGTGAGCGCGAAGAGTTATCGAGTGCGACTATGAAGTCTAATGACTAGAATGGCTGGCTCTCTGTTCGTATATTGACAATGTTTTCATTGCAAGCCAGGTCATGCATCTGAAGTGCAATGGTGTATGATTTAATAGTGGTTGATAGATAACCATGTTCCTAACTTCGTGACGACACATTTGTGGACGGTAGTGACAACCGACAATTTATTAACTATATGACTATGCATATTCATACTGATCGTTTACATTAAACGAGCAAGTGCATGTTGAATCTGGAGTATCCTCAAAGATGAGGACCAGTCTGTGTACTTCATCAGGTACTCACATTAAACAGTAAACCAACACTAACTAGTAAAGCATGACAACATTACGTATGGGTTACAATTAATGTCGATCATGCCGCATATTCCAATTTGAAGTACTGATACTCCAATCTCTCAAAAGCGAACACTTGAATTTTATTTCTTTTTATAATTTTGTTTCCCAAAAAAAATTATATTCAGAGAACCAAGAAAGAGTAGATAGGAATTGGAGATTTTATTTCAAATATATCAAAGCTGTATGCCTCAGGGAACACCCCTCTACGCAATGAGTTTCCAAGATTTGCCTTTTGTTGAACGAATATCTGCAAAAGGAATAGGATAACAAAAGGTGTATGAACTGAAGACTGGTCAATATCGATGAACTGCTTAAGGGATAATTTTTTTTCTTCTTCCTTTTGGCCATGGACATTAGTCCTGTAGCCACACACAAAAAGGGATTATTATAATTCAGAATAGCAACGGCCATGAAAATATTTATGAAAGAGATACAGATCGAAACTTTCTTGCAACATCACAAATTCCTCTTATTTCATGGAATCTAAAAGCTTTTTATGTTCGGGAGTTACGTTCCTCATAAGGGAACCGTATTCCAGAACTGGTAAAATAGATATAGCTCTTGGAACGACATAGAATTCAGTTTTTGAGAAGAATCTTTGGGAAATCGATTTCACGTGATCTTTCTAAAACAGGGTATGGATCCAGGTTAAACCGAAACGAAACATCCCCATTCTAGAATTTTGGCAAGTCCATATTCATACAATTGTATTCCACTTCCATTAATTTTTGTTTTAATTTCATTTCAAGATCTCAGCCCTTTTTGTAGATTAAACACACCAAATACTCTGGAAAAAAGGTGCAGTCTTGTAACGTGCAAGAAGATTTCGAAAACAAGACGAAACAATGAGAAAAATTGGGAAATCATAAGAATCCAGAATTATCACAATAATAAAATAAAAATCATCACAGAAGTAGGTAAATTATCATTTTTATATGGTTACAATGAAGGAAAAGATAACAAGGATGAATAAGAAAAAAAGAAAATAAAATTGGTATTTACGAAAGTTGACATAATGAAGGAAGCGAAACAAAATTTCTAATATTCAGAATTACCAGAAAGATTTAGGATTGGCTCGTGAAGAATCCCAAATAAAAAGCCATAGTCCAGGCAAAAACTGAACACTGTGAACTCCAAAATAACGAATTGTGGAAGAAAGCAAATGGAGGAGAGAAAAAGAATCGAAACAAACAACTAATACTGGTTGATTAAAAGGAATGGAAGCGATGTGGTCGAGATCTTTCGACAAAGTCAAAATTACTTTTTTCAAAAAACTACTAGTTAAACGACAAAAGAAATGGGCCGCAGTGGTCGTGATGGTAGAGCGCTTGCTTCTCAATCACACGGGTTCGATTCCCAGCATGGTCACTGGTCTCGTGCTAGGAATCGCACGTTAAAAGGTAAGACCTCGTTAATCCATGGCTCGCACAAGTTTCGATTCCTGTTTCGTTAAAAAGCTTTTCTGAATGCAAATTTAACCCATAAGTAAAATTTCAGCTAGATAACATAATTTAAATTTTTTGTCCATTTTTTGTAATTGCACCACCTTTGGAAAATAAGACAGACTCAACGCAATCTCATAAAACTAAAATTTCATTTGTTTTTGACCCTATATGAGGTAACTTCATGAAATATCAATTTTTGAAAAGGTAGATTGTGTTAAAAGTAATTATTAAAAAAACTTTTTAATTGATGTGAGTAAAATTTTCTAATAAACAAATAATAATATGAATTAAATGAATTAAACCCATTTAAAATTCCACTATTTTAATTATTCAACAACTCATTTTGGTATTTGAATATAAGTTCCCCACATTTAATAAGGCGTTACTATGTCTGAAATGAAACATTGCCAAAACTAAGAAGTATTATTCACATAGCGTCAAGTCGTTTATACAACTGTACTTACGAAAAATGAGCATACGGTCTAAAAATTGCATTTGGAAAAACTTATTTAGTAACCCCACTTTTTGAATTTTTTTATAGAAGCAAAATTTGACCATGATGCTAATCACGCAACTACTTTTTGTTTCATCTCGATTGGAACAGAAAATTATGCTAGAGTCAAATTTTGAATAGAGCTATTAATTTAAAAAATTCCATATGATGCGGACTTTTCTGGTCACATTGTATAATGATTGTCATGAACATGAACTAAGCACTTATTATTTCCTCTTTACACTCTCTTCGACAGAATAGGAAAGTTCTGAAACATAGTGAGTGGAAACTGAAAATACTTTTGCCATCCGAACTTCCCATGGCAGAACTTTTGTTCGTAACTGCACGTTCTATTTTAATACAATGCCGAAGAAAGAGAACAAACAAGGACATGTTGAAAAATATCGTATCGTCAAAACAAGTAGGTATCCAACTTCATACCCCAAAATTTAGAATACAAAGCAATAGATTCTCTCCACAATCATTACAAAACTAGAGAAAATATTCTAATCCATTAGAAACTTGAAATGTTATCTTCTGAAGTTGTTTTCAAGAAATTACGTGTCAGATGCAAGGGAGTAGAAAAAATACCATGGCATCTGGAGCCAAGTTTTTCAAACATTTATATAATAAATGAAGTAATATAATTCAAATTTGAATAATTTGATGACAGATGAAATAATTCATTTAAAACTAATGACGTTTGACGAGATATTAAATAAAAGTTGTGAGATTTCACTTGAAGTAATTTTCTAATTATATCTAGGTTATAGTTCTCGTTCTGGATTCTTTCGCTGAAATATAAGTTGGCTGCAGTATTTCTCCCTCAATTTTTCATTAAAATTTCCTCAAGTCTCCCTCATTCTTTTTTGTCATTGCCATTTATTTTGGTTCTGTTTGTTCTGTTGCTCTACTTGTGTTCATTACTTAATTGTTCTTGAATTTCTGGTCTTCTCTCTTCCGTTTTCATACATTAGAAACAATAGATATTGCCACTGCCAGATATTAAAACTGTTCGACACCTTCAAACTCTATGACATATGCAAACCCTTTAATTTCTAAATATTTGTTCTCTGCCTGATCTCAATATTTTTGGTTTTTATTGGTTGATTCTGAGTCCTATTATGTTCCCTTGATCTATTATATCTAAGCATTTATTTCGGTACTTTTCGGATTATGGTAAACACAGCCATATTATCAGCGTGTCCTCCTCCTGTTCTAAGATGTCACTTATTAATTTTTCCCACCACATAGTCTTGCGTTGGATAAGGACTCCCCATCTTTACACTTTCTCCCATTTTACTTCATTAATTGAGAATCCCTCTGTTTCTTCGTTTTGTATTATTACTGTGATCTTAGTTGTTTCCTACGTCATTAATATCAGCATTCTCAGTTTTTATGGGATTTTGAACTCTTTCAGTACTATATCATTAGTTGGTTTCAAACGCTTGTTGGAAATCTACAAAAAGCATCAAGAGGTCTATCTTATGTTCGTAAGCTTTTATCATAACTCATGTTTGTGTATGAAGCGCGTTTATTGTTTATTTTCTCTGTGTGATTCTGCTTTGATATGATCCTATTATGTTTTTTGTAATATTTGCCATCCTTATTTTTATTACTAATGGCAGTATTATTTGGTACGCTGTATATATTGAGTGATTAGGAATAATTATTATTTGTCCTGCCTCCCATTCTTCGGGCATCTCTACCGTAGTTCATAGTATCTTAATTGGTGTAAATATTCTTTAGTTTAATTCATGGCCTCTGTTCATTATAAATTCGAAGTTCATTCCATATTTTCTAAGTCCTCTCCGATGGGTTAATTGACTACCTCTTTCATTTACTACTTCTTCATCTGATCATGCTTTACAGCTTCGTATAGGGGAAGTGGGGGCAGATTGATTCACTTTTCTTCAAGAATTTAAAATTGAGTGATAGAGCCAGTTTGAGATAAAGTTTGATGCACCAATGCAGACACAGTTTTATCTAGTTTGTTGGTGGACTACAGGTTTCTTCATAACCTTACGTGAAAAAGAAAAATTATAGATTTTGTGAAAAATGGAATTTGTATCAAACCACCCCGCATACGGGGCACATTGTACCAGGGCACATTCATATTTCATATACTTTATGCAAATATAAGAATCTTAAGGTTTTCTTCCATTGAATTTTTTATATTCATTAAAAAACAAATTATCGCTGACAGATTAATAAACTAAGGAAAATTGAGAAAAATTAGTATTAAATTGAATATATAAATCAAAGAATTGTCTTTAATGGCTGCTGATTGTACATTATAAGAATCAACGTCGAAAGAAAGACTGGAGAACGAAGCTATGAAGCTCTGGAAGGAACACCTATTATTTCTAGGAATTTTGATGTGAAATTTCGAGTTGTTACTCGGAAGTTTAAAATTCCGAGATATAAGTCGGAATTTTGAATTGAAAATTCCGGGTTGTAATTCGGAATTTTGAAATTCCGAATTATAACTAAAAATTATGAAGTAATATTCCGAAATATAAGTCAGAATTTCAAATATCAAAATTCCGAATTTCTCGAAATTTTAAAATTCTGAATCAACTCGGAATTTTCGATTCAAAATTCCGACTTAGAATTTTGAAGAAAAAATTATTTTTTATTTTAGGTGTTCCTTCTAGAGCTTCGTACGAAGCAGTTCGGCTGGTTCCTTTGATTATATGAAGTTTTGTTAATTTGGCCATAACATCCGTAATATCGACACTCGGGCGTCTTCGACATAATGGATAAATGAAAACAAGATGTGGATTTCTTTAGGATATTTGAAATTCGGAAAAACCATATTTTGATGTCACTTTTGCACGCAGTGCACGTTAGATTTCTTTTTTGCAAATTTAATAAGTCTCCAGTCTCAGGAGTAGGTGGGCTAACCTACCTCATTAAATCACAAAATTTAGCTATAGTATTCTTTCATTATTTGTAAGGGGCACATTGATACACATCAAACAGCCCCATGCACCTTGTATCAATCTACCCCAACATGTCGGTTTTTACAAACATTAACCTCACAAAAAAATTATATAAGATCAACAGTTAACCTCTTATATATACATTAATCAGACATGTACTTACATGGATCCGAAGAAACCTAACGAAACAAACACGTAAATTACGAAAACTGACTGATTATCTGATTCTCTCTACATTTACTCATACGGCTCTGAAACGCACTTGTGTTTGTCAACAGCGGAATTTGCATTGTAGACGGCCATAGTTTCGCTCATGATATTGGTTCACTAGAAGGATAGTCAAGTTTCTTATAGTGCTTTACCGTTCGAGTGAGTAATGGTATATCAATGTGCCCCTTGCATCAATGTGCCCCCATTTCCCCTAGGTATTAATAATTCTTTAGTATTTATAACCTGTGGTGGAAGTCCATTGTGTCTCGAAGTGGAGTGGTATATATTTACGATGAAGAAAAACTCAAAATCATCTCCATAAATTTAATATAACCACCAAATGTTAGTGCTGTTAGAACGATATATGACTATCGATCAGTTCAATGGTTTCATAGTAGTACATGTTCCGAACCTAAATAGGTTCATCATCAGCTAAGTTTAAAATTATGGAGAGAAAATTATGTAGAAAATTATTAAAGAAATAAAATGAGTGTCACCACATGATTCCCCAAGGAGTTATGTGGGCGCTGAAAAGTTAAGTATTTTAAAAACATTAATTACTTATTACTGCTTTTAATTAATGTTTTGAAAACACTTAACTTTTCAGTGCCCACATAACTCCTTGGGGAATCATATGGTGACACTCATTTTCTATATAATTTTCTCTCCATAATTTTAAACTTAGCTGATGATAAACCTATATAGGTTCGAAACATGTACTACTATGAAACTATTGAAGGTAAACATTTATTGAAAAGGATATGAAAAATTCCGTCAGATCCAATGTTACATTGATGTCCTTCCAATCAACATCGATGATTGTGCGGGCACAAAAATATTCTCACAGGAATCACGTTCATTGAAACGTATGTAACTGCATCAAAACTTTTTCGCTTTAGTGTTCGGAAATGATTTTAACGAAATACAGCGGCATTTATGTAAAATATGTGAAACCATCAATATATCCTTCGAATCAATTCTTTACAATCCGTTCATTTCATTTTCACAGAAGCCATTTGCGTAAAAGAAAAACTTAATTAACAAGATTGATATGTTTGTTGCTAGAAGACATAATTTATGATTCATTGTGAATTTTTATTTCCGAACGAGAAAAATAAAAATTGTATTAAATGTTTTATCGTGAATTAGTTAAGATAGATCAGTGTATTTTGAAAAAAAAATAATCTTTTGTTGCCAATGAAAGAAATTTCACTGAATTCTTCATCAGAGATTTGCAACAAGGAGTAAACTTAACAAGTCAAATTTATACTTGCCACAATTTATTGTGATGAAAAATAGAAAGGACTTGAAACAAAGGAAAAGTGTTAACCACAAATTATATCTTTCGTGATGAAATTAATTCAATAACATTGTCTACAATAACAGACAATAGTAATGCGCAATACACTTTCACAGACAAATTTTGTTCCAGGCAATAAAACCTACTTTCCTTCAACCAGGTTAGAGAATTTGTTGATGATGGAACCGAATTCAAATAATCCACTATGTTTATGTTAACTGTTCATGAGGTTTAAATTCGGTGTTCGACAGTACCATTAATAAAACAGAATTCCAATCAGATTGTTTCATTTACGACTTAAAATGGTAATCGGTCTTTGGTGACTGTTGCTGTGCATTAGAAACTCATCTCAGGTCTTCGGGGACTATTAATAAAACTTTGGTAGTAGCAGATAATGTGTTCAGCAACTTACAGCCAACAGCAGGGCAATATATAAATGAAGAATACATATTCTCAATTGCTTCTTAGAAATCGACTGCTGTAGGTATTCATTCCAGTTAACGATTTCAGCAGCAATTTAATCAGTGAATGGATATGTACCAATCAAATGTTTCGAAACATTAACTTGCCCCGTTCCATATGTATTGATAATGCTGTTTTATCCGACTGACATCAAAATACCTAATTTGCAGACAAATGATGACACTATGTCGAAACAATTGTAAGCGTGACTTTACAACTATATATTTTTAGTGTAAATTGGAAGCTTTTATTTCCTTCCTATATAAGTATTTAAAATTCATAATTACCTTCATAACTATGCCGAGATTATCCAGTAGTAGATTCACTTCAACTTTTTTAGCCATCTCTTTTATTTCTGGAGGGGAAAGTACTTGTAGTGTTATTGATATTATTTGTCTTCGTTCGTGATAATTTATAGTTTGATTCATTTATACATCATTTTAACTCAGTATGACTTTGCTTAATGACTTTAGCGACAGAAAACTTGTAATCTTTCTTGAAGTGATAGAGTATCAAGCAATTGAAAAATCTGACAAAATTGAAGTATTGGAAATACAAGTTTTATCAGAAAGAGCGAAAGACCCACCAAAGGTATTCCATTAGAGAGATATGGGGATGGAAGCGCTGGACTTCAGCATGCTACGGGGAGCAACAATAAAAACCGCAACCGTAAAGTAATGCATTGCCTTTATTTATTTCTCGCCAACAAAGCCACTCGAAGAAAAAAAATATCATGTTCGAGAAGTTTCTCAGAAATTTTGCTTGAAACGGAAAGAAATGCTGCAGTCATCAGTGAAAGAACCGATAAAGAGATGAAATTGCAAACAGACAAAACCTTTCATGGTATTGAAAAAATGTCTTTGAAAAAAAAAGTTGATATGGAACAATTGGAAATATTTTGTGAAACAATGATAAGCAGTACGGCTTAAGAGAAACAGTCGCAATACAAGATGCCGTACTAGCCCAAACAACTAAGGTGTCTCGGCATTTTCATTTATTTATCGAAGGCTTTTGATATTGTTGACTAAGATATGTTACAAAACACATGAGGATTTATTTTCATTGAGAAGCAAAAGTGACATTTTGGGTACCGCAGATGATACTGCAATATTTTAGAAAGCAAACACCTGGCAGGAACTTGACGGCATTGTAGAATCTGTCATTTTTCTAATGAAGAATTGGTTTGAATGTAAAATCTTGACCATTGATTTCAAAACACCCAATACATGCAATTCAAACATAGGAGACCAACAGAATTTTACGGAAGAGAAAGTGGAATAATTAGGTATTGATATTGACAGGCACCTCAAATGGAGCATATGAATAAATTTTGAATGTAATAAGATACGATTCATGCTTTTTTAATTCAGCTTTTTGAACAATATACGGTCATCGTATCATCTAAAGACATTGTACCGGTCCTTAGTAGAAAGACACCTTCTTTCAGAAACTAATCTTATCAAAACCTTAGCGATATCCAACAGACACACTCTTTTCAGTTTGTCAGTGCTTTTATATGTACCCAGCCCCCAAGCTATATAATCTCTCTAATCTAGTCATTAGATTCTTCATTACGTTATAACAATTTTTCTCTCGGAACAAGTGTGAAAACACGTATAATTGACCAACTTTCGAAGGAAATTCCGAGGGAAATTCATAGGACTGGCCGATTTTTATTGATAACTCCATTAACAACTGACTCCAGATATACTTCAAAGGTGAGACATTTGCCAAATAAGTAACAAGAATAATTGATTCCTTGAAAGTTACCTTTTGACGACCTGGATTAATAATTTCAATGAAGCTGACAAGGTGATGATAGCGCTCCCAACAAAAGAAGGAACATTTGAAAGATACCAACCCATTTCATAGGTCACTGAGAATTGGGTTTGTATAATGGAATTATTGAATAGTACAGGTCATCGTTCGTTTGAAATAATTATTCGACATTGTTCTAGTTTGAAGGAAGCTGTTTTAAACTTCCATTGCCTACATAAGAAAGAAATTAATTCAAGTCACGACGTTTCCATTGTTAGTATTTGAAAAGATATAGTATGTTTTTTCAACCATACAGCATCTGAAACCAAAGAAATAAAAATCGGGGTTTTTGGGACCAATTTAATATCTAATACGTTGATTTCGAGACTTGCCATGACGTTCAGATTACTCAATGCGGTGATGATGATTCCTTATCGAATCAAGAATCGAGTGCTGATGAATGGTTTGTAAAGAACAAATAAAATTAAATATGAATGAAATAGAAACTCATTACCGCTTGTTCAACTTTTCATAAATCAAACTGAATCAATTTTATTTCTTTGGTCCCCAATTGACTAAAAACTCTCTTGGACAAAAGATGCTATTTGTAATAAAAAGTCAAAAAAATATTGAAAAAAATTGGAAAAGAATTCAATTATTAAAAAGTTGTTTTAACAAAAACCATTTTGTATGAAATTTTATGATATTTTCTCGAGCTCTTTTGAAAATATCGGACCGTTCGCATATATTTCAATGAACCATGTTCTCATATTTCAAAACGACATTATTTTCAAATCTGTATCACAAAAATGCCCGAATTATCGGTGATTATAAGGAGTAACTTCCATATTATAAAAGCCATTTCAGTTAAAAAGTCCGACAACTCCCAAAAACGGAGTAAAACTGAAATATTCCCGTGAGGTGTGATGCAAACTGCATGTTTCCGTTGTGAACGACTCGAATCACCGGTGTGCTCCATGCTCCACATGCTTTATATTATAAACAAATCCATTAGGCTGCGCTCATTCATTTCACTTATATTCTGCAAAATACGTTGTGAACCGGTAAAATAATCATGATATAGGTATACGGGGGTAAAAATGAAAATGTTTAGAATAGCAGTATGTCATGCTAGTAGTTAAATGTCAAAAAGTGGTATTAGTGATTAGTTTTTACTCTAATACCTCAATGCAACAAGAGCATATTCTGTTCATTCATTTCAGCCACATGTTGCGTTTGATAAAAAATATAATCGTCAAGAAATATAATTTTCGAATGCTACAATGTACAATGTACAATGTTAACAATTAGTTTGCTTCCATCAGGAATGAGTTTCGTGAAGGTTTACCATCAACAGTTGTTCAAAAAACATTAACGCTTTATGAGCTATGATTGAGACCGACGGCATGTAACTAACTTCGAAATAAAGGCATATTCTTGGACATTATCAAAAGATCAATACAAAAGTTATTGCATTATTGGATTCCACACAATTTGATAGAAGCCTGAAAAATCCGCATCAAATGGAAAAAGGTGATGAAGCTTGGAAATATTTCTACGAGCTAGAATTCCAATGTCAGTCAACTGTTTGGAGCCAAAATTCAAAAACTTTGAAAAACTAAATTATTCAGTCTAATAACCACGTTTTTCTACAGTTTCTTGTTACTCTCGTATAACCTTCATTTCAAACACTAAAATTTTCCCAAATATGAAAATTATTCAGTTCTGAAATATATTCTTCATCATCTTTTATAATGGCATCACGTGACAGCCCAATTCAGACATCAAAAAATACTAGATTGAGCATTTTCTGTTAATTTCGAGAAGCAAATCGTGAGAACTTATTTCTTTACTTTTTTATGACTTATTTATCCTGAGAAGTACTTTCATGTATTTGGAACATATTGATGCCTACAACAAAAACAATAGAGATTGCATAATCTTGATAATGTGTATAAAATGTATTTCATGAAGCTGTTATATTAATAAAGTTGTCAAAGGTTGTCAAAATGTGCAAATAGCGTAATACACTTTTTTAGGAAACCGAATTTGCATTTGTATGAATCGTCTTGAAACACCTCTTGGCCAGCCTAGGCAGAAGAGTGTAATGGAAGAAATTTTAATCGAATCCTGACATTATTGAGCATTCCAAAAGTAGATGAATAATTCATCTAACCGACATACTCGAACATGGAATAATTTTTCATGATTATATTTGTGTCGGCTTGAAAATCTTCGTATCCCTCAAACATTACTCGCATTCATATTCATATTTTCAATACACTTATATTCACAATCCTACTAGTTTGCCGAAATTTGTCCGCGACCATCACAGAATATGTCAATTCTGATATCAAATTTGATAACACAATGATAACATTTTACTATTCCTATGCAATCTTATTTTTCCCGTTTTCCCTCTTAAATTAAAACAAGAATATTCTCACAGCTCACACTATTGTAATGATAACGTGGTAAAACCAATTTTTAAACCACTTAGATTCCGCCCGCGAGTTAATAATAAGAGGCAGAATTATGAGAAGATATAATTCAGAACAGAGTGGTATTTTGCTAGACTATTTCACGAAACATAAGAAGAATTTATAGAAAACGAAACGATCGTTGCATAGAATCGACTAATTCTGATGTCTACGGCTACAATAATTTTTCATCATGATGTCAAACCTTGATACCGTTGATAATTTTTTTGGTCAAATTGAGTTGAGTTATCTCGTGTAATTTGGATTATACGTAAATATATACATAGAGTAATTAATATTTGAATTTCCATAGTAACCAATTAATATCGCTACATACAAGCTCGTCGAAAAGTTTTGATGTTTATTTTATCATTGTGGCACTCAAAAAATAATTGCGTCAAATACAATACGTTTCAAATTAATTCAAAATGAATACGGTTATAAATATATCTCAAACATTTTCCATAATTACAAAGACGGATGCATATAATGTTCAAATATTGTCAGAATAACACATTCTCATACTGATGATCACACATGTAAAAAACCCAATTTATATTTTTTCACCAAGAGGATCTCAGCTTTGACAATGTCTGCGCCAATGAGTGCGTTATTTTCAATGTTGAATTTGGCTGGAATAGTTAAGAAGAGTCTAGTATAGACACCGTCTCGCTGAGAAAAACGTTGATTATACCTCCAGCTCACTCCGTAACTATTAGTATCAAATATGTTACTCAATATGCATTGTTTTGTAATTCCATCCAATGTTACCACATCATTGATCTATATGAGTCATAAAGTAGTTGTTTCCACACTATGTGGTCGTCCTATATGAAGTTCAACTTAAACTTTTCTTCGGTTAGTTGACTGGTACAAAAAGAAATATATTACATATTTCACAACTACCTGAATAAATTTTTTTTTCGATTTCAACTACACTGTTGAATATCAAAACAAAACTCCATCTATCACAGTCATTCAGGAATGTTAACATTTCTCTTTCAACTTTCATACACTTTCAGGAACTGAAGCAATCTAATATCGAACTGAAGAGCAAAGAACAAATTTCGAGTAAATATCCACAAAAACATTTCCGTCAAAAACAAATTTTTATTATACAAGAACGAAACCATACGAAGAATTAGAGCTTTCCTTTCGAAAGTCAATATTTGCGAGATAAATAGAATTCAGCTCTTCGAAAGGGTTTTAGCGAAGGAATTATTCTCCATTAATTTATTACTAATTACTAATTATTAGTTTTTTTACATAATGAGAATCTGATGTTAAGAAAGATATAAACCATTTTATCATCACTAACACTGTTCTCACGGATGGAAAATATAAAGAATTGAGAGTAAGTACAATTTTGATTTTCTGCATTTTCCACACAAAGTCGAGCAAAAAATCAGATATGAGACGGAAATAAACAAATAAATGACCAATTTCCAAGGAATTACTGAAATTTGTCGCAATCAAATTTATGTCACTCGAATTATATTTCCGAAGCCCGTTCTCAACATTTATCAAACCAACAATGCCTTCAAAACAATCGATAGCATCACTTGAAATCACACAACAACAAAACAACCTTTATCTCGAGAAAACTTTATACCGTAACTCACTCCTGCGAAATTCTCGAACACGATCCACGACCTGTTTTGCGTGATACGGGTGAAAGATGAGGTGCACCGATGGACTCTTGCCACAGCACTGGATGCTGCTGGTAAACGGTGAGGGAAATCCCGAGGACTCGGTCGGCTGGGCCCGAACTATGACACGTCTGCGTTTATTTTGTTCTGAAAGACGTTTTAGAATTTTGGACATAGAGCGATAAATCTTCGAATCAGGGATGTGTGGAGTTATTATCCATGAAGAATAAATAACTGAAGTAAACTATTGCAGCAATGCTAGCTGAGAAAAAACCTATTTCGTGCAAAGAACCGACTAGTGCGTGTCTAATTTGGAATGAAAAAGATGATCGATTTTCGTTTTGTGTTAAATCATGGAATTCTGGAAACACTACTATGCTGAGACAATATTAAAAGTCTCCCCAGTTTGACACACTATTTTCAAGTTCATGTACGAAATGATTCGCTAATGCACGATTATCATTGAAACTTGATTTATGATAAAAAAAATACAATGTTTATGGATTGTCATATCATCATCATATCAGAGACCAATATTTTCATTCAAGTGTTATCTGATGTGGTGAAGTTCTATCATTATCGTATGTAATACAGCAAGTGTATCGATGAATATCGAAAACATATTCCATCGATTTTGAAAAACAGATTAGGTGAATTTCTTGAAACAAAGCAATATATCCTCATAAAACGAAAATTGATAATAAATATTCCAGCGTTTCGAAAATTTCCTAAACTATAAGAGTTTCGTTGGCAAGAGCGTACTTTGAAATGCTTCCTATATCAACTGGAGGCACATGTTAAATATCTGCATCTTTTTCAAATGGCCTCAAACGAATTCTACCGCTCCTTTGTGTATTTAGTGATGACCGCCACCGCCACCACGAATGTATTATGCCTTCATCCTATCGGTTGAACGAACCTTCAGAACAAGAATTTTTGGCGGATGCACCAGGATAGGGAATTTCCATAAACAGAGAATTTAACATATTTTCCAGATGCTCTAATATGATTCCGTCAGACTTTTTCATCAACATATATTTCATTTTTTTGTTTATGTGTTTGATATGCCTTCTTATGGAAAGTAACAGGTTTCTGTAATAGCTGGTTGATGAACGAATGAATATATATTTTCTAGTTTATTTCAAAATTATTTAAATTTTTGGTAATTGATCGATGAAGTTTAGATTTTTCACCAATCTGCAATACCCTAATTATAATATCTGTTCCCTAGAAATTAATGAATTAGTCCTTATATTAATCAATGCGGTCTCTAACTATGAAACAATAAATTAATTTAAATATGTAACTTGAAATGAAGTTTGATAAACGTTAGGGAAAATACAGACATCTAGTGTCCAAAATTAATAGCATTCCTCAGAAGAGAAGGCGCCAAAGAAATGTCTTGACTTTTGGAAGAGACGAAATTTTTTGACAGAGTCCTCTGATGGAGATTGCTTGTACATGAAAGTTAGCTCCTTTATTTCGTTATTCATTAGGTTTTTTAGAAGGACAATTCATAAAATAGGTAAGTTAAGGAATGGCTGCCCACGTTTTCGGCAATGTACCCAATTTCTTAACGTAAAAGAAGGGGACACAACCTAACCTAACCTTACTAACTTAGCTATCCAAATTGCTGGTAGTCCGATCACAAAAATTGGTATGAAAAAGTGAAACCAAAGCAGATGCTTGATATGCGCCCGCATTAAACAATTTAAAATATTCATTAAGGGGAAGTACAGTTTTGATACTTTTTTAATTTGAATAATCGGCCACGCATATTCCAAGTAACCAACCTTACCGTGAGAATGAAAATAACTAAGAAAAAGGAGGTTATATTTATTTTGTGATTATAAAATATCGAATTTTTGTGAAAATCGGTTGTTTTTGGTGCTTGCAATTGTGAAATTAAGTAGATCAGCTTATAAAAAAAGTGTCGTCAAAAATAAGATGGCATATCAAAGCGGAGCACGATAAACTTTCCTTTAGCCTTCCAGTTACTGAAAACAAGAAAAAACGCACATTCATTGTTGAACGGAATGTCCGCCTTGCCTTGACTTTATGTGTTTTTCCCGATGGGAGAAAAAGTACCATTTTCCTCCCTTCTTTAGAGGTAAAAAATAAAGTAGTAGAAAAAAATATTTTGTAGAGAATCTGCAAAAAAACCTATGGGTGAAATATTGCACTACAGTTCGTCACTTCCAGTCTGGTGTAAATTTTTATTTTTAAGTTGAATTGAGTGGTAAATTACACGAAAGTAAATTGATAAGTAAAGTAGTAAAGTGGTATAAAGTCTTAACATCTGAATAGTTCACACAAAAATAAAATCATCATGGAATCCAAGAAAAATGATATTGGTTTAATTTTCATAAAAATGGTAAGGATTTGTGGAATTTGTTTCGGAGTTCTGAAAAAACGTGAAAAAACAAATCCTTAGAGAAAGGGGATGAGAAAAGTTTCCAAGTAGAAAAACTGGTTTTATGAAATCGATCTTGATGAAACTATACTATGGATGGATTTTGTGATAATGTCTCCATAAATATATCATCGATATTCAGAGACGCAAGACAACAATATGAAATAATATATATGGAATGTTTTTTCCAGTTCATATTGGATCTTTATAAAGAGCTAACTGTTTGTGAGAAAGTTCTAGGAGCAAAACGGGAAACCAAGTATTCGCAAAAATGAATAATAGTATTAGTGATACTGATTAGAAGCATCGAAATACACATATTGTTGAGAGAATGTACCAAAGAGTGAAAAGTATTGGGTGTCAAATGTAATTGAATAATTTGAAATTACCAACTATACTGGTCAGAGTTCCGATATAGTTGTTGGCATATTATAATGTGGCCATCTCAAGTTGTTACGAGAATTTCATTTCGATCTCGAATTGATACACCACTGGAATTGAACTTTTTAGTCGAGTGCACACAATCAAATCCTGAGATACAAGCGGATAACTCTGCAACAAATCCTCCCTTCAATTCAGATTTCTTCAAATTCCTCGGATATTCCAAATACGCTTCAAACTATCCACTTAAAAACTATGAAGGTAGTTTTATATCATTCACCCAACTAACATGCAACATGGATATTAGAGATTTGCACAAAAACTTACTTCAGATTTCTCTCTTGAGATCCAAAAGAAATATAACTCGTATTCGAAAAGATCTTATCTTACACTAATCAATAATCAGGCCATATAACCTGAGCGGGATTTTCTCAGAAAAGGTCACCGCTATGGAATTGTAGCAGGATGAAGGATTTTTTTTTGGCATGGAGATGACTGTTTAATTTGGTATGAGCATTCTTCTGGAAATAAAATCAAACATGAAACTACAATACAATATAAAATGAAAATTGAATAGCGAGTACTCTGAATCATATTCCGTTGCATAGAATGTTTCATTAATGCTGTGCTAACTCTATTACATTGAAAACCACGATATACACCAAACAGAAATAGTTGCATACTATTTTTAAATGAAGACCTTGATTTTTTACAATGGTTCACGAACCACTTGCCATCCACGACTCAGTGATTTAGCGTATGATTTTTTTCATATTATATCTTTCACGGCTTCCGATATAATCATGATAGCTAATAAATAAATGGAACACGATATCTGCCGTCTATTGTAGATAGAGCCAAAATGGTTAATATTTTTGAGTTACGAGCCTCGTTCGCCCTTGCAGATTTTCCAAATATTGAATTCAAAAAGTGGTGAAAAAAGTAGTATGAATTATAATTCAAAACGCTTAAGATTTTGGTGAATGCCCTGCAGTCGAGATTATGGTGGAGTTACACATTACAAAAACAATATTTTTTGTTATGTTTAAGAATTTCAACAGTCATTTATGTTGGAGAAAACTGAATTTCATGGGGAGAGATTTGAAAATTCTGGATTTTACACATCATGCCAAACGGTTTCCATTACTATAAAAATCGCTAACACGCGTTTGTCCCTGTTCTGATTCAATTTGATTTGTACAAAAACATTACCATCCAAAAAGCTAATCGACATACTCAGGATCTAAAATGTTTCTCTTATCTTGATTCGAAACTGGTTTGCTAATTTTTTCATTCCATTTGAAAGCGACTCTGACAGATGTCAAACATCGTTACTTCACCGAGTTCAAACTTTCACTGCAGGTTAACGGTATCATGGTGAGGGGAACTGCCTGGGGAGCAAACCTCAGGTTCGCTAAAGTCGGACTCAAAGGGATAGCACACAGTGTAAGGGGCTCGAACCCCCACCGAAAGTGCACACCTTGCCGATATCCCAACTGACGAAATTACCAGAAAATTCAGTTTCAAGAAATTTTTTCGAACAGAATTGAATACCAAGAGAGAATGGAGCATAAAATCCGTTCGAGTACTAGGAAAGAATATCATAACATGGTACACGGACGGGTCCAAAAATCCTGATGGAACTGGAGCAGAAGTATTTGGACCTCGCACCAACTACTCCGAACCCATGAGCCAGTTCCCCAGTATTTTTCAAACGGAAATTCACGCTAAAGAAAGATGCATTTAGTTCAACCACGACAGGAAATATCGGACCAAGGAAATCGCAATCCTCTCCAATAGTCAAGCAGCCATCAAAGCGTGGAGCTCATATAACATAAACTCAAAGATGGTCTGGGAATGCCTAGACAAACTTAATTATCTAGGCAGAAACAACAAGGTGATCCTCCTCTGGGTGCCGGGGCACGTCGGAGTGGAGGGCAATGAACAAGCAGATACCCTGGCACGAAAACGGGCATCAATGCCACTAATCGAGCCAGAACCATTCCACGGACTTGGAAAATCTTACTTCCAAGAACTCAATGAAACTGAAAAAGCAATGAGAGCAACATACTGGTTAAGACTTCCAGGGCTAAGGCAGGCCAAAGATCTCTTCGGCAACTTGAACCGAGCAAGATCAAAGACACTGATCATCCTCAGCAAAACTAGTCTAAAGACAATCACGGGATTTCTGACGGGGCACTGCAGACTCAAGAATATCCAAGAAAGCTAGGCTCAGAGGAGGATAAAACCATATATTGATGGAGTGTTTGCTGTACATCACAAAAGATTGAATATACTGGGATCACATCAGCTGACAGTGGGAGAAATACCACGAATAGACTCCTTAAAATCTCTTAATTCCTCAAGGAATTGAGGCTTGAGGTGCTGTTGTAAACTAGATCACCTTGAGATAGCAGAAGAAGATGGGGCACAATAGATCTAATTAGGTCACAGCGCATCAGTCACCATCCATACCATTACTGTTATCATAATTAGTATTTAAGGAAAGTTATTCGAAATCAATTTCATATCTGAATATTTTGAGAGAAGAAATATATGAGGAATTATCTCAAATTAATATAATTTTTGAAGCACAAAATCGATACAAAGGAGCATAAAAATCAAATCATGCGTGTTCTCCATTCAAAATGATTCAATATTAAATATCTCAACAGTCCCATGGTGCCACTGGAAATAGTATATTTTTCAACAAGAAATGAAAATACTATTTTTTTCGAGTGTGGCTATTTCACGAGCGAAAAAAACGTATTTCAACCCGAGCATGAAATGCTATTTATTCTACGATAAATGTTGTTTATAAAATTCCGGAATTTATATATCAGAGTCCATATTGATTATAGTTATAGAGAGAACTTCAAAAATATAATCGTAAAAATGTTTATAAACTGTCAAACAAATTGACGTTCGTTTGCTAATTCAAGTGCCAAGTAGTGAGATTAACTGTCATTAGTGTCAAAAATCCATCAAATTGTTTATAGTATTTTCTCATCTGGTCGCTTGATATTTTTCATTTTCTTCATTTCCGACTCCAGAGCGAAAAACTAGCACTTTCATGTAGGGTATCCGGTTGAAAAATGATTATTTTCATATACACGAGTAGGAAAAGTATTTTATCCATGTTTGGTACTTTACCCTTGCCACAAATTCACATCCTGAGCCATTTTTTAAGTAACACATGAAGATTCTGTGATTAAGTTGCATTTGAGACACATCAACAATTTTTACGAAGATTTCATATCAGCAAGATATAGAAAATAACAAACTCTTCTTCATAGATGCAGTGTTTCGCATCATTGATTTTAGAGACCGTTTGAACACAATTTACCCCGGTCCCAAACAGAATTCACCCCATCGTCATTTACAATATTTTCAGTTCGTAAAGTATCGAATTTATCGTGTAATGCCCATGAGTTTCTATAGTACAAAACGAATTTTGAGGTAAGTATGTTTTTGATAAAGAATTCCAAGACAGATGTCAAATATCTGTCAGAGCAAATAAAAGGTCTACTAAAATCCTACAAAATTCATCGGCAAGCACTCAAGTTGAAACTGTTGAAAGCAACTACTGTACAAGACAAGTTCACCAACAGTTTGAGTAAACAGAGTTCAGTTGCTAAGGAACTAGAAATTTCATTGGCTTAACTGAACTCGGTTCAGTTGAACCGTTAGTGAACTTGTCTTGTACAACTCGCCCTAAATTATTATTTATTCACCTTCGTTTCAACATGTTTTCTTTTTCTGGAGAAAGAATAGACATTGTTGTAACTTACTCTTTGAATAATGAATGTGCTGAAGCTGATGCAAGTTTACAACACGAATCACATACAGACCAAGACGTGAGCCATCAAAAAAGTTGATGGATGAATTTAGAACTTCAGGTTCTGCTCACAACAGAAAACATAGAGTATTTCGTCCTGCAGTAATAAAGCAGTTGAAGTTGCAGTTTTGGGTCATTCACAAATAATATATAATAGACAATCTATCAGACAAATAGCTAGAGCGCATGGTGTATGATGAAATTAATAGACATTATTGTCGAAAATTATGTTCGGGGCGGAATTCTAGGTAATCCCATTGTAGGACCTTTCTCCAGTGAAGATAATCCCATTAGAGACACACACTTCAATCTATTACAAGGTATAGATTCAAATGATACCCAAATTTTAGAAAATGATCCAAATTTAGTAGAAAACGAAATATCGTTCCCGCAGTATGGTGCTCCCCCACATTTCGATGATCGTTAGATCTGCGCAAGAGGTCCTGTGGAGTGGCCAGCTAAATCACCTGATTTCGCATTTATAATTTCAAATCTTCTACTGAATATTAAATAATTTGAGGGTGAGCTTACATTGAGTTGAAACAAAGTGGTGTTGTGCATGAATTGGCTATAACTCTTGTTACATGGACACCGAGGGAGCTAGGAAAGTGGCTGTTCTGTGTAAAAATTATTCTTACATCCATTCATTCAATTATTGTTAAATATTGTTGTTTCATTTCTGGTTTCTCGAATAAGTGAAATACCTACTACTATCTCAACTTCAATTAAACTTGATAGTTTGAAAACACTGGTTTAAGCTATGAAAAAATTGAAGCAAAGTCAACTTATTTCAACTGTTGTTGAAACAATGCTTCAAATATGCTTTTTAATAAACTGAAAAACGGAAACTTAAAAGAAAAACTTCAATCTGCGATTATTTGTTATGATATGTCTGATCATCTAGATGATTTTAATTATATGGGTAATATCCTCAGCCTTGTATAGCTGGGTTTTCGCGATCACCAATATTTCAACTCGAGGATAAATGATCGATAAGTAGTACGTACCCAAAACTAATTAACTAAATGTGAAATTCTCCGGAGAGCGAGATCGAATAGTTTAAGTTTGACTGACTGATGATATATGGCCATTCTGAAAAACAGCCAAGAGTGCTAAAAATAATTTGGCTTGATATTTCATGTACTTGAAATTTATGGTTGATATATCAGTTCACTCAATTGGAAATTTGAGTCTAGTAAACTCTGATATTAGGAGAAGATTTTGTGAAAAAGTATCGAGATATAGTGTACAAAAGAGCTATAATATATCAAACATGGGGTGGTAAAAACTAATATATGGAATGCAGAAACTGTATGAAAGCCAATTAAGAGTGTGACGTATGAAAGTTGCTGTATCATTAATAGTAGGTGTCCCTAAACTAATATCGTTTTTATCTAAATTTTGTCATGTTCAGAATTTCTGATTGATTCTGCAGCGATTAGCGAAGTATGTAGCTTTGAGAAAACGGCAACTGTAAACTTCACTGTTCAACTCAAACTATGAATACATCCACGCTTAAAACGACAAACCAAATCTGAAGACAAATTTGGAAACAATTCTGAAAGAACCGAATATAAGAATTAACTCATACCGTATCAGCTACTTCATGATGATGAAAAAGTCGAAACCAGTCATAACAAATAAACTCAGTAGAAATTTAACAAAAGTTGTAAGTTTCCACATCCAGTATATCTTCTGAATCGTTATTAAAGAGAAATCGATGAAAAAGAAACGAGTTTTTTCCTCAACTGACGGAACAAGTTTTGAAACTTCTTAATAGGAAATTATTGACCCACTCAGCAGAAAAACTTTGAAAACTAAGCCTTCATGATTTTGATTTGACTTCATTTAATATAATATTTCCAATATTATCCAGATATTTTTTAATTAATGAAAATGATAAATGAAACTGAATAAATATAATTAACAATAATTTAGGGTATTACGAATATCATATGAAAATAGTAAATAGGGACTGAAGTGGATGTTTTAATCCCGCACGTGATGTTCATTGCCTGAGGGCTCGTAGAGCCCGAGGGCCAATAATCACGTAAGGAATAAAATATCACTTTAGTCCTGAGGCATATACGCTATTTTGTGCACTTTCCAGTATTATAACTTGGATTACTCAGTAGATAACGTTATAGCAACAGTGTCAACAAAATTTGAAATTCAACTTTGTCTCCCTAGGGACTGAAAGATACATTTTAGTCCCTGTTATACGGGACTAAAGTTGGCACTTTAGTCCCGGAAGTGCAAAAACATTCTTGAGCATTTTGATTTTGGGCACGTTGCTATAATAAACTTCCAACAACGGTTTGAATGGGTTTTTATGTACACGTAATTAAATTTCTTGATGTCATGATATTGTTAAACACAAGTGATGATGAATAAATTGTGGAAACTGGTGCAAATATCAATAGATTATTTCGTTCAAGAAAAACAATGAAAACAGATTTTTAATTTTCATAAGTACTATTAAAGTTTGCAGTTGCAATCATTCGGTATGAGTCTGATTATGAATTTAGTTGTCGGAATAATGAAATATATATATATATATATATTATAATCAAGCCATACAGCTAACGGTATCACACAATCCTAAACTCATCATGAACGATATTTGAACTACGAAGGGAACAATATTTTTCAACTGAGAATTAAATTGGACGTGAAGAGACACTAATTCGCTTCACGGTGTAATCCGAACCAATGAGTTCTTTATTCGCTTTACTTCTCTCATTGCTAATCTCTCTTGAACAATATATCCTTCATTCTGCTAGAAATATCGTGAATTCGGAGGTACTATGAAAAACAATATGGTATTTTGTTATTCAAGATCTGTTTTATAATATCATTTCCATTCTACTAGCAATTTGCGAAAATTCGTTGAAAAAGCAGATTCTAGAATAATCGTCAATAAGAGATGTATTTTTTTTCAGATTTCAGATTTATTCGGACATATAAAAAAAAAATTTATAGCACCATTTTTCAAGATGGAAGGAAAATCTCAAGAGGATGGGGACCGCAAAATCAGTATATTTATTAGATTGTCAAGTTTCACCTCTCCGACTTGATTTTTCATGTAAAAGTGCCTACTTCCTGTTTTATTATAAAATATTCAAAATTTTCATCGTAATTTCAATTCTGATAATGTTCTAATATTTCGGCCTATACAAAAACTGAATCTGTTGCAGAAATATTACGTTATTAAGTACGGTCTTGTACATATTCCCATATGGGTCTGTAGGGTCCATACCAATTTGCACCTGCGCAGCATTGCTTTTGGCAAAAAGGAAAGCATGCCATTAATGACGAGTGTCGACGCTATTAATAATATAATATCTTCACTCAAGGGAATTCAAGTTGAAATTGAGTAGTTACCCTCTTTTATTCCATAAACTCTTATAATTAACAATGTATGTGTGTGTTGTGCGAATGCCGTCATAAACAGCAGGAGACGTCTTGGGCCCCAAGGACAGTACCTAGAGGATCGACATCAAAATCGGCAAATACCACACCAGGCAAGGTATGTTTCATCTATGATTCAATATGGCAGTCATTTATTATCAAATTGAAATCGACCTATTGAAATACAGTACATTTGCAATCTCGAACCATCAGTATCAGTAAGGTCTATTAATATTCATCAGGAGTAATCTTTTCCTCATCATTTGGTGATATATCCATGGAATGGCAAAACAATATGCCAGTTATAACCACCAGAAATTACATTACATTACATTATACAGGGTGAGTCAGAATGAAACCGACAAACTTCGATCACATATTCCTTACCTCATTTCGAGGTGAGAAGTTTCTATCAACGTATTTTCTGAAATAAATCCCTTCTGATATACAGGGTGTCGAAAGTACGAAAATATTGACAGATACATGCCTTATCCGTGAATAGTAGATCTCGGAAGTGGTTTGCTCCTTCATACATGCTCAAAAACCATTCACAAACTCTACGCTACGGTGGCCATAATTACCAGCATTTGGGGCCATCAACTTCTGTTGGCGAAATGGATAGAATTGTTGTTCATGTGCTACCCGATTGAATGTTAAAAAAATTGTTAAATTTGGCATTTACGCACAATCAACAGCTTGTGCGAGCTGAGGAAGACGTACCTTTCAACATGTGTTGCCATGGAAACATGTAAATTATATCTACCGAGTACAATGAAGAAATACCATTCCAAATTCCGTGTATGTGTTCTGCTTTAACCAGTAGCGTACTCAACCTAAAACAATCTAGTCTGAAATGCTCGACTTTGCAAATAGTTATCAAGAATCAGCATAAAATTTTTCGGGAAAGTATGGTTACATACCAGCGTTTGTACGACACTAATTATTGAGAATTTAGAAGGAAAATCCTTAAACGAATGAAATGTTATTTAACCTCAAAGTAAATCGTCAAAAATTTCAGTTCGTAGTACATGATGGTTCAAGAAAAAACAACAAGCTTACATTTTCGTCAGATTCAAAATCTTGTTTCGAACAGGTTGGAGATTAAGACTCAGCTTGAAAAACTGTACACTTTGAGATAATGTGTGGAATTAAGATAAGAAGTTTGGAGGTGTAATTCAGATTCACCCTCGCTATGTTTTCAACTCATCCACTATTCAAAAATCTTCAGGAGGATGAAAATAGGTACTCCGATATGTTAGAACAAAATAGAATTCTGTGATTTTGACACAGGTACGGGAAAAAATACCTTTATATTCTTTGCCCGATTCTTCTTCAGTACTTACTTTCAGTTCTTCGTGAATATCTCGAAAACCTCTACATTTAGGAAAATGGAATGTGTTAAATTTTAGGTCAAGGATTGATGAACCTAACTGATGTCAAACACTCATTGATGAATTCACTTGTTCAAAAAAAATATGAAGGAAAATATGGCAACATACCACCGTAACTACGTCACTGTTTTACAAAAATTAAACACTATAACATCAAATTATCACATTGATGAACCTAGATTAGTGTACCAAATTTCAATTATATTCCTTCAGGAGTTTTGAAGAAAACAAAATAAATATTAACTTTTTTCGGACTTTCGACACCCTGTATCTCAGAGGGGATGCATTTGAGGATATACATTGATAAAACTTTTACCTCAATATGAGGTAAGGAAGATGTGTACGAAGTTTTTTGGTTTTATTTTGACTCACACTGTGTATATGTAACTAGCACTAAGATCGGTTATCAAATATATCGTAGATTTTGAGGCCAACGTTCAATATTCAAAGCGCACTATAAACTTTTCAATATTCCTTTCCACAAAAACATTTTAATACAAGAACCAACCAAATATTCAACATGCCCAAGGTAACAAAATACAGACAAACATTTGCATACAGTAATTTGAAAATCACTGATTACACTAACTCGATATCCAGAAGGTTCGACCATTATTCATTTCGATTTGAATGACCGAACCGAAGTTCGTGTCGGTTAATCTCTAGAATAATAACGAAAGTACGTTTGGACCTGTTTGAAAATTTACTGATATGCAACTTCATAAAAACAATATATATTTCAGTGGCTATATGTAGGCAGTGAACAAAATTCAAGCAATATTTTTGTTTCATTGGAGGATTTCGACCATTTTTTTCGAATTATTTGTATCTTGTTCGACATTAATCAACTGTAATTGAACATTGCAATATATTCGCGATGCCAATAAACAGAAATTCTTCATCCAGAATCCATGATCATTATTGATTGATGAGCCCCATAATTTCTTAATATTTTCCGCAACCAGGAATGAATTTAGCAGCTTTGGCTGTGAATCGGTTTACGGATAGTTTTTCTTTTTTTCATTAGCGTAACGTAATTTTGGTTGTTCACTCATTCTCTGGAGCTCCTATAATCAAACAGTGCACACTTTTTCTACGAGTGCGATATTAAATTTCACTCATAATTCATTTTCAGCCACGCTAATTTTCACATAATTTTATGATGAAAAATATGGGGAAGGAAAATTGCATTTCATTAATTGAACTTTTTGTTTGAATATAAACAAAAGAACTGTAAACTGGAAAAACTGAAAATATTATAGAAGTTTAAATTTGATAGAAGAAGGTTTATCAGTTCTACTGAATATGAATTAATCGTAGCTTAACCATTATTGCTTACACCTCATAAACTCCAGCAATAGCGAAATTCAACTGAGTTCAGTCATTTTGTGCTACACAGGATGATAATACTAGCATAAATTCTCCAAACTATGTAATTTCTCAGAGTCGAAAAATGTACTATAGCAGTTGACTGTCAGCACCCTGAATCTCGGATTCTAAAGGAGTTCTATTCCCTTCCCCTCTGAATATCCTGCATCCTAGGATTCACATTTTGATTGGATAATTTTCTCAACTCTTGAAATATGTCATCAGAAATAAAATAGTTGATGGTTAGGCTTCAATTCAGAAATATTAATAAATAACTAAGTTCTCTTCGGTGTCGCAGATTTTTCAGGTACAAAACAAGGTAGAAAGAAATTATAGAGACGATGTCGACCTAGGAATTGATTCCCGTTTCTATGTGACTTGACATGATCATCAGGGAGATTGAATCCAAGTTAAAAACAGAAAAAAAAATTCAAAAACATCTGCTTCTCCAGTTGCAATTATTTTATAAGGGTTGAGTATATAGAAACGAAAAATTTGATACACTGGATCATATTCATGTGTTTTTTGTGATTTGCTCAGATGAATTCTTCCCAAAATGACTCATATTGTGTCAACAATACTCATAGCCGGTGAGAAGGGAATTGAAATAATGACAGTCGTTAAATCAGGCATTTTTATTGCAATAAGAAAGGATGCACCTTTTTTATTGCTGAATAACAATCTGCCATTTTACACAAAAACCAAAGTCAAACTTTGAAAACATAGAAAATATTTCAGGAGTTATCTATTTGACCTAGACTCTGACCTTGACTTCATTTTTTGTTTTCTTGTTGAAATGAAAATTGTTCGTGAAAATAATTTTTCGGGGGTAATATAACAAGACCTCGTTTATCAGTAAATAAATTTTTCAATTTCAACGAAAACGATTTATTTGGAAAATGTATCGAGTTGAATTCGGAGATTTATATTCTGAATAAAACTCAAGAGCATTTAAGCTGGAGGGTTCTATTCTTTGCACATAAATCTTTGAATTTAACGAGATGAATTTTCTAAAACAAAAATGTCTGAGTGGAAATTTCAAAATATATTCGATTTGATAAATAACGGTCGAGTTATATTTGATCAGATTATTTCCCAAATATTTCAACATTTATTCCACAACATACATGCATAATTATTTTTATTGAATTAATGAATATAATATGTCACACGACTTGTGAAATGTGTTGCAAATATTCAGGCAACTGTCAAGATGGACCCTGCAGTTTATTCGCAAAAGGAACGAAGCGAGATTATCAGCGAATAAACTTTGACAGATGAGGGAAATAATCTCATATAAATTTTGATTCAAGAATATTTTGAGATATTTTTTTCACTGATGTGAAATGAAAAATTCAGGTGAGATGGACTGAGACCAAGATATTTGAAAATTGACCTTGACTAACCTTGTCTTTGACCATAACTTCGACTTCAACTCTGACCTTGACTTGAATTTTTTAAAGATTTTCTTCTTCTGCTTTTTGTGAAGAGGAGAAATTTTTGTGAAAACAGTTTTTTTCATAATATAAATTTTGGTTCAATAATAAAACTTTTCATGTGTTATGAAAATTTTGGTGAAATTGACCGAAATCGAGATATTCTATAATTGACCCTGCCTGGACTTTGTCTTAGACCTAGACTTAAAATTATTTCCCATCATATTTTTTTATTTTTTGTAAGTAACATTTTTTGTAAAATATTTTTTTTAAATACATTTGGAATCAACAATTTTTTATAATTTTGTTGAGATGAACCGAGATCGACATATCTGAAAACTGACATTGCTTGTGATAAGTCCGGGTGAAAAGTCCGGTTAAAAATCCGGGTGAAAAGTCCGAGTAAGGAAACCGGGTAAAAAGTCCGGGTGATAAGTCCGGGTAAGAAGCCCGGGTAAAAAATCCAGATAAAAGTCCGGGTGAAAAGTCCGGGTAAGAAGTCCGGGTAAAAAGTCCGGGTAAAGTCCGGGTAAAAAGTCCTGGTAAAAAGTACGGACAAGAAGTCCGGGTAAAAAATCTAGGTAAGAAGTCCGGGTAAAGAGTCCGGGTGAAAAGTCCAGGTAAGGAAACCGGGTAAAAAGTTCGTGTAAGAAGTCCGGGTAAAAAATCCGGGAAAAAAATTCCGGGTAAAAAGTTCGGATAAAAAGTCTGGGTAGAAAGTCCGGGTAGAAGTCTGGGTGAAAAGTCTGAGTAAGAAGACCGTGTAAAAAATCCATTTAAAAAGTTCGGATAAGAAGTCCGGGTGAAAGGACGGTGTAAAAAGTCCAGGTAAAAAGTCTAGGTAAGAAGTCCGGGTAATAAGTCCGGAGAAAAAGGGCAATTTCAAGGAAAAAGTTTAGGAAAAGGGAGTCTTTGACCTTAACTTTGATCTTGACCTTCACTTTGACCTCAACTTCGACCTTGACTGTGACCTTTACTTGATTCTCTTAAATAATCTTTTCTTTCGTTTATTTGTGCAAAAACAAATTTTTTTATTGAAACATCTTTTCCATTTGAATTTTGATTAAAAAACCATTTGAAAAATTCTTTTTCACTGGTGTGAAATGGAAAATTGACTTTAACTGTCCTTGTCTTTGACCATAAATTCGACTTGACTCTGACCCTCACTAAAATTTTTTTAATTGGAACATTTTTTGTTAAATTATATTTTTCCTTATGGATTTTGATTCAAAAATTTATTTCAAAAATATACCGGGTGGCTACGGAAGTATTGCCTACGGAATATCTCAGTTATTGTATGAAGAAGGTTCGTGAAATTTGGAGCGTCGATATAATGACATAGAGCTAGAATTTGAGCATATTGACATGTCGAAGTTAACTTCCGGTCTGACCGGAAGTAACATCAACTTTCTTATTTTAAATGGAAACCCTATTTTTTTTCTTTTCGCTTTATTCAGCATTCAATTCCCTATCAAATGAAATAATATTTTGGTTCGAATGATTATTGCAATGGAATGATTATTCTGAATAGCGCAAACATCGTCCATAGGTAGATATTAGAATATCTATGGACGATGGCACAGACCAAGTACGTTTATGTTCCTATTTAACCTAGAACCTACAGGATATAATTTTTCATTCCACATTATTTTTAATGTTATTTTTGCGTATGGCGATAATCTGTTTTGTTATTTGAAGAATAATAATTGGATTTTTTGGTATTTCATTTCAAAAAATTACTTTCTATTATATCATTAGAAAGGAATGGTTATGCTGAATAGTACAGGCAAGAAAAAGTTGTATGTTCCTATTTAAGTTATGGACCTACAGAGTATTGTTTTTTTCCCAATTTTTCCAATATTTTTTTTGGCGGCTTTTTATAACGCCGACGAATGAAAATAAAATATCACAGTAGTAGCAACTGTTATCAAGTGACGTATGGTTTCCATAGCCAACTTTTCAATTTTTGGCTTTCATTTTGCTTCCACGGCCTACTCGGTGAATTTCAATAATAATTTTTTTCTGATCTAGTTTCTGGTTAGATACCAACTTGTGATATGTCATTAGAAAGGGAATTGAATGCTGAATAAAGCGAAAAGAAAAAAAAATAGGGTTTCCATTTAAAATAAGAAAGTTGATGTTACTTCCGGTCAGACCGGAAGTTAACTTCGACATGTCAATATGCTCAAATTCTAGCTCTAAAAATAGGGTTTCCATTTAAAATAAGAAAGTTGATGTTACTTCCGGTCAGACCGGAAGTTAACTTCGACATGTCAATATGCTCAAATTCTAGCTCTATGTCATTATATCGACGCTCCAAATTCCACGAACCTTCTTCATACAATAACTGAGATATTCCGTAGGCAATACTTCCGTAGCCACCCGGTATATTTTACTGATTTCAAATGAAAAATGGACCTTGACTGACCTTGTAACCATAACTTCGACTTCGACTTAATTTTTTAAAATATTTTTTTCTGTTATTTTTGTGTTTTTTCTATTATACAAATTTTTATTTAAAAATCCTTTGAAATTTGTTTCACTCTTTATGTAAAATAAAAAATTTAGGTGGGAAGGACCGAGACCAAGATATTCAAAAATTGACCCTTTGAGTTCAAATAGTATTCACAGGAGATCTAATTTCTTCACGTTTTTCTACCAAATGAGGAATTTTGTGCTTCATAGTCAGATTCGAAAAGGAAGCTATACAAAAAAATCCTGGTGACGACTATGGTTGAAACAGATTGTGTTGTGGTTCTTTTCATCACATCCCAGAGAGTGAATCAGTCCACAAACCTCACAAATTTTTATATCACCAACTACAATTATCGTTAGTCTCTTATTTCTTGAAAAAAAAAGAAGAAATTCAGAATATTACAAAAAAAAACTAGAAAAATGTCGACAAACAAAGAATGACAAATTGATCCGAATGAAATGAGCGAGAAAACACGAAACTGTCTGATTGAATCTAGACATAACATGGATACGAGGGCCCGTGCAAGAAAATAAACAGAGCTATGTTGCCTTCAAAACAAGGATAGAAAAGGCCTCTTGATGTCTTTTATTACTTTCGAGGACTTGACCATGTATTTGACCTTGACCTCGACCTAGAATATGGCCTTGACTTGAAATTATTTCCATATGTTTTTTGTAAAAGTAGTGCAAGATAAAGTCAATGGGAAAAACTCACTTGAAACAACTTTAGCGTGTTGGAAAGTGACACCTCTCAAACTAAATCGGGTGCGGGTATAGGATGAATCAAGCACGCTTCTAGAAAAAATAATTTTGGCATGCGCATTTCTAATCATGTACATCCAATACTCCACAACAATATGGCCATCTCCAATTTGGGTGGGCCAATGGATTTGAACTGCGAAAGGAAACATGATACTCCAGACAAACAAAAAAAGTAATTTATTCAAGAACAAGCAATGCTGATACCGAAACGCCATTTATATAACAGCTTCGTAACTTGTTGATGAGAGAAACAACAGCAGGCTAATTCCTCAATTAAATAATATTCAACTTCTCATCAGCATACAAAACGAGACGAATTTATTAAAAGATGATACTTTTGTTGGCTGAAACTTTTTTTTTAACTGTGAGTAGTATACGCTTAAAATTCAAACGGTGTTAAAAAGATATTACCGTTTTGTGAAACAAGCAATTTACGTCATTGGACATAACACGATTACTGAAAAGATGTCAGCCAGGGTTAATAGAGAACGCGAGCTCATTTACATTTGAGCGACGACGCACTCGTGAAGAATATAAATTAAATAATTAATTGTTTATTAATGGAGGTCCTCCACTAGTATCAGTTCCGCAGATGATGATAATGTTGCTAGGATGATACTATTTGCACATGCGAGATTATTTGTACAGGGGTGATAACATATACAGAATGAGGAATGGTAATATCACAAGGCTGTTTTCCATTCACGTACTTACGTACCACAATAATTCATTGCATTTCATGTTGCTAGCAGTGTTCTCTCAGTAATTTCCACCACATACCTATCTGGAATACATTTTCTGGAACTGACTCCATTTTGGCAGATATTGTCGTTTTCAAAATCCGAGTTTCCTGAATATAAAATTCTTGACACTGATATTTCGGGGCAATATTAGAGATATAATCTACCTATTATGAAATTGATCGATAGTCACAGTCAAAACAAAACTGAAAAATATATATAAATATTAGAAAAAACTTAAATTGTAATTTCCACCTCAAGTGACACAATAGTTTGTCATTTTCATATCATATTTCAGTAATATATGTGGAAATTGCAAGGTGTTGGACAAACGAAGCAAACTACTGATGAGTTCGGTAATCCTAAACTTGCCTTTCTGGACATGTCAGAGATAAAGATCTCAGTTTTAACTTTACGACACCCACCGTTCTTGAAACGCAACTCTTTTTATCCAAAAGACTACTCAATGAAATGATTCACATATGAATCCACAAGGGATATTGAACGTTTGATTGCAGCATTTTTCAATTTGAATGGCAGATTCCAAGTTAATCATCTATTCATGTCTTTTTATTACCCTTCTTTTTGGTCCGTTTTATAAAATATTCAGGAGAGAAAACATTTGTACTTGGATAGCAAATAATGAAATCATTTAAATCCCAGTATTCGTCTTTCAATTGGCAGGTGTATGTGTTACTGTTTTAATTGTTTGATATATCTAAAAAAGTCTGTTTTTGAAATTATTTACCATTTTAAACAGAAAACAAATACTTGGTAAGTCCTCCTGAAATCCAAACTTTTGTTCCCATCGAGGAATAATAGATCGTATCAAGTAATACAAATTTTCAGGGCCCGGATGATGAACTAAATTGTATTCGAAACGTTGGCAATATCCCAACCAAACCTCCAGAAAAAAAAAACAATCTGCATCTTTGCTTACGTTTCGCAAAAATGTAGTTCGCTTGTTCAGAACTATAATTTGAAAAAGGTGTACTTATATCGAAATAGATATTTGCGATAATCGATGGGTTATCAAAGTTGGCATATAATGGCCTTATTGACAAATTCACCATCACATATCGTAGTATGAATTAACGATACGACTGAAGTACAATATTTCATTGACCGCCAATAACGTTAATCATTTTCGCAAAGTTACTTGATTTTCCTGAAATTATCGTTATTAGAGTCATGTAACAAGCAAGCGTTGCAAGGGTTGGAAGTATATCCATCGTTGATTTACTAGAGAGGTAAACAAAACTCACATAAGTATCGCAATGTTTGACATTACATATTGGTAGTAGGTAAATATCTATTTCCTCATTACTTCCACGAGAAAATCGATTTGTATGTTTTGAGAGAGTTTCAGCGATTGTTTTTCGGTGATAAAGTTATGGATCAGAAAGAGGCAAATATCTGTGAGGTGAATATGATCAAACTCAAACTCGAAACTATGGAATTCCTGAATAATTAAAGAGCTTCATACATACCACTCAAGCGAAGGCGGAAAATGCTGGCTTACCTGGAATTGAAAGAGAAATTCATGAATAATTTTTATCAACAACTAAATGAATATATATTACCGGGCAAAGTAGTTAAAAGTCATTCGTACTATCTATATACCTAATTACAATGCATTAAGGACCAGAAGAACTGGAAAAAATATCTTTCAGCTTTTGATTCTCTAATCACAGATACGTCAAACTATTGTCTGATATTGTTGTGATTAACCCATCCCAATATACTCACTAGCCGATTTACGGAAAGCAATTCATTCATTTCTTTCTACTATATACCCAAGCGGGGCGTACTTTCGTCAGGAGAGTGGATTCAAAGGAAAAATATTGTAAAGGTAATTAATATGGCAGTATAGTATTTATAGGTCAAACTGTTTACTGTTTAACTCGCACAAAACATAACATTTGTATAGTGAATTTGGAAGGGTTCATAAACTTATTACAAAACTATTTCTTTTTTGATTCCATTCTTCTTTTTGTTTGATGTTTGACCAGTAGTCCCAAGGCCGAACCGATTTTAAATACCCGAATTTATGAAAAATTGTTATCGGTATGTAGGTGATCGAAAAGTTTAGGGTAAATTTTAAGGTTGGAAAGTGGTTTCTGAAAGATTTGTGGTTGAAATACGCATCCTATCGAAATCGTTTTCAATTTTTTTCTCCCGAAAGGATACCGCACACTTTAATAGGAAAAGTGGCCCCCTGTCGAATTGGCTGAATTTTTGATATGTTTTAGTCCAAGTCATTCCAAACAAAAAGTTCAATGGGCACAACTTTTTCTATAGGCTAGTTTTGGCGCTAGAGGCACTCGAAAACTTTCATTTGTTCTTCATTGTTATACAACACGGATCGGTATTCTGGATAAGAATCACTATTCTGCGTAATCAAGATCTAAATATTCAACAATATTAGATACTATTAGAAGTATTGTTCATTGCAGGTGATCAATTATACAGTGTGTTCCAGCTATTATGGTCAAATTAATATTTCAATTAATGAGGAAACTCATGGAAAATATAACAAAGTGGTCTATCATTTTGATAGGTTGGGTTTTGTCGAATGATTACCGATTATTGTATTGATGCTCAAGGAGTGTTGCAAAGAAACATCGTTAAAATGATAATTCAATTCTCTTTTCAACAATCTAAAAAAATTTCTAATTATAATTCTAGTTCATTACTTCGACGTTCGGCAATGTCTCTGCTTTCTTCGTCCAAACGTACCATTTGCCTTGGTGTTTCATTACATCTACCTACACACATAACATTCAAATCTTACTGCGATATTATACGCCATATTTCACTTTATATTGACATAAAGTAACAAACAAACAAAACCTTGCTAGAAACTTTGACATCATTTCCAGTAAAGGGACACAATGTTTTCATATTATCAAGTCTGTACCCTCCAATTTCGAGAACGAATGAACAATTTTTGAAAGTAACCTATACTATAATAATTTTATACAGGGTGAGGCAATAGTACCTCAAAAATCGCTTTCTCGATTTAAAAACAAAAATTATCTAGATAAAATGATCTAGGACAAAATTGTTTTGCTTATACAGGGCGGTACAAAGAATCAGGTTGGAAGGTGAAGTAAATAATTAAAAAATGAAATATCGTTAATAATAATATTATTAACAATAATAATGTTATATATTAGTGAATTTTTCAAACATCTGCGTATCCTCCATTCCCCACTATACCTACTATAATTGATTGTCTCTGAATCACTTGTATGTTAGGTACGACTTTTTAGCCAAAATTTTAGTCCATTTGCATACCGTAAAAATCCCTGACGTCATAATGATAGATTTTAAAACTATTTTGTAGATAGATTCGTAATATTTCTCATTCTTTTTTATGGCTTAAAATTTCACAAGATGGTCGATCAATATTTTTCAGTAAGAACGGAATTTTTCGATGATAATTTTCGCTTTCTTTTAAAAAGAACAGTCCTTATATTTTTTGACTATGTGATGTAGAAACGCATTCATAAAGATTATTTCATTGTAAATTTCTAAGACGATTTGTAACCATTTTCGAATTATTGAACTTTGAAAATTGTAAGCAACTAGAACACACTGTATAATTGACCGAAGGTAACAACACCAAAGAAAAATACTTTCAATAGTATGACATATTAATGACTGTTTAGATCTTGAATACGCAGAATAGTGATAATTATCCAGGATAACGTTTCGTGTTGTTTAACAATGGAAAACAAATGAAAGTTTTCGAGTGCCTCTAGCGCCAAAACTAGCCTATAGAAAAAGTTGTGCCCATTAAACTTTTTGTGTGTGCGGTATCCTTTTCTTTATTTTTTAATTAAACTTGCTGAAAACCTTCTTTCTCGTGTCTTAAATGTATTGTATTGAAATATATTATATACGAAATCACATTTAAGAAAGCCATATTTACAATGAAAAAAGTTGGTCAACAAATTTCCAATTTTTGAACTTTTCCAATACTCATTTTCTTCATTGAAAAATCGATGTTATGAAAAAAATACATTCTGCGTATATGGAATAATATCGTTAAAAATGCAAACAAAACAAATAACGACTTTTTCCAAAACGATTTTTCAGTTATCTCAAGATTTTTTTATTTTTTATTGACATGATGTCATTCAAATTAAATTATTCGTTCATGGTTATGAAATTACCGAGAATATTGTTTGAAAAATAATCGAAACGTAAAAACTTCACAAAAGAACGGCTATTTTTTCAGATTTTTTTCCATAAACTAAAAATCAATAATATACAAATTACTTTCCAAATTTTTAATGAAAAATTGTTTTGATAAAGTCGAATACAGAAAAATAAATGTCGAAATATGTAAATTTTAATTTAATTTTCTTTGTAGGTCACTCTTCATCTAGAGAGCTGATGCAGTTTTGTTTTTCTTCGGGATCATCTTCATACTCGATTTCTTCTATTCTTTTAGTTCTAGATTTTCGAGTTCAGATTTCAGATCCATGTACATCTCAACATGCTTGCGACAACCACATCTTTCGCTATTGTATCCTTTTTCGTAGCTATATACAGCAGATAATTTTCAGCAATTTTTTAGGAATCGATTCCTACTTTCTGAATGGAGTCATGATGCTGTTTACATGATGTTTCCATCCCAAATCCGTAGATTTCACTTGATCACTGAAAAATCGATAATAAAAAAGTCTTTTATTTAAATTTTTGCTTTTTGTACAATATTCTTCAATACAAACAATATATTTTTTTCATAATCCCACTGTTATTTTGATTTAACGGTAATCAGATGACAAATGAAATGTTAAGATTTTTTAAATATTTTTTTCAAAACAGTTATTATCGCTGCACATGATTCTCCCAATATTTCAAAAAAAATTATTTTGTTCCTCAACTTCTTCAATTTCATCCATGGTCGTTGCTATAGCGAATTTGCGAACACAAAAAACTGACGTTGCTTAAAATATTGTGATATTGTTAAGCTGTTCTATGACAACACGATATTGAGATTTTTCTGCAGAATTATGAGGTACGTGGTTTGTTCTTTCCTCGGAATCAAAATGTAATCTTTCAGCGGGATTACGAAAAGTCTTGAACGACATACAATGGATACGCAAATAACGGATTCGGTTGTTATATCCTCGGCTTACAATATTCAACCTCATCCGTTATTTGCTACATGTCGACCTTGTAACGTTAATAAGTATTCCATACCATCTTGAAGTCGAGGTTTCAACGTAGAAAGTGAGTACTGAAAATGTTTAATCATTGAAAATTTGTTAACCAACTTTTAAGATTAAAAATTAGGCTTTAAAAGCTTGTCGATTTACCTGTGTAGATAAACAAAAAAATTGAATAACCTGATCTAATTAATTTTAATTTTTAAAATTTTCAAGTAAAGTAAATACTCAAATCTCGCGTCAAGCTTTTATATTAAATTAATTTTGGAAAGACGTTATAACTTGATAGTAAAGGTTTTAAAGGAAAAGTTTATTTCATTCTTTTTAGTGCATTTGAATAAAAGCTTGTTATTAAAAAGTTTTTTTACTTTTAATTTATTTCAATTAAATTCGTCTACAATCGAAACAAATATTTCACTTGGGAAAAATTACATCTCAGTTAAAACACAAAAAAACGTCTACACCAAGTCTCATGAGAAAAATCAGAAAATTGAGATGGATTGAAACCAAATAAAAAATGTTTCTAGCGTTTTTCTCGTTAATTTCGAGATCTTATTGAAATATTATTCTCACCGAAGTTTTAGATATTGTAGTCATTTACAACTTTTGTGAAAAACTTTTTATGATTGGATGTATATTTCAGCCAATATATCATAAATAACCACTATACAACCCTCAAAACGTATTAGCCCCCAGCCTCCTTCCGGAACTTTTACTAAGTCTTCTTGATTTTCCTCAATTCACTTATGATTTACCCTGATTTTCCGACCTTCCACGTATTGCTAAGAATTAATTTTGTTTCAAAAACTATTTGCCATGGCCTACAAGAGTAATATAAATAACCAGATGTTCTCCACTATACAACTTCATTAACATTTCAATTGACATCATTGATCGAGGAACCACGAACACATTTTTCACCCTACATTAATTCAAATGAAACAAACGCTGGATATTTCGAATCGCCCTTAAGTATTTTTACGGATACCGCAGATCAATATTGCCATCACCGAAACTTTTCCACAACAGTAAAGTTGTACTTTTCAATTATGAAACAAAAGGCTTTTGGTCTAACGTATGTATTGAATGGGGTACATTGTATACAGAATTCAGAACATAAGCTGCAGAGTCGCTAATTTGTAATAAATAACCATTTCATCCCAGTACCCTGAAAAAGTTAGAATAACAGCCGCGAGGAAGGATGGATGGATGGATGGATGGATGGACGGACGGACGGACGGACGGACGGACGGACGGACGGACGGACGGATGGGATGGGATAAATAATACGCTTTATTGACTGGAGGAAAACTTTATTGACATACACAGAATAAAATATTCTGCCAGTCTGCACAATTCGTAAAAACGAAAATATTAATAGGAAAAAATAAAATACATGTCAAGACAATTGTAATAATTTAATAATAGATACCATAGAAATATAGCTTCTGGCTCGCATCGGAAAGAGATTCGAGGCCTCAGTACGCAATACTTTTTTTTGCATAGTTCATAGGTCTCTTTAAGAGGCCACATGCCTTGTTGTAAGGCAAAGTGTGATATGAGTTGCCTGCATGCCAATCCCGACGTATGTTGCTAGCTTGGACTGCACACCAACCACCCGATTAATATTATTACCTGTGGAGGAACTGGCTCTTATTCTTGAAGACTATAGGTTCAATAGGCGGAAAAATAACTCCGAAGACTACAAGGAGAGTCCAGTAAAAGTTTTAGGGAATTCCACAAACAAGCACTTGCAAGAATATTTTTTTAAAAGGTACAGCGTCGGAAGTTTCGAAAAGACCCATCGAAGAGAACGACAAGTTCATCCGCATTATCAACAGAAGAGTTGAAAAAATTTATGATCATTGTGATGAAAACATCCCGGAGGGTTTGCCAAGGGAGTTTTTCTACATCGCAGCTCGTGAATTGGCCTGGAGAGGGAATGAAGCAGCTGCAGCATGCATGAAATATTTTTTGGAGAAAATGGATAATTAAGGAAAACTAATAGGTCGCATAACTACCCAAGACAATTTAAAACATGGCTGACAGTAAGTGGTTAGAACCAAATATATTTAATGAAGAAATATGCCCAGTAAGACTTTTTTTAAAGTTAACAAGCCTATATCCACAGGCATAACGCGGCGCTAGGAATGTTGTACTACCACCTACGACACTCGTACGGTATTGACGAGACACCGGTGTTGCCTTATGCTCCGGGGGATATTGAGTCTGTTGTGGAGAATGAGAAGTGCCGAATAAATTGGAACTACTCATTCCGTTGTGGAGAATAAGAATGAAATAATTGATGCAATGAGGTCTACTCCAACTTCTGTAAAGTCAAGTCATGAAGCTCGAAAGCAAGAAAGAGCCATCGCTTCAAATCAATCTCCTGCCATAGTTTATAACAATTGCATGTTTCAAATAAACAATAATTACAATAGTCAAACTGACATAAATGATCGAGTATCATTATTGTTTGATAGATACCTGAAAAAGCTGATTCTTTTTCTTTATTTTTATGACTACTACAAACAAAAGATATCTGAGAATTCTCTATTCATTCAACTTTCATATAGGTTCTTATTCAAATTTCGTTTGCGTAACAGTTTCGGTACCAATAGGTAGATTCCTAGCCTATACATTCTTAATTTCTACCTATTGTAGTTGCATGAAAATACCAGTTCAGAACATATTTAATTATTTCATTTCATATCAACTTTGGGTTACTACAAGTGTTATAAAATTTTAATTTGATCAATTTTTCATAGGTGGGTACATATACGGATTTAGCGGTTTTGCAGTTTCGGCAGCAATGGCTTCTCAGCCTATAAGATTTGATATCTAGGTACGTATTGTAGTAGCACGAAAATACCATTTTACAATGTAGAATATTATGTCTTCAATTTTTCATCAACTTTGGGCTACTGGAAGTGACAGAAAATGAAAAATTTATTAGTTTTCCATGTAGTTAGGTACATGAATAGGTTCAGTTTCGTCACCTATGGATCCTTAGCTTATATAAATTGTAAATTGTTGATTTCTTATCATTGTAGTAGCACAAAATCACTATTTTAGGACGTGAAGTTTTATATTATTTATATAATAATTACTTAGAGCTACTACAAGTGGTAAAAATTTGTAGAAAATTGATATTTTCTGTTTTTATTAATTTTCTATATGCGATTTATTCCATAACGTTGATAACAAGTGTCAACGAACATCATAAGGGGCTGTGTCATCAGCAAAAACTCGTGTTTTGTAGTAAAAAGAATATCGTGCTGTCAAACCGAACGCAAACTTTATTGTTTTAAAAATGTATCGATTCGAAAATCATGCTGTATGTAAAATATGCATAAAATTGTCATTTCATATCAGCAGCAAAACGATCGGACACTTCGATTTTTATAAAAACCATTATGGTAATGATACTCCTTATAGATGATCCCTCTTCACCCCATTGATTTTTTTTTAAATGAGAAAGTACATCATGCAAAATTTCAAAGATCTTGAAACAGTGATCTGCGAAAATGTATAACACTTTGCTATCAAAATGATTCTGAGTTATCTTAGAAAGAGTTTGAATACGTACTAGTAAAACTATAATAAAACTTCAATGTCTTTTTTCGTTGCCTAGCAATAAATCTGTTCATTATCAAATGTCACACGAGAGTATTAAAAAAAAAACATTAAAACCAACAAAATCGATTGAATTGATTACTGTTGATTACTGACGAGAATAATTCTATAAAGGTGGTACAAGTCTGTGATATACGGATTGACGAGCAAAAGTACTGGAACCTTAAAAACCACTTGATATGCACGCTTTGGAGCGTTGAATAAGTCATTCATCTTTTCGCATACTGAGCACATATATATCCATTCCACAACTGATATTTCCTATTAATATTCATTCAATATGTGTTTCAATTCACTCCTTTCGCACAATCTGAAATCCACTTCACTTCCTTCAACATATTTCAATTCAAGTCTTATTGTACGAAGAGTGAGTAAATCTGTCCTCGGAAATTGAATTCTACTGCAGGGAAATTGTTTTGAAAAATCGAAACGCATTGTTCTATACCGGCAGGTGTAGCTTTGTTTAACATGTAATAGAACTAAAACTGGAATGGAGAAAAATACATGCAAATGCTTTACATTTGGCGAAGTTGCGGGTAAAGAGTACAATTTCTTGTTATTTAAACCGTTTGAAATAAACAACGAGCTTGGACAAATCGAAAACATAAAATTATCGAAACTTAACCGGAAATTAGGTGGATTTTTGCAAGGTTTTGTTATTGACGTTGTAGTAAACATCATTATGAGGAAGTTATGGAGATAAGCACTTTGGTACCTATACTTATCATGTGAATACTAAACAAATAAAACCGATCAGTGCAGTGAAGTCATGAACATCTCACAACCAGCGATAAACAAAAAAAAAAGTATCGAAAATTAAGATTATTCGAAAATTCATAAAAGTCCAATTTGTAGGTAGGATAAGTTTGCGTCCATGGGAATTTGATCAGAAAAATAGAAATACCGACCCTTCTCTTGTAACTACCCTTCATCTGTTTTTTAAAAAATTTAAAATTTATTGTTTAAAATTGTTTTTTTTTCGTTAACCAGCTTTCATCCCCCTACGAACCACAGCTCTCGGAAGTCGAAACTTGTGCGAGCAAAGGATTAACGAGGTCTTACCTTTTAACGTGCGATTCCTAGCCTACTAGTATGAGCGCATCGAAACTATTATGTGTATCATTTTGTGAATCTACCACTACGAATCAGCTAGGCAACCGGTTTCAATACCGTTCCGACGATAAAGCTTCGAATTCGAAAGTGAAGTGATAGTAAATTAAACGCTTCTCGCTATTAATATCCTGAAATAGATCAGGATGACATAATATGGACTTAGCAAAGGCATGAATATATCGTAATTTTGCTTGCACCAACACTTCACCGTGCAATCTTAAGATGTGGGCTAGGTAAGGAATTCCTGTAAGATTTGTAGACGTAAGCTCTTTCTACGAAGTCATTTCATATATCACCTGGGACATTTTAAGCCCAATTCGGCTTACGGGAACAACCACATTTGAGATTACTGGTATACTTTCGTGACTTTTTAAGTTAGTTTTTCAATTAGAAGAGCAAATTTAGCAGAAAATGGTTCATTTAAAATCACAGCGACAGTAACATGATATTATGTCATTCATTGTGTAATTTCAGCTATATGCTTCCGTTTTCAGGTCATCTTCTTTTTTTTTCACAAATGAGCTACGTACAATACAAAAACAAAATAGCTAAGATAAAGAGTTCTTCGTTTACCATATGCGAAAATGACGAATAACATAATGTTTAGTTACTTCGAAAATGACGAATATAATGAAAGGTGAAATATCCCTAAAGCTTGAAATTGTAATTAGATTTAATTATATTAACGCATCTTACTTCCAATAAAAAAAAGTTTACTTTGCGTGGGATCGATCCCATGACTTCTCTAGGTGACACAAGCGTCGCGTCCCATTTTCCACCAAGTGAACCAATTGGACTTTTATTAATTTATCAGACATATATCTTATAAATATTATGTATCTGTAATTATACTTATGATTTTGGTCTTGAAGGGATTATCTTGAAAAAAATGGTATTTGAAAATAATGAATTGAAATGGATTAAGTCATAACAGACTCGGACTCTGACGCACTATTGCCTCGCCCTGTATAAGAATTCAGATGGCGAGAATAGGGACACTAAAAGATAGAAGAAGCTTTATTAGTGATTTGAACAGCTGATTTTTGACCTGAGCTATTGAAGGAACTGTCCAATGAAGTAACTTACCCAACAAGTGTATTACTTATTATAGAACCCAGAAACGTAAGAAAATGTTAATGATAATAGTAAATATTGCTTTCATATCGCTAACTGCAAATTTCAATCGTTCGAGTTCATGGGTACTTTAGTGCGCAATGGAATATGATTAATTGATTTCATTTTGAATTCCACTTGAACGCATGAGAGTAAATTGATTAGTAAATGATTGAAAATTTCATTGAAAATACCAAGCCCCGATGAAAACCAATTTCATGCAAATAAAAAACATGCATGGTAGAGCGATAATCGAAGCCAACCTCTGGATCACCAAATCAGAGGAATTTTATGTTTGTCTCAAACAATAACAAAAAATGGTATGGAATTCTCCAAAATTTTAAACTATAATGAAAAATCATGGAAAATCGTGAAAAAGTGAAAAACTAGGTGAAATTTGAAAATTTTTACGAAAAAACCTTTGGTAGTTGTGGGATGTCAGTGGATGAACACACGTGGACAGAAAAAAACAGCGATCTTCCGTTTTTCCTGCTCAATCAATCGTGGGACTGAAGCTGGTGATTTGAAATGAAGTTTCAGCATGGCTACCAACAGAAAGTTGCAAAATAAATGATTTGTAAAGTTCAGAACACTTCAAAAACATGAAAGTAAATAATGTGGTGTCGAATGAAGTTTCCTGTTACCTAACCACAATATTCTTTTGAGCACACATTACATTTCATCCATATTTATCAATTCCTTTTGCAAGGTCGATTAACAAAAATACGGTGAAATAATGTCTCAGTTGACACTACAACAAACTAAAGATTACGGATCTCGAGTAATGCATAGAATTGAAAGTATAAAGGTGTTTTATTCAGTAGCACTACCTACTTGAAGATAAAAAATATAAATAAATCGGAATTTTCCTGGAATTTCATCATCATGTTCCCACATGATGAACTAATTCCCCATTTTATTTTCGTTTGGTGGTTATGATATAATGAACAATTTGAATATCGAAGACGTTCAGTCACATTTGTTGTTCAGGTTTCAATCAACTCCATTTGCTCAGATCGGCGTCTTCAGGATAGGTATAGCCGTTCTTCATGAGCTACTCTCCATTGGGTATTTGAAAAGCAAGTACCCGAGTACTGGTTGGTGGATTGTTTAGAATTTGTATAAAACTTCATCTCCAAAATTATTGTTTCTAACATTTCTTTCAGCTTCACAATCATTTCTATAAAGCTGGAAAATTTATTTTTCCTTGGCTTTTTGAGTTACTGTTGCAAAAGTGTTATGACTTGGTTGTTGACGCCTATTCGTATTTTTTTTTATAGAATTTGACAGCGGCTCTTGATTCTCCAAAAGTGTATGCTATATCTGTATATCATGCAGCAGTGTATGGGGTCAATCCATATGACATGTACGATAACATTCATTGATTGATTTAAGCAGTAAACATACAACTAAAAATCACATATACTGTCGATATGTCAACAAACTCCCTTCAAATAACTTGTGATTGAAACAATTCAGCTGTACAAACCAATACTGTTTTCTGAAATTCAACGAGGAATACGACTGTGGGCACAAATTATTCAAAATGTAAATAAAATGCCACGATTATTAAAACAAAAAACATAACTATCAACATAATGATAGTCAGTGAATTTCCATATCATTTAAACACGCAAATTGCATGGACATTTTGAACTGTTATGTTTATTTTCGGTCCTCAGGAAATTGTATCTTGCATATACAAATATTTGATAAAATATTATTACCTACTTATGCGTCAGTAGCATTTCGGATCCAAAGAATTTATAACTTTTCAACGGAATAGACACCCGATATTGACAGATTCTTTAGTAGCCAGACCAAACAAAGATAATCATGAAATATGAATGATCATCTGTTTACTACATCGTATCGATTTGCACAGGAAGATCCACATACTGATTATGCAGTGATTTTGTTAAATTTATTGACTGATTTGAGACAGGGTGCTCGAACTATCACCGAAAGTGTGGCACCGAAACGAAAGTGGGTACTAGTGCGTATGGCCGACGGAATGTTCACATATATGACCGATACTACGATAAGTTCAAGTAATAATTATAAACGTAGAGCCTTTTCTTCGTCAACACAAATAATAATAATAGTCTGAATGAGGAATTTGAATGGTTTGTCTGTTTCAAAGTAACGATTCTGAGGCCGTATCTAACCGCCTAATTATTCGACTTCGATTCGTTTACAGTGGAAGGATGAGTTCATCACCGTTCTATCCGTATCGAGAATGTACGGGAGCCATCTGAACGAGTCACCGTATACTCTCGGCAGTTCCAGAATGGTAAAGGAATCTACTTGCAGATATAGTTAGTTCGAAAGTTTGTGAATAGACATCGACAGTTATTTAAATAAGTGAAAATTCGAACGAGTTTGAATAAATTGTGCCAGAGAGGTATCAACAATGTGAAAGAATACCCTTCTCTCTAAGCGTTTCCACCAAGTGGAAAATAAAAGGCAAACATCTGTCAGAAAACAACTACTTCCCTGGCTAATACCACGACGGACATTGAACTACATCTGACAAATATTTGTGCAACGTTCTTCCAAGAAGACCCAATTGCAACTGCTCGTCTTGTAATTAAACAGAAGATTATCCTTCATTTGGCTGGGAATGACCACCTGCAGAAATGCATGTTTCGAGGTTTATTGCCTCTCATCAGTGACAGGGTAGGTCGGACAACATTATAATTGTCCTGTCCCTACCAAATGAATAAGTTATTTAAATGGATGAAATAAATTAAACAGTTGTAGAACACGAGTGGAAATAAATTAGCGAAATATAGTTGAGTGTATTTTCGTAGGTAATACAACAACAAGTGTATCGGTGATTATCGAAATAGAAATAAATTATATATATTGCTTGTTGTTGTAAAGCAACATAATTTGTTCCGAAAACGAGAAGGAATTTACGATAATCGCCGATAACACGAGTTGTATTTGTTGACATTTATTTCATGAATAAAATCGAAACCATTTGAACTACTATAGTCAGTGATTTTAGTTATTTGTTGTTCTTCGATAATCACTACCATAGTTTGGATTGGAATATGAAATGATTAGTTGTATTTCCGTTATTAGCTAATATGAGCTCTAGGCATTTTTCTTAGTTCAAGAATGATATAATGAGAATAAATTTGGGATGAATTTGTGTATCACTAGGAGTGCTTTTTGAAAGTGTTTCTATAGGGCTAAAAAAATTGAAATTTGGAATCGAGATTATAATTTGGAAAGAAAAATGATAAACAAACAAATATTGGCTTCTAAAACATTTATGTAACAATTGAGCAACCTCTCAATATCTTTACAAGAGGGTGACCATTTTACTTGAATATTTTTTGTGACAATTTTTAAACAATTCTGCTTATTTGTCATTCTTTCTATGAAATTTATCTTATGGGTAATTCGGTATGCGAATTTGATTTTTTCTTAGGTTAAAATATTTTACACATTGATGATATTCATCGTTTACATATATTCAACAAATTTGCGTAGGGAAATAGAGCTGCTTCGTGGAACTTTGCGGACTATCAATTACCCCCTCAACCCCTTATGCATAGCCCACGCATATGTTAAGACGCGACCGACCCTGCAAATCTTCAAGCCCTTCGAGATTCTGATGGAATCGGAGAAGCAGTAGCATTGTCTTGGGTTGAATTTTTTTTTTTTTTGGTGAGGCAATACTCTGAGCTTAAGTCCACGCAATTCATATCAAATTCAAAATCGTACACTGGCCTGTTGAAAATTAATTATCATTATACTGCCTGCCCTAGCGATATATTAAACAATTTCATGAGTAAAGTTGAGCCGTTATGGAGTTATTCTGGAAAACATATTCCTTTTTTATCATTATTAACATTCTGTGATTCAGTTGATATATGTTATGTTGAAAAATTTAGCCATAAAATGATATGACGATTGAAATAACCAACGTTGTCTCCTTTATTACCCTCTATATTACGAAACAAGAACTTTCTTTCCAAATAACTCATCTTTTCCAAATTGTTTACAGGATAACAACGTTGTGAATAGAATACGATCGTTACAGTACTACCGCTTTATCCAAATTTGTGATATGAATTAAGAAATATATACCTCCTACCTGAAAACGTGATTCGTGAAACCTCATTCATGTTAGATATGGATTCAGTGGAAACATATTTCAATGAAACTAAGGAACGTTCCATTCTTGAACCATATTCAGCAGATAATCAGCCCACAGTTCAGTTGCATTATACTGCATTGTATCAAGTTCTCATTTGATTACGTTTCGAGAAACCGGCGGTTACGCTGTTGGTTAACAAACAACGGTCCACCGAGTGGTAGACGTTTGAATAGAACAATTTGACAGGATACTCTGCTATCTAGTGACCAACTCCGCTACAAAGGGCTTTTAGTGTAATCCCTAATCAGTCCCCTGATTTGCAAACACCTCTACCGCTGCAACAGGATTACTATAAATAATAATTTTGTACAGTTTTTTGTCCTCTCGTACTAAATAATTGCTCATTTCACATTTGTTTGATTCATTTTGATAAAAGTTCGTTAAGAAATAAGAGTAGTATTTTGTTATGTTATTTCGACAAAAAGTACATTAATTTTTTGTACTGACTTTTCCATTCGGCAGAAACAATTATGTTATTGAAGTTCTGTTCATGAAGATTATAGAAGAGTCACTATGGTGACATAATCAACCAACACTTCGATAATTTAATTGTACATAAATAACTATTATTTAGTAGACCAAATTCTTCTATGAGCTTTACTTCAAAGAATAGCAATGCATTGTACACTCTGAAAATTTAAGAGAAACATCAGATCCCACCTTTGCCATGGTCTGACACATCAACCAACCGCTTCCATCAAGTAATCATCACTCTTCTTCGTCTTGGCCACACCTGCTTAACACACGAACACCTACTGTCAATGGATTCCCAACCGGAATATTTTGCATATGAAGTGCCCTTAACTATAAAATATGTTTTAGTGGAGTGTCGTCTTTTCGAAGCAGAAAGACTAAAAACGGAATACCCCCTGATCTTAGCAAAATCTTCAACAACTGTACAACAGACAATATCATTACATTCCTCCGAGAATCAAATATCCTGTTCAAAATATAATTAATGTAATCAATATTAAAATTTGGCCGCTAATAGCCACTTGGCTGATGCGAATGGCTTATTATTAAAAAAATTCCACCTTTGCATCCTTGAAGACCAGTTCCACAGGTTACACGCAAAGCTTTGAGTGGCACTTATATACAAGAACCCGGTCGAATATATCAATAATACACATTCCGCCGAATTCATAAATATAAGCGTCACTCAGAGCACTAAGCCCGTAGTCTCATGAATTTTTCTGTACAGGATTATCCTTTTCGTGAGTCAAACTTCCTGAGAGGTCAATTAAAAAAAAAGTGAATTATGATCATTAGGCACGGGCTGATTATTTTCAGATACAATGTTTCTATCTACGATGAATACAAGTTTTTATTAAACTTCTCAAAACAAGTCACTCCTTTTTTACATCGTAACCTTCATGGAAACTGTCAAAAATATATGAGCTTTAATTTTTTTTTTCATTTTTCGTGTTTAAAACATTCCAGATGTGGATAAAATGTGTTAATACATTATGAGTCTCATTAGCATGAAAAAACAGTCTTACAAAATATTATTACTATGCACAGCTAGCATTTTATACAGTCATATTGCTTATAATGCTTCTGTTTACAAACGTCTTATGATGAAAATAAAACACTAGTGTCTTATCATCATAAGACAGTGTCAGATTTTTAAGTTATAAAAGAGAAACAAATCCAGTTATTAATTGACCCCATACTCTGTAATTACAAGTACAAATTTTCCAATCAAACAAATGGTAATTTTTATCTCAAAAAAATTTAACACAAATCAGCTGTGAATAAAATAAATTGCATTTCATGTCTTATCAGCATATAGCTAATAAAAGACTAATATAATGAATAACTATAATATTGATACAATCCATTCCAAATATTTATTATTTACGAGAATCTCATTCATTTGAGTGAATAAAATTTCGAACGGTACTAGGAAAATCAATTGTTTTTAATAAGTTTTCATATCTTCATTAGCGGAGAATTATCTTTACACTTCAGTTTCAGGTTAAGATAAACTTTCTGTAATTTATCGATTTTAGTTTGTTTTGTTTTGCTTCAGGTATGGTTTCGAGTACACACTTTGTTCCAGTTGAGCTCACCAATGAGGCTGGTGGGACTATTGTAAAGAGAAAAATATCATGCAAACGTAGGTGTTTCACAAATGTTCCAATGACCATGGAGTTTAGTTGCTGAAATAGTGGCCGACTCTTCCAATATCATACTTGACATGTGGACGTCTATTATAGATATCGATAAGGTTGAGTAATTTTTTTTCTCTTGCACCGGTCTCGAGCCGGGTCCAATGCCAGAAGAAAAATTAACCCGGTTGATGAAAGCTTCATTGAAAAACATGGATTATTAGGATAGCAGAATATGATGATGAAACCTTGATTAACATAACTTGCAAAGGACTTGCAAACTCACACTGAGTGATTCAAAAAACATGATCACATATAGCTTAGTATTTTTGAGTGGTGCTGAATATTTCAAAATAAATCAAAATGAACAAAGTTCGCTAAGTGTTTATCTTGGAGAGTTCAATTTGATGAAAACAAAAAATATTTCGTAAACCAAAAATACCTGTCTCTCCACACAATTCCAGAAAATAAATATAGTTTTCTTGGAAGACCACTTCTGCACCTTAATCAATCTGTAGAAATCCTTAGGGTGAATCAACTGATATGAGCAAATGAAAATGCTGAAATTTGTTTTCTATTGAGAAGACCCTATATTTCAAAGTTTCGTAGCGTAAATTCTTCGAAGTTTGTTTTAATTTTGTTGGATAATGATGGTCCAATGGGGGACCGATATTGTTTATCCCTTATAGATCATTGTATATTCCTTCAGACCACTACCTATACAAAAACAAATATTGAAACAAATATATTCAATGGACCGGAACTATTAGTTCATGAAAAATAGTTTCTATAGTTTATTAATGAAGCAATTTCAAGTTACTAATGTCAACGTGTTAATTTACCCAGTTGATGTCTCCAAATTCATATAGATTCGGAACTGGTTTTCTATAAAAACCGCATTCATTCTGAAATATACAGGATGACTCAAAAACTGAGATATTTGTGGTAATCACTTTTCAATCACCCAGAATGATTTTGGAAGAAAATAATTTTTTCCTACGATCGTGCGCAAGTAGTACATTTCTGCATACATTCGCGTGCGCAAAGTTTCACTATTCCGCACGCCGTGCGGATGAGATTTTTTCCGCACTGAGTGTGAAAAAGTAAAACTACTCCTAACACGTGGGCAAAGTGCCCTTTCCGCACGCAAAACTTATACGAACTCCGCGTCGCTTCGTTCGCCTAACTGTATTTGGAAAAGTAACACTTTGCGCACTTGCTAGGAAAATAACTATTATTCAAGGTTTATTCGCCATATTCTGATATCAGTTGTGTTGAAAAATATTTGTTTGAAACTTACCCTGTAGATACATGCATGGAAAATGGGTTTATTTATATTATGCATCAGCATATATTTTGGAATAATATGAATTATGACTGCCAAAAAAAATCGGTCTTTCAATTGCGTTAAAAATCATGAAATAAAAATGTCCACTTTGGAAATTCAATATCCTATATCTCGAAAACAGTTTTTATACCAAAATTTCGAGAAATTCAGCCAAAGGCCATTTTTCACAAGAGAAGTGCGGGATCCGGGATCCGTGTACGTGATAACTGATAATTGATGTAACAAAATACTGCTGTGAACGAATGCAACACACCAATGAAAATGATGTTCCTTCTATAGAGGTGGATTATTTATGTCTGTTATGTTTGGATTTGAAGATACACCGAGGTAGATTTCATTTTACAGAAACCAGAAGCCGAATTGCCTAATCAATATAATCTGGAAATGAATTAATTAATCCAGAAAGTAAATAGAAGGATATCATGTTTATTGGATAAATATCACATAAAGTATGTTGTGATCAAGAGAGAAACTTTAACGAGGTGCTATGCGGTCTTCTCGACTTGTTTTGGAGATATTACGTAAATTTGTATTGCTATATATTACAACCGTTGCGTTAGTCGATTTTCATGAAATAATGATTAGAACAGAACCAAATCGACACAGAGGAAGTTCAGTTTACAAATTCACAGTTCGAATATTTAGTGAATGTTTTTGCAGGTGGATATAAACTCTCAAAGGCATTCGAGGAGGAATAATTTAGTAACAAAGAAGAGAGTACTTGGAAGTTTGTTCCTAAATTGCTCAGTATGACTATTCCAACCGAACGTAAGTTACGAACAAATGAAAATTATATATCATCTGAATTTATAAAACAGTGGAAGACTGTTGAAAAACTACATACAAATAACTGCTCACTTTGGACAGATACCTGAAGTTTCCTATCTTGATTTTGACGGATCCTGGCAGAAGTTTGACATATTTGAGTTTGGCGGTTATATGCGTAGGATGCACATGCGATACACATACAGATCGACAAACAATTATGTGAACATATAAAGTTCTCCTTCACCACACAAATACGGCAAGTCATCATAGTACTACAGTTCTATGAGTAGATGGCATAACTGTCAACTATAGATTTCTATGGTAGACGGAATACCATCCCAGCGGCGTCTGTGACTATCAGATATCATCGTAGTGTCATCAGTCATCCTGTCCTATCGAATTTTCTACAATATTCTGTTCCCTCCTTTCAGTTAGAGACATTCCCTTAGTTTTCAGTGTATTTTACTAGAGAGATGCTTATAATCACATTCCCATCACGCAGTTCGAGTTTTACTTCATAGGGGGCTGATTAGAAATGAAAACAATTTAAGAACCGTTTCTTGCAACGTGAGGGCTGAATACGAAAGATACGAAAGAGTGTTAACATTAATTTGTCACATACTTCGCGAGCAGAATTCAATATCTGTAAGACACGAACAGTGGTGAAGTTCACGATATTTTTAAATTCATCGGAAGTAGAGCTGAATCGATTCACATAAAGAAATAAATTAATACAAAAAAATTAAGAACATATTCCCTTTTGGTTACTTTACAGATACCAAAATACTTCAACCCTTGTGGACTTGAGTTCAATCTGAAATGTAAGATGATGTCGTGGGTATAGAAATACGAGGATGTATTGATATCTAGTTAGCCTAGACCAGTTCCCTGCATAAACAAAATATTGCGTTAGCATAGCAACGAACAATAACTTAGAAGTGTCAGTGTAAAGTCTGACGTCAAAAATGTAAACCAGAAATACGCAATAAATTAAAAGAAAAAATATGTCCACCGAAATTGTGAAAATCAAAAAATTGGAGTATCGAGCCATCATGAAGTACCTGTATTTAAAAGGGTTAAGAGGTAAGCAGATTTACGAAGATATGCTTAATACCCTCAATGTCATGTCAATGTGATCAATGTCCTGCAAAAGTAACGTTACATTTGTTTCCAGAAATTCAAAAAAATTAAAGAAATAGAGAAGAAATACAGAAATCAAATATCTTTCAGAAAGTGTAGTTTTGTTATACTTCGAAGGGATGTCGAATATTTTACAACACACAATATTCTATTTTACGAAGTACTATCGGTATAAAAAATAACATTAATATATCCAGGTATCAAAAATTACGTCCATCATTGAAGAGAAAATCAAACATATTGATAGCAGACCAATTGCAGATATTTTTAAACGAAGCTCCAGACAAGGAATATCTACTAATAAATATACGTTATGAAATTGAGTGAAATTAGATATCATCATAATAAAAAAGCCAAGAATGATTACTGTAATGGAATAATTTTATAATAGATAGTAAAAATATGCTGCTCTTCGACCGATTGATTTGCCAGAAAATCGTTTCTTTTTAAATTACCAGAACGGAAAATGTACTAGACAAGTAATCGGTATCAATGAATTCGATAGTATGGATGAAACAATTCCATTTTTTGAGTTGGAAAATCCCCATTTATATACAAGTCACTGCTTCAGAAGATTTTCACAATTTTATTGAATACAGGAAAGGACGTATTAACCTAAAAGCGCCATGGAGGATAGTAATCCTGATGGCAGAAGGATACGTCGGAAATGCCTTCAAGAAATGAGATTAATGTTGCTAATAAAATCATCAACTGTATTGAAAAACCATTTCAACTCTTTACTGAAATAGATAAAATCTATATAGTAGAAAATTTATTAAGAAGAAAACACTACTAACTATAATTTAAAATACATTATTTAACAGCTAAGAGGATACTTCAATGTTATTTTAGATATGATAACCATAAAAATAAATATTGAGTTACATTACTTGTATTCTTTAAATTAGTGCACTTGAAGAAACACTAGAGGGTGCAACATGTGGGGAAAAAAACTTTTTCCACTTGTTAAGCAATATACTATTCAATATTAACTGGATATAATTCTTCCGTTGATGTGTTTTGTACGTTTTATTGCATTCATGAAAACATTCCACCATGCATTTCCAAATTGTAATTTCTTGTTTTGATTACTGGTTAATCATTTTTTATACTCTCTCGTGAGGAACGCTTTCTCTCTTTATCTGATACGTGAAGCCATACAGTGAATTAATATCATATCAGAAGCATGTTTTCATTTCTATACGGAAACCAATTCAACTAAATTAGTTTAGCGACAGTTCATTTTCTCACAAATAGTAATAACTGTATATTGAACAAATAGTTGTTTTTCAAAAATTCCATTACACCTGTCAATCGTGCAGAGATTTTATTCAATTCCCCGGGAATATTTTTAATTCGTTCAATACGAGCGCACTTCACTAAAACATATTTTATGCTTGATGGACTCAATAATTGTGCACATGCGAAACCTTTGGCGATACTTTATCATCAAATACTCTTGTATCAAACATGTGTGACCTAGAAACTTCATGAAAACTCAATATCAGTTTCACGAAAATGAAAAACTAGTAATAGTACCTACAGAAGCAAAGTTAAAATTAGTTGAATAATGTACTTCCAGAATAGTGAAAACAAAAAATTTGTTTTCATCTATAAAAAAAGATTTGTATCTGTTGACGTGAAATATGTTGTTTTTTTTTTCCAACAGTTGAGAAAAGAGTACCATTGCTGTAAAAAATTATTGCAAGGGAACTTCAAGTCTATATAACATGAACAGTTAATGTACAAATATAATCACAATTTATCATAAAAAAGACATCTTGGGATTCATATTTAATTAAAAACTGAATTTAAACTCTCACTAATGTTTTACAAAACTTTCAATAAATGTTTTTCAAAACCTACGTTGAACAAAATCCACTCAAATTCACTTATTTGAGCAGGTTCATACTGATGCAGAAAAAAATCATAGAAGTGAAGTATAGCCGTGGTGTTAGAGCAATTGCTCCCACCCAGACGGCGGCCTGGGTTCGATCCCCGGGACAGCCTGCCACTGAGCTAAAGTGGTTCGGAGTTCATTTTTATTTATCCCGGATCTCCCTTGCTCGCACAAGCTCTGCTTTTGAGGGATTTTCTCCGAAAACCTGGGTGATTCGAAAAAACAAATTTTACAAAAAAAATTACATGCATATTTAGCGCACCGAAAGTGGGCTTTTCCCGTGCACCCCTCGAAAAATTTTACGGCGCACTAGTGTCATTAGCTGCCTACTTACATGTCAAAATAAAATAATATGTTATTGACAGATCTCTATAAATCAACTTTATCAACTACAAAATGAAGTAGCTGCAATTTACAACACAAATTGTAACATAAATATTTTTATTTACATTCGTGTAAAAAGCAAAACTTTATTGAACTATATTCAGTGGAAAAAGAAGCTCTTTATTGCACTCATCTGTCATTCTACTTCAACGTGCTGTCATCATGATAAACATAAACGTTCAAACCCACTACACATTTAGCAGATATTCTGTGAGATTAGCCATTTAAACAGCTACTTTATATTATTTTGTATTAATGTTAGCAGTCAGAGTTGATCAAACAATGCCTTCCCGAGAATAACTTCATAATCAAAACCGATCCGCTATATTCTAAACCGTCTACCTGCATAGAGCAAACTGTCAGTACTATGACCACACGTCGTGATACCATACGCGCTCATGGCTACTATGATTTTGATTTTTATAGTGCAACTTTGGTTATATAAACGGCAGTCAAAATTTAATTCTGACAATTACAGAACTGAAAGTTTTAAAATGAGTATTATTGATGGAAAACTAGATGATGGTGATGAAATCGCTATAGTAATAAGTATTTATTTAAATTGCGTATTTCATTTTCCTTCACCTAGTGCAGCACCTAAATAAATAGTTTTTTGCTTTTTGCATGAACGTAGAAAAAATGTTGTATGCAACTCGTGCAAAAAATGTTTATTGCACTCGACTTGTTGTCCAACTCGGCCTAACGGCCTCGTCGGACAATTTCACGTCGAGGGCAATAAACACTCACTTTTTGCACTTGTTGCATAAATAACTATTTCCGTCGACCTCGTAATAACATGTCTGTTTAATGTTCTTCAATGCAAACGAAATCGACCAATAATGACCACTATCAATGGCCGATTTGTCATTAATGCATGATTTTTCGAAATCAACTAATAATGGCACCTACTTATTGATGTTCAATTTCGTAAAATGCAAGTGTACAAAAGGACTTTTTCAGTACCCCCTTTCTCTAATTCAACTATCACAAATGTTGAAATAAATGTAATAATAATATTATTAGTTGAAGGAAGAGTTTGTAACTACCGTTCATTTCATTCAATAAATATCGTCTGATCAAGAGTTCCTTCATTTCAACAAGAGTGAGGTAGAAAGAAAAATATTGTAATCAACTCGTATAAGTATTTAAATTCGATCAATAATTTCCAACACTAAAGCGCTCGCTTCGCTCCCGCGTTCATTAATCGCCTTCATTAATACACGTTGATTAAATAAATATAATTAATAAAAATTCAAAATACATGTTTTTGTTCGTTCATCTTGAAAAATGAATATTTTTCAACAATCTGTGGTTTTCAGGTAGATATAATGAAAAATATGGTTCATTACTAGGGCTTCGCGAGACGAAGACGAAGACCAAGACTGATTAGTCTTACTCTTGGTCCCAAAAAATAAATGTAGTCTTGTTCTTGGTATTGGTCTTGATGTTACAAGACCAAGACAAGACTGACTCAGTCTTGGTCTTGGTCTTGATAGTCTTGGTCTTAGATCAAAATGCGTCTAGAAATTTGAATTATTCAATTCAATTGTCCAACAGTTTATATGCATATAATAGGTATTTTGTATTCCTCAGTCTTCAACAATTGTCAATTTGTACGGAAAAAGCAAGCGAAATGAATTTCTCATTTCACCATATGAATATAATTTTTGAGAAATCTTAAATAAAGATTAAATTATACCCACACAGCACACAACTTGGTAATAATGATAATAATAATAGTTTAATTATTCGATATTCGTAGATTTGCTCCAATATCTAGCCACGTGGAATTCAAAATCGAAGTTTTGAGCAAATCAAATCTACGAAAAGATTGAAAAAATAAACTACTATAATCTATGATGAAAAATCATTTTTATAACTATTACATTATTAGTACCTACGCTGTAGTTGTTATATCCCAAAAACAGTTGAAAATATATATAAAATATTAATAAATAACTTTTATATTAAATTTTTTTCTATCTTCAATAGTAGGAGGTATGGACCAGTGCGACATTACAACATACACCTACTTGTTGTAAACTGTGAAACTGCAATACTGAATTTGAAAAGTATATTTTCAATTTTGAATGAACAAAGATTGAAAACCTACCATATGAAAAATAAATAGTTGAAATAAAATGCCATAACATTTTCCATCAAATTTTTTGTTAATACTGAGATAATTTGAATTCATTATTTTTCTTTCGAGACCATGACCAAGAGTCTTGATCTTGGTCTTTGTCTCGAAAGTCAAGTCTTGGTGTTGGTCTTGAGAAGATTGATCGAATCTTGGTCTTGTATCAAGACCAAGACAAGACCAAGACTAATCTCTTGGTCTCTCGAAGCCCTAGGAAACGTGTATAAATGCTTTTTCTGTGCATGCACGAGTTTCTAATGCATCCAATGTTGAAAAAATAACAAATTGAACATAATAAAATATATAATAAAACATTTGTCATGCTCATCAGAAGCAAATGTGAGTCAGGTTTTCCTTCAGCTTATACTGTCAATATCGGCCATTTTGAAACGCTGAGGCAAATAATAATAACCAATTGATGTTGGTAGCAATATGATAGTTTATAATAGACGCAAAAATTTTTATATTGTTGAAAAAAATCATAAAGCAGAGAAAGCAGGGAAAACAGGGAAGAAATCATTAATTGACATATACACACATGCAAAACTACAATAACGACTGCGAGAAATATGAAGCTAGTAGGTGAGACATTTTTGGAGTAACAATTATGAAGTAGGTACCTCATGAGTTTTTACTATGATCAGAAAAAATCACAATGGAAAATTATTGTAGTTTGTTCAATGAATTGAAGAAAACGAGTATTATATTTTATTGTGAAAATATCTGACAAGTCTAATTGAAAAAGAAAGTTGAAGCATTTCGAATTGAAATATTCATGCAATCAATTCTAAAACTCATTCACTAATGGAAACATTATATCTTTATAATTTTTTTGGTAACGATAGTGTGTATTTGAAGGGGCCATTTTCGGGCTCATCCGTAGATTTTTGGATTCACGATCGTGATATAGGATCAATTCCATGTGACCTTTATCTAGAACTGCGGCTCAGCTTCTTTAAGGCGATTTGGCAGAGGTTAGTGTCACAGCGTCCATCTAAATGGCACGATCTCAACTGATTTGATCGGTGGTGATGTTGTACGCTTCGGTATGGTTGAAACCCTATTGAACTCAATATCCGCACTCAACATAATGATGATAAATTATCTCGGCAAATCCTAATACCGCTTCAATGCGTCTTTCATCTTATAGCCAAACAGATTTTCATTCCAATGTTTGTTCAAATGGCGACAAATATAAACTTCAATGGTGCGTTACCCCACAAATAAAAAGGATATATTCAATCAAATATATACAAACTCTTGAACAGAATACTTTTCTGAGAAGAATAATTATTTCTAATTGATGAATATACTCTTATTTCAAACTAATTGAGCCGTTTGCTTCTTTAAATAAATTCTCTTCGAATGAATTTGATCGCAGCAAAACATTCTAACTCTTCAACCTAGAGAACGCCAACATTGACTCATCTGCAGAGCATGTTCCTCTTGATTCAAAAATATAATTCTTTGGCAGAGATCTGGAGGAAGCACGTGATACAGTCAACCAATAAGCTTAAGTCATAGCGGGTGTTCGCGAAACCCTGCGAACCCCCGCGAAAGCGAGAACTACTACCAGGACCTCCATCTTGTAATCGTATTCCGTTCGAGGGGATGAGTTCGAATATCAAAGTTGTTATATTCGTCACAGTATTCAGTGGTTTTGTGTGCAGATGTGCCACTAAAGAAGTGCAATATGGAGGTTGAATTATTCCTGCAGAATTGGAATTCAGATCATTTATGGGCCAGTTGAAGGCAGGTTGAAAATATGTTCGTTTTCAATTGTTGTGTGTATAATGGAGAAAAACATTTTTTCTGTATTCGATCGCATTGTTGTGCATCACTACTAACGGTTTTCATTAAATATGTAGGTATAAAATTAATATTACAAAACTATTCTTACATATAGCCATTACAACTCAATTGTTTGTAGTTGTTAATGCATTATTTTCTGTTCAATTGACGTTTGTTATGAACTCCGTGCGTTGCAATTCACAACAAAGAGGTAGTTAACCATATTCATCAATAATTATTGGTATTCCCAATAGGCCAAAACAACTCCTTTTCGAACATTTCTTGCGAAATATCTTAAGTATTTGAAAATTGTCTTCATGGCATATTTTTATTACCAAGTGCATGCACAGTCCGCATACTCAACCTCCAAATGCAGATAATCTTGAATCAAAAATATTTGTTTCATACACCTGTCTCTCATTATTTCAAGATTATGTCAACTCCAAATCCCGTTTAGCCATCATACATATTTGAATTCAGAAGAAAAGAACCTAATAAAACTTATTCGAAAAAAGGCAGTAGGTATTTGAAGAATATAAGTTGATGGTTTTTCGATAACGAAACGTCTGACAAAGAAACTGATATCATCATAAGGAATCCTATAAAAAGTTTCTGTACAGAATTAATTTTTATATTGTCCCAGATGTGAGGAGAAAATTTGACCTAATTGTGTTTTTCAGAAATTACTTCCTGGGACAAGCTCCTTTGACGAAGGCCAGTTCTAGCACCCTAAATAACATCGATAGAGACAAATTGGCAGAGTTGGCAGTTACTCATTTTATCAACAAGTATGGTTATATGAATAACGACTAATTGAAAATTTTGCTAATCTATATTATTGTACGTAAAAAAAAAATTTATTCGCTTGTTGAAATTGTTATTGTCGAAAATTGTTCAATGAGTATTTATTTATTTAATAAATGTTATTTTTATGCACATTTTATTATTTCTTATGGAATACATACATATCTGAAAAAAAATTGTTGCGGCTTCATGGAAAAATACCAAATAATTAATAGATGTTTTCATCCTGATCAAACGTGAAACTTCTTATGTCAAGAGGTTCAACGCTCACAGGTGTTATAGGATAACATTGAAAGAAGAATAGTGTTCATTATTGAAGTTGAAATATTCTTGCCTCAACCAACTCCCATCATTGAAAGAAGAAAGTGATCTTATATCTCCAAACATTTTTTTTCCTGTAATCAATAGGATTCTGTCAAAAAATCAAACTCATATTTGGTTGGACCTATTCAAGAATACAATCTTCAATCAATTATGCATTGATGCAAAAAGTCAATCTTTTTTATCAGTGCCCCCAATTCTCCTTCACTGACTTTGATTCGATAAAATTTAGATACCTAATATAATATCAAACTGAGGCCCAATTTCACAATGAACTCAAAGTATTGTTTTGATTGTTTTCCGGGTTTTGCCGTGGTCGTCTTTGGTTTAAATCGTCAAACGTTTCGACTGCAACAGTCATCTTCAGTGGTGTGGTCGAAGTATCAACGTTTCAACCGAAACAGTTTCAGTTGAGACGTCAAGATGAGTACTTCTACCAAGCCACAGAAGATGATGCCGCAGTCGAAACGTTTGAAGATTCAAACCAAAGACGACCATGCATGGCAAAGCCCGGAAAACAACCAAAATATTGACGCCAGCCGTGAAAGCCTATACATTCCTACAACTTGAAGTATTATTTGGTTTGAATAGCTAAAAGACTAGTACTACCACAATCGAGTAGCAGTTGGCAGCTTGTTATACAGTCTGACAGCTAAACTGAATGATACGTTAAGCTCATGGAAATCGGGCTTTAGCGAAGAACTGTAAGAAGCGTACAATAATTTTTACCATAAATATCAATCAGGTAACCCTCTGCGACGCCACTGGAATTAAAATTCAAAATCTGATCCAATATGAAGAAGCTCTTCGTTACTGCTAATAAATACAGCAAGTTTAATCAAATTCGGTGAAAAGACTTTTGAGTAATTTATGAAATATCGATTTTTCATCAAACGTTTGAGACCCTGTTACTCGGAAATGAAGCAAGATAGGACATACATTTTTTTTTGTAAAATATGACAAGAATCACCACCTGAAATAAATTACATCATTTGATATGTATGCACTCAGTATTCGCATCCCCAGCTTTAGAAAAATGGTCTCAGTCTTGATAATCAAGTTCTTGTCAAAATATTATTGTATCTATATTCGGATAAAATATCGGAACTCCCGGGTAGACCATGCCATATATTAGAGAATTATTATGTTCACTAATCTTTGGCCTTGCTTCAACATTCTCTCCTGATATACCCTTTGAGAATACAGCTTCATTACTTGGAAATGCCACCAATTGGACTATTACTAGCAAAATTCCTCCCGAAATTCTTTACAATGAAAAATGATATTTCCACAACTACAAATGCGTAATACGCTCATCAACATCCAGACCGAAATACGAACCGAACGAAATGATATCCATTACCGAACAATAAAGCGCCAGATTAGTCACTCTCGAAAAACCCCTCAAAATACTTTGTTAGCCCTAATTAAAAAGACGTCGAGATGGATCGGCGACTCGGGCACACAATAAGCTTTGTGCGTGTGGCGTCTCGGAGGACTCCATAAAATTATCGTTTTCCGCGATCCCTTCGCCTCGCAGAAGTGTGTTAATGGAACGATCAATATGCCGAGAAATCTGCACCTATATCTGCAGTCGCACCGTAGGAAACAGGAAACGGTTTAGCTGCGAGTGAATGGAATTTTCTTCGATCTGATGAAATGATAGAGTCTATTGTAGTTTCATACCAAAGCATTTTCTTATAAACGACTGATCTTGTTTCAGAAGCCCAGTTATAAATTTTGAAATGATATATAGGATGTTTGGAAAAGAACTGAAAGGGGAGACAGACGATGCCATTAGGTTCGATTTGATCCATACCATTACATTCTATGATAATCGTAGATTTTCAATGTTTTTGATTTTTGACGGGCTATTGTGAGAAAGTCTGATATTTGAATGGTTTTACCACTGAAAATGTGCTACAATTTTATTTGTTTGTAGTATAGAGGTTATTGACAAACATACATAACCCACTTATCAATTTCCAGTAGTCTATTTCGTCGCCAGCACTGTGAAAGTGAAATGTCACAACAGAACTGGAAATTTTGTACACTCATAGAGTACTTTGTTGTTTTCCGAAACATTAAAAATGGTTAATGTAAACCAATAAATGTAAAAGATGAGAAATTTCAAAGTTCAATTAAAAATGTATGTATAGCTAGTTCAGTGAACGAAAAGAGGTCAAATTGAAAAAAAAAACGAAAAATAAATTGTTTTAAATCAATTTATTACATATTAATTATTGATATTTGAGAAGTAATCCACCATTTTGCATATATTTGCGCGCTGTATTACGTACTTTCTCATCGAAATGATTTCTTAGACTCGATATTTTGGTTCAGCCGCTCTTGAGATATCTCATATTATTTATTTATATCTAGTACCATGTCAGATTGTTTGGTGCTTATTTACTTGTTTAGTTTGAAAGCTATTTTGCTTGCTTCTGGTTATTATTACTTCCATCTCGAATGGATCGAAACGGAAAAAAAAGTACTTTTAGAAAAATCACAAAGAAAGCAAGTAAATAGAATATCCGGTCCTTTTGTGGGACATTTTAATTGTACGAAATTAGCGACATAGCGACAAAATAGACTAATAAAAAATTAAGTGGGTTATGTATGTTGGTCGATTGGGTCAATCAATAGAGGATTTAATTGTAATAAAAATACTATTAGGAAAGCGACTGTGCTATCACATGTAAGACAGTCTGTAGTTATATTGTTATGTTTCTCGCAACTGTCATTTATTAATTTGTTGTTAACATTCAAATACAAAATACGTGTTATTCTTTCGTGTTCTGCTTATAAAATGAAAACTAATACAGCAATCTGATCCAATGGAAAAAATTGTAGAGAATTGAAATAAGAACAAGATGAGATTCTTTTGGATCCGATCGGATTATGATTAACGAAGAAAAACTGAAAAAACCAGAATAATTTGCGATTTAAAAAAAATAATTAATTTTTCAAGTTGTTGGCCCTTCTCATGAAAAGATTTTATCATGTACACTTTATATCGTCGGTCCAATGCCAAAGTCACGAATGTGCATATTTGATGTTATGAGAAAAATGCGTTTCAAAAATTCAATACGTTGCTAAAAATGAAGGTATCATTATTTAATGTTGTTCAACAGAAAACCTTCCAGTAGTGGTTCTGTAACCCAAAATGATATCTTTATTTTTAGCAACGTCTTGAATTTTTGAAACGCATTTTTCTCAAAACATCAAATATGCACATTCGTGACTTTGACATTGGACCGACGAATGTACACAAATCAGGCGTTGTCGGATTTTTAGTTTTGGCACAATTACAATTTGATTTTTTTTGCAGGGTTCCTGGATGCTCTATTGATAGTCCGATTTCAATTTCTCAAGCAGATTTTGAAATAGAGGTATAGTACCACAACACTTTTATTTTAATTTTCTAAAATGCTTAATTTTGGGTGAAAAATCCTTGCAAACATGACCGAAAATGGCCGAGCCCGCGTAAACGGCCGAGTAAAGGAGAGGCCGCCGGGATATGAGGGGAAGCGTATTATCAGGTAACGCGTTCATTGGAAGATTTCATTGTTCCCATTGGAATAAATTTATGAAAATTTGGAACTTTACATAAGTTAACGTAAACAATCGATCTGAATGGTCGTCGAGGGCATAGCATCCCCAAACACCCAGTATATTTAGCCGGTACTCAAGCGATATATTTTATTTCGAGACAGGCGAAATCCATCCTAACTAACATTGATTTATTGAATAAATGAATACTGGCAACCTTTGATGTGAATGAAATTAAGGAAATAGAAACTACCCAAAACACCAAAACTGCTCCAATTTCATTAGACACTCGTTTTGCCAACACAGTTGGCATATTCAGGATCTCAAAGTTCCCTTGGTATTTTTGCCGAGTTATTTAATAATTAACAAAATTTTCATGAATAAGCAACAAAGTAATAAAATAAAAAATGCATTACTATTATAAGGAAGTGGTAGTAATGAAATATGCACCACATTTCAATTTTTGAAACTAAGCGCAAATCGCCATTTTAAAACAGTGTTTGGCACATTTTCTCTCGTATTGTAAATAAGTTAATTATTCACATATTTCCACATTCAAGGAAATGTTCTCTATACGACTGTCTAAAGTAAACTTTCTGTTTCAATAAGGAAAAGTGTATGTTGTTTACAATAGCATTAAAATACACTGTCCTGTGAATAAAGGACATATAAAGCCTACTAAAGCGTGAAACATAGGAATCTTTCTAGATGGTTGAAACGGACAAGTTTTCATTTTGAATATTCAACGAGATAAGAGGGAAACGTTATAACGCCAGAGTAACATTAAATCCAATTTGGAACTTTCTGCGCAAAATAACAGAAATAATCATGTTAGGAGAACCCTGTTTGTGCCGAAATCTCGGAAAACATTCCAGAACCGTATGATTTAATGTGGACAATATATGTCGTGTAAGGCAGGACTTCAAGATAGATAGGGCTCAATTCTATGGAAAATACACTCGGGCATGAGCCTGGACTTTTAACGGTATCAGTATAGAGGTTTATGAATGAAAAGAGAAAGAAATGAATGGCGTATTCATAATGTTAATGGGATCTAGTGAAAGTGTGTAATTTCCATTTCACGATGAATTGCATTTTGAGAGAAATGAGGTTGTTCTCGGTGTTTCATTCAGCAAATGATTTTGGGACGTTTGAATGGATTTGGTGGATGGCGTAAAAAATAGATAGAATAATAACAATGAAAGGAAAAGTAATAGCAATTCCAGGACGAAAATGCAGCTGGCTACAGAGGTAAAATATCTTGGGGTGATACTGGACTCGAAGCTAACTTGGGGGCCACACGTCGATCGAGCAGTCGAGAAGACGGTGATGGCCATATGGCCTCAAACCCCACATCCTTCACTGGATCTACACGGCGGTAATCAGACCCAGAATCATATATGGAGCAGTGGTCTGGTGGCCAAGAGTGGATCAGATAACTACAACCAACAAGCTGGGAAAAATCCAAAGACTAGCTTGTAGGGGAATAACCGGCGCGATGAGGACTACCCCCTCGGCAGCTCTAGATGCCCTGCTGGGTCTGCCGTCGCTACCGACTTGCATAAAGAAGGAAGCGATGGCGGCCTCTCTGAGAATGCTGGACTCGGCGAGTTGGCGAGGAGAGGGGTACACAGGGCACACCGAAATCGCAATGGTAGCGGAGGAAGAAATCCCACTGTCCGCTATCAAAGTGATGCAGGCGGAGGACAAAATTAGGTGGAAAAGGACGATCTCCCTAGAGACCCCAGACATGAAAGAGTGGGAACAGGAACGGGTGATCTTTCCCCCAGGAAGCCTGGTCTGCTTTACAGACGGGTCCAAACTGGAGGAGGGACAAGCCAGAGCAGGAGTATACTTGGAAAACGGAGAAAGAAGAGCCTATGCGCTTGGTCCCTAACAACAGTTTTCCAAGCAGAGGTGTATGCCATCCTGGAGGCGACCAGAATGGAAGAGGTGAGGTCTGGCCCGGAGAAACAGGTATATGTCTGCTATGACAGTCAGGCCGCCATCAGGGCACTGAACGCAACTAGAACCACATCAAAACTGGTTCAGGAGTGCAGAAACGCCCTAGAAAGACTTGCGATTGAAAAATAAATAACGCTGATGTGGGTCCCGGGCCATGCAGGGATCGAAGGCAACGAGCAGGCAGACCAGCTGGCCAAGCAAGAAGCCGGGCATCCCTACTACGGGCCCGAACCCACACTCGGACTAACAAGGAGACAAGTATCAACAGTACTAAATAAGTGGGCTATTGATATATTAGGATATGGGGGCCCGACAGGGCAAGGACGGCCAAGATACTGAAGCTAAGCCGCAAAGAACTCCGACTCTTGATGGGAGTTCTAACCGGCCACTGCGGCCTCAGGAGGCATTTGACTCTTATCAGTGTTGAAGCAGATCCACTATGCGCGGAATGTGGTGAGGAGGAGGACTCCTTCCACTTCCTGTGCGAATGTGGAAAATATGACAGGCTCAGACAAAATGTCTTCGGAGCTGCTACCATTGAGGAAGAAGAATTGCACTCCTTGCAATGGAAGGATATTTCGACCTTCACAAGAAGGTCGAAGATGTTTGAACAGGTATCTGCCATGGGATGAGTGAAGATGCCGGGGTTTGCGAAAAGGGCCCACTGGGGCCTAATCGCTGATGCTTGCGTCCCTCACCCATTACCATTACCAAAGTTGTGGAACTATATTGCGGCTATATGACAAAATATTAAGTAATTGTTGCGTCGCGTCGTCATCGTGTTGACAACGCTTTATTGCTATGACTTTTTTGGTAATAGTAGTAGTAGATGTGGGGTGGCCACTACTGCAGCCCCATGGGCTCTTTTTCCAATCCCTCTGTGTCCTCTTCCGTAACATGATCCTAAAAAAACCTCCTTCTCCTGCTCAAAATGAATCCCTATGATATATTTGGGTGCGTGTGTGGGTGCTTGCCAAGGGGGCAAGTTCTTTCAATCTGCCTATTCCTGAAAGTCCTGGTAGGGCTGGTTCTCAATCAGTAGGTGCGGCAGCCGCGGGTGATTCCATCACCGGCTACCAGACCCGGAGTATCCGATCCGGGGCCCCTCCTTAGTTGAGGTCGGAGAAACATGTGTATTTTGACGTCGGTGTACGGTAAGCTAGAGCCCACGGGTCGCTACTCCCGTTGGCTGCAACGCCTCAGCCACACTTGGAGATTGTTGGTAATACAAACATAACAGTTGTCACAAGCTGTCACAATGTTTACCCTTTCAAGCTGCATCTGAGTTTTGAAAATGAGTTCCAGCGATGACGACCACCCAAAAGATCTAGCTGAAGAGGCAACATTTATTTCAATGCATCCTCCTGCTGATAAATCGAGAAATTGGTATGAAAAGGAATGAAGTGTGTTCAAAAAATGACTGGAAAAGAGCGGATAAAAAAAAAGTCTCCGAATATGCCATCCTAATATTTTTTTTGCAACTGGCAAGAGAATTGAAAACATCATCATTATGGAGCAGATATATAGTATGTTACTATCAGTACAAAACGTTAAAGGAAATATTGAGATCAAGTGTCCAAAATTATTGGCATTCCTCAAGAGAGAAGTCAGAACCTAGCCGGTAAGAAAAGCTTTAACTTTTGAAATAGATGAAATTTTAAGATTTTGACTGAGGCCTTGTATTAAGATTATTTGAATAAGACGGTAAGCTCTGTATAATTAATATGAGTTGTTAAGTTTTTCATTTCGTATAGTATATTGTTGTTTAATTAAAAAAGGAAATAGACACTTATATGTATTTGTAATTTTATTTTCATAAATCTTCTTACAAAATCCAATAGACAACTTGAAAAAACTCTTGCTTATGTGAACGTATTAAAAATCTCAGAGGAATAAAAATATTTGTTTTCAGAGAGCAGAAAAAAAATCGGGGATATCAGATATTAGCTCTAAGGGCTGCAAAAAGATGAGGGTCAAACTAGAAGGACCATGAAAGTATGATCCAAAAACTGCATTGGTCATTTGAGATGTTTGATGCCAGAAAAATCGAGTGTGGCCAAATGCTTTGAATCACCACGGCCGCTTTGATGTCACAAGTTCAAAATAAATTGGACATGTTTATGACCATGGAACTCTCGATGCATTTGAAAGTGTGGAAATTGTAAAGTAGGTAGTAGTATGAATGTAGATGACCGTTTCATTCCATACAGTCCCTTGTTCAACTTCATGTTACATCAATAACAATTTCTCCTCTTTAAAATTAAGTCATTAGTCAATAATTTCCAAGAATGTCGAGTCATCAAATCAAAATCAAGCAGGTAGAAAATTTATTTGGAGGTTTGGAAAGAACAGGTAAAATTCAAATTAGATAAACAATCCAAAGTAGAAAGGATAATGATTTAAACACTCAGATTACGTCTAGATTACGATAGGGTGGAAATACGTGTGATTGGCAAGCTTTAGCTTCTCAAAATGATAACTTTTTTGAAGAAATACGATTCATGTGGTCGAGTGAAATTGTTGTAGTTTCGGTGTTTGAGTAGTATATTTTTCGGAAAGTTGTTTTCTGTCAGGTATTTCTTCATGTTCATCACATATTCAACGGAAAGGAGTACTTCAGAATGTGTTGGTGGCTACTATAAATCCGGTCGGCTAAGCGTTGTAGAAGAATATAAATCAATGCAGGTTTAACACAAAAAATTAATTTATTTTTATGAATGAGATTGGGAAATGATTGAAATATATATGTTTTGAAATTGGATCGATCCTATAGTTTTTGCAGTCAATCTATAATTCACACTGTCATTCATATCTGGTTTCACAGGAGCACCGGAACAGAAAAGGGTATTGAGAGTAATGTCTTGAGTTACTATGTAGCTACTGGTTTCGACATGTATTCCTGTGAAACACAAGTGATTATCTTTTGTAACCTTTTGATCCTTGTCCATATACAAATAACATAACATAAGAAAAAATTGCTAGGGGAAAACCTCCCTTGGCATGAGTAGAATGAGTTAGTTCTAAGGCTTTATCATGAATAGAAAAAACAATTTCAGAATGACGCCGACCATGAAAAATCCTAAATTGCAAATATTCCTTTATAAAAAGAGAGGGCTGTGAGCGGCGCAATACGTATGAGAAGAATGGCATTTTTTGATAGAATCCAATAGCCTCATTTCATACGTACGTATAGGGGAACTGAACTACAGAACAAGTCGATGATTTTTTTATGAAAAAGTGGTTTCATTTCAATATTGATAAAAATTGACGATATTAAATTTCTGACAAATAATTGAATACATATTTGGAAATTCTGGTGTGAAATTCAAGAAATAGAAACCCCAAACACCACAACGTCATTTCCATATGACGCGCGTTTTGTCAACGAAGTTGTAATCCTCAGGAGCTCAAAGTGTACTGAACTACTATCAATATTCTAATCTTATTTATACTACTTATCTGAGTGGCTAATTGCATTCATTATCATTTAACTTACTGTACTCCCTACATTATACTTGTTGCATTAAATTGTGTACCTACTTGAACTATCCACTTCATTTTCTAATTCACCAGCTATAATCTATATTCTACCAACTTTGTCTTGGTTTCACTGACAACATTCTTGAAAATCATTGACTAATGATTTCTTTGCTGTAAGGTATGAACTTGAACAAGGATCTTTATAGTATTGGGCCAGACTCCAGACACTCGAATGTATCGAGATCATGAACCCGTCTGATTAATTACAAATTTGTGTCGGTGGTGGTGATCCAAAGCATGTGATCTTTGAACTGTACTTTCATGACCCTTCTAGTTGGACCCACACACTTCTCCAGGTTCACACACGAAACTGGAAACCAAAAACAGCTGCCATTTTTAGATGTTTTAGTAATACTAAAACCCAAAATCAGCTTGAATTCGATGTTTAAAAGAAGAGCACTCAGATACATCCCTGACAGCTCTCATCATTGCACACACCAAAAGATGGAGGGATTAAAATTTTTGGTGAAAATGATTATTGAGGAGATACCTGAACCAAACGGTTATTTTGTGGAATTGGTAGACAAACTGATTAGGAAGTATAGATTTGAGAAAACCCTTCGTTATCCCAAACGAATATCGAGTTACTCAGGGTTTCAACATAATTTCCAAAAACACATAATATGAAGGTGGTATAGAAAACATCGTATAAGCTACAACAGATCCTGGGTATTTTCAAAGATAAGACAGTAGAAAAAGAAACGTCGGGTATTTATGAAATTAGCTGCAAGGACTGCGACAGGTATGTGGGTCAAATAAGAAGGGCCATGAAAGTACGGATCAAAGAGCACATATTGCTTATATCCGTTTTTGGAGTGTGGCCCAACATGCTTTGGGCAATTAAACAGGTTCATGACAATGGACTTCTCGATGCACTCGAGAGTCTGGAAATTGCAAATTCAAGAAATATACGAAAAATCATAACAGAAATTACTTTTTTCTTTATCATTTCTTTGAAATTCTGTAATTTTTCTAAAGCTAACTAGTAGTAGAAAAGCTCGAACACGAACGAAAATGTCAGGGTTTTGGGAGGCACTGTTGACAATGAACCTCTAACTGTTTTCTCAAGAAAGTGTATTGCTGATGGTGCATTGAAGAGGATAGGTAACATAAAGCAAGACACTGGAGAAAATTACGTTTTGTTTTATGCTAAATTTTACTAAGTCATGAGATCTCTATTCTATGATTTTTATGGGAAGTATATACGCTTATATTAATGACATTTCTATTTTCTCGCGCTGAACACACAGATCTGTGGGAGGACACGGTATCAAGGGATACTAGTGGCAGTAAAATTTTGTTCTGAAATGCGACAAAAAATAATTATTTCGAAGTTAGATCCACTGGCTTTGTTGGCGTTCACTCAATAAAAATAATGTTCGGGGGTGGTTTTCTCGATATATCAATAAAAGTAGAACATCCAGCATAAATGTTGACAAAGATATGAAATTTTCCTTAGCGATTGTAAATTATGCTTCAGTCGTTCTTGGATGGAGGAGAATATGGACTAGAAGTAATTTTTTTTCCAAAGCTATGGAAAAAACTACACAAATGAGATCCATTACAGGCCCCAAAGCGTGTTTTATTTGTAATGTTTTGTGAGAATTGCGAATTCGATTTCCTTACATGCGTTTCTAGCTTTCAAAAAGTCTGCTATTGGATCTCCAGGAATGATAGACACATTATTTCCCAAGGAAACGATGAGGAAAACATGAGAAGCCGCTAAACTAAAACGCTTTATGAAAAGGAAAGGTGCTGTTAGATGACGTAGAATGAGAATCAGTAGTAGAGATAAGACTGTGATGGGAGATTTCAAGTTCAGCATGAACTTCTATTCTATACTAATTAGGTTTGATGGTGAAAAAAATGTCAACTTTATCTAAAGACTGGATTTGTATGCTTTTATGCTTTCAGCTATACCCGATAATAATTTTGTTGGTCAAACATGCGTCCAGTAAAATGACGTAATTTTGATAGTTTCTTACGTATATTGTCAAAATATAAAGAAGGATATCATCAGCTTTCATATAATAAGAACAAGTGTAAATAGAATTTATTGAAAAAAAAAACACCTTTTTTGATTTTGTTGCCACAATTATGAGAAATTCAAGTTGGGTCCAAAAGATACGCAATCTTCACGAGACTAGAATGGAATTCTATTTCCCCGAACTTTGAAACATACTCCTCGCAGTCCGGCTACTGATCTATTTGCTTTCTGAATATTTCACAGTGGATGGGCATGATGTATACGCAAGTGGATTTCCGGTAATTAAGTCTACACTACCTTCCGGACCTTCTCCACAGACGACATGCCTCTGGCCAAGTATTTAATTACAGTATACCTACCCATGTTTCACCAGTTTTAATGCATATCATCCATGAAAATTATGTAAATTGTTAGCCTCTTCGAATTTTTATATGGTCCCGGTGAACGCTCGGAATTTTTAGGAGCCGGTAGTCAGCCCAAAGGAACTCATTATTTTGAACCAGACACAATTGTAGTAGTTTGGCAAAAAGAATAAAAAGTACAGTGTCATTTATCAGTTATCATTTGAGAAAAAAGAATACTAGTTATTTTTACAAATTTTATTAAAAAAAATTTAAAATTATTTTCAAGATTTCATTCAAAGAAAAAAATGTTTTGTTTAGATTGTTTGATTCGCAATTTCGCTCCTTGTTATCATTTCTGTAGCATATAATAAACAGTTCAAACTTCTGGTATTTGAATATAGAAAAAAAGACCATTCGCATGTTTCGAATATATAAAGAAATTTGGTGATGTGGTACATGTTAGTGAAACGTTTTTAATTCCTCTCAATGTTCCAATCTTGGAAACGTTATTATTTGACATTAAATATAAAATAAGGTTAGACAGTATAGAACATATCAATTTTTAAATAATGATTCAGAATAAGTGAGCGGTTTATCTATTTTATGTACACACACTAGTACGGTGGAGTTGAAAAATATTTGTGTTTGTCTTTCAAAATTTATTTTCGTATCTGTCTTGGAATTTAGCAGGTACTGAAGTTTGAATTGATTCATATGGCGAAAGTTTTATGTCTGAATATTTATTTTTATGGTAAAAGTCGTGTTGATGAAATTTTATTAAACTGGAAATCTGACGAAATCAACAGTTCACAGATTTAGTGACAACTGAGATAAAATTTATCAATAATAGGTATAATTCCAACCCTTGCATCGCTTGCTTGTTACATGATTATAATATTATCAATTTCACGAATATAATAGTTATTTGTTTTACTAGGCATAAAAGCACAAGATTTAATGCCGCGGCTGGTGTTTCATAGCCGAGCGTAGCGAGGCTATGAAACCAGCATGAATGAATGCTATGTACTCTTATGTTCGGAAATTATTTCACTTATCATGCATAACAAACCTACATGTCTGTACTTATCTGGACAAACAAAACCAAGTTGATGTTGTGTACTCGAACCATAAAAAGACTTCCAACGACCATTATTTTATAGTAAATTAATAAAGATGAGTTTCTCTGGGCAACTGCATACTTCTTTCGAACCATAAGTGTCATTTAGTTTAAATAATTATCAGACTATGACAAACTGCCAATTGCAATCCACTTTCGGTAATCACAGTCTAACAGCAATTCAAATTAAATACTACTTCAAGTTCATTAGGAAATCGGACCTGAATTCATGAAATCTTTTTCATACATAGTTACGTTTGAAGTGCCACAAACTTTCAATGTAGAGCCTCTTTGGCAACCTTGTTTCATATTTCTATTCTACTATTTCAAAATGACAGTATATTATATTGTATTTGATTATTAGCAAGTACAATCAGAATTAGATTTAATTAAACTTTTGCAGTCATTCACGAAAATATAGAGTACCTTGATATATATTATGCAATGCACAACAATATAATGTACATGAGATGAAAGACAGAATGGCAGTAAATTCACAGTTAACCCAAACAACAAAAATATGGTTGCTGATGCAAATAGGATGCTTTGTTTTATTTAAAGAAATAGCCAAAGACTTCAAAAATTTTCACACATTCACAATTTTTTTTTACACTTTTTCAGCACGAACTTTGAAATTCTTCCTTAATTACTGGCTGTCGTACTTGAAACTGTGTATCTTTGAAACAAATTTATTTTTTTCCTTCAACTAGCTGTACCCTTACGAACAACCCTCTGAAAGTAATCTAAGGACTAATGCGAAATAGGGAAGACAAGGCCCTTATCTTTTAACGTGTATTCATACCGGTATACAGGTGGTATCTTGTTTGGATACCACCACTAGGCGTTGAAAGAAACATTTTTGTAAAGTTTGTAATATGGAATATGGACACTGGTATGTGACAGATCCAATTCAATAGTTGTTATCAATGTGTTGTAATTTCTTCGCCTTGAAAATTCTATAACAACCTTGATTTCTGTCGAACATATTGAGAAGCATAGTCCGCTGTTTTGCTAATTTCCAAAGTTGTTTCCAATAACACTTCCTTGCAGTCTAGTCATTTTTAGTTCGATTTCAAACTCAATTAATTAATAATTTCATCTACAGCTATCAAGTTTGAAATTGTGTTCACCATAGAAACCTATGAATTAGTTTCTGTGAAAAAATGCCAAAACCTGGTGTTTCGTTTCGAAAGAGACACAAGATATATTTCATTCTCCCGATGGGACGATTAAGTCGTATATAATTATTTCAGAGAATATGAGTGGACTGATGAATTATTCTGAAAATGTTTCAGTTCTCTTTAGTAGCACATGAAAACATCAATCTATCAATTATTTGAAATAACCTCCATTGAAAACATGGATCGAGTTACAACAATTTTAACAATAACAACAATTATTTTGACGATTTTTCAGTTCTCTTTACTAGTACTTATTCACTTATTCATCGATTATTTCAAATGACTTCCATCAACCTCCATACAGTAATACATTTTTACACATTTGAGGTGATGTGGATATACCGTTGGCCACTTGAATTATTTCAATGAAAAGTGTTTCAACAATGCACTTGTCAAAGATCCTCTACCAAAAATTAAACTTTTGTGGATTTTTAGTAAAAGTTCTGCGAAATACTCTGGAATTGGTATCGCTCCAGTAGCATAGTTGTTTTCGTGTGTAGTTTCGTGTTTAATTTGGATTGACTGAGAGACACCCATTAATTTCTTTACAAATCTGTTACCCTCTATCATCAGCTTGAACCACTTTCGATTTGAAAAGATGGAATCGATATGATTTGAGGAGTCTTTAAATTGTAAAACGCGCTACACCTGAAGCTTCAGCTAAGTTCCTAATACGTACTCAAAGTGAAAATCATAGCTAATTTGAAATATAATTCGTATCGACATATCCTAAAACTGTTACTGTAAATAAAATAGTTACTCATAGGACGCCGGCGGACATGTTTTCCATTGCAAGCGGAATTAATTTGTTCTCTAAAATATTTCCATTGAAGTTCTAGAATCATGAGATGCATTCTCAATGCATTTTATCAAACATTCTAGCCGAAGAACTAAAATAGTTAACTTTGTTATACAGCATGAATCGTTTTCGAATCGTAATCAACAGGAATTATATGAAACTTTAGAACTTTAGAAATCAACAGGAATTATATGAAACTTTAAAACATGTATACCTACTGTGAATTGATTCTTCTCGTCTGATATTTCTTTATTGCATCGGAGTAGGCGGCTTACAACTTTAATTCACAGTGAATAATTTATCAACAATGAATATCAAGAAAATATTCCATGAAACCCACACACAAACCTTCGGCATTCTTTCGACAATTAAACTTTTACGTATGATTGCGAAAAACAGAAATGGCGAATCGTTCGGTTTCATAGAGCTTTATGAGATCTAAACCGCTTTCCGCAAAATTTCAAGTACGTTCTAAAAATTTGGGAACAACATAAAAAATGTCAATGATATGGATACGTCAAGCCGCGAAAGCTTTTTTTATTTCCTAATCTGCTCTTCCAGGACTTTACGATCGTTCAAGGTTTTCCACTATAGACGATTCTTTTTGAATATTGAAGCCGTTAATGCCACCTGACTATGAAACGATGTGGATCTGCTTATTCACACCAACTCTCCGCACAATGAAAACGGTTCGAACAGAAAGAGTTGTGTGATTCAGAACACAAAACATCTCTAATCGATATAACAAAATGAAAAGGTGAAATCGCATTGGAGTAAGAAAACGAAAAATGAGAACAATAATTCATTTCAAGAAAGTTTCAGCCACACGCATCCTTCCTAATCCGCTTATATTGAAAACAAAAAAGTTATGATGATTGCTGAAAGAGAAAACGAAACTGTTCATTCAATAAATGATTGAGATTATGTTCCACTATTCCATTAAAATAACAATTTTAACAAAAAAAATACTACTAAATGAAGTCGACGGTTTCACGTTAATACAAGAAAAAATAGGATAAAAAATTTGACAGAATTGATAAAATTCATCATTATTATCTGAAAATGTTGAATTGAGACTAAGATAATTAGCAGATAATTGATTCATTACTACCTTACAAACATATTGGGTTGAATTATTCACGTTAACCTTAAATTCACATATTGGGTGTTGATAAATAAATGACAAAAAATTCAGGAGAAAAATCATGATTCAGTTCAATACCCTAAGATATATTATCCCCAAAAAGACGAAAGTGAAAGTTAATGCAAAAACTTCAAAGTTTGGAGATTAGGTGTCCTCGTGAAAAGGTAAATTGTTTTTAGAATTACCATTATGTTAAGAAAGGGTTAAATTAGCAACCCTTGTATTCCTCTACATTTGTTGTTTCCCTTTTTTTCCATAGAAATAATAGTTGTCGTACAATAAAAAATTGTTTGGTACCTATGTACACGAGGAAAAGTCTGAGACATTGACTTTTAGTTTTAATAAGCAACCTTCAGAGATTAACAGCTCACATTATGTCAAGTTTTTGGGTATTCCCTCGGATAGTAGATTAACATGGATACAACATACGATTTATGTGTGCAGGAATATATCACGAAATAGTATATTACATTACTAGTGCGGAAAGTGACATTTTTGACACGAGTGGGAAATATTGTGACACGAGGCGTAAGCCGAGTGCGGCAGTCACACGAGTGTGAAAAATCACTTTCGCACGAGTAATGTACACTATTTTTGCTACGACCACATAATAATTTTACCAAAAGATGTATAAAAATATTTTGAAGTTTCACACAAATTTTTCGAAGCCTGCTTCTTATTTACAATAAATAACTAACAAGACGATTACAAGATTGCCTGACTTAAGTAGAGATTTGATATATGAAACTATTTAACGAAAATTTCTTGCTTTATTTAGATAATTCAGAATGTATTCAAATGGACATTTGTATAAATCAAACTCCAAGAAATATAGATGATATTGACATGTGTCCATAAGAAAATCGAATGAATAGTCCGACTGAGAATCATTCTGACTTCATTTATTTTTAATAAAGAATTTAATACAAAATATTTTCTTCATGATATAATACCGACGAGATCAAAATCATAATTAGACATCTGTTATTTTTGATAATAATTACTAATCAAGATACGCTCTGATGCAATATATTTTCTCGTTATATCATGTGTCCTAATAGCTCAGTTGGTACGCAACGGGACTCGACGTGACTTGAAGAGTACGCCGGTTCGATTTTTCGGGAGGATATTTTTGCTGTCTCCACGCACAATTGATGTACCTACCTAATATTCACTACATACTCAAAATAACTATTGACGTTTCATAAATTGTTCAAAGCCTACTTTTTATATATAATGAATACTTAGCAAGATGATTTACATTATTGCCTGACTAGGTACAGGGATTTGATATATGAAACTATTTAACGAAAAGGAACATACACTTTGAAAATTCCATGCTTTGTTATGATGATTCAGAATTTTTTGAAGTGGATATTTCTTCGACTTAGTGCAAGAAGTTACTATCTAACATTCTAATGTCCAAGAAAATTGAATGAATAGTCCGACTGAGAACCATTCTGACTTAATTTAATTTTTATTATTACTTTTAAATACAAAATATTTGAAGCAATCTTTTCGAAAAGTTTAATTTTTTTCAATATCATAATGGAGAAAAAATATCCGCGGGCTAGGATCGAACCCGGGTACGTCCCACTGCTTTACGAACTGAGCTAACGGAGCGTGCGAAAAGTTACTTTCCGCGCCTGTGCCGTGTAACAATACAGTGCGATATACGTTATTTTCCCATGTGGTCGTAGGAAAAATTTTTCACTACGCAGCTTGCACTATACCATATGATAGATTATATTTTATTTAAATTATCTTTTGTTATTTTATCTAATTTTCAATAAAATTTTCCGAATTTTGACAATGATGTTTTCAATTATCAACACAAAAATTTCAACCAACCAAAACACGCTACTTTAGCACAGGTGGAATAATCTACTAAATTCAAAATCGTTTATTGAAGCGGCACTTCACCGCATAGACCTGTCACATCACTATATAGTAATGTCACTGGCAATAAAACTCATTGTGACAGAATAAATATTTCATACACCTTCTTGTACTGATGTAATGTAAATAAACAAATTGTGTCAGGTTACTAGGTTACAGAAATTCTAAACAAAAGCTATGATTTTTTTAAATTTCAAACTTAATATTGCTTTTATATCTATGAATATTTGTTTATAATCCCTTTTTACACTTTTTCACGTCAATAATTTTGATCAGTCCAGGGGCGTATCTAGAATGTGAAACTGAGAGAGACGGGTAGAGGGGGATTTTATATACACATCTCCCAAAATTATTTGTAAATATACCTAAATTGTGTTAACTTTTTCCTACATCCACATGCCAAAGTAGCCTTTGACGATTTCAGATGCAAATTTGACGGTTTCTGAGAAATGCTCTCGTTGAGGACGAAACTATTCTTGTATGATGACGGTGAATTCATAGCATAAATAGCCTCAGTAGTGTAATAGTATGGTTTAAATCTTTTCAATCAGGACCGAAATCATTTGGATGAGGACGTCATACCGTATCTAACTGAGGACAACATCCGGGTGAAACCAGCCAAGTCGAGAGCCTATCGAAAGTTCTCAGATATCTGGGAGTACAACTGGACCAGTGTGTGTCACTTCACAAACACATAAAACTGGCTATCCAGAAGGCTGCGGCTGCGGTAAAATGAACGTACCGTCTGTTAGCCAGATCCTCACACTTATAAAGCATGAAGTGCAAAATGTTATATAAGCTCACCTGCAATTTTGTACGCTGGCACAGTATTCTGCAGCTTAATCAAGATCCAATTTATGAAACTGCATGGACAGGAGCAGAGCAAGGTAATTCGTGTCATCATCAAAAGTGATCGGTACATTCGTTTGGATGCATTGCTAGAGAGAGATATACATAAAATACTTGTCTGAGTTTTATTTATTCATTTCATTCAGAGTCCATCGGAAAAACCAGCCTCAAAAACCAACACATAGCTTAAATAGGCTAACGAGTGTTAATTGGCTGTATCACCCAGTGTGTTAGATGAAGTTTCGAGCCTTTTGTTTCCAGAAATTCATTAGAAAAAATTGTATGTAATTCGAGCACAAGGTGTCATTGCCGGTCTTTGTCGAGCGGAAATCTAGTACTTTGCGCTCTAAATACACAAATAACTATTATTTTTCGTTATCGCTCTTCATGTTCTATTTAGAACCTACTTCTGATTATTCAAATTTTAAAAATTGTCAATCCTATAAAAGAATGCAAGCAGATATTAGGAATTGGCGAGGTGAACAATGACTTTTGATCAAATAAATCAAGTTCTTACTTGTGTTTTCAATATAAGATTGGTTTATCTGGAGGAAAATAACGTGTTTCCTTCGCGCTTTGGTCAACTATACCGACCTAGTGATGTACATACATTTTCGATATGCTTGCTAATATTATTTGGTTAATCAGAACAATTTCCTTTTCGTTGAAAGGAACAACCGATGTGTCCAAATAAATAACTTTTCAAGCGCAAAGTTCCTAAGTTGATCCATCACCATCTTTTTCAAAGCACCTATCATTTGTTTTTATTCTTCCGTAAAAAACAATCTGAGTTACTTTTTCAACTCACTCCTCTATCGAAACTATAATCCAGTTTCGTCGAAGTGAGATCAACCTCCCTCTATATACTCGGATGTAAATGAAATCTGAATGGGAGAGGGAAAAATAAAAAGACTTTAGAGCTCATCTGGAAAACTTTTGATTGCGCGTCAAATAAGGGGATGGCTTCCTTCGTTCGATAGACATTAAACCTGACAGTCGAGTCGCACAGATACGAGGCAGTGAGAACCAGTCGAAAGGTATAATGTGCGAGCGGCTGCAGCTTTAGGAATAATTTCCATCTGCTCCGAATTCCGAATGAGGAAATATTTTTACACGCCCAATTTCCCACGTCTTTATGGTTTAGAACACAAATGAGCTGGAAAACCAAATTGCCTTCCGATTTTTCCATCTCTTTGACACATAACTCTTCGTGTGACCTATAATTCATAATTTCTATTTCGTTTACTTAGAGCCCATAAAACAATACCGTAAAGCGTAGACATTTCAAATATCTAATACGGTAAAATAAATCTGTCGTTGTTAACGGACTCCGTTTCTTGTGGTCTTTCTTCGTCGGTATATTCTGGCGAAGAACCAAAAATATTATCCTGTGAGTCTCTGTTCGCTTTTTATTCAAAGGGTGAAATGACGCATTTCCCGGAACAAGAAAACTGAGAATGCTTCTACGTTGGTTTGTCTCATCCCGTCTTTTGAAATGTAAATTCTTTGATGATTTCACAATACGGAGATTTATACTTTCGTATTCACATGCAGCCATAAAAATGTTACTTACCACAGTCGCGAATTAATATTATAACTAACGTTTTAGTGAAAGTTCAAATGTCATAGATATTCCCTAATGTACCTGTTTTACTAAGCTATCAAAAATATGTGAACAGAGTGGCCGTTACTCTGAGAAAATACAGTTCCTCGCCTGGAAAACGTTCCAAATAAAAGTAATACGGTTTAATTTGTTGCTTTACAAAAATATTGAATCGAGTACAAAGTGTTTCTTTGAAACGGGGCAACACAAAGTATCAATTTTCCCACCGTTGAACTGGATAACCAGTTTTTTACAGAAAGGACCATATGTTTGCAACATATGGAAAACATTTATATTTTGATCATATTGATTCTTTCATGTCTTGTTCTGTAACAGAAGAACTTTCCCACCCCCATATCTTTCAAGCAGCGAAAGCAGCCAGTACGGTGGCAGACGTTCTTTGAAAACAATTTCCCTCTTGTATTTATCTCAGAAAGTTTGCTATCTGTTTTGGAAATATCTCCGATTGAATGGATTTCCACTCTGCGCAGTACACTAGCCTTGACGATATCACATAAAGACAAACTGGTCCTGAATATCAAGTTGTAATGCTAAATACTTTCTATATAACTGTAAGAAAATTTGTTCAGTTTAATTTTTTACGGTGGACACTCTGGTACTGTAATTACCAACTGGGTACCAGTATCATTGAGTGAAGTTCATCTCGATGACACCCACCCGCTATTCCAAGTGAAGCTGTTGCCCAAAAGCACACAATATTATTATTACTGAGGTAATTTTCTTGCACTAGATTATCTTCAGGTGCTTCTGCCATGAATCAGTTCACTTCCTCTCGCGTCAACGTTTTTTACTTAATCGCCACTAGCATTATTTCTTTAAACTGGTTTTGGAAAATTATGCAGAACTGCTCAGTAGTGTGGGCAATTTTTAAACGGAAATGAAAATTCGACTAAAAGACAACCGTTTGCTTAAGCAATAGTTTCTTTGAGCAAAAGCTTGAAATACTCAAAAAATTAAATATAATTGAATCAGTTGAAGATTATACACCATGGAGGAGCCCTATAATAGTAGTTGTGAAAAATCATTACAAAATAAGTTTCTACATTGATTATACAAAATTAAATCAAGCTGTCCTGAGATCTTATTTTCCAATCGGAAAAAAGAACAATATTCTAGCCAGAGTTCGAGGTTCTCAGTATTTTTCAAGGTTGACACAAACAAAAGAGTTTCATTTGGGATCTCGTGTGCTTCAGAATATTTCTCCATATCGTTAATTAAGATACTATGCAGTATAGAAGGTGTGATTTCACACATAGACGGTATGTTGATCCATGAAGTATTTTGAAGAGCACAATAGTATCTTGTCAGAGGATCAAAGCCGAAGAAATTACTGTAAATAAAGATAAGTAAGAGTATTATTTGTGTACAATTTTTGAATTTCCTTGGCCATTCTATATTGATCCATCCAGAGTTGAATCAATTTTATGGGTTTTACAGTCGGCTAACGAAAATGAACTTCTACAGTTTTTGACAATGATAAATTTTTCTATTAGATTTCTACCAAACAGGTCCCGAGTTCTAGAACCATTAACATCGTTGTTGAAAAATCATCTACAGTTTGTTTGGGATGTTGCGCAAAAAAAGTCTTTTGAAAAATCAAACATCTCTTGCGATGCCAGTTTATTTGTCTGTTTGAAATCTTTGACTCTAGATTATCATGGAGAAATGAATAGTACAATGTTCACCAAGGATCACTTCACAGTTAATTCCCAGTTTGGAAGAGCCATCTTTGATAATAAATAGTCTACCACTTCATCAAGGAAATCGGAAATTGTTAGTTGACTACGAGAAAATAATATTGATTTTGATGAGAAATTAACAAAAACAGGGTTATAGAGATATTGCAATTGGCTAAGATGAACCGAAAGGAAAACATATACCGGGTGGCTACGGAATATCTCAGTTATTGTATGAAGTAGGTTTGTGAAATTTGGAGCGTCGATATAATGACATAAGAGCTAGAATTTGAGCATATTGACATATCGAAGTTAACTTCCGGTCTGACCGGAAGTAACATCAACTTTCTTATTTTGAATAGAAACCCTATTTTTTTTTCTTTTCGCTTTATTCAGCATTCAATTCCCTTTCTAATGACATATCATAAGTTGGTATCTAACCAGAAACTATATCAGAAAAAAATTATTATTGAAATTCACCGAGTAGGCCGTGGAAGCAAAATGAAAGCCAAAAATTGAAAAGTTGGCTATGGAAACCATACGTCACTTGATAACAGTTGCTACTACTGTGATATTTTATTTTCATTCGTCGGCGTTATAAAAAGCCACCAAAAAAAATATTGGAAAAATTGGGAAAAAAACAATACTCTGTAGGTCCATAACTTAAATAGGAACATACAACATTTTCTTGCCTATTCAGCATAACCATTCCTTTCTAATGATATAATAGAAAGTAATTTTTTGAAATGAAATACAAAAAAATCCAATTATTATTATTCAAATAACAAAAAAACAGAGATTTATCGAAAAAAAAAAAATCAAAATGATAGGATTAAAGATAAAATAAATTCAAAACAAATGATCGAAATGCATTCCCTCAGCGTCAATACATTTATTTTCATGTAAAACGTTTCTGAACATTTGGGGCGTGATATCTTGAAAAGCTCTACGAATTTTTACTTCTAGCTCATGTAGAGTTGTAGGCTGTGTGGAATATACCCTATTTTTAAGATGCCCCCATAGAAAAAAGTCGCACGGAGTAAGATCAGGTGAGCTAATTCGGCGCCAACATTAATTTCAGTTTCCTCATTAATAACAAATGCTTCTTGGTCTTCGTGAACATCAGGCTCAGTTCTTAATTTTTCTTCAAGCCACTGTAAATACCTTCTTGACGGTTGCTGCCTCCCTGGATATCGCTCTAAATACAATCGTTCAGCGGCATAAGAATTTTTTAAACATTCACCATAAATGAGAAGCATGTCAATTTGTTCGGTTCGTGAATAACGGGGCATTTTTTGAATATTCCACTAACTGATTTCGATTTCCAAACCCTTTTAAAATGGCAGAATCAAAAACACTACTTCGAACGTCAAAATAATATGGATAGCAGCGTTCGTGAGAGCTCTCGTTTCTTTTTTGTTTCATTCCAAAATACATCTTAATCAGCCTACTTGTTAATATTTTGGTTCGAATGATTATTGCAATGAAATGATTATTCTGAATAGCACAAACATCGTCCATAGGTAGATATTTGAATATCTATGGACGATGGCACAGACCAAGTACGTTTATGTTCTTATTTAACCTAGAACCTACAGGATATAATTTATCATTCCACATTATTTTTAATGTTATTTTTGCGTATGGCGATAATCTGTTTTGTTATTTGAATAATAATAATTGGATTTTTTGGTATTTCATTTCAAAAAATTACTTTCTATTATATCATTAGAAAGGAATGGTTATGCTGAATAGTACAGGCAAGAAAAAGTTGTATTTTCCTATTTAAGTTATGGACCTACAGAGTATTGTTTTTTTCCCCATTTTTCCAATATTTTCTTTGGCGGCTTTATATAACGCTGACGAATGAAAATAAAATATCACAGTATTAGCAACTGTTATCAAGTGACGTATGGTTTCCATAGCCAACTTTTCAATTTTTGGCTTTCATTTTGCTTCCACGGCCTACTCGGTGAATTTCAATAATAATTTTTTTCTGATCTAGTTTCTGGTTAGATACCAACTTGTGATATGTCATTAGAAAGGGAATTGAATGCTGAATAAAGCGAAAAGAAAAAAAAATAGGGTTTCCATTTAAAATAAGAAAGTTGATGTTACTTCCGGTCAGACCGGAAGTTAACTTCGACATGTCAATATGCTCAAATTCACAAACCTACTTCATACAATAACTGAGATATTCCGTAGGCAATACTTCCGTAGCCACCCGGTATATTATAGATGAACTGGTATGAGAACATGGGCATGAAGTATTAAGATTACCACCATATCAATCAGACGTTAATGCCATTGAATAAATTTGGGCTAATTGTAAGACATACTACAACAATCATATTGGCAGAGATGGATACAGTGATGAAAAAGTATCGAGTATGTGGAATTAAGCATTAGAGAAGTGCAACACTGAATTCTGGGCAAAATGTGTAAAACACACCAAATCACTCATCGAAAAATGGTATGAACGAGATAAGATCCTTTATGATATAGCTATTAAACCCATTATTATAAACATTGGTGACAGTTCTGAATCTGAAAGCGATTAAATATATTCACTTTATTTTTACTTTCATAAATGGTACATAGTTCTACATGCTCGCATTACATAAATAAATGTATGAATAAATTTCTTGTAAATCATGTGTTGAGTATTTCATTACCTAATATATTTCAACTGGTGTTTTTTACTTCATTTACTTATAATTATACAGTGGGTCCTTGCATCCATGCACGAATAGGTAATTGAAAAAGTTTGAATGCCTAAGTCTAGAAGATTCCTTTTCTGAGTTTCAGTCATGTTTGAATGGAAACTCATTTTTTGATATCAACGTATGCAAAGGTTTTGGAAATATTGCACTCCAACCTAGTTTTTTGAACAACTTTTTTTGTTAACTATAACCTACAGATTTTGCATTAACGTGGATAAAATTAGCATTTGATGGATTTGTGTCGAACGGCTGCGGAGGTATGGATAAACAACTTCATTATATGAGTGTGACTGAAATTAGAATACAGAAGGGAGGTCAAAAGTTTATAGTGAACTCACTGGGCAAATGAGGAAATTCCATGAACATATCTCTGCCTTCATGTCTCATTATCCAATCAAACCTGGTGTCATTGGATTCGTAATAATTGGAATACACCGGCGTGTGCTAGGAATCGCACGTTAAAAGTTAGGACCTCGTTAATCCTTGGCTCACACAAGTTTCGACTACTGAGTGCTGCCGTTCGTAAGGGCACGACAGCTGGTTAACGGAAAAAACAATTTTAAACGGATTCATTCCTTTTCGCCTTTGTTTCTGCAGGACGGCACTTTCTGACATATTTGGAAAATAAAGGAGAGAAAAGGGGGGTGTACCCATGAGTGTGTGTCACACGGTATTCTGTTGGAACTAAAAAAAATCTAATTGTCTGGTGGTTCGCCATTTTCATGAATTTGAAAATGTTAACTTAGTTTAGTAATTCATTATCCTATCTTATTACCTACACGGACACGGCCACGGCATTCACATTTACACGTTATTTTGACTAAAACGTCTCGACTTATTTCACATGCATACAATTGATGACCCACGGGTAAAGGTAAAATAATCGAACTGTACTATTTTTACGAATAAAATATACCCATCATAAAAAATTACATGGTCTAAAACATGAAACACAATTATCAGATATTCAATGTTTAATCGTACACAAAGTTTCTTGAAAAATGTTAATTATATGCATGAGTAATGTACCTTTATTTTTGACAATATCGAAAATTGTCGTATGGGAAAAAGTTGTTCAGAATTGTTTCAATTCATAAAATTCGTTCAAGAGATTTTGAGGAAAAATGTAAGTTTTTTTTGCAAGGAACTATTTTGCCAAAATTCTGCCAATAAAAGGCAGCATTCAAACTTTTCTTATCACTCCTCATGTTCTTGGTACTGGAATTACTTTTTGTCCAGTTACCCCCACTCTGTAGCGGTATTTGGAATAATTTTTTTTGAATACCTAAAGAAAAATCGTAGGTTCGTAAAGGATACAATGTTCCTTAATAATGTCAAATTACAATTGATTTTCGCAAAAAAGGAAGATCTGCCTGTATTAAGAATTCTAAGACAAGAATATCTGAACCGAGATGTGAATAAATATATCGATCTTTATTTCTACCTATCAGCAGTATACCTAATGAATTTTTAGAAGGTAATCAAGAGAAAAAATGGTGGTGATTCAAATCTACAATTTCGATCACCATAGTTGTGAAAAAATCATGAAATTCACTGTAATTTCTTTATGAAAAATAGGCACTGCAGGTTACAATTCAAGAAATTAAAAATGAAATATGCAGACGTTTCATCAGTCACAAAATCGATATCATATTGCGAAACTTTGCCACATTCCATATGTCCAGACATGCCCAGTAGAGTAGTCAAGATAGTTAACTTGATTAATAATAATAATTAAAAAATACTTTTTTTCATGAAACGTCGTTTTTTATATTGTTTTCAGTTCTAAGCACCGCTAGGTCGATAAGGAATGACAACAGTATATAAACCGTGCAAACTAGTGTTCTTAGTGAAACAAAATCCAATTCCTTTATAAGAAAGTTTCATAATAAACCCTACATTTCCAATCAACAGAGAGTACATTTCAAGAATTCTGATGGTATCTCAATGATAGGTACGTTCAAATCAACTCTTTCATAATAATTAGCAGCTAATTGGCTATTGTTTCTTTTGTTTTTTGTTTGTCTGTTCCGAAAAATAAATAATTTATATATAACGATTTAAAATAAAAGACGATTTTGCGAATTCTAAAATACTCACGTTGACAGAGGAAGAAGGAAAGATACAAATTTCAAAATTGTGCTCTAAGAAAACAATATGCAGGAAGGGGAACAGAAGTCCAGTAGAATACTTGGATATCAATCGCGTTTATTTGTAACGTTATAGCGCAGTAATATTTGGATTATTGGATTTTTCCAAGGCATGACGTAGTTATAAAAATCTATCTACGTGTGGTTATCGTTTTCACCACTGAAAATTGGTATAAACGGAGTGGGTAACGGGGATGTTCAGTCAGAAACATATAGACTATAGAGAATAACGAACTGTTTCCGACAGATAGACAATGTAAATAAATATCAATATAAAATGCAATACAGTACAATCACAATCTCATGATCAAGCAGATCAAGTATATTCAAAACTCCAGCATAGCGATAGTCGGTTCGATTTTTCTCAGCTAATTTATATCGGATCGATAGGCGACCGCATTCTTTGTTGAAAAGCAAGTGTATTGTGAGTTGTCTAGATGCCAATCTCATCTGGTGCTAGCTTGGAGTGCTCACCGACCACCCGAGGTGGTGCTGTAGGTTTTCCGTGTTTTCCTATACAGCTGAAAAGTGAATACGCCATCAAAAATCAGTAAGTCGCCCCGGAGCGTCACGGCAAATAATAATAATAGCCGTCCTCTACCCGCACTGGCTATGCCTTTGGGTACACTCAACGAGTATTTATGAGGGAGTATTGTTATTATATTATATAACAATTTTTCAAAGGAATATTCATTTGTGAAATATTTCGAAATATTTCGATTTGTGGTTCAGATGCATTTAAATATGAAAACACCATTCATATAATATAGAGTTCAAAACTTGTGTATTAATTAGAACCTTTTGTGATATCAAAAATATGTCATCAGCTTACATCGTTACATGAGACACTGTTAACCCGGCAAAGCCTACCGCATGAAATTTCAAATGCAATTTGCTCGCTTTTTAAATAGGCATTTCAATAAGAGATGATGCTAATATGTAGTTTTCGATGTAAATTATTCTTGTTTTATTGTTAATCCGTCATTCTGTCTAGAAATTGGGATCGTGTTATGAACTTGGCTTCTATATCAAATACAAATTTGGATGGCAAGAGAATTTTCTCAAAATCGGAGATGAGGTTAGTTGAGACAAAATATTGAAAGTAGTCTTTTAGTTTTAGTAGAGTATTTTAGTAGCTATTCATTTTAGAGAACTTTATAACTGATATTTGATGTAATGTGTAGTGGTAAACTTTGAAATTACGAGATTTTTTAATGGTCAAGTAATGAATATTCATACGCTATATAGCCATTCGTAAGAACAAAAACAAAAATCATTATAAAATAAGACTTTATGAATTTCAGTGTTTTTTTTGTTCTGGTCGTATGCAACTTAAATTTTCAAAAATGTATCACTTTCAGTAATATTTTGAAGACTGAAAAGTTGAGCTTGCTTAGAAGAATCGAATATAAATGGGTATTAGTCAAAGCTCATTCTATAAATATTTTTTTTTTAGAGAAAGATAGCGTTACAGATGAAGGAGAAGTTGCTGTGGATGAAATATAGTAAAGAGTGTAGTTTTACTTGGTCCTGGACTACTGGGTAAAAGAAAATGGAAACACTTACCCACCGTGACGAAAAAAAATATACGACAAAAAAAACAAAGAAAAAAGTTACAAAAATTGTGGTATCAAACAATCCCAGAGGGTAGCGAAGTTTTTCAAATAATTGTTTCACCTCTTTGCCATCGCTACTATTTGCAGACGATACGACAGGTTAGGTTAGGATAAGTAAATATTTCACTGTCATCATTCATTGAAAAATACAATGATGGAATAGGTGACGTAGATTCATTTGGTCAATGGCGGGGTAATATTCATTTTGTGTATAGGAAAACATCTGCCGTTAATGCTTGGACTTTGTTTCAAAATCTACATGCAACAAGTTTTATATTTCTCAAAACGAGATTCCACTGTTGTCAACTCCAGAGCCCTTCGTCCTGATGCCTCAAAGAACATTAAATGTTACGATAGACTCAGACACTGGCCCATGCAACAGTTCACCTCAATTCGCCTTCAATGCCATATTTAACTCCATATTTACTAATTTAAACCTTGTCATACCATTATGTTCAATGCATGATGATACGTTTATAGCTGCTTTTCATAAATCAAAATGAATGAATAATATACAATGAATATTGTTCAACTAAAGCCTGGCGTATGAATATTTAGACATCTCCTAATTTCTCTTTTTAGACACAAATATTTGAGAGTTTGCTATTTTTTATTATTTTACACTATGACTGATAGAGAACCGAGTAAAATCATTTTTCACTAAATATATAGGGGCTCAGGCTCTGGGCTCAGGCTCTGGAGGGTTAAGTGCTTATCAAGATCATTGGTGTTCACAGCAGAATTAAGATAGGCTCCAATATAGACCATGGCGGAACTACTATGTTTACATTTTTGTTTTCATGCATTGTGAGAACCATGTTTGTAACATTCTTAAATTTCTGGTGGCTCTATTCCTCTGGCAACACTTCCCTGGGTAATGAACTAAGCTTTACGATTCGTTGAAAGCTTTGAAATAGAAACATTTAATAGGAAAACGTGGAGTGAAGACTGACTGCCAACTTCCTGCGATGTTCCAAAGAATTTATGAGCAAAGCTTCACCGACGAGACCATTTTTTTATTATTGGCCACAGTGTAAGTAGATCACAAGCAGTTGATGAATGGTGAAGTAGCTCTTGGTACGAAACAGATACGTAGTATTTATATGACTTGATTTTGCTGATGTTATACCAAATATCGAAATGGATGACGTCATTAGTACGCTCGATACTGACATTATTACGCTGGGGAATATATGATCTACAGCGAAGACATGCTTCAATTTTGTTGGCGTTGAATTCTATCCAGTGCATACTAATTTTAGATTCATCTCCCGTTCATTACTGGTTTCAGGGGAGATCGGAGCTGAGGAAGAGAAAGCAGTATGAAAGATATACCATCACCTGCGCAGCTGCGTGCATGTAATTTTGTTCTCAATAAGAAAAAGTTTTCACTTGTATAAATACTATTGACAAACTTCGAGAGGTGATTCTTTGAAACGGCTTGCTTTTTGAGGTACATGGTGATTGAAATATATTTTTTTTCGAGACTTTTAGTTGTTAACTTCGACATTGTCGAAAATAATCAGTTCATTTTGAGCAAGTACAATCCATTCAATAATACGCACGTTACAAAATAATTCATTTATCAACTAATTCACAGGGTCCTCCTTTTTTCAGAGTCGAGCATTGCTCAACCCTTCAGAATTTTTTTTCACTGAGAGATTGTAGGAGAAGTATAATCAATGTTGTTTCATTCAGCAACTTTTTGTTCTCCTGAAGGTTTTCATTTACTTGTACGGTTCAGGAGCTATAATAAAAATAATAATGCAAACACTTTCCATTGTCGAATGACAGTATTTCTTCCTTTTCAATGTATTTTCTCTATTTGTGTAATAAGAGCACCAAACTGCAAAGTTGCGTCACGCGCTCATCTTTGGAGAGCGACAATCATACTTTAAGAAATGAATTATTTTGTATCGTGCACACTATTACTTTACTATTACTGTACTTTAATAGTTTATTGAATTTATGTGAACAAACCTAAAAATAACCATATTTCTTCCACACTGCCGATACGAAAGGGGTTAATTTATGATAAAAATGTAAAAGAAAAGATTTCAAAGAAGTTTTCATCAATTTTATTCGCGTCAATCTCTCATTGGCCCATTTTAAAAGAATATTATGACTTGTTCAGGCGAATGGGGAAACGTGACGAACTGTACGTGTGGAAGAACGTTATAGATTTCGCTCAAGCAATCATAATGAATGGGAAATAAAAATGTACATGGAAGATTTCCAAGTTAACCCTTTTGAAATTAGAGCAGAAGAGGTCGTATTCAGCAATTGCATGTAAAACCAAGATATTAACGGACATTGGGGTGTTCTCTTGAATCGATACATCTCCTTTCCATACAGAATCCATAAAAGACCTGCTGATTAAGTTATCAACGACAGTTTCTCCGAAATATTCGAAACTTCAGAATTAGTTCCTCAGTACAATTGAGAGTGTAGAAAATATAATCAGCTTTTACTTATAATATAATACATCCGCACTGCCCCACTGTATCTGTTAAGTATACTTTTCTGGAAATACACAAAAAATTTCATCTAAAAATATAAAATGTTTCTTATTTATTATAATTCTGGATCAAATAACTGAATGAGATACCGTAGAAATAATAGGTTCTATTTACATACAATCACCTATTCCTGTTTTCGTGTTCCTATTTCAGTCGCATTGTTACGACTACGGAGACTGTGCCTGATTATTTCCAGCTAATGAAACGGTACTTACTCCCATGTAGTCACCGATCCATCTCGCTAGCAACAAGCAAAAACTTTTAAGGAATTTTTTGGAAAATAACAAAATAAAAGAAAAATAATTTCTATAAAGTTAAAATACTCCTATTTCCAAAAATTCCAAAGGGTAGAAATTTTCTACACACGGCAAATATCTGTCAGTATATAACTATCTGTAATTTCATTCCTAGATGCGCATTTCGTTAACCAAGTTAACTTAATCAGTAGGATTACTGAACATTTTCTATGTTTTCTATCAGTTATCTGCCTCATTCCCACCTTGTTAGTTCATCAGAGAAAGACATATCAATATTGTCAAAATCGCTCGATTTATACTGATAAATTTTTCGAATATCTAGAGAAGAATTGAATGAAACAAATATTTCTGGGCAACTTGGGGCGAAAATAATATATTGTTTAGAAGATTCTTTATAAATTTTGCTGAGATAATACAGGACGAAATAATACCGAGAATTGTGTAAATATCGCAAACGGCAGAAAATACACGACAACGCGCAACCCATCTCATTTCTTAAAACAGAAGTCTGGAAATTTCATTTCCTCTTACTTTAAGAGAATCATCAAGGTTCCTTCCTTTTCTCATTTAATTTTATGGAAGTTATGATCACTTCGCGACGCTGCGTCGCTCTCTTTTCTCGACTTTGATTATAATTCTGAACGTTCGAAGATTATCAATGATCATAGCAGACAGAATAAAGCAAGAACTAACTGAAATTGCTTAAAAGTTTTTGGGAGTTCATCCATGTATTAAAAAAAAAATATGGAAAATATATAATAGAATTTTATTACACCACGTTATGCATAGATATACATTTGTAGCAAGTCAAATCAGATAGATAATAATAAAACTTCCTCATAAACACTCATAGAGTGTACCCAAAGGCAAAGCCTGTGCGGGTAGAAGACGGCTATTATTATTATTTGCCATGGCGCTCCGGGGCGACTTACTGATTTTTGGTGGCGTATTCACTTTTCAGCTGTAGGCAAACCTACAGTACCACCCCGGGTGGTCGGCGCGTACTCCGAGCAAGCACCAGACGTCGGGATTGGCATCTATAGTGTATTCATATTTCAAATAAGGACGATGTCAACAGAAGCACATGAATGCCAAACTAGAACAGAGACGCATTAAGCTTAACCCAGTGAAATGAAATGAAAATGTAACATCATCCAAAACCAACGAAGAACTTTACACCAAAACAAATATTTGAAATAAATAATCAATAATGTAATTAAAAACACAAAAAGAAATCACTGCTGCATCCTCAAACAAAACGCAGCTTTAAAAATTGTTACTCAGCCAAGCTGAATACATCTCTGCAAAAACATTTCATTTGGTTTCGTGTCAGGTTGATGTTCTATCGACCAAAAGCGTTACGAGAATTGGCGATCACGAGGTGGACATGCTGCAAGCATGTATTGATCACTGTTTATATGGAGCGTATTTGAAATATGAATACACTATAGACAACTTATGTTGCTTATCGACTCCTATGAAATTGACAAAAAAAAATCTCGTTTTCCAGGATTCGAACCTGGCCAAATGCGAGCGAAAGTTTAGAAGGCCAGCATCTAACCGCCTCGCTACCGAGCACCGAGCATAGATAATAATAATTAACATATATTCTCAGATTAGAACAATTGAGTATGAGATATACATAGATATATTTATAAATATATCAAAGAATCAGTAAAAGAGTGAAATAATATTACACTATTCAAATTAAAAACATTTATGACTAGTAGTAGACTCAGAATAAAAATTGATACAAATAATACATTGGATGCAATCAAGTCGTATACATAAAAACACTTTCTGAAAAGAAATTCTCTTATCCTTGTTCTGAAGGCATTATAGTTGAATTGAGTTATATCTTGAGGTAAAACATTCTATATAACTGAATGTCCAGAGAATTTCGTATAGACATTTGTAGTCTCAATCTTGGTTGTCTAAGCTGTTCTGCATTTCTAGTAGAATAATTATGGTAGTCTGAGTGAGTGCAGTACCTCTTTTTTCGTGAATCTGGGCAAGAGTGTAAAAAAATCAGAATGCAAGGTACTGGCATAATTCCGAATCTTTTGAATGAAGGTTGGCAATGTTCACTAAAGGGAACGCCAGTCAGTACTCTAATAGCTTTCTTCTGCATGCAAAAAACTCTGACTGCGTGTGTAGATCCCACAGAATGATAAGGTGGTTGTGAAATAATGAATGGTATGATGTTAACAATTATTGGTGGTTGACTACTTTTATCAACTGGCGCCGTAGGTAGAGTTTATTACGCACAAAGTGAAATTTGTTGACGAATCTTCTGAGATGATCAGAGAAAAAGTTAATGTATCAATATGTGAAAAATTATTGAATTTCTTGATGAAATAGGACATTAATTAGAGACCAATAATTATAGGACGTTAAACAAGAAAAGAGATTGATGAGAAGGTAGTGAATATCTTTAAATTTTCTGAATGTGGATTCAATATGATTTCGAATGTTCCAGGTGGCGCTTATAATTGGAATGATAGGGATTTACGCAAATCGAATCGCAAATGGTAAGGAAAAACTGTAGACACAGCGGTAGATTCGGAATATACTCAGAATTCAGAATAGTAGCATTTTAGAATGAATGTCAGGAGCTCATATTCCCCTGAACCACCAATTAGGAAGAAAAAACTGGGGTAAAATCCCTTCAAAATAATTTTAACATTATTCTCCAGCTTTCTTGGCTATGTTGGTACAGCGTCTCCACCGTTTATTTCTGGCATGCGTTTTTGGAATCTTCTGCCACTTCTTTAAATTGAAATAAAGAAGTCCTCACAATTTTTACGTTTGTAGGAAATTATTACAAATGTTGGCTTTGAAGAAAAATGTTTAGGGCTTAGATTTTTATCATTCACTTCTCCAGCGATTCAAAAATCTTGCTAGTAGTTCTTCTCGTTGGTTTACCATATTACTTCTTCTGTGACTAGTTTGGTAACTCATATTGAACAAACTCAAACTCAAAAAATCGTGATAGGGTTTCGTTGTTAGGGCTTAACGTATATCTGACAAGATTTTTCTGATTCAAGTGTGTGAGATATGAATAGTATACAGTGTGTTTCACTTCTCATGGAAACACCCTCGTATCTTCTGATATTTTTTCAGGACCAATAGATACACTAGAGATGAACTCTCTTCACGAAAGGCGTCATCCTACGTGATATACACTGCACGCCAGCAGCGATGAAACCACCCATTTTTCTGGAAAGTTATATTAGGGGGCAAAATTGGCCCAAAATGCCTTCGGATTCATGTTCAGGATCCCCAAATTTCTAATAATACACTTGTCTCTAAAAAAAATTTCATTTCTGAAAAATTCTAATTTGTTTCACTTCCCATGGAAACGCCCCCGTATATATCACATATGATGACCTCTTTTATGCGTTTAGTTCATTTCTAGTGTATCTATTCATCCTGAAAATTTCATGGTTCTACGTCGAATATTACGGAAGATACGGGGGCGTTTCCATGAGAAGTGAAACAAATTAGAATTTTTCAGAACTAAATATTTTTATTCTAGTTTAGTTTAGATGTTCATAAGAATTTGGTAAAACAGTTTGAAAAATAAGATAAAATCCACAGTTACAATAAATTAGTTGGGAAATATGCCGAAAAACTAAAATTTGATAATTGGGAAGTACATCATACTGATAGTACACTTCATTTCTATCTATTAGGATTGCAATCAGTTGTTTTATTATCTTCTGATTATGAAAATGAAATGACAATCACTTCGCAAATTATAATATTGAATGAGATAAAGGTCAGAGTTCATCTTGGTAATAATACGTTGGAATTCAATGAGTTGAAATGGATTCTTACTTTTCATTCGAAATTGACCTTCAAAATATTCTGGCAAGGTTTGGAAGCAACTCAAATCAGACCGATGCAAATATGATTGATAATTTGATGGGTAAAAGTCTGCTATATTTGGGAAAAGCCCTAACACTATCTTGTGAGAATAGCAACCAACATTCACATTCACTCACACATTCATTGCCTTCTGAGAGAAATGTAAGGAAGATTGTTAATATTATTATTATTATTATTAGTTTCCTTTTCGTTCAGAAAGTACACTATTACAATTTTTTATCGTTTATTTATTTATGGGTATGTTTTATTATTTCTATTGTTTTTTCTCTCTGTGAGGGACAGAATTTTAATTTATTTTAGAAAAACATATTTTATCGTGGAAAAATAGGGCTACTGATGAAATACCCTCAAAAATAAAAAGTAACGCAACACAGTAGTACCACATGGGTGTTCTGGAAACCTACCATATATTTATTTGAATCAATTGACCTGATTTTGGCATATTTAGTATATTTTTCCGTTTCTAAAAAATTTAATAGATTGCGATTTACGTTTGCGATGAAAAAATGAAACAATCACTTAATCGGCGTTTTTTCACTACAAGTTCATTTTCATATGTTTTTTTCCTAGTTATCAAAATAATCCGAGAAATTGACAATAACGAATAACTGGGTCGGTCGTCAAATTGATTACCGCGCGGTGTTGCCAATTTTCTCACCACGGCTCGGAGAATTAAGAAGGCTGTGGTGTTACTTATTGCGTTTTTCCCGCTGCTTGTTGACATTTCTCGAAATTTGCCTAGATTGAAGTTTGTTTTCTTACCCTTCATGATTATTCGTTCCACTTTTTCATTCTAAGTTGCTTGTGCGCGTAACTATATTATCGAATAAACAGACAACAATAATATTCAAGATGTCTAATGACCTAAATATTGATATAAATGAAGCTGATGGTATTACTTGTCAAAGTCAAAGTCATTATTACCCTAGGCATGTAAATGACACTATTTATATTCCGCTGTCAAGATGAATTAGTAAACGAATGATATAGGCATTTTACCTGTTTTGTTGCTAAGCATGTGACTTATCTACAGTGTCGGCAGCGGGAAAAGATACTTCTTCAAAAGTCTGGAAAAACACTACTCCATACAGTGTGCGCACGAAATGGATTAACCAATCACTTATTCTGATTCATTATTTTTAAAAATGTAGGTATGTGTTACGTTGTCTAACCTCATTGAACTATAATGTAAAATTTAAAAGAAAGTAACGTTTTCGTGAAAATGCACTGTCTGAAAATAAAAACGTTGCACACTACCATAAGCGAAGTTGTGTATCGTTAAAGTCGAATAGAATGGTCTGAGAGACCATATAACCAAAAACTGGTGAAAGTTTACTGATGATGTTTTGGAGACTTGATGGCATAACTGAGAGAAATTATTACATGAGAACATGCTGAATATGATTTTTCTTGTTTAATTTATGAATAGCTTCGTGATAATTTTCTTTTTTGAGTAATTAGCCCAAGTTTCCGGAAGTAAATTGAATATTGTCCACGAACTAGTTGGCCGGTAATTGTCGGTTTTCTTGCTGTTACAATTTAGCGGGGCTTGAATCGACTCGCAAATCCAGTCTAGACAAAACTGCTTAATGATAAAACTCGCTGAGATATTTCAGTTTAGCACAAAGCTGGCTGAAGTAACACACTCTCTTCCTGCTCACTTATCTCTCGCGGAAACCGCAGAGATTGAATTTTAAGTATATTTATTCGTATTCCGATCGCGGAGTTAGCCGATTTTTTATTGCGGTTTTATTGAGTAGGGTCGCATTTGATAGAAAGAGACCATTTGAAAAAGAGAAGGAAACTTTTCAGTATGCACAAATGCTTCAACATTTATTTGTATAATTCCTTTCACAGGTTTGTTGATCGAGATAAGCGCTCGAATATATCGAACAGGGTTCCAACATTTGAAACGACTCCATTTCTAAGATTCAAGCGTTTTCTATAAGAAATGTTGAATGTTATACACGATGGTCGAAAAGGGAATGAAATTGTCTATTCGAAATCTGTTGGTTGGTCTGGTGCAAAAAACAGAATAGTTTTCAGATGCAAATTAGATTTGATGATGAGATGCGAGAATCGAGATTATTCAGTTTGTGAAATATGTTGAAATTGCGAAGAAAATATCAGGAAATATTTTGTATTAAGCAGAAACCTGGTAGTTCCTCTCAATTTTCAACTAAAAACGCTAGATGGCACTAGCATTTTGCTACAATACTCATTCCACAGATAGTATTTCTCTTTAAACAATGCTGCTAATATTTGATTTAGGCGCCAGAAACATCAATGCTTCCAGATCAACAGTAAAAACAAATCTCTGAGCTTTTTTATCTATGAACTTTTCACTCTTCGCTTCTTCTTTCTTCTGTAGATGCATATATTATAGTCCTCTTCAGAAACTTGACCAACCTCATAGGCTGCACTTTTTTGAAATTGAACCTTCTTTGGATGGAACATAACAATATTTTCAATAAATTACGTCTATTGAAAGTGGACGAACGTTACGACTTTTACATGGAAATCAAACAGTTGATGCTTGGACTGCCTTTCAGGTAATAAATAATTTTTCGTAGTTGTTCTACGACAAAAGTGAGATTCTAAAGTTGGTTTTGCGTCGAGAATGGTTAATCAAGCTCGGTGTCCGTCTATAGACACATTTCCGTTATTACGGCCACGTCGTCTTTTTACAGGTTGCATGATACTAAATTTGCGATTAGGCTTTTTTTCTACCCCTAAGTTATCTATCAGAATTGTAAGAAAATTTTAATTCTGCTTCAGAGATAGATGTATACTTCATGACTACATTTTTTGTATCTTTACAATTACATCTACCCTTTATAACCCGAGGTAGTTTTGGTATTTCATAGTACAAGACTCCATTAATTCTTACTCGACCACAATACTTCCTTTCTCGTTTTACTACAAACCAGTAACATTTTTTAACTTGTACTCATCTTTTATTTCTGTGGATAATAATATTCTGAAATATTTGAATCGGAAATAATTTCATACGAAACTAACCTTGATGGTTCTCATCCGATAAATAAAATGAAATTAGCTAAATAAATACTTTAGAATTACAAAAACTACTAAATACAACATTTTGACAGAAAGACTGCTAACTTCCAAATACTCAACCTCTTAAGTTTTTTAAATTCGAAATGACAGTCTCAGAAACACTTTGCAAAAAATTATATACAATTTATGTTCATACATACATGTAATAGTTACACTGGAAACTGAATTTATTTAGTGTAATTATGATTTTTCACAATTTTACAGTCACGGTTTCAAACCTCGTGCACTTGTTTCCATGACAATTCACTGAGATAATTGGTTATTCTTCGTGAAATTTGAAGGTCGTTCATTTAGTAGTTTTATCTACTATCAATATGTAATGTCAATCATAACGATACTGATATGAGATTCGTAATGAGGTTCATTACGACACTGGAACTTCATTACGGCACGGTTACTCCATTACGACACTGGGACCTAAACATGATAAGAGTTTATGATGAATTTATTCAAATTTATTGAAATGTCCATAGCATTCATGATGAAGTAACTAACTGATATTGAGGCGTTCTATTTTGAAAGTTCGCAGTTCGCAGTTCGCATATTTAAAATTATTGATGGCAGTTAAAATATTGTACAATATTTGTAATGTAAATTCATATTACGATAATCATATAGGCCTCGTTTGACAAATGTTCCATCTCATATGGTAATATGAATGTTCACGATACGTTCACGATATCGTAAAAATTTAAATATACGAATGAAAATTAGTTTTGTAGTGATATATTTCCTACAATGTCTGATCATGACGACTAAACGCAATATATTCCTGTGAAAACTATCAGTCGTGAAATGAAGTTGCCATGAAACGAAACTGCATAAAACTTGATATACTTCATCAAGCGCGTTGCTTTCAAGATAACAGCCTGCGGCAACGTGCTTTCTGGAATAGCTGATAAATATCCTGTTATTTCAGTTAATTGTTAATCTGAAATCAGTTGATCTATTTCTGAGAAGAAGCCAACAGCAAGAAGCAGACCTGTTTTCATTAACATTTGCTAGTTGTTACAGCAATTACAAATTGTGATCTTGTAGAAAAACTAAGCCAGGTGTTGCCGACAAAACTCCTATACTGTAGGAAATTTGCGAAAGGCTGGATTAATCAGAAATTCAATTACCAAAGTTCGGCTTGAACAGCTTGGCCTCTTTACTAAACTGGCCAACAAATTTATGGTCATTTGAAAATAGTATATTCGATACCTATACATTTCTTATTCGATATTATTACACTGACTATTTCATTAATTGATATTTCGACCGATAGCATACTCTCATTCCACATTTACTACAGAATGCAATATAATATTTTTCGATTTTTCAGTCCAACAGAATGCAGTATTTTTTCAACCATACTGATTTTGATGCCTGAAAACATTTTGAAAGCAACCGTGTTAACAAGAATCGTTTTGGAAAAAAATTAATCAAAGAAATTGAAAACGACATCAGGGATGCAATAACATAAAATACGGTAACTGAGCTTCTATATGGGTCAATTTAATGAGGTTTGCAAAGGAGGAAATTCGTCAGCGGAACAAATTGCCAGCATTCTTCGGAACAACTGGGGATTCAACATGGAGAAGAAGCAAATATGAGCTGGTCAGTGGCTTAGCGGTCTAATGCACAGGCCGATCGAAACTCCAGCATAGCGATAGTCGCTTCGAGCCCGATGTAGGTACTAGAGAATTTTTCTCAACTACTTTATATCAGATCGATAGGCGACCGCATGCCTTGTTGAAAAGCAAGTGTATTGTGAGTTGTCTAGATGCCAATCTCGTCTAGTGCTAGCTTGGAGTGCACACCGACATCAGTAAGTCGCCCCGGAGCGCCACGGCAAATAATAATAATGTCCGTCCTCTACCCGCACAGGCTATGCCTTTGGGTACACTCAACGAGTGTTTTTGAAGGAATATTATTATTATTATTATAGTCTAAGAGCCGGTGGCTAGCTACCTGTATGTAATTGACCATTCCTGGATTTTTGCACAGTGATTCCTTTATACCTACCATGCATGAGGTGGGGATTCCAAATGTATTTGACGACGTGTGACGTTTGGATATATTAACATTCATTATTAATATTATTCAAAAATAACAATGGCTGATAGCTGACCATTATGACGCTCCTAGCATTGTGGCAGACGATTTTAAAATCCTTTCACCGATTTTTTTTTTCAAACGAGAAGAGCTACAAACTATTCCATATAAACGAAAGGTACGTTATTTTGCGACAGATAAGGAAGATAAAATAAAAATGCCCAAATTATGGAATACATATGAACCAGATGGATTACAAAAGAAGTGAAGTTGATAGAACTGTAGTACCCAACTTTGAAATATCCGGATCAGAAACTATTCTTTCAGGTCAACTTACTCCTGGGAACTCCCGCCCAATAATAAAGCAGAATGAAGAAATATTGAATGACGTGGAACTTCATCCCGAGAATTTCACAATCTATCGTAAAAATAAGAAAACTCGCGGTGGGGTGTAATGATAGCCGTCAACAATGAACTTTTTCAGTCTGAGAATTGTGATTCAACATGTCCAGTGGAAAAAATGCATTTTCTATGTGTGAAACACTAGCTTCCCAACATATCTAACCGAAATAAGCGTCCCACAGGGTTCGCGCCCCAGCCCTGACTCGTAATCCCTGTTCACATAGGATTTCCCACCGGATATGCTCATTCGTTCTCAAGCGTATAGCTGCTGCGGCGCATGTATCTGGACCCTGGAATCGCTTCATATTCAAAAAGGAACGAAATAAGGCTAAACACGACCAAAACCATAGTCACCAATTTCGCTAAAACAATGACACGAATTTCGTGTCGAAGTTAAGAATCAAGTTTGAATTCGTTTTTGAGGCGGACTAGGTGAGAGAATCCAGCTGAACAGGCGTCTGAGTCCAGAGGACGTTAGCAGCGGTAAAACACATCTTCTACCCAATATCTGAATAGCTTTTCGCTGCTTTGCCGTTTATTCTGATTTCCCAGATTAGTTATAAAAGTTGAAAGAGTCCAATATCATCTATATTCAGATAGAGAGATGAGGTGAATGATTAACTCTGTATATCTCTTTAGTGAATTTCCATAGGAGCGATATTTTCTTTGGTAGGAATATTCATGAAAAAAGTACCATTGAAAACATATTGCTGCTCGATTATCAAAGAGACTAAGATGATTGAAAAATTTCAATCTTCTCCATTCGGGCACTGATATATTTCGATATATAATGACTTCAAGCCTTTGCAGTAATACTATTGGGAAATTTGTTCATTTTATGGGTCCTATTGAAAGAAAAATCCTATGTTTTTCAGAGAATATCGGGAAACATTTCAGTCGTGGAAAGAGGAAAATATACGCCTCACAGAAAGTTTCAGCATTGATGCTTCCTGTTGTGTTGATAACAATAATTAATGGCATAATGTTTATAATTCCATATAGAATTCATTAATGAAATACAACTTAAAGAAGAACAACATGCTATCCAAGCGGGATGGCAACAGTACAAAGTGAACTATGGAAGCATTAATGAATTAAATGGCTTTCCTAAAATACATAAATGAATTCTTAAACGAGGGAGTAGAACAATCAGTTATTGTTCAGATATTGTTCGAAAGTTTGATTTTAGGGAGGAAATTCGTTTCTTGGCATGGTTTTTGGGTATTTCAACTTACCGATCATGTATACTTTATGCCCAGGAACATTCCGTATGATAAAATGAATAATGAAACAATCTTGATTTTCAAAAATGATGAATCACTCCTGCCACAAAAAAAGATAATAGTGATTACAAAGTCTACTTCTCAAACAGAAAACTTGTCAGAAGTGAGGAAATTGATGTTATTTCTTCCCGGTAAACCAATCCTAGATCACCTGGTCGATTCCTTCTCCACCTATCATTTCACCAAAAAAATACAGAAGATAAATTCGGTTTCAGCATTGAAAGGAAGGGTGATAAAATTTACTCCTCCTTGCTCAGTGAATTTCCTAAGAAACTTACTGAGCATATAAACAATTACTGTTGTATATGTGGATAAAAGGCCTGCACCCAACCTCTCCATTCGTTATTTATTACTTCCTCATCTAGGAATTTGAAAATATTTTCAAACAGTTCTGCAATATAGAATTTGCTCATAAATATATTATTTGTAAAAAATCACTTTAGCCAAACTGGAGGACAGCAGTATACTCGATACCTCTGGGAAGTTACGACGAGAAATACACTGGACAAACAAGCAGGTTACTGGAAGACAGAATCTTCCAACAGATTTGTTTTGTCATTTTAACCTGTTTATATATTTATATGTATTTCGACATTGCACAAAATGACCTGCCATAAATATGCGATCGTATTATGAAATAGTGATATGAACTATCTATCTAAAAAACAACAATTTTTTTCAACAAACAACAACAATCTATCTGTCCATCTACATAATATCTAATCATATCACAATTTCTCAAATTATAGAGTCAAAATATGAGACACTTTCAATAAAGTCAAGATTCTTCATCACTCAATTCAAGAAAGAATATGAAAGACCCTGAAGTTATCTATACCTTCAGATCTTCAATGAAAAAATTGTTAGTATTCAATTTAATAATTCGAATCCTACTATATCTTCCAACAAATCCTTTTGTCTTCAGATGTCGCGTTAGTTACTAAAATAATTTCATTCCCTTCAATAAAACGCAAATTGTCAAATTTCAACGGTTTCCGTACATAAGAGAGACCACGAGAAGGAAGGATGATTCCGAACAGAATATTTGCAGTAATTTTTAGCGGGAAAAGTAAATGTTCAGATAAATCAGTTTGTGATTGTGCATTGTTTATATTTTGTTGTAATGGTTGGTTGTGGGTGTTGTAATAATTAATTGTGATTTCATATAAGGAAACTGAACTATGAAATGATTTCTGACGTCCTCTTCTACTTCAAAGGATTGTGCTAAAAAACCTAAATCATCGGCCAATCGTAAATATGATGAATGTTACTTACAGAACGGTTTTATTGTGAAGCCAGGGACTGAAACCAGTGACATTCCTATTCCTCAATATGTTGTATGTCTTGAAACACTTTCGAATCAAAGCATGAAGTTTTCTTTACTGATGCGACACCAAAATACTGAGCACCCTGATTTGATTGGTAGGCCCATTGAATAAAAAAAATCTAATTTTAAAGAAAGAAACCCAAAGTTTGACGAAATTTGTCAATACTGATATTAACTTGATAAAAGCGTCATACCTTGCTAGTTTGAAACTTGGAAAAGATGGAAAGCCTCACACAATCGGTAAGACGCTTTTACTACAGGCTGCTGTGGATACGGTTACAGTCGTGTTAGGAGAAAAGGCAGCCAAAAAAATTTAAAAAGTACCTCTGTCAAATAACACTGTTAAGAGACGAATGGTCGATATGTCTAATAATATTGAAGAACAACGCTTTAAAACTCCAAGAATTCACTTATTTTGCACTTCAATGGCGCAGATACTTGTTTTCGTGCGATTTGATAATAATGAAGAGGTGATAGAAGAACTTTTGTTCTGAAAACCACTTGAATCAAATACCAAAGCTCATTTTTAAGGTAACTGATGAATATGTGTTCAAAGTAGGCATTCCCTGGTCCAAATGAATTGGCTTGTGTGACAGATGGGGCAAAAGCTATGTCAGGAAGATTGACAGGGCTGGCAGCGAAAATAAAGGAAGTTGCTTCTTAATGCAAAAGTACGCATTGTGTCATCCATCGGGAAGCATTAGCTGCTAAAGGTGTGCCGAAAAATCTTAACTCCGTTTTGTTAGATGCTGTGAAAGTTATAAAGTTCATAAGGGCTGAGGGCTCTAAACACAAGATTATTCCCCTTCCAGTCATGTATCGACACAAACAAAAGTCAAGTTAACGTCATAAATCAAAACTAGTCTATACAGTGAATTTCACTTCCCATGGAAACACCACTATATCTTCAGTAATTTTCAACGTAGAACCATGAAATTTTTAGGATCGACAGATTCACTAGAAATGAACTCGCTGCAGAAAAGGTGTCATCCTACGTGATATACACTGCACGAAAACAGCGATGGAACCACCCATTTTTCCAGAAACTTATATTAGGGGGCAAAATTGGCCAAAAATTCCTTCGGATTCGTGTTTAGGATTCCCGAATTACTGCTACTACACCTGTCTCTTGAAAATTTCAAATTTGTTTCACTTCTCATGAAAACGCCCCCGTATCTTCCGTAATTTTTGACGCAGAACCATGAAATTTCCAGAATCGATAGATACACGAGAGATCACCTCTCTACACGAAAGGGGTCATCATCAGTGAAGTATTTGAAAAAAAAATGAATTTTTCAGAACTGAAATTTTATCAGGAGACAAGTGTATGAGTAGTAATTTGGGGATCCTGAACACGAATCCGAAGGAATTTTGGGCAAATTTTACTCCCTAATATTAATTTCCGGAAAAATGGGTGGTTTCATCGCTGCTGACGAGCAGTGTATATCACGTAGGATGACCCCTTTCGTGCAGAACATTCATCTCTAGTGTATCTGTCGATCCTGAGAATTTCATGATATTTCGTCAAAAATTACAGAAAATACGAGGGTGTTTCCATGAGAAGTGAAACACACTGTATATGCCTTTCTGATTCCAAACTAAATTGATGAAATTGATTATGATTACCCGTTTATTTTATCTACAATTTTCAAACTTATAAGTTCAATACTCTCATGGTCAATGAAGTCTTCCACGCTCTTCTTCAATTGGTCGCAATAATCATTAGCGAGTATTTTTCCAATATACGTAAACGTATCCAAAGAATTGTTGGACAAAAAATTCGTTAATCGGAGAAAGATAACACTCGGGGTGTTTGCTTGCATATTATAGGTAATTGGCGTAATCAAGTTGATGGGAATGACGGTAGTAGTCATTAATTTGGACACGTTCAATAGCGAAAGAGATATAACATCATCAACACATTCGGTATATCAATTTCAACAATATCGACGAAAAGTCACAGTTCACATTGCATTCAAATGCACCGGTCGCGACGTTCAACGACCCACCTGCGAAATAACGGATGATCTTCAGCATTTAAGTATACCTCGAGGAAGTGCATTTAGAATCATAATAACAGTGTCTACTCTGTCGCAATAAATTGAAGGTGCGGGTGAAACAATTTAAAAACAGCAACTTAGTGGAAGATTTACGGGGACCTTAATAGTGACGATACATTATTCTTGGTGTACATCGGCAAAATATGTTGGTTGCTGTATCCGTGGATTACTCTGTAACTGTTTCCATAAGTTCTCAAGAACATGGGAAAAAAGGATACTAAAATCAAGAAAAAACGTGAAGTAATAATATTTAGGAAGGAATAAGAATAATTATCCTTTCCAAGTATTCCAAGTGAATAAAATTTAAATAGTATTATTGTCAAATACAGTGTCTTTCAAAAGTATCGGAATGGTCTCATATTTCAGAAACGGCCCAGAGAAAATTAATGAAAATTTCGACAGGGTGGTGTTTGATGATGCCCGATTCAATGGTGATATCGGCAATGTTTCCATATCAACAGTTTTTCAGGGCCAACAATAAAATATTTTTCAAAATAGTTGGAATTGTCACTTTGAAGTGACAATTGCCACTTTGATCTGACAACTGTCACTTTGATCTGACAACTGTCACTTTGACCTGGCAATTGTCACTTTGAAGTGGAAATTGTCACTTTTAACTGGCAATTGTCACTTTGATCTGGCAATTGTCACTTTGAATTTAACTGAAAAAAAAAATTGCATGGACTTGTCAAAAAATGTGCCAGTTTGAAGTGAGAATTGCCAGATCGAAGTGACAATTGTCAGATAAAAGTGACAATTGTCAGTTCAAAGTGACAATTGCCAGTTCCAAGTGACAATTGCCACTTCAAAGTGACAATTTCCATTTGAAAATGGCTATTGTCACTTTAAAGTGGCAATTCCAACTATTTTGAAAAATATTTTGTTGTTTGCCCTTCTACGCCTTCGTAGAAAAGGGACACGGTATCAAATGTGGGTCTCATTCATCGCTCCTATACGCAGATGCGTTCAAAAAAGTAATACTTAATTACTTGTTTGATGAGTACAGAAAGGGGCAGGAAGGGGAGAGCATTTTTCACCAGCTATTCAATGAGGTATCACAAGTAGAGATTTCTATTGAAAATATTTTTGGCTGTTAATCAGGGGGGATGATGAAGGTGACTGGAAGAAAGGGTGGGTGATGAGGAGGATTATTCCATGAGATTAACTCCATATCTTAGAAACAGTTATGGACAATTTGTAATAGTGATTTTGTTCATGAGAAATAACTTTAAATCATCACCATGTATATGGAAAACTATATACTTTTGGACATGCATTTTTTTGGTAGCTTCGAGCCGATTTTACGGTTGTTTTTCAATGGCAATAACTTTTTTATTGTTTTATTGACTTGTATGACTCAGCACTACAAAGTGTTTGGTGAATTTTCATATTTTTTCATCTCATTTTATGGGAACTAGTATCTGACAGATCCAGAAGTTGGTTGAGAATGATTTTACATATCTTAAATATATTCTAGGGTATTTTAATGTCGAGATTTTTGTGAAATTTTCCATACTTTATATTTTTTCCTGTCAACAGATTTAATAAACCGTCCGCTATCCGAGAACTTCTTTTAGATTATTTCGTCTGATTTGAATTGTTTTGCTGCATATGTTTATATAGGTTTATGAGGTAGTGAGAACAAACATTAGCATCGAAAATGGAAAGTTCAAATTCTAATGTGAGGTTAAACTAAAATTCCCAATAATTAATAAATAGGACGTTCCATCAACGCATTTGAGTGAGTTTGTAGACTGAAGCACTTATTTCCATCTAATTGAAGTTAGTGAATTCACTAATGGGTTTAAATATTGATGGAACTATACTACTTCAACAAAATGAACGGTTACCAAAACATTGTTAAAACACTGAATAATTTATTTACTTCAATTTATTATTCCTGAGAAATCATTTCTTATTGGCGGCAACCTAATGAAGGGAATAGAACAAAATACTCATTCCACATTCAAAATATCACTGCCTGTTGATTGGTAATATGACAAGAGCATCGAAAATAATCGATTATACTTCCGAGCCAAGAGACATATTCTGCGAAACACCAGTTCAACTCCAGTGGACTTATGGCTGTGATTGGAGAATTTTTTGTTGTGGATATCCGAACCCAATTTCTGATAAGTTTCTGTAGTCCTTTTTGACATGGACTTTATTCCAATACTACAATTTTTGTATCAACGAATAATATCAGAATCCTTCCATCTAGGATTCGGAGTTATGAAAAAGCGGTCGGACAGGGCAAATATCGAGGTCCGCAGAATTTTTTATAGTAAAGGTAAGTTTATACGACTACGTTTTGGAATCGAAAGAAAATTGATTCAACTTACGTAGTTTCGAAGGAGTCTCATCGACCATTTTCGAATGAGAATTTTTCGATTCAAAATCACACCCCCTTTATGTTGACGCTCATCTACCAAATTTCACAATCACTAGCACCGAAAACAACCGTTTTACACAAAAATTTGACCTTCTTATAACCACAAACATAACCTACTATTTTAATACTTAAGCTTTCATTTAACTTGCAACGTATGTAACTATGTTTGTTCGGGTGGAATCTTGCAACTCTGAAGCAGATATCTTCAATTGATTGAGCTGAAATTTTGTATACACGTTTAGTTTGGATGACTATACATGGTTAGGTGTGTCCTACAGTATGGGTATCGAAATGAAAGGGCTTGCTTGCTAAGAATAACTCAAAAAATAAAGAGACAGTCTAAATCTGATATGGCGAACTTCTGAAGATGGCGGACGGACTTTTACGGTTTCCTACAATATGGGTATCAAATGGAAGGACTTACTGAGAATAAAAACTCCGATGTTCTTATTCATCTGACATTTTAGTGAATTGGGGATTTTGGAGTGGCTACCTAGTTAGAAATATTCGTTAGGGCCAAGGTGATGTCGCGTTACAATGAAGATGTGTCCAAAGGTCTCGAGAATGGTGCCATTCGGCATATTACAGAAATCATATAGCCCTGCTTTCGGAGAGTACAAATATATGATACTGATACCAACCATCCGTATAGACTTCGATAAAGACGGTGTTCTCTCATTCAACCCAAGATTGTGCAATTTCCAGCGAAATATAGTCACGGCACTGCAAAACGAAGAATGTTGCCAATTATATTAAATTAGGCTTGCACAGCACACAATATGTAGGGTAGTACTGTCGACCATGCCATTGTATATTTAGGCTCGACGCTTTTTGCTGCTGGTCAAGCATCCGTTGCCTTGAGTAAACTCATTAAAAGTTCTCCTTATTGAAGAGGTACACTGTTCGAAATCAACCGGCAACAATACTGCTTCGAATGAGACGAACAGACCTGTCCAGCGATAACTTAAATAAATAAATTTAAAGGAAAAAAACTTTTTTTTAATCAAACTTTTTTATTACACAATTTATATGATATAAAAGCTTGTCGCGAGATTCACCTGTGAAGAAGATCAAGTAAATTAAATACCTTGATCTGATTAATTTTAATTTTCAAAATTTTCAAACTGAGTAAATAAGAGCACTTGAATCTCGCTTTTATATCATATAAATTGTGTTATGACGTTATCAGTTGAAAGTAAAAATTAAAAAAAAAAGTTTATTCGACTCTTTCTAGCGCATTTGAATAAAAGCTTGTTTGTTACTTTTAATTTATTATAGTAACTCTCATTATAACGGTCGTGGGTCACCGTGAAATTCAAATAACTTTCCCTTTATTCATATATTCAATAATTTAAATTGTAATTTTTCATTATTTATGACAAAAAATCACGATTTCTTTAATGATGAGGTGTAACAGCGAGCTAAGGAAGCATACTTTAATTTATATTATCATTCAGGGTAGATGACCGATTATAGTGTAAAAGGATTGCATTCAACTTGGATAGTAAGATTAGTTTAGGTTGAGTCATATTCTTTTTCTTCCAAGTCATAAGTTAGCGAGCGAAGAAAGCTTAGTTTCTGGATTATAATAAGTAGGCTCTCAAGCTATATCAAGCCTATTTCTTAAATACCATTTCAAAATTGTTATTAAATAGCAATGGCAAAAATTAATCAATTGAATATATATGAATGAGTGAGAAGTTATTTGCTCATATTTGAATTTAAGTCGCATATTCCAAGTGACCAACTTACCGCGAGAACGGAAATTAAAAAAAAATTGAGGTTATGTTTCAAGTTATAAGGTCATATTTTTATGTAAAATGATTGTTTTTGTGCTTGTAATCGGGACATTAGGTAGATTAGCGTCTGAAAAAAGTGTCGACAAAAAGGCATTCTGAGTGATTTTTTATCGTTTGAAAAAAGTGAATTTATTTTCTAGATTCAGAACGGCTAACTTAAAATGTATTTGAGATACCGTCGAATTTCTTAGATTCGTGTTCAGAAAAAAAAACTACGTAAGTTAAATCACTTTTTTTATTTCAGGTGGAGCCCGATAAACTGACGCTTGCCTATTATATTAACCAATTAATTGAAGTAAGTAAATGATTTTGACCCACCTCAGTTAATTTTGTTCAATTCCGGAATTATATTCAATGCGTTCTGTCTGCTTTCCAAAATTATTATCAATTTCCACTATAAACAAGGATCTTTGAGTAACATCCTTCATTGATCCTTCAAGCAAGTCCTTTGGCTGAGATTCGATCAGGACTCATCCATGTCGAGTTAAGACGAATAATTTTATCGATGAAAATATAAATTGAAAAAATCTCAGCTCCGACTAGGGTTCGAACCTGGGACCTTTAGCCCCAGAGTCTGACGCCTTACTACTGCGCCGTGCCCCAGCTTTTTCCTCAACTGCATCATAGGCAAATCTGAATTCTATGTCAGCAAATAACTTTATCGTTGTAGAACATCTCTTGGAAGAGTTTTCCGATACCATTTCAATTGAATTTCATAGCAATTTCTGCCGCCTAGTTTAGTCATATTGAAGGCATAATTTTTCAATGTATTTGCAATATTCACTAAGGTAGTTTCCTTCTAGAAAACACAATTTCTTTTTCGGCAAAAGTCCATAAATAGTTTCCAAGCATTTACTTTGATTTTTTTTTGGATATTCTGTGCAATTGCGAATTTGGTAAAATTCCGTTAACTAATAGCCACAAGTTATAAACATTTTTTTTTAATTCACGTAGTTTGTCCTCCTGAGATAATGACCTATTTTTGAGTGATGACTGGAATTTTTTTAGGCACATTTTTACTGCGGAAAAACACTCAAAATTCTTCCTTATTTAAAATTACACAATGTACACATCCTAATTCACCCGTTTTACACAATTTTCGAGTCATTTAATTTCAACATTATATAGAAAATTATTCACTCACTTTTTCTTCCAGTTACCAAATTCACTAATCATTTCGCCTAGATTTCTTGGTTATGTGATCATGAACGGATGATTTTTTCCTAAAAAGTACCGTTTTCAATAAAGAAAGAGTGTGAAACAGGTCGATTAGGATGAGTACATTGTGTTAGTTTAAAGAAGGAAGAATTTTGAGTAAAAATGCCAGTCGTCACTCAAAAATTACTTGAGACCGCCAAAAATATCATTAGGATTTTTCGTTAAAGAGGCCAAACATTTTGTTGTTGCTTGTGGCTAAGCGTTAACGGAATTTTACCGCAAATCCCCATCTATTGGATTTCATTTCTTGTTGAATAGACCAACTTTTGACATCGAAACAATATTCAAACGTCAGTTGTGCATCAGAATTTTAGTAACCATGGATTCGAGCTCGAGTTATAATCGTAAATTAATTTGCTGCAAGAGAGAATAATCAACAAAGCTCCAACCTCATTCTATATGTTTTAAGCTATTTCATTGTTGTTTTTGACACGTGCGTGAAATTATCTACGAAACTTTTGCAACGAACATAATTTTGTGTCGTGTTTGAAAAATAAATCAATTCCAATTTGTGGAGGTTTAGACCCGCCTCAGAATCGACGAATTTATTAGCACAACATTTTTATTCCGGAACGAAAATTGTCTTTTCAATTAGAATCGGAGATTAAAGATAAGTTATTGTGAAATTTTCAAGCTTCTTCTGGAACAGTGGAGAAGCCACATGAAATCTTAATTGAGTCCGTTGATTCATTTTCTTTGTGGCTTGGATCCTGAAGTACCGATTGACGAAATTGGTTTCGCCATTGCTCCAGCTGAGCTTTGATCGTTCGGGATGGGATGATTATTTGACGGCGAAGAGATTAAAAAACGGAAAAATTCTAATTCGATTCACTTGGACACAAATCTCCGGAAACTTGTCTTCAGAAGACAGACTCATCGGAGAGGAACTTACCCGGAATAGTGTTGATGAGTTCTGGAAGTCCTAACACATACCTGAAACAAAAGAAAAAGTTGTATATACGATTTTTCAATAGAGAATTTTTAGTGAATGGTATATATATATGGCCAGTTGAAATGTGTTATGTCCCTAGTCAAGGCATTTACCTACTATCGATATGTAATGTCAATCATAACGATACTGATATGAGTTTGATAATGAGGTGCATTACGAAACTGGAACTTAATTATGGCACTGTTACTCCATTACGACACACGAACATAAACATAATCAGAGTTTATGATGAATTCATTGAAATTGACGTAATTTAAAATTTGGGCTTTTTAAAATAAAATAATATTCATTTTCATATATCTGGCGAGACTTGTCAGGTATTAATGTTTGTATTGTAGCATTTGCTAATTTGTTCTACAGTCTGTCCATAAAGTAATCCCCCTCCACTAGCTTTTGAACGAGATGGAATTATATTTTGAAATTTCTTTCTGGTAAAATGGTAGGTCTTTAGCTATTTTTGAACAACCAAAAAAAATGTATTTTAAAATGGCGGTACATAATGTTAGAGCTCTGCCATATAAGAGGATCTTTTCGATAACTATTAATGAGGTCTAGTAAAATCATCAAATCTTTTTTGGTGCTGCGATCAACTTTGTTGTGGATCGTAGTGTCATCCGTGGGGAAATATTAGTTAAACAGTTGATTATTATTCATTTGGCATTATATATTTTCTATATGGCACAATACTCATGAGATCAAAATCATATTTACACACTTCACTTTCTATAAATATCTAAAAATATACGGTTCTACGGATACTCCTTGAATTTTATTCCAGTACTGGTTTGTCTCCAATTTGATGTATGCGTAAACTATTGTTACGTGAATTTTTTCGATGTATCCAGTTGTCATCATGTGTGTTTTGATTAAAATTTCATTGAACACGGAAAAATATATTTTTGTCCCTCACCATTTATTGATATTTAATGTTCCAATTCTTGTGGTGTAATATTGTTTATTCTTAACAATTTCTTTTAACTCATTGTTACAGACCTCAGAAACTCAACTGATTCAAACCCCAACGAAACCTCACTAACATCAAATTTATTATTTGAACACTAAAAATATTAAAGTATCTATATCAAACTTGGCAATGAAACCGTATGAACCGTCACGTTCATACTTCATAACTGTTTTGTTGAAGAAATAAGACTTGCTTAAATTATGTTTGGAATGCTAAAGCTCGTTAATTGTGCCAAAGGGCGACCATACGAAAGCCACATTTTGAAGTTGGTTGAAACATCATAAATTATTACCTGACAGAAAATAACTAATTTTTTCCACTTTGTTAGAATGTGTGGAGAGTAAGGGTATTTCTACTTTGTCTTTTCCTGGAGTCTGTGCTACTGACTGCAACTGACGTATTGTAGGGCGCGGATTCATTCATAGGTGAAAGCTTTTGACTTGGATGTGATCATTCGTTTGGTGATAACGCATGACTCTAATATCTTAAGACTGGTAAGAGACAAGAACCTTGAGACCGCACTGCGCGAGAAATTTTTCTCAGGTGCATCGGTATCGTTAGTCGTTCACATGTCTTCTAGTAAAGCAAATGCGATGTGAGTTGCCTAGATGTCAATCCCAACGAGGGGCGGTAGGTTTTCCCCGTTCTCCCACAGCTGAAAAGTGAATGCACCACCAAAGATCAGTAAGTTGCCTTGGAGCGCTCCGTGCAATAACAATAGTAACCATCTTCTACCCGCATAGGCTATGTTTTTGGGTTGACTCTACGAGTATTTTTCAGCGATTAGGGTGAATCAGACAGTCGTTGGTATGGTAAATAAATTATACCGGTTATTTCCAAAAGTGCATTGATACCATTAGAATACTTGAATATTTGTTAATACGCCTGCCATGTCACATTTGAACAATTTCGTTTTTTTTAATGATATATAGTAATGTTAGAGGTTGCAAAAAAATGCAGTTACTGTACAAATTATATATTTATTGGATACCTAGTATATATACAGTTGTTGGACAAACATTTGACTTCATGATAATGTTTGGTTTCTTTAAATGTTTAGCTAGTTACTTTTTTCTTCTTGATTCACTTTAAAAAATATTTCTGTGTTTTCATTAACATAATTCTTCTTTTGGCTTTCTTCATCTATCTCTTCCGCATATGTCTCCATCATTTTTTTGTTTCTAGTTACTATGAACTTTCTTGGCAACACCTTCGATATTCTTGGCAGTTCGATCGGTATAGTATTTATAGGGTTAATGTTCTTCCTGCGAGATGTTTGAGGTATAAATTTCAGAATTCTCCTTGTAGTATATGTGACACAAAATGTTATCACCGTCTTTTTCGTTGGGTATGTGGTCCTTATGTGACTGTGGATTGCATTTTTTGTGGCACAGTTCTTAGCATTCGTCACATCGTAGTTCATACGAAGTTTTTAACATGGAGTTACAAACTTTGCATCTCTGTTTGTTATTTGTAGCTTTTTTCTTTTTTTTTGCTTCCTTAGTTTTTCTGACTTCTTCACGTTTTCTTTTCTGTTCTTGTTTCTTCATTTCTTCCTCTTTACAACAACAAAGGTTGGTATTTACCGGACTAAAATATCATCCTCCTCAAGTTTGAGTAAAGGAGAGGGACCGAATGTAGACTTATGTCCTGGATGCTTTTTTCAATTTCTATAGTTGATTTTGGCATTCCATAGTTCTCAGCTACTATAGAAACTTCCATTTGTTTCCAGTTCTTTGAGAGCTTTTGCAATTAGGGATTCATTACATTTTCTACGTTTTGATGGCATTATGTCCAATAATAAAAATTTGTAGGTTGTACATAGTTATTGGACATGTGTCCAATAACTGTCTAAAGTAGTGCAAATTCAATATAAAAGGAGTATGAGCTTGTAAGTGAGACGGCAGTATGAATTGGGATATTTTTCCCAGTGTATAGAAAAGATAGTTACTGGACACCATGTCCAGTCACTGAAAACGTCAAAATCTTCAGCATAGTTATTGGGCAGTATTTTTTTATATAGGCTAAGTTGGGTCTACAACTGTTTGAACAGACACTTAGAGCACTTTCTCAACTACAAGATGGTATTTTTGATTCTATGATTGTATTAATAGGTAGGTGTGAAACTTACCTCATAAAAATCACGATACTTAAGAATTTCTCAAGATTTCCACTATCAGAAAATGGTGCAAGTATGTCGGTAAAATTCGTTAATGTAACACAAAAAAAATTGGTGGGAAATTACACTGGCATTAGCTGTCATGAAAACCCAATATTGGACTAAAATTTTTAATGAGAAGATTCAGAAGGAATCTAAATCAGCAATCGCCAAGAAATTCTCGACGAGAAATGAGCAGAGAAATTTCTCGCTGTCGTAAAGGCGGTATATAGTTATAGGAAAAATTTTGGAAAATTTCTCCTGTTAGACTCCGGCTAGCTCTGGGTCCGGTAAACTCTCCGCCGATACGCTCCTGCTCCGGATGTGAAAATCGAGTAGGATTTTCAAGTTCGGAGGTAGTAGGGTGGTTGTCGTCCATTTCGAAATCTCAAAAAAAATTATTATATCTGAAATTCCCTTATACCCTGCAATGTACGTAGTATACGTGACTGCACCTAAATATGTTAACCTTCGCAAATATATGGCAAGGTGGAGGAGTAAATCTCCTTAGAATTACACAATCGGAATCCACAAGGCGAAACAAAATTATGTAAAATGTTTCCACTCGGTCTGAGGATCTTTCATAGATCAGAGTGGACAATAATATGACTGATGGAAATATATAAGTTCACTAAAAGTGTCCAAGAAAAATCACTACTTTCAAATCTTATTCTAGCTAATATGAAAGTTCAAAGTGTTTTTTAAGAAATGAGAGTTTTTTTAAAGTTATCTTGTTGAACTGTGCTTCAAGAAAAAGTTCTTCTCGTTTGAGAGTAAAGTTAGTAAAAAAAATATTATTTGTTCTACTTTTCACTTTAACACTGCAAGTAGCATAAACAGGATTATGCTGACTCCCACTCGTGGAACTGATCTGATGTCAAAGATTTCGGCTTACCCTGTGGCCTCTTTCTTCTCCTGAATCAGGAACCAGCTGCCAGCTTCCAGCTACAGATAAGGGTGATTCTCTTCTTCAAATAAAAAGTCGTGATTTGGGGTTTCACAACTCCAATTGTACCCAAAATGTTCGACTTTGACGGCCGAAGATTCCTCCAGGTTAGGTTTCGAAACAATTTGTTGGCTAAACAGCCTCTGACTATTGTGCAGGAATGATTAATCGAATCGACGTCGATTAGTCTGGAGTTTTTAGCATTCAATTTGCTGAATGCAAGTTTTAATTTGATAAAGGCCAGTAAAAGCACTTTTACTGGCACTAATGTTCGTAGTATCAACTTATATTGACTGAAATTATTCGTTTATAGAATAATCTGAATAAACTTTGAATGTCTCTGAGACTAACTTTCAGACTAACTTCTCACATAGAGTATCGTTTTCAGACTGAACTATTAAGTCAAGTACCTATTTCAGACTGAACTATTAACGTAGCAAGTAGCTTGCAGACTGAACTAAATCGGCTGAATAACGCGTATATTTATAGTGTCCGCTTTGCGGGTCACCTCCTTAAAACGCCGTCTAGGCCAATCACCGGCCGCGCGGGGCGTGGCTTGTGAACAAAACTCCGATGCAGAGAAATCTCGATATTTCTCTGCATTTCGCACTTTATAATTTCGATTTCTGGATTGTTTCGAATAAAATACTCTGCCTGTTTTTAGGCCGAGTATAACACGCCCCCCCTTTAAGGAATCGCTGTCAAAGTGAGCACCATCTTGTGGGCACGACTGGAGCCAACAATCTGTTGCTTTATTTTGAACTCAATCAGAAATACTACATACAGTAACATAACAAGTCTCACCCTGTACAATTGGGTGCTTAACAACTAAGATACTTAACATAACAGCGTAACATCGATGTAAAAGAACTTAACTATACTCTTAATCCTAAGGACAACTATTTGGCTTTAAACATATATACACCTGTACACTCCTTATCTAACCTAAAGGCACTCTTACACCTAAATATGTACATATGAGTTCTTCCTCTTTCTTTATGGCCATATATTTGCGACAATAAAGGTTTGATAAAGGAATTTATGGCAGGCTATAGGGGAAAAAATGAAAAATAAGAAGTTGTTTGACACGTTTGGTGCCACCGCGTTTCGCGAACTAATTCCCATCATCATCATCCGGAGGAGGAGGTCGAGGGTCTAGGTTATCCTGACCTCGCCTGGGGTCTGGGGCTAGCCTTAAGTCGTCGGTGTGAATGTTTTGCTCGAGACCAGCTTTGTTGACCACAAAACAGTTTGGCCCGGCTACCCGTTCTACTTGGTAAGGGCCTACCCAAGTAGGTCCAAAATTCTTTCTAAATCTTTCGCCGTTTCGGCACAGTACCCACTGGCCGGGCTGAAATGTGATCGGTTGGTGATCTGGGTTAAAGAAGTGTTTATTCCTATATGTATTCGATGCTGCCGCCGCGGCGGCTACTCGCGCGTCCCTGTCATTATTTCGGCGTCGTCTCCGTCGGCCCTGGGCGGGAGTAGCCCATTCTCCTGGCCGAGGAAGGTCGTAGCCTAGTAGCAAGGTACTCGGGGTGGTGCCAATAGCAGCATTGAAGCGTGTCCTTAAGTTAAAGACTATGTCCGGGATCTGCCCTTCCCAGAGGTTTTCCTCCTTGTTCACAAGGGCGGCCCGTAACATTTTCTTTATTTCTTGAATGCGGCGTTCCACCGGGTTCGCCTGTTGGTGGTATATTGGGGACCATCTCAATTCCATTTGATGCCTCGCAGCGAAAGACTCAAACACCCGCCCTTTAAATTGGACAGAGCTGTCCGAGATGAGTAACCTCGGGTAGCCCCATCGATTGAACACATCTTCCTGCAAAAACTTTGCCACTACGGTGGCATCGATTCTTGGGACGACTTTTGTTTCCACCCACTTGCTGAAGCAGTCGGTGGCAACTATTAAGTATTTGTTTCCGTTCACTGATGCGGGATAGGCTCCCATAACATCTACGGAAACAATCTCCCACGGGCGTTCAGGAGTATTGGGTCTCAGGTTCGAGGCTGGTTGAGGCTTCGAGCGCTTGGTGGTGGCACATACTAAGCACCTCGTCACGTACTCGCGGACGCGGTCCTTCAAAGGGGATAGGTAATAATATTTGGACACCTGACGGTAAGTCTCGTCGACTCCCGGGTGCCCAATATTGTCATGGTACCTTTCCATGACTTCGTGGAAATGACTTTTAGGTATTACCAGGCGTTTCTCTGTCTGGTCCGGGCCCACGAAATATAAAACTCCCTCCTCTAAGAGGAATTCCGCTGCTATTCTTTGCTCGTAGTCATTCGGAGCAGCAGCCTGTTTGGCACGGATTATGCGCTCCACGAATCTTTGCAACCCATGACAATTCGCTTGTGCTTGTAGCACTTTGTCATAAAAGGTTTCGATTTGCGTTAGCGCTTCCTTAGGAGTTACGTCGGCTTCGGACACCTGTAGACTCTCCCACTCCTTTTGGGGTATCGGTTTAGGTCCTGCAATAGGGAAAAACATTCTTTCCGTATCTGTCATGATGTCGTGGCCGGTCTCCTCCTCCGCGGGGTTTCGCGATAGGAAGTCCGGCAACTGGTTTAATCGGCCAGGAATATGAATGACTTCAAAATCATATTCCGATAAGAGCAACGACCAACGGGTCAGCTTTGCTCTTTCGTCCTTGGTTTTATGTAACCACAACAGAGCGGAGCTATCTGTATATAATTTGAATTTCCTATCTTGTAGGAAGTGTTTGTACTTTTTGATGGCCCAGACGGAGGCAAGACATTCAATTTCATTTACGTGATATCGTTGCTCTGCTTTCTTGAGCTTCGCGCTCGCATAAGCAACGATATCCCTTTGGCCGTCACTTCTCTCCTGAAACAATACAGCTCCTATCCCTACCGTGCTGCCATCCGTCTGGAGGCAGTAGGGACGAGTAGAGTCAGGCCTTGCCAGCTCAAGGGGATTTAACACTAATGCCTTCACTTTCTGGAACGCTTCCTCTGTCTTATCGGTCCACTTAAACCTTTTCTCCTTGTCGATGAGGTCAGACAAAGGAGCCGTTACTTCCGCGAATCTAGGAATGTATTCGCGAAGCCATCCTGCGGTGCCAAGGAAGGCGCGCACTTGTCTAATGGTTTTGGGAGTGGGGAAATTACTCACATTCAATATATGGGTTTCCTGAGGTCGATTGCCTTTCTCTGAAACAACCCTGCCCAAGTATTTCAGCTCGTTAGAGCCGAAACGGCACTTTCCGGGGGACAGCCATAGCCCGTGTGACCGTAGCCTCTCTAGGATCCTCCTTAGGTGGTCGCAATGTTCTTCTATACTGTGGGAGTACACGATTATATCGTCGAGGTACACTTTACAGAAGACGTCCGTGTACCCCACAAGCACGGAGGACATTAGTTTCTGAAACACGGCAGGTCCATTCTTCAGTCCAAAGCTCAGCACTTTGAACTGGTAGACCTGCCCGACGGGTGCTCCAAAAGCCGTATACTTTTGCGACTCAGGCGTAAGAGGGGCCTGCCAAAAGCCATTCCTTAAATCGAGAGTAGTGAACACACTGGCTGCTCCCACCTCTCGCACCGTCTCCTGAATGGGTGGGAGGTTAGGGGCTTCTGATATAATGAGTTTGTTCATTTCCCTGTAGTCCACGCAGAACCTAAGCTTCCCGTCCTTTTTAGGGACGAGGACCACGGGTGAACAGTAAGGGGAGTTGCTTTGAGTAATTACTCCTGCCTCCGATAACTTTCTAATTTCCTCGTGTACCAGGGCCTTCCGTTCTTCCGACATCCGGCCGTAACGCGAACGGCGAAACGGCCTTTCCTGATGCACCCGGATTTCATGAACAGCCGCCTTGGTAATGGGTTGTCTTATGGATTCCTCGAATACATCGGGAAAATCCATAATTACAGTCATAATCATTTCCCGTGTATCGGGGCAAAATTGCTCTTCAGAGAACTCCGGCATCGTGATGTCACACAGCCGTCGCTCTGCCACTCCGTTCCAAAATAGGGTTTGCCTGGGACTAATACCCACATATATGCACTTTCTCTTGATGTCAAGTATGGCTTCTTGACTCATCAAGAAAGGTACTCCCAGGATAAGGGGCTCGTTCAAGTCGGCCAGCACTACTACTGGGATGTCGTAGCGGCTGCCGTCTATTTCAATCGAAACGTCTGTTTGGCCCAGGCTGTTGGTCATGCTTTCCCTACAGCCGAGCTGAATGGGTATGGAGTCCTCTGCATAAAAGGAATTCGACTGCGGAAGCATTTCGGCACGTATGAAATTACTGCTGGCTCCGGTGTCGATCAGTGCGGTCACCTGCTGGTTGTTGATTACCACAGGGATCCGGGGAAGATTTCGGCTTGGCCGTCGGCCATCATCAAGGCTTATAAGGGCTTGAGCATCAAAGGAGTTTTCCTTGTATGCTGGAAATTTTTGAAGAGGCGGCAACACCGCCAGGGTTTCGCCACTAGTGGCTAAAGGGTGTTTATGTACACGCGGAGAAAAGGGGCCTGAATGCCGCTGGCGGCTTATCGTTGGCTCGGAGGGGCCGCCGCCGCTGATGCCGTCCCCTCCAAGTAGTTTCCCGAGTAGTCGTCATCTTCGTCAACGCTCGTTACTTGATTCAAGTTGCGAGCATCGTTCGAGGAGTACTGGGGATTTGTAGGGTTTCGGCGTATTGGGAATCCATGCCAGGTGATGCCTACCGGATCACTGGGGTGAGTCTTCCGTTATAAGACGAGCCATTGCACTAAGGTGAGACGGGGCGGTAAAGCGCAACTTCTCTCCCGGCGGAGACACGGGTAAACTCCCTGGTTAGGCGCGTTAAAACATATTGTTTTATTTTATCAGATTTTTGTTAGCTATCTACTAATCTGAATTCTCTTTCAGCTACTTGGTAAGTTCGATTAGGGACTCTAGGGCTTGCTAGGAGTAGGCTAGTTTATAGACATTATTTGTTGGTATTTTCCCTATCATAACACAGATTGCTCTTTGTAAAATGGAGAGACTCTGGGCGGCGAGAATGCGGTCGAACCCGGAGCTGGCCGAGGCACCTCAAAATAATCAATCTACTTTTTTTAACAATTTTACCAACCCACATTCTCGACATAGCACTGATCTTGTGCTGTTCTCTTGTATAGACAAGTTGAATGAAATTGGCACAGAATTCTTATTACAGACAAACAAAGAGACGTCCAATTACTATATAATGTCCAACGACTATCGGGTTTACCCTATTACTATTATTATTATTCATTCGATTTATTTCAAACTCTCTGGCACACGTTCCAAACTTTGTTCGAATTGGAGCTCAGATAATGATGTTATGTCTGTAAGGACCCAAAGAACTCTAATACCCTATATGTTGTATATGTTGAACACAACCAATCGAAACTCCAGTAAAACCCGCTTCGCTTTCGTTGTGAATATTTCAGAGTCGCACAGCAATGAACATTGGTGTTGGCTTGTGACCGAGCTGGTCTCCGAGATGTGTCCCTAGAGTTTTCTCGACTCGATTACCGCTTCATTTCCAAGCTATTTGCGAACATTGCGCTTTGATCAAGTCTGTAATCGAACCTATCTGCTTCTGCCGGATTTATTCGATCGGAGATCTCACCGCACGAGGATTTATGGACAATTAACGGCTATTGTCCGTCGATGCTTCCTTTCGATTATGCCTATGCCATTTTCAAATCTTATTGACAATCCTACCAGACACCTTTGTCTGATATTGAGGTGGTTCGAAGACTATTTGTAAGATGAAGGTGAGGGGACGGAAACAAATAATTCATATTATTAATATAACTAATATTCCGTCCTTGCAGTTATCAATAACGACTTAATAGTAGTAGAAGATGCAAATTAAAGTAATCTTTTATATTAATTGCTAGACTATATACGCAAGCATTGTTTGTGGAAGATAATCTTTTCATATTTCATTTCCTACGCCAGGAAACGGGGATAATAACAAACTTCTAAGAAGTCTTTCGACAGAGAAGGTTGAAAAATTTCACATCGGTGAAAAAACTCACTAAAAATCAAGAAGTTTCGATAGCCCTAAGGGGATTATTTTTGGATTTTTATCGTTAAACGTTGTGAAAGAGGCTTCACTGATGGGTCAGTGTTTTTCTTCTATATGAAATCTGAAGACTTTAGTATACGTACTAGTGCTGGACGCCCTAAATGCAACAGTAATTAAGGACAATTGGATCTTTTGAGAAGTAGCACTTGAAATAAATTGAAAACAGTCTATAAAGGTCATTTTGGAAAATGAACCTTACGTCATATTCCCACAAATCGTATTGTTCACCATAGAAATTGGTGATGTAATTTGTACAGAATGTCACAAAAGAAGTAATTTTCCTAATCGGTCACAATGCACAACCGTGACTCTTGACGAATCCTCAATTTTGCGAACCTTTAGAATCGAACTGTAAATGAATTAAAATTACGAATTTCCTTTGTCAACATTATGAAGTGCGAATCGCCCTGTATTCAAGTCAATTTAAAGAAAACGTGCACAAAATAATTTTATGCTGAATTGTTACATGTTCTATGTACATTTTGTAGTCCATCCAAGCGAGGATATATTCATTCCATAAAAATCTAGATAGAAATCTAGGTAGAAACCGGTATTTTGTTTTTACAGATTTGCATGCCCTAAGACTGTCTGAGTGTAAGGATCATATGAAATATAATTTATTTCTAAAGACATCCATAGAAATGATAAGAAACAACTGGACCAAATTGAATGTGGGGCCGATTATATAAACTTTGAAAATAGAAGGCTATCGTTAATGCTCATACTTATTAAATAGAGGACATACTCATCACCGACTAAATGGATTCTACGATCAGAAATTTTCAGTTTTCCTGCTAATACCCGCGAAGAGATTTTGGAAAAATGCAACTCAAATTCTATAATTCGAATCAAAAAATTACAACTGAAGTAATTTAGATAATCGTTAATATCATATCAAGAAGTTGTGAACTGAGAATAACGTTATTTGAGGATCTCCGATATTGGAAAATGAGAATTTTGAATTCACAGAATCGAATGAGTTACACACCTAATTCCCTGAATATGTTTATTGAGTACTTGCACAAATTTCAAAGTTAATCTTTTGACTAATTCTAAGATAGAAAGTTCATATGAACAAGTGTCTGCAAATGTTTCGTTTCGGAGATACAAGGTGTTGAAATTGAAAGGTGTATCCTTTTCAGGAAAATTATACTAGGAACTTTTTCAGACCAATTACTTGTCACATCGATGAATATAATTCTTTGTCAAAATGTGCAATAGTAATTGAAGAAGCGATGTATTATTTTCATTCGACAGCACAGATTTGCGCCTGCTCGAATTATAATGGTATTCTTGTTTTCAATAAAATATAAAAGTCGGGTATCTCTTGAAGAGCAGGTGGAGAAAGATAAAAGTTGATTTTTTAGTTTCAAGTGGAATAGAAATTGAAGAAAAAGCGGTGTGCATAAATCCGCCTTCAGTCTAATTAAAAAAAAAAAACAGTAAAAAAAATTAGTTTGGGAGTTCGATACTGGAGTACACCGTATGAGTTATAGCGAAAGGACTTTGATCCTGAACGCGGGTGGAAACTAATTTTTCGAGCAGAGATTCGTCATATTATTATTATCTATGTACAAATACCATAATAAATGCGAGACGTAAGCAAGCGGATCATCAACAATTTCTGATGACAAAAACCATATGCAGATCGTTCGAATTCCTGTTCGCCTTAGATATTTTTTGATCTAGATGTTATTTTAATTATGGCTTTATGCATAACAGAAAGAAACAACTTGAAATCAATTGCAGTCTGTGAGATTCCTTAAAATATAATTCACTGAAAATGCAGGTTCAAATGACTAACTTTCTCGGAAACTCTAACGGATTTGACAATCAGCCCTATGTTGCATGACTTCCGTTAAAAATAACGTCACCGTTTTTCGACATTTTTGTAATTTTGCTATTCAGCCCTATGCTGTATCACTTCCGTTGAAAATAACGTCACCGTTATTCGCCATTTCCGTTATTTTGCTATTGCGATACAGCATAGGGCTGATTTCTTGGTAATAGCAAAAACAACGGAAATGGCGAATAACGATGACGTTATTTTTAACGGAAGTGATACAGCATAGGGCTGAATGACAGGAAACATCTGAGTATGAATAAGTTATTCGATTTTGTTATATTTATGGTTTACCATGAAATGAATTACTTTCATTTTCAATACTGGAACGAGCCTTATTTTTGGAGATCGGTTATAATCAGAGGAAGACCTGACATGATCATTTCGTTAATAGTTGACTATAAATACTCATGCGCATCGAAGAACTTTCTGCGTCTACAACAGTATTGAGTAAAGTTGTGTTATCAGCATATGCCACACATTTAAGAAGGGATATGGAGTGAAAGGCATGGTTTATGAAAATAATGAGAAGAGGTCACTAATCCCTGCGGTACCCGTAGGAAATAGTTTGAAAGTCAGAACAAATTTCACTCACGTACCTTGTGGTATGCCTCTGACACCATAGTGGTTCAGCTTTTCAATGGAAACATTGTGAGAGACACAGTTTATAACATAACTCAGATGATAACATTGTGTGTCGAAACAATTGTAAGCGTGACTTTACAAGTATATATTTTTAGTGTAAATTGGAAGCTTCTTTTTCCACTATATTTAACAGTCGAAAGCTTTCGACAAATCGCTGAGAGTAATACCAACTTCCACGTAATTCTCAAACCCTCGACTGAATTAGTAAAAATCTTGAGAACAGTTGTGCGCCACGGCAAATAATAATAATAGCCGTCCTCTACTCGCACAGGCTATGCCGTTGAGTACACTCTCTCAGTGTTCATAAGTATTTCTTTTTTTTTTCATGAAGAATGTACCAGTCAGGCCCTGCCTCCGGAGCTCCGATAATACCGGAGGGCGCGTTGGTGTGTCATTAACCCCAGCAAACACTCCCCACGTCCAAGGGGTGAGTGATTACTGGGTCCGAGTATCATGTGCCCTGTGCCATGACTTCCTCCTCTCCTCATTTTGCGAGTTTTAACATCGAGTTGTCGCAGCTCCTCCTGAGTCCATTTAATTACTCTAAGGGAGTAATAGAATCGGAATGGCAAGTATATTAGTTGCAGCAACTTTGTTCTTCCCCGACAGTTCTGATGGCCAGATCTGTCGGAGTTTATGCTGATACTTGCCACGGAGAGAATTTTTGACAGTAGCTACCTCTTGGGATTGGCGTTGTACCACACCTAGGTAGTATACGTCTCTCCGGTATCCAGCTGATGTAGGATGCATCCGTCTACGAACTGAACGTTCTCTCCGTATTCTTCGCATCGTCCTCTTTTGAGATGAACCGTGGCACATTTGTCGAGCCCAAACTCCATTCCGATAGTATGCGTGTACTCTTGCACCACCCTCAAGGACTGATAAAGATTATTTTCTCCGAAGGCATGGAGTTTGAGGTCATCCAAGTAAAACAGATGAGTGACCTTATGCATCCGGTTGCTGAATCCAAAAAATGACATTCCTCCAATTTTCTGTAAGATGATAAATATGAATATTCTGGAATCGACACCTGGTATAACTACAATCCAGTATATATCCTATTACGAAAAGAGGCATAACGATACGGTTAAAACAAAAAAAACATGAGTTGATTGCTCGTATTCATTCCTCGTTTGCAATACAAATGTGTCACGAGAGAAAAACAAATGAATGAAACACCAGTTGGTCACCAAAAACAGAAGTGCCCCCTTTTAACTTTTTACGCATTCGTTTGAATTTATTTGCATAATTAGATGGATGGTGGGTCGGTAACTTCCAGAAAGCTCATTTAAATTGTTGAGTTGTTTTTTGGCGTAGCCGGGCTATGTCACTGCACTTTTTCTGATCTTTCTTTTAATTACTTCGATTTTGCCTTGACAAGTGATAAAAAAAGTTCGCGGCGATAGCATTCGAAAGCGAGGAGCTTGTTACGGTAGGTAAATGGAACTTTTTCCATTGGAATTTGGTAGACAGGTCATCACTGAATGAAGTAAAGGATGAAATTATTAATCAGTAATTTTTTATTCATAATTACCACAGGTATTTTGTATCGATGAATACAGTTTTTCAAATTCAGAACAGAATCACGTAAGAAAGATTGTTGAGCGGTACCCAAAAAGCGTTAATTTTTTCAACTGAACGGATGTGTCAATTTATTCTTGATGTTTTGTACATTATCATGAGCCAAGAAAATCAGTATTGTTCAAATACATGTTGACTACGAGCATCTCACATTCACCACACATTCACTAATATTTATACCGATGATTAACTGAAGTGAAACACTACCACACATTATCTTTCAGTCTAACGTCTATAATAAAAACGTAAGAGGAAGGTACTGCCTCAAGTTCCTTACCGATTCCTTCAAATGCTTCTCCCTCATGTTAACGGAATCCTCAGATCTTTACAAATGAGTGAAATTCAGGGTGCAAATACGCCTAACTCCTTCCGCTTAAAAATCCATATTGAAGTAATAATTAATTTGTATATCATCCCATATCCTTTGACACGTGGGAATATGAGAGGTTGGCTGATAAGTATTTATCTAACGTGAAATAATACGACACTATCACGATGAATGATATATTCAAGACTGGTCGTTTTACATTCATGCCAACGAGATGTTGGGAACGGCGTACAAAAAACCCTCGATAGCAAGGTCGGATATCGGTTCGTAAAAACCACCAAAACAATGAAAATATGAACCTCTCGTATAGAAAACCTTTTCCCTATAAATTATGTGAGAAAAAATATTCAGCTTATGATTATCTTATAACTACAACCCTTTTTAAAAACACTTGTAAGCGATCTGGGGCTTTGATTCCGCTGCGTCTTCGTAGCACTCGCGTATTTGAACCTTCTGTATCACTTGGTCTATTACCACTCTCATCACTACCTTCACTTGACCCTGATGGGCTGTCTAACAAATTATTTTTATCAACAGAATCCTTAGAACTAGTTAAGCTAGATCGTGGAATAATTGTGTTAGGATTAGGTCTTTGAGTACAATAATTCTTCTTCAATTGGCTTAGATGTATTTTCCACATTATTCCATCATCTACCTCAATTACGTAAGTTCTCCGGCCAAGTATATCGCGCACGACTCTTGGCACCACTTTTGTTTGTTTTTAGTTAAACGAAAATCGCGTGCCCATACTGCTTCCCCCAAAGAAAATGAAATATCATTGACTTTTTTATATTTTTGCTCAAGTTTCATTTGTTTATTTCTAATTATATTTTCTGTTGATGGTAACAGCAAATCAAATCGGGTACGCAAAGAACGACCAAATAGCACATTTGACGGGCATTCTTGAGTAGTGGTGTGAGGCGTATTACGATACTGAAAGAGAAAAGTGTCTAAAATAAGTTGGATGTCAGTTATTCCATCCTTGTAAGCCTTCCTAAGCGCTCTCTTGGCAATCTTAACCCCCGATTCCGCCAACCCATTTGTTTCGGGGTGGTAAGGCGCCCCTGCCTTATGAATGATGTCTAAATTAGACAAAAAATCGTGAAATTCTTGAGATACGAATGTTTGTGCATTATCCGTGGAGATTTGTTTAGGTAAACCAAACTGCAAAAATAATTTTCTGAATATTTCTACGGTCTTACGAGATGACATGTCATCAACATGTCATCAACAATAACGCATTCGAACTAAGAACGTGTTGTTTAAAAATGGTCCAAAGAAATCTGCATGCAAGCGAATCCACGGCTCTTTTGGAGTTTCCCACATGACCAGAGAAGGCTGTGGAGAATTATCAGAATATATTGCACAGGTTTCACACGATCGCGCAATACCTTTTATGGCTTCGTCAATATTAGGCCACCAAATATAAGAACGTGCTAAGGCCTTCATTTTAACAATGCCCGTACGCGTTAGATGGAGTTCTTCTAATATACTGTTTTGGTAGATAGGTGGTACAATTAAACGGTATCCCCACATTAGACAACCATGTTCTACCGAAATTTCATTTCTTCTAATGAAGTATTGTTTGAATTCAGGCGAAGGACAAGTGTTTGGCCAACCACTACGAACATAAAAAATTACCTTCCCTAAAATGGGGTTCTCAATCGTTTGTTCCTTGATTTTCAAGAAATTTACTGGAAACCCAGAATTTTTTATGTAATTTAAGATATTTTATGTTTATCACTGGAGGCAAACACTAATAAATTATTGGCCTGATAGTAAAAATTTTCAATTTTTCCCCCTAACCGTGACAAAAAATCTGAATAATTTTGTTTAGTATTTACATATTTGATTTCATAATTGAATGAAGACAAAATATAGGCCCACCTTTGAAGTCGATTAGCCGCGAGAGTTGGTAGTCCCTTTTTTTCGCCTAAAATTGCCAAAAGAGGCTTATGGTCGGTGTACAAGGTAAATCTCGTGTCATATAAATATTGATAAAAAATTTTGATACCAAATATAATGGCTAAGGCCTCTTTTTCAATCTGAGAAAACGATAATTCACTTTTGTTTAATAACCTAGACGCGAACGCGATCGGTTTCTCGGTTCCATCCGCGTAAGTATGGCTCATGATCGCTCCGAGGCCGACGCTAGATGCGTCAACTAATAATTTGATTTGCTGTTTCGGATCAAAATGAACCAGAACAAAGGAAAGAGAACAGTGGAGGCGTTTGGTAAAAATTTTACATAATAGTTTACACCCCCCAAAAAAGATTTCAATTCCGAGATGTTCGTGGGAACTTTTGTTTTGACAACAGCCTCCACTCTTTCTTTTGTTTTATGTAACCCGAATCTATCTATCCTATGGCCCATATATGTCAAAGAGTCTTGAAAAAAACTACATTTATCTTGTTTTACTTTTAGACCGCAATCGGATAATTTTTGTAAAACTAGTTCCAACCTCTCCAAATGTTCTTGATCATTTTTCCCCTAATCAGTATGTCATCCAAGAATGCTATCACGCCAGAAATATTAAATAATTGCTCCATGATAACTTGGAATATAGATGGTGCACAATGAATGCCAAAGGGTAGCCGCTGGTAAGTAAATAAACCTTTATGTGTAGAAATAGTTACGAGTTCTTCAGAATCATCATCCAATAAAATTTGTTGATACGCCTCTGAAAGATCTATTTTCGAAAATTTAATACCTTTTCTTAAATTTCTTGCTTTGAATCCAAAGAGAGTGTTGAAATCAAATCAATCCGTAAGAAAGAAAAATTATACTCTTCAAAAATCAGAACACACTTGATTGTCAGTGCTCATATCGGAAATGGACAAAAGTATTCATGAAATATTTGCATGCGGGAAGGTACTCTTACCGTACTTGTTAGACCTTTATTTTCTTTTTCATATTGGTTCATGAATCAATTGCCTTATAGATCGTCTTATGTGCACTATTTTTGCATACAAGCCTCGATTTAGGATGAAAAGTATATCGATGTTGAGTAAATGGAGCGAAATGTAGGAGTTGCCCCTATTTTTCAGATCAGAAAAAAGAAGGAGTATGTTGCCAATAGTATCATGCAAGATGATCGCTAAATAATTAATTAATAGAAGCTGACTTCGGAATACCAAAGGCTTGAGTATTACAGGTGGCTGAAGGGGTAAAATAGGGGCGTCATCTTGTAAAGATAAATCGATATTGTGACAAATTTTTCCAAACCAGTCCATCGAATGTATGAAAAGTAACATTATCACTAGACCAAAAAACTTAATTGCTTAAGTGGCGCGAAGCGAATGGAAATTCTTTTTAGTTTTTCAGTAATTTTTTCATGCAAGAAAGTTAGTGATGTGTTCGACATTACAATATAATGTGACCAGATTTAGGGCTTGTGTCGGAACATTGCAGAAAATTTTCATGAAAATTGAGATAATTTTCTTATGCAAGCCGTTTGGCATACGCTTTATTATGTATAAATAATATGTTCACCATGTACAACCCTAAAGCCTTTTGATATTTAATAATAATAATAATAATAATCTTCTTTATTTCTTCAAAATGGAACATTTACAGAAACGTTATATAAGTAAATTTTTATTATTAGAAGAAAAGGGCGGAGTTCAATCTAAGAGGGTAGAGTACTCCCTTAGGCTGCTCCACTCAACCCTGAAACATACCCTGCTACGTTATAAATGTGCTTAGTGTTCATAGATGGAAAATTGTCTAAATTATGAATGTGAGAATCGCCATCACCTTTCCTATCCATGAAGATATATCACTGTTGACCAAAAATATGGGTTTTAACTTCATTTTGAAGTCGTTATTGTTAGCTTTTTAATGTCCAGTGGAAGGGAATTGTATATTTGGCATATTTGAAAAGAATATGAACGCTTGAAGTATTCCGTTCTGAATTTTGGTGGTGTTAAAGTACCTCTATACCTTATATTTAGATTATGGACATATGTACGGAATGTTAACTTACGATAAAGATAACTTGGTTTTTTAGTTAATATAAGTTTATGAAACAGGGACACAGCATGTAACAATCTTCGTCTATCCATATTAAGCCAATTTGCTTCAACCAGTTTATGAGATATTCTTTCACGTCTACGAATACCATATACAAATCTTAAACAAGAATTTTGAATTTTTTTAATCTTTTTTTATACTGTTGCGTGGGATTAGGGCCATAGAGCGAGTCAGCAAAATTATATATTGATAATATAATCGTCTCACACAATAATAATTTGATAGAAGGGGACAGAACATGCCTAGCACCGAACATAGTCTTCAGTGCTAAATATGCTCTTTGCACAAGTATATTCACATGCATTTCTAACCTTAGTTCAGTATCTAATATAACTCCGAGATTCTTTGTTTGATTCACTATTGTTAATACCTCATTATTTAGAGTAATATTTATTTTATCACGTACTCTATTATTTCTCGAGTCAAATTTCATCACATTTGATTTACTCGTGTTAATCTGCAGACAATGAGATGAGGCTGCTTCAATGAAGCTATTCAGGTCATCATTCATCAACGCATTTGCTGCTTGAGCATTGACTGATTCGAAACTGTAATAAATCTTCGTATCATCTGCGTAGCAGTGAATCGAGCAGTGTTTAAGTGATTTCAGAATGGTAGAGGTGTACAAAGTAAAAAGAAGTGGGCCAAGAATTGAACCTTGTGGTACACCTGATCTGATGTTCAAAGTTGTAGAGTAAGTATTGTCAATACATACTTTTTGTCTCCGACCCTATAGATAATTCTCAAATAATTTTATTGCATGTTCAGATAAGCCCATATAATGTAGAATAACCAATAAGAGTGAGTGATTTATTGTATCGAAAGCACGACTAAAATCTAGGAGTACCAAAGCAGTCCACAAACCTTGATCTCTTGCCGTGATGATTTCATCCACTATATGCAGAAGAGCACTGGTGCAGCTAAAACCTTTCCGGAATCCAGATTTAATTCTAGGCAGTAATGAATAATTCTCGAGATGTTCTTTCAACTGATATTATTTAGTCTTAGAATCATTTTTGCTAAGCATATACCAAACAAATTTTTAATGAATTCTTGAATTCATAAGATTTTATTTTAATGCATTTCATTGATGGGAAAGTAACTGAAACATCGAAAAGAATTTCTGTTGAAATTTTCGACCCCAAAATCTACTTATTCATTCGCGCTACTCGATCGAGCCAATATGTTTTTCGTTCTGGTGACGAGATGTGAGTTTTCATACTTTCGATGGGCTTCTTTTCTTTATAAAATTACGCCCTTCAGCCACTTGCAACACTCAAGCCGTTGGTATTCCGAAGTCATGTTCTATCAATTAATTATTTAGACAACACGGCTTGCACGAAACTATGGACAACATAATTTTCATTTCATTATCTGAAAAATCGAATTTTTGATGCTTCATTTTACTCAACATCGATATACTTTTCATCCCTATTCGAGGCATGTATGCGAAAATGGGGCACCTATCTGTCACTATCTAGCCTAATATTTTTAATTGTTCATGCGCCTATTACGGTATTCAATAGGGCTATGCAAATTTATAGAACCGACCGCCTGATTCTCTGTGCAGAAATGGTGAATGTACGTGCATTCCAAGCTACCTCCTATATAACAATTTTCAAATAAAGGTGAAAGAACCAGTATGAATTTTATTACACACTACACAAACGCTTGGGATTTTGGTGGATGCCATAGTATTCTGATTATGGAGGTTTTCCATTACACGAACGGTTATTGTCCTACCATCTCTGGAAATTATTTTCTCATTTATGGACAGTGGAAGTGGAAGAATCGAACTCAGCAATTCGTTAATTAAGAAGGTTTTCTGAGAGGATTTGAGAAAGCAGAATTACACACCTATCGCTATAGTTCAAAATGACATTTCCAAAACAGTTCTGGGTTTTGTCAATGTTTGATTTCACAAAGGACATAAATATTCATTAACATTATGTATGACTGACTCATGAAAAGTATAAAATCAAGTAGGTTTCTGCGATTGAAAAAATTATCCAATGAATAAATAAAAAAGGAAACGTTATACTCGACCCTAAGATTCTCCAAAGATGGATAGATATTGTTTGAAAAAAAAACAGACGTGGAATGAATGTTTTGCGGGCTAGTCTATCAAGTTTTGCAATAGACAACTTCAATTCTACACTACCGATAACTTATGAAACAATGTTATATACAGTGTGTCCCACTAAAATGGAATAAATTTCAGAAACGGTAAGTGTACCGGGGATCAGTCAAAACATTGTCCGAGGTTGATCGGAGTAACTACACTGCATGCGAGAGGCGATGGAAATACCTATTTTTGCGAAAAAATATTCTGGAGGACAATATAGGTTTAAAATTTCGACGGTAAATATGTTATGATAATAAAATTGATGTCGTGATTAAAAATGCTTTGAAATTTTGGGCATATCTTATTCCCTAAAATTATTTTTCGCAAATATCGATATTTCCATCGCCTCTGGCGCGCAGTGTATGTCACTCAGATGAACCCGACACGACTTAGAATTATCCCCGGTGTATCTACCTATCCCAAAATTCACAATGTTGCACTCCAAATTACAGAAGATACCAGGTATGTGAAGTATGTGAGGTATTTGATGTCCTGATTATGAATCAATTATGACTTTGGGCTTATCTGGTCTAATCTGTATCTTTATCGAATTTTGTCACTTCGCACGAATACATTATTCAGATCAACCTCAAACGATTTTCATACTTAACCCTGGTATATTTACCTATCATGAGATTCACAGAATTCTACCCCAATAATTAGAGAAGTGTGATAAACTGTGATTTCACCAACACAATAATTTTTTTATATTCACAGGATGATTGTGAGGGTTTTTAGAACAATGATCAACACAAGAGTCTCGACATTTCGCCAACGCCAATAGATGGCATTCTTCAGAGAGATTTTACATGATAGCAGCTAATCAGATCACTTTCAAGCTATTGATAAATTGCATTAAACACTATTAATTGATCGACCATATAATATTCATTAAAATTGAATTACATGAATTATTTCATACATATATAGAAAAAATCACAAAAAATAGTATAAGCATCACGCACAGTGAATTTTACTGGTTTCAGACATTCTCATCAACCAGTAAACCATCCTTATCATTCTTGATACTTGATGAACTATTTTTTTTAAGGCTTCACGAGGGAAATAAAACAAATTTTCCGAATTTACAATATAACGTTACGGATTACATCAGTCCATTATTACCATGTACAAACCTCAATTTGATGATTCACCGACCTAACGCAACTCAATCATCTAGTACTTGACTTTTTTCTAGCTTCATTCACCTAAAAGAGTTTCCACTCAATGTTTACAAATAAATGGAATCGGCTAGCTATCTGTGCAGAATATATCAAAATTGTCAATGTCTAAGCTACCTCCCATACATTCCGATTTCAAAACAGGTGAAAGAACCGGTATGAAACACAAACTTTAGATTTTGGTGGATGCCGTAGTATTCTATAAATTATGAAGTAGTTTTACAATACAGACATTTTTTGCATTTCTGATCTTTGAAAATTTATATATTAGCGATTATAGGAAGTTGAAATTATTCTAAAATTCGAGAATTCAAAAGGATTCGATGTAAATTCAGAATTATGAAAATCTGCAACAGAATTCGATATTATAATTCAAACATTTCAAAAAAAGGTGAAAGCACCGGTATGAATTTCACAAGTTTCCAACCTCTTGAGCTATTGGTGGATGCCATAGTATTCTAGATTACGGAGGAGCTTTCCATTACACTGGCGGTTTTTAGCTTTTCTGATATCTAAAATTTTTATTAGCGTTAATGGAAATTCGAGAATTGGAAGAATTTTTGTGAAAATAATTGAATTCAGAATTACGAAAATCTGCAACAATATTCTTTGCTATAACTCAAAATAGCCTGACATTTCAAAAACATTTTCAATATGGAAATAGATAGGTTTTCGCAATGTGTGATTTTCGTTTTTCACATTACGTATAACTTTGACATGCGAATTAATTCAAAATATAATAATAATAGTAATAATAATACTCACGACAAGACACTGGTGTTGCCTTATCCTCCGGGGAATATTGAGTCCGTTGTGGAGAATGAGAAGTGCCGAATATTTTGGAACTACTCATTCCCCACCCTCAGGCAAATAGAAGCCAATAAGCCTGATGCAGTCCTCCTTGGCCATTAATCAAAGTAGAACGATTTTCGTCATAGATTTTTCGGCTCTTGGCGATACGAACATCGTTCGAAAAGAGGAGGAAAAATGGACTAAATACCGATATCTACTCCGCAGGCTTTGCCCAAACCATTCTGTTAAAATGATGATTCTCATAATAGGGGTCATTGTTGGAATGATGGACACACTATTATCAAGCTGGAAAATCATACCGGCTTGCCATGATATGGCAGAAATCTTAGCCGAACCAATACAGGTGAACTCCGCCTACTCAGGGCACATGATCCTGGTACCCACGGACGTGGGGAGTGGTTATAGGGGTTAATGACAACGCGCCCTCCGGTTGTATCGGGGCTCCAGAGACAAGGCCTGACTGGGATATTACTGATGGGGAAAAAATACTACCTCAGAAGAACTCGGAGAGTGTACTCAATGGCTTAGCAAATTCGGGTAAAAGACGGCTCTCATAATCATTTGTCGTGGCGCTCTGGAGCGACTTACTGTTTTTTTTTTTGTGGCTTATTTACTTTTTCAGCTGTAGGAAAACCCAGAAAACCTACAGCACCACCTCGGGTGATCGGTGTGCACTTCAAGCTAGCACTAAACGAGATTGGCATCTAGACAACTCACAATACACTTGCTCGATCCGATATAAAGTGGTAGAAAAATTCTCGAACCGACTATTGCTATGCTGGAGTTTCGAACGGCTTGTGCATCAGACCGCTGAGCCACCGGAATAGTAGCAGCCTATCTTATCAAGTGCCGTTGTTTCAACAAGGGTTGCAATAGAGAAATTCAATTCTACACTACCACCATCATTTGAAACACTAGGTTATTAAACTACAAAATGGAAACAGCTTTATGATATGTCAAGCAAGAAATAAATAAGGAAAATCGTGAATATTGTAGCAAATTGAATTACAGAAATAACTTAAATAGTTTGGTAATGGAAAATACAGATACAAGCTAAACGACTACGAATGAATTGTAGTGGGGAAGGGACAAAGAATCATGAAAAGAGATTGAACAAAAAAAACAAAACATTGGAGAGGACATTGATATAGAATGAAAGAGAAAGTCAATCCAAGAATTAATTTGAAATCAATACTTCGAAGAAATGCTTTGAATAAATTAATCGAAATAAAAATGTTAAACAATGAGGAACCCAACAAAATTAGAGGTCAGGTAAATCACTGATATAAGCCGAAATAGTTGAGCCGCAGTTGGGAACGATTGTAGATACGAACAATCGAAACGTCGTGGCTTAAACCATAGAAAATTAATTTATCTTCTTTTCAGGCAATGGGAGCCAAAAACAATTTCACTAAACTGTAACCTTGTTGACAAATTCCAAACATCGCGTTAGTTGGTGTTTATAAAATAATAAAATTATACCAAAATAAAGAAGAAGATATGTAAAAATGAGAAGAGTCATACAAATGTTTATCAACATATTCAATGTGCAAGAACTGAAAGGGATATACAGATATATACGAGGTACATGATCATATTAGTGCTTTCTTGAACCTAACGACCATTTTTTTTTTCATTCATCTGATTTCAAATATTACCCTGTATATTTCTTTAGTCTCTCTCTTTGGCCACAAACTTCTCTATTCAACCATGTATAACAAATGGTATTTGTTTCTTAATTAACCGTTAAATAGCATTTCATAGAAAAAATCAAGCTATAACCCAAATTTCATATTTGTTCCAAGCTTAATTAAGCTCTGAAATCCAAAAATAACTATTTACCTTACATTATTTCAAATATTAGCTATACCCAGATAAATCCCTACAGGTTGTCAATAATAAGAAAACTGAGAAAGGACCATATTTTTTTTCAAATCTGGCTACTTGTGAAGAACTATTTGTTTCTCATTTTTGCCATGTAGCTTACTTATAACATGATCTTTCTATTTGGAAACGTAAAATAAATTATAATTTCTCCTACAGCCCCCAAATATTAACAAATATGAAACAATTCGTTTTTTGAATAAATTTATGCAATTTTAATTAGTACAAAAACGATAAACACATCTCTGTCAAACAAAAAAAAAATGTGTACTACACAAGTACTACTAAGTACTGAACAATCGAGAATAATAGACCTATGAATTTATGTATTAGGGGAAAAATTTTAATGATATGTTTCCAAATAAAAATATCTTGCTATAATGACATGACGAAAATGTGAAACAGGTAGTTTCTACTCAAATAGCTAAATTGAAAAATAAATTGAAACTCGGGTAACAGCAAATTGAATGTTGTTCAATGGAATCCAATTCACCAGCCAATATTTTTTTTTCGTGGTGAACCCATGATTTAAAAACGCACAACAGCACGAAATTGTATAATATTTAATTCATGGATTTTTTTATTTTTTGGTATATTAAAATAACTGGACAGGATGAACAAAATAAACAGCATTTGAAGCATTTACTACATTGAAAATTTGCAACTTATCAAAAATTTTAAATTTTCCACCAATGTGATATTGACTTGGCCAAGCGATTCTTCAAAATGTTCTGGTATTACGCAGAAAAATATGCATGTTTCACTTTGTACATGGTATAAACGAGCATTTAAACGTTGAATTATTTGCAAGTAATGATAACATATTTTCAAGGATATTTATATACTGTTGAATAAGAGGTCAGGCACTACCATTTTGGAAACACATATTGATATACTTTTGTGTGATCAGCATCAAATTCATTTCGATTTTTCCTGCCTCTAATACTCGAAATATACTTCATTCTAGTCATGAAAGTTGAAGCACTTGTCTGCCATTGCCTACCTGCATCACCTTTCGATTGAAGAGTGACCATGAGTGCCTAACGGATAAACAGAACGATTCAATCATCCTCCAACTGTTATTTCGAACCAATTGATCGAGCATAAATTAGAATACATTAGCGGAATGCGCCACCGTTTCAGTCCAGCTTCATACTACAAGCTTTACCTCGCAAGCAAAAAATTAGTACAGGAATTGTAACTGAAACGAAGGCAATCGATACGTGATAAATCACCAACAAAAAAGGCTATAGTCGTTCTCAAGCAACTAAAGGTAAAATTATTGGGAAATATTCGCACATTTTGTACACAGTTAGGAAATGAAATGATAGTAATATGAAGCTATTGAATCTGAATATTGTGATATTTTAACAATTCTTAAACAATTTGCAGAAAAAAGTAGACCGTGTACGTACATTCGTTTGGACTCATCGTCCAACGGTGTCGTCTATTGATATCAGGTCAACACTATACTATTATTTTGGTATTATCTGAATAGTTAATCCTATAATCCAAAAATAACTTCTTTCATATTTTTTATTCTTTACTCCAGTTTGAAGAATATTAATGTTGAAGTGACATCGAATACGTTATACATTATGTTGACAATAATACTTCACTGGTTTACTTGTGAGATGGTCGTTGAGTTGTGTTTTTTTTTTGTGATTTTTTTTTATATCTAACAGGAACATTATTGTTATGTTTCCAGTCATCAGACAGTCTAGACTAATAATCCCAGCTTACTAAATGTCAAACTTACATTTGTGACTTCGTTTTTGGGATGCTTAGCGCGAAATGGCCTCAACAGAATAGGGTTTTTTGGTACAAACCCATCTGGATTTTGGTTTGACAAATGCCATGGTAACATTTTTGTCAGAACTGTGCCAAAGCAGAAAACACGTTGAGAATCATCACAGACTTTCTCACATGTGAAAAATCAGCCAGTTCCAAGCAATTACCACTGATAACATTGCAAGAAAGAACGACCGCGTACTTAACTTATGCAGAGCATTGAAAGGTGAATAAGCCTTTCATGTACCCAGAAACTTCGGAGACAAACACGGGAAACAGAATAAAACGTCGAAAGAAAGACATACAAAACAGTTTATGTGAAATTATGATTTCCTCCTATGAAAAACAATTGCCTGAAGACGACAATTCATTTTGAAAAAAACACATACATAAATAATCCAGGAAACGAGTAAAAACGAACTGTAACTAAACTTGGGAGCATTATTCATTATTTGGCTAAAGATTTTTATTTAACATAAATCGAAAATGAAAATGAATAGATCTATTTTTGCATCCATCACAACATTTTCTTGGTTCTCCTGCGCATTCGCAATGAGTGACAATTCTGGCAGCGTACCCAAAATACAACTTCATATAAATTTATTAGCTGTACGAAGAGGACCAGGCGACCTATGAAAAATTGTCGTCGATAAATTTTTCTGATTTTTTGGTATATTATCGAATTTGACCTTCTGAGCAAAAGTGTCCATGGGTATGCAAAACTCAATCTAATAACAAATACAGGACCTTGTAGTTGGAAAGTACAATTTCTTGAAAGTTATGTTGCTCTGAGCAACCATCTGAACTGTTAATGTTTTGCAGGACTGATATTGCTTACCTGAAGGGCCATAATTTTAGACTGGTTTTTGATGAAAAAATGTATTAAATACAGCTGGGGCAGTCGAACTTTCTGAAATGCAATTTCCAATTGATCCTATGAAATGAAGATGTGTCATACTGAAATGTTTATTGTTTGAGTGGGTCAAAATTGACAAATTAAAACTTTTCTACTAGGTGAGTCAAGTCATAAAGTTATATTTTCGTTGACATTTTCTATTTTAACTTACTTATAAACTATTCCACGAAAGATGAAACGAACCACTGATGCTTATAGAAACGGAATGACATATAAGGTATTGATCTGTGATCACATATAAACAATTGTGAAATACAACAGTAAGAAATATGACTCGTATTCTCTAAATCAGAAATATTCAATCTCACCCAAGCGACTACCAAGCGAAGAAGGTCATGGTGTTAGATCGTTTGGCTCTTACCTAGTCGCTCCGGGTTCGATCCCCTCGGCCTGCAACAGAGCTAAAATGGTTCGGAATCCACATAATCTGTAAGTCCAGAATCTCCCTTTCTCGCACAAGCTCTGCATTTGGGAAGTTTCGTCCAAAAACTCTGGGAGATTAGCAAAAACGTATTTAACATTTTTTTTGATATCGATATTTATGAGATTAAAAATCGAATGTTAAAAAAATATGCCTAAACTCACGCTCTTATATTTTTCAGAGAGCACAGTGTTTCCTAAATAATAATTTCGGAAAGCAGAATTAAGAAATTGAATAATACCAAAACTCGAAAATTTTCACAAAATTGAAATTCATTTTGTATAATAACGAATAAAAATCTATAAAAAAATAATAATTCTTCATTTTCCAAAAACTCTATAGAACAATAGATTTTGTCTAAGGCAGTCAGTATACAGACTGACACATTCAAATGTACGTAAAAAATTAGTCTACTTTTACATATATTGCACATAAACATATTGAAATATTATCAAATGGAGAATTCATAGAAGCTCTGGATAAACATATACAAAGATCAATCAGTAGTGTGAAGTATCTAAATCGAATGACAATCATTTGTTAGTTGATCCAGGGTTGAAGTACCCTTTAGTTACTATTTGTTGCATGAATTCTGCGAGATTATGGAAATATTTTTCGACTATCTTTGTATTTTCTGGTAGTTCATCAAGACTTCGGGACTGCATAGTTTGGTGATTTTTTAAATTTACCAAGGTTGCATTTCTAGTATCATAATTAGGCAGGTTGCTGTTCTTAAACAACATATTATGAATAAATAGATGCTCCTTAAGGAAAGTATTCTGTTTTTGCTCTGAACAGTTCTACATGAATCTCTGTAGCCCAAATTGCAGATTATTCCTATTATTATTTTTTGCATAGTGAATAATCTAGAAACTTCTGTTGATTGACCCCATATGACTGCGTTGTAGCTCATTACCAAGAAGGCTGTAATTAGATTTGTTAATAAATTTCTTTCTTCAAGTTCAAAATGGCAAACATAGACTGTTTATTTCTGGTGTGAAATTGAATTCGAACGATTTCATTCGACCACATCTTGTTACTTCAAAATACAATCAAAGAAAAATACATCACAACGTTAATGATCTATGCCATTTTAGGTAACAACGCCATCAACTCAGCGACAAAAATGAGATCTAATGTTATTATGATAGGTAACATTTCGGATTCAGGATCCATTCGGTATCGATTTGTATGTAATTCATAGCACATACGTGTTAAATCAGAAATAAAAAAACATGGAAAGTACAATGGAAGCCTAATGCATGAAAGATTCGCTCAACAGAATGACAAAAATATTGGCAAAGTGAACAAAAGCCACGAAGATCAATTACATTATCGAACAGGTGATATTGCTTATAAGAGAACGTATCCACGTAATAATGGTCTTTCCAAATCGTTTAAGTAACATCACACGAAAATAACAAATCTTTATATCAGACGGTAAAAAAGGTCATGATTCCAACTGAAAACGTTGGCTGTTTCAGATCCCTCCTGTCGATGACTCTCAGCCAAGGAGATTCAATTAATGCCCCCTGACAGAAATCCTGGAATATTGCCTTTTAGACTAGGAACCACGAGGGTATTAAAGAAATAACATACATTCAATGACTATTCTGACCACAAATCTATATCTGACAAAATATCACATCAATAATACTCACTCCACATTTTCGCGATCAAACACGGACCATTGCATCTATATTTCAATGAATTATCGGCAATAAATCAGTCGATAAACTCACTGGAAAGACAATTAGAAATTAGGAAATTTGTTATCTTAAGAGCATTCACCACCTTGGTGAAACTGAAAATTGTTTCATATATTCCAGAAATGTTTTCAGTTAAAACAATCTACGACAAAAAAAGTCTCATTTATTGTTATTCCGGAAAGTCAATGTTTTTTTTCTATATTAAAAAAATAGAAATGAAACTACATAATCGAAGAATAATCACTTTTCGGTATTCCAATACAAGTATCGAAAAACTAACAGTTTTCATGAAAACCTTTCGGTTTTTGAATGAAACGTTATCCAAGATTGGAAAATCTTCATTTGATTCATGCTGCCACCTTCATAGGTTTGTAGAATTCAAACATTCTTCGATACAAATGAAACAGCGCACATTGTCATCATTACTACCCGATCTAGTTTTGAGAACAATATTGGTCACTGTCTTTGTTTACGGCCTAATCAACGCGATCTATCCGACTGTCGTCGGATGTCATGGAGGGTCTCAGATTAATAAACAGCGCTATCAGATGAATTTGAATCCGATTTCAGTGGCGTCTCCACAAATCACATACTAGTTTTGAAGAAAAAAAAAATATGGTAGACAACTTTTGTGATTATGGTCCGATTCAAAATTAGTATGTGAGGGTTTTTGGGGTCGGAGATCATGAGTGAAACTCAAAGCATAAATAATGAAGAAACGCTATTTTTCAGTCTAAACCTCAGCCAGGTTGTAGTATGAACACCAGAATGATGAACGAATCATTGAGGAGTCCTAGGAAAAATACTAATAGAAAAATGTGACTCATTTACTGATGAAGAGAACTATTTTTTGGGTGCTAGTCCAGTGGATAAAGATGCCGTTATTTAGAGCAGAGGTCAGTTTATCATCAAAGACATGACCCCCGACGAGGGCAAATGAAATAAAATTTGACAATCTTAACATGTTAAAATTGAATAGGCAACATAATGATTGTTATTAGATACGAGAACAATTACCTATCACCAAACATCAGAAATGCTTTTTTGTTATATGTAGTCCAAAAGGTTGTCTCATTGAGGAGGTGACTTATAATCATTTTCAAATTAAAAATGTATTTCTCATGTTTTTTTAGATTTATGAAGATGACAAATTCTTGCGAAAATGAGATGCTCTCAAAGTTGATTTTTATTTACTCTTCTACCAGAGTTAGTGGATCCAAGAACAGCAAGAGGCCTGGAAATACGAAATAATTCCCGACAATACTCGAGGATTATCGAGTGAAATTTGAATGAATCTTTATTTTTTCTACCACGTTCATTTCATTCTCCCATTTTCTATTCCATTATTTTTGGGTTAGAATTTATTGATTACCATTTCAAATCAAATCTACCATTCAATGAATAAAATTGCGTAAGAAAAGAAAAAATATATAAGAAAATTTGTACAAAAAACAAGATTTCATACAAATTCATTAAAGAAAATTATAATTTCTTTACATATATGTTTGATCTAGGTGTTCTGTGAGTTACAAATTCAAAATTTTGCAGCGCAAGAATGCCTATTTTGTTTTTTTAGCTGATGCATCTGTTAATCACATAATAATCTAGGTCAAACAATTAATGATATAATTTTTTCTTTCAATATATTTGTATGAAATCTTGTAGTTGACAAAATGCTATTTATTTTTATCTTTTAACTGCACGTTTTTTTTTTATTTCATTTGATCCCTTTTCAGTCACCTATTAAATCTGTCATGCAAAGGACTGGTTTCTTTGCGAACGCTCGCTCTAGTTCGTTTCTTTGACACGTTTGTAAGCGACGTTTGGCAGTTACTCGCTCACACGACTGAGACTGAAACAAAAAGTGTCATCATAATTGAAAAAGACTTGGCAGTAGCTACTTTGCTTATGGAAAAGGAAGATGATGTTATTATTGCTTAGGCAGCGAGAAAGAAAAAAACGATTTGTTATTCAAGAAATGAATTGCAGGGGGTTACTTCAATCAGCTTATTGGTAAACATTCTGCAAGTAATGAAGAAATATTCCGGCAATTCTTCAACCTCAATTTCGACAAGTATTTCAACCAGGTGAATACCGTAGCTTGGCAAGAACATTATGTGACACGATTACATAGTTAATAAATTAAATACCAAACGGTTTTCGCAAATATTTTGAATAGACTTTTTCAGTTATTTCATGACTTATTTTCGGCATACTTATCAGTTTTTCCAACAATTTTGGCAATGTCCATCCAGATATTGTCTTTGATATTGATATTTTCATTATCCTTCTCCTCCATATCCTATATTGCTCTGTATCTTTTGACTTCCTCTATCAAAATTTCATCTTTCTGTTCAGTGAATGATGGAGCCATGATGACACCGAAAGAAATGAACGTGACCGACAAAAGCCACAAAGCAGACAACTTGTCGGCGGCGCACGACGGTCGCGTATGTCGGCTCCAAGGAAACCGTTTCTACATAAACCCATAAGAGCAGTACAGAGCGTTTTTCAGCGACCGTCGAACGACGCCGTCGACGGTCGCAAGGAAACCAGTCCTTTAAAAGGAGAACATTCCAAAATGGAAATTGACAAATATAATTGTTCTGTAAGTAATTGTTTTCCGTTTTAGATATAACAAAAATAACTTGTTTTTCTTTGTAGGATTTTCCAATTCCATAAAAATCAAATTTGTTAATTTTCATTTGAGAATGTTTTCCTTTTCTACATGAAAACCTTCCAAGAGGTTCATACTTTTGAAAATATCGAAATCTGTCATCTCATTAAATTTTGACTAAACTTGATAATCTCAAACCCCAAAAATCCTAAAGCTCATTTGAAATAGAATCAGATCGTAATCACAAAAAGAAAAAATATTATCATCTCCAACCCTAAAAATCCTCAATTTTCGAAAGAACCTACTTTTTTGTTCTCCACTTATTAACGTTGCAAGGGGATTATACGATGGGAATTTCTTTCAATGTAGTCTACTTCCTAAATTGCAGATAGTGACTCATCGGTTGTACGGTTCATAATTTATATAAAGCAGGTCAAAAAATAGAACAGAAATAAGCTAGGTAATTTGGCTTCAAATTAAGTTTTATTTTGCCACTTTCGCACATCCCCTCCGCACTTTCAAATCCCGTAAAAAACAGAAAATGTACGATGAGTCACTATCTACGTATGCTGCGTTGCCATTACTTGGAACAACAGAGTTATATTTAACCACGCCTCATGGAGGCCCACGGGAAAAAGGACAGATATCATAAGAAGTTGTGACGCGTTACTGGTGCACCTCAACGTACTATGGAAAAAGAGCAGTTGAATAACTCAGAATCCTTAGTTCATTACAGCGTACCCATTAAATACAAAAATTGTAATTAATAATATTTTATTAATGTTGTTACGGGTGGATGAAACGAGACCAAAAGGTACAAAAATTGTGGTTATTAATACGTTTTGGTCTGCTATGGGTTCAAGGGGTTGATTACACAAAAGTAGATTTGCGGACATTTAATGGGAGTTTGAAATTGTAATTTGAGAATGTCCAAAAAGGATGAAACTGCAGTAAGATTACTGATACAAATACAAGTGGAACAAAAATATTGTAAGTTTTATTTCTCATTTTTCATAATTTCCTTTCAGTGTCATACCACGATATGAGTGAATTGATTAAAAAATAATAAAAATCAGTAATAAAAAATTAGTATTGATTGCTTTGAAAGAGAACTGGTCATTCTCATGTTGAAACTCACAATGCTATTGCTCTGAACAATACTGAGATCTAACGTTTTGATAATACAAGACTTCAAGTTCTCACCCTCCACTGTAAATTAAAATGGGAAACACTTAGCAATAACTCATCAAGGAAATTCACTAAAATTTGCCATCCACTCAACAATGCAGCAAGAATATTGTTAGATATATTCTGTTTATTTCTATTCATACTTATAGTATGTAGTAAATGCCCAAGGAAAACCATATACTGAGAAAATTTCTATATTAACAAAAGGGCCGTCCGTCTTGGACTACTGGAAATCATGCAGAGAATATGAGCATCTAATTTCTTTAGATGATTTCGATTTACATCACTTGTTCTCAAAGATATACCTTCCGATCATTATATGGAGAAGACGAATTGTGTACATTTTTATTCTTTGTTTACATGAACATCTTTTGTCTGTTTGTCTTAGGCCCATTCAAGTATTACTTTTTCAAACAATGTACAACAGTATCGTACCATCAACCTGACATTGTTAAATCGGAGTATTGTATAATATGTTAAATATTTTATTACTTTATGTTAGTTATAATCAAACGATCATTATGGAAAAAAAAATATCAGAAATCATATCATCAATCATACCTAAGAAAGAAAAACAAACTTCTAAATGAAAAACAATTTTCCATTTTTGAAGGAAATAGTTACGTCGCTGAAAGATTCAACTACAGCACCTTATCTGCAACTTCGCTGAAGAAGCTTTCAGTCTGATTCGATAGTTCGTAGAATTGTCTCCATGTATTTGCATATCCAATTTCTATAATAAAAATTGACTTTTTTAAAACAGCCTGAGCGATCTCGTAGTCGTAATTCGCAACAATAGGAGAAAAATATATTTCGAAAGAATATCCTACTGAATGCCGTTCCTCATTCAATTGAAACCGACGAGTCTTTGTACTATCACGATTGAATAGCGATAACAGTTTAAAGATATTTAGAAGAGGAATTTATCTGTACAATGGCTCCCTTTCCGCAAAGGAATCAGACACTGATATCAAAATTTCCTTCGCGAAACTCCAATAATCACATCTGAACTGAGACGAGAAAAACAGTCAGCTGGACCCTCTGAATGGCACAATTTATGGATCCATACGTCCCTGAATTCCAAAAAGCACCGCACAATAGGAGCTGAAATACTGCCGCTCTAAACGACTACATGCTCATTGAAGGCAGGTTACCTATGATCCGATCACTACCAGGTTTCCAACGAGGATTTATTGCTGAAATATACTTTACTACCTGCATTATATGAAGATTTATCTTTCAGTAACAGACTACATCTTACCGAAATATTTTGTTATGAAATTGTCCGCTGTAATTTCACAGGTCGACGGTAGTATTTCAGATGTGGGAAGGATAAGCGATGAATACACAAGGTGACATTCTGAGGTGAACAGTAACACGTGTCTCATACAGAGCAGAAATAATATTCTTGGAATAAATGTAATACAGCAAACAAAAATGCCTTAGAGAAGATCAGCTGCTTTCGGAATCATATGGTAAATCTCTTATCATATATTCAGGTTTTTTCAGGATGTTAAATCGCTTTAACATGTAGTTGATGTTTGAACAGTTCCGACAAGCGTCTAGAGGAGTTCATGACCAGGGTACACTCTTTCTACGAATTCATATTGAATCAACAAAATTGTATTATTTCAATTTACAAAGTAACACTCAGTTTTGTCTTTCGTGTTGAAAATATGAACTATAGTAGTGCTGTATTCATGTTCTCAACATAAGTTGTTTCAATATTCCATTTAAGTCCAACCTAACAATCGATTCAAAGAGATTGACAATACCATACGATGCAACTACGAAGACTCGAAGGTATAGTACTTCTAATACCAACTGGACCGGCATAAAAAGTATTGAGTAATAATTCTCTTTTCAGTTGCAGGCTTGACGAAAAGGCGTCGGTATATTATTTTTCAGTGGTAGGTACTGTTTCAATTATATACTTATACTTATTCTTACAATCATAGCATTTGATCCCCCCATGTGAAACACACATGGCACTGATTAAGGAATATTGTGTACTGGCAAAATCATTCGGCTTCAGGTAACAGGTGTCCAGTCCAGCTAGTCGAGCATTCATTCCTCAAATGTATTTCATAGCACCTTAACTAATGATCTGGGCGACTAGGGTCACACGACAGAACTTCTTTATGACTGTACCAATTATGATTTGGAAGTAAAACACCGGTAGTATGTAAATTCTCCATTTTCCGGCAGATTTCCTATATTTATTGCCGTTCCAATTGGGATTAGAAAAACTATATGTTGGTTTCACATGCCTCAATTAAAAAGTATTTATTGGACGCAAAGGTAAAAACTGTTTGATTTGCCAAAATGTTACAATTTTGAAATATTCTTCCATTTCGCTCTTGTTCTTAATAACTTTCAAGAAATAATTCGATAAAAATTGGAATAATTAGATCAAACCTGATTTTTGCCATAAAATTAGAAAATGACTAAAATCCAAAAAGTTTCCACTCCTAAAAGTTTAATGTTTTAATTTTTAGGACTTATTTACTTGTAATTGAAGTTTTAGTATACTTTTTTCTTGTTCAAACGAATCAAAAGACACGTTTTCGTTTTCTTGCTCTGAAGACCTCAATTCTTTCGAAATACAGAAGTCCAGCATTTTTTGAGATGTCTTTTTCATTTTCTAGAAATTATTACAAGTGATGAAAAATGGTGTTTGAAGTCTTATGAAACATATCTTCCCAATAATTATTCACAATTTTCTCATACACTCAAAACTCAAAGGTAAAATTGTAATAATGACATGCTTTCACTTATAATATCCCAAGGCTATTGATAATTTCGAAATAATTTGCCGTATATTTTCGAAAGCGACTTGCTTGGTAACAGCTCGACGCCGAAGGTGGAGGGCTGTTACCTTAAAGCAACTCGCTTGAGAAAAGTTAAGACAAATTTTGAGAATGTATAGGCGAGGGATATTCAATAAGAACATTTTTTCATAGAATTGTCACTCATAATTTATATCGATCGACTCATTTTGGATATTTCCATATCTACTCGAAGGGACTGACATTTTCAAAATTTTATTGAGTGAACGTCAAACTATGTCATAACCATGTCGATTCGATTGTTCAATAGTACCGGGACACTTATCAGTTGAATGTTTGTCTGATTAGCTATTTCTGGTCACTTGGTCACTTATACGTTGATATGATAGTTTCAAATTACATGGAAAAATGTTCAGTTAAATGTTTGTCTGATTGGCTATTTCTGGTCACTTGGTCCCTAATACGTAGATATGATAGGTTCAAATAACATGGAAAACATATCTTCCTAATTTACGAACGTGCGATACTGAGACAAGGTAGAACTTAGACTGAAAATGGAATATTGTTGTTCAGATGAAATCACTGTGGCCATCATTGATGGTTACAGTGAATTTCTACTTCTGGTATCCCAGAACTATCATTTTCGCACAACATTAATTACGTTACATTTCCGTAGATCAGTATTTTCTTGGAGGGGGGTTACCCCCATTACCCCACTCGTAGCGACGCCATTGATTTTCATGTTGTGCTTCGCAATTCGCAAAAATTACTAATTCTTGCAATTTTCCATTGAGAATAATTATACTCTTTCCTACAAATACAGAAGATAATTTTTTGGTCCAAATTTCACTTAGGTACAAGACGAGTTCACCAACAGTTCAAGTGAACCGAGCTCAGTTGCTGTATAAGAAACTAGAAATTTCATTGGCTAATCTCTAACAACTGAACTCGGATCTCGGAACTGTTGGTGAACTTGGTGTGGAGAGCAAAAACTGTTTGGTTTTCCGTAATTGTTCGTAGTTCACCCTGTATTTATTTATAGAAGACCTTTGATATATTCTGAACTAAAAGGCTGTGACACTCAGTAGTTATTGTTGAAAAGTTTGAGATAATGCTGTTGTAAGTTGATTTGAATTCATTACTGGTGTTTCAATCGGTAGATTCTCCGATCGTTTTTATGTGTTAATTGCATGTGAGTCATGAAAGTCATGTATGGTGTGATGTGCTAATCAACTTAGCAGCTGATTCGGAGAAATTGCAATCAACAATAATTATCCTCTTTTATTATAGTAGCAAGTCCCTTAATTTGTAATTTTATTGGGATAATTGTCAGCTCATATTCTCTAAGAATGGCTTCTCATTTATTCGGGCAACCAAACGTATAAATGCTGTGTGATCTGTTCGAGAAAATATTTGTAGAGCGTGTGGACAAAGTTTGTGAAACAATTCAAATATAACTTCTATGGATTTTCATCAAAGGCTGAGGATTGAGATACGAACTATATTGAATTTAATATGAAACTAAACATGATGATTTCTCCTAGAGTAGCTTCTAGATTGAGTTGAAAGTATATATCACGTGCATCCGGTTGAATTGTGGTGAAGGAAAGAATCATAATAATAAATAACCAGTTCCTGGATTGCAACTTCAAATAACTTTACGTTATTGAAATAATAATGTAAGAAAATTGAACTCTTCGAGCAACGATCGGAACAACTCAAGATGAACAAAAATTCAAAAGAAAAACTTTGTCCCGCCTTGATTCTTACAATGTCACATACTTGTAAGATTTGAAAATGACCTTTAGGAGTATCATTACAAAGATCAGATTTCAGTCGCAACAATAAAAATATACCATCCGGTATGGACTCTCGGAGAATACGAGAAAGGCAAATTTTTCCTGTACCTGTAGCAAGTTAGATTTTCCTAATGATCACTGATAGATCACTGTAAACAATTACGAATTCTCGAACTTCTTAGATTCGTGTCGTCACCACATCGGGCATGAACATGCATTTGAACAGATATCAGATTTAATTCAATGTTCGTAAGGAAAAGGAATTGTTGTATGACAGATATTCTGTCTGGTGGGAATCACTTGAAATCCATTTTGTAGATAGGTACACATAAATGAAACGTCGTGACTTGAAACCATGGATATATGGTTTCTCTTTCTTTTTAAAACAATTTCATTCAATAGAATATATGAAATATTTCTGGCGTGCAATAGTCATAAATAATCATCATCATCATTTTTGGGTTGTATAGTATACAATTATTTTCCCATTAATATGATCATATTTTATTTATAAAATCACTTCGTTATCTGAAAATCAGTGTTTTTGATGCACGATTGAATGCTACAAATTATCGCTGTATCCAATTATTGTTTATATTTCGGAAATAATGAGATATTTGAATGAGGAATTATTATATTTCAAATGAAGCGGGTTTTTGACTGGTTTGTTTGGAGTGCATGGAACTGAAATTTACAACAGCGGGCTCATGAGCAAAAATGTTAATTTAATTGGTGAAAGAATTCATTGCGAGTTTATTCCAAATTATTTAAATTTGTTTTCCCACAGAAACATATATCCCTACAAGCGTCGAAGAGATCAAGTACATGTGATAATAAAATATAGTTTATCCATATGAATTATGTACACAGTGTCTTTCAAAAGTATCGAAACGGTTTCATATTTCAGAAACGGCCCAGAGAAAATTTATGAAAATTTCGACAGGGTGGTTTTTGATGATGCCCGATTCAACGGTTATATCGGCAATGTTGCCAAATGAACAGTTTTTCAGATATTAAGGGTAACTCAATTTTTTCAAATGGAAAACCTTATCTAATTTCATTGCAATCAATTCAGCGACGCCTCATCACTTATGTCTCCAAATATCAGAATTTTAATTATTAATTAATGCATTTTTTAAAATATGACAACATGGCTTTTGAGTTCCAATATTTTCAATACGGTTCAAGAAAAATTCGTGAAATTTTATACAAGACGCTTTTTGATGATATCGGCAATATTGCCAAATTAACAATTTTTCTGATATTGAGGGTAACTCAATTTTTTCATATAGAACACCCTATTTGTTTTCATTCCAATCAATTCAGCGACGCATCATTACTTGTCTCCAAATATCAGATTTTAAATTGATTTAGTTTGAGCAACCAGCAAATTTAGAAATCTTAAAAAATAAAATATGTCAGGCAGCACTTTTAGTTACGCTAATACCTTGAGGGAATTTTATAACCGCTTGGGCTATTGTTTAGCAAATCATGACAAATATTTTCAGTACTTGGTCAGATAGTTTTCAGTTTCTGTTATTTGATTCAGAACTCTATTGGAGAAGAATTCAATTATTGAAAAGTTGTTTTAACAAAAACCATTTTGTATGAAATTTCATGCTATTTTCTCGAGCTCGTTTTAAACTATTGGACCGTTCGCGGACATTTCAACGAACCATGTTCTCATATTTCAAAAACCACATCAATTCACAATCTGGTATTTGGAGACATAAATAACGACGGGGTGCTGAATTGATTACAATGAAGATAAATAGGGTTTTGAAAATATTGGAACGTTCCCAGAATTTTGAATGAAAAAGTTATGTTGTCATATTTCTAAAACTGCATTAATTTAAAATCTGATATTTGGAGACATAAGTAATGATGCGTCGCTGTATTGATTGCAATGAAAACAAGTTGGGGTATCCCATTTGAAAAAATTGAGTTACCCTCAATATCTGGAAAACTGTTGATTTGGCAATATTGCCGATATCACCGTAGAATCGGGCATCATCGAAAACCACCCTGTCGAAATTTTCGTAAGCTTTCTACCGGCCGTTTCTGAAATATGAGACCGTTCCGATACTTTTGAAAGACACTGTATACATGAAGTAAACATTCATTGAATGTAGATTTGCTTGTTCAATTCTGGTGACAGGGTCGCAGACAAGAAATCTTCACACAGCTTCGAACAAATTCGAGGCCATTTTTTTGCCGTTAACCATCAAACTTCATCAGATTATTGTATGAGAACTTCTGAAACTTAATTTGCCCATTTTTCATTAAGATTTATGCGGGATGGAGTGGAAGTAATTAGTGTAACAGAAAGTGTACAATGCACTTCGGATTACTTAAAACTCTATTTCGTTCTACATTTTCGCACAGGGATAAAGTTAGATTAGTTTTACAGTTTCCACATCTTGCCTGAAGTGTAATATCAAATTGTGGAAATTTTGGACTTGTCGCAACTTTCAAGTTATCCGCTCATATATCTGTCCAAAACCACGGTTTCTAAATTTCTTAACTGCTAGTTTCTGAATCTGCATAAATAATTCAACCGCCGAGTCGGTGATACCAAGCAAAATAAATAAGAGAAATCATTGGGTTAAATTCAGGTAATCAGTAATGATAACCGAACATTATTTTAACCCCAATTAATAATATTGGGCCAAAGTTGGTACAATATTACGAAAATATTGACGAAATAGTCTGAAAACAACATTCAAACAAACAAAATATTCAGCGATACTGGTACGAAATCATTTGGATATTTTGGTAGAATATTCCTAGTGTCAAAAAATATCGAATAACTCGGATCTTGTACAGTTACAGCCCTTTTTAAATTAAGGGGTCATCACAGTGTTCCTCTTGGTCGTCATATCACTGTGTAAACTGTGACGAAAACTAGTTGTAAGAAGTAATTAATATATTTCCCTAGGTTTTAATTGACGTTCTATTATTCATTTCAATTTGGGTAACTGGGTTTTTGGTGCTTCGGCCATTTTTGTCAATGGAAGTTATTGGTTTTGCTATATTATTCGCTACTTTTGCCCCAACGCCTATAAGAATTGGTTAAGGGAATTTAACTTGACTATATCATTATTAAAGGGATTTTCCCCATGGTGCCCCACAATCATATATTTGATATCATATTCATTGCTACAGTTGTTTATTTCATTTATATTTTGCTACCATCTCGTATCATATTTTCCTGAAAAATTGTTAAAAATATATTACTTACTTGGAAAGTTACTATTACTTTTGAATTCAGATCCTTTTTCAGTAAAGTGTCAATAACATAATTTGGAAGTTTTTATACAGGGTGTTCCTAAATATCATGCACATAAGGAGGGTGTTAATTCTTGGCGTATTTCATGATTAAAACTCATATAAAAATAGGTTCGCAAGCGGTTCGTGACCAATCTAGAGGGCATTGAAATTTCAAAAATTTTTAAGTTCTTTTTTTAGCCCCTGTTCTTTTCGAGGTAAATAGCTAAACTCAAACAAATGTTAGGCTATACTCACATCATTAGGCGTGCCAAATTATTGTGAGCGATATTTCAATTCAATTATAACTCTAACCTAATATTTTCGGTTATTCATAGGCGTTTTGTAGAAACTTAACTTTCAACAAGAATAACAATGATGCATGTAGGTCACGTAATGCAAAAAAAATTCAGATCAAAGAAGCTGTTCTAAATGAGATAGCAGATCCAGACAGCAGCACCAGAAAAATGCCTGGGGATTTGATAATATAAGTTGTTTGGCGTATTCTACCTTGCGTGATTTTCTGCTGTGCCCTTACCACATTTCCTTTCTCGAGATTTTCCTCTAAGGATTAATTTCTTCCAGTGGTACCTCAATAAGCTAGCAGTAGATACTAATTTTGATTGAAAAATCCTTTAAACCGACGAAGATAAATTTTCAAGGCGTTCTATTGAAGACCACATATTGGCACAAGAGAATCCACACGGAATTGTAGAAATGCCTTTTCATGAGTAGTTCTCATTGAATGTATGAGGTGGTATAATTGGTGATCATTTGTCACTCATGCAGTCATTTGAGATGAACATCTCAAAAACTACAAGAGGTGTAGAGAAATCTGAAATTTGAAAATTTAACGTCTTCTAGATTTGCGGACCAATGTTTATATGAATTTGTGGCCTTGAAATAAGTCTTATATGTATATATTACATTCAGTTATGTGATTTGTGCTTCATAGAAGTGAGAAGTCCGTTCGTCATATATGGTTTGAGTTTCTTTAATTCCATAATTATTGTTTTTGAATCCGTAGAATTCTCAATAAGTGTTTGAGTTATTTACCTATTGGTGCATTGAAAGCAACTTCATAACGAATGGATTTCAGGACTAAGTATATTATAATTTATTATCTTATTTGCTGTGTTTGAGTCACACTGATTATTTGTTTTAATTTTTTGTTATAGATAACAGTGCCATGTCATGCCATTTGATGATGAAGAGTAATTTGGATATGTTTCAGTGAATTATTGGACAGTTTAACTCAAGCGCCATCCATTAACTATTCCTGAGAAATCACCTACCACTATTGTTGGTTTGATAATGGAACAATATATTCCAATTTGGTGATAGCATATATTTAAAATAAAAATGTTAAAATTGTTATTATCCGTCAACCGGTTGCACCCCTATGTGCAACCCTCAAAAGTCAGAGACTTGTGCGAGCTAGTGGAAGACGTAGCCCTTACCTTTTAATACGTGTGATGCCATGCACTAGACCGGTGGCAATGCTGAGATTCGAACTCATGCTCTTATGCTTATGGAGCGAGAACTGAACCCGCACGCCACCGCGGCCCATATATATGGACAAAGAGTTCCAAGCATTACTCTACATATAGCAACAAACAATCAGTACTATTTTTAAATTATAAAAATTTTAATCAAAAAAGCAATCTACCCTTCTCCCTTCTCAATCCGATACATTGGGAATTTTCATCGTCAACATTCCAACAAAAGCAGAGGATAATGCTAACTTTATTAGCGAAACGTACCTCATGTGTAGTGTCCACACATTCGTTGAATTAAGTAGGAAACCAAAGGTTAGGTTCCGAAATTCCTAACTTAATAAAAGCCATAATAATTAAACGATACATTGCATTCACAGATTTAGTGATTTCAGTAGTCAATTACGCTCTTTCTCTGTAACATTTTCAGAGTTTGAAACAGCTGGTGTTGTTAAGTGTTATTCTTCCATCGCTTATTTTCCGCCGAACAGCCTACTAAAGGATAAATCAATCATAATAATTTGTAAAGCACTAAGTGAATAATAGTGAAACCTTCTCGGAAGAATTATGATTGTCTCCATCGAAAATAAAATCAGATGGTGAAATCTCTTTATTGTAGTTGGAAACAACTGTTTTTTGAACAATAGTTTATCGTGTTATTGGGACAAAGAATGTGACAAGCGAGAAGACTGGCGCCAACTATGTCAGCAGTACAACAAACACAACTTATGCCGAATATCAACGAAATTCTTGGGGAAACACGTCCATCAAAGGCTCACCTGAAATATTCATGTTGGAAGTATAACGTCGAAGCTTAGCTTTTAACATTCTAAGGGTAACTTTCAAAGTGATCCAGTCAAATGTCATACGTTATAATGGTCTGGGAACAAGCATGAAAATTCGAATGAATTTTCAGTACCCATAGAAATGTTTTAGTAATTAGTTATTAAGTAAGAAAAATGTTAGGCAATTGGGTATGATGACCAACACCTTGAATACTTGTTTGAAATATAATATTTCATTATTACTATTGATCTTTGAGCAATACTGTTTTTGGACTTAACTCCCCCTTATTAACTTTTAAACGGATAACATTTCTTTTTTGAATTGAAGTTGAATGGTATAGTTCATAGGCTGATCTTCGACATATCAGGATCCTTTAATATAGAAGGATGGTAACGAGCCCTAGTGAACTCTTTGAATCTTTCTTGGTATACACTAAAGTACGCTATACAAATAATTTAAGAACCTAGTTTTGTAAAGAAAAATTGTTTATTTTGAATGATTTTAATAATTTGGCTGAGGTTTCATTAAACGAGGTGTCACCCTACCTGCCTTGTCATTCAAATTGGTTTTGAAGATGGAACCCATATTGAGGGACAGAAAACTTTTGTAGATACCAAAAAGAGATTTGATGATTTTATTAGAGCTCGTTGTTTGCCATCTATTTGAAAGGATCTTTTTATGAGAGCTGAGAGCATCAACATTGTTCAATACAAAACAAGTAGAAAGGTACTTTATGGCCAGACTGTCTACAGGGTGTTAGGTAAACATGCGGCAAATATTCAAAAGGATATTCCATGACCTATTCTAAGAATATTTGGTCCTAAGATAATTTTTGAAAAACCTCGTTGTTTCGAAAATATAGTGCACACCAAATATACGACATTAACAACAGCTATCATCAAAAAGTAAATGTGAAGTTGCTTAATCTACAATAAATGTTCGAAATAACTTACTCCAGGCTAGATACAAGCATTCAATCTTCTTCTGATGAACTGCCGAACTCTTTCAAACACACCAGGAACGTTTCTAATTGAGTTACACCCAGTACTTTTCCGATTTCGCAAATCATCCAAATTCGCCAGTGGAGTAGCGTAAACTAATGACTTCAGATATCCCCAAAAGAAATAATCCAGGGATCGACCAATCCAGCGATCTCCGTATGTTGAAAATTCAAAGGACCGCGCACGGAATACATGGGATTTTGGTTGATTGCGGAATTCAATGAAACTCGGGTATGTTGTAGATCACGATCTGTCGGTAACACTTTAAATGGACCATAATCGAATCGTATGATTAGTTTCGGAGTAACAGGGTGATTTTGAAAGATGTTACGAAAACACAAACTAAAAGTAATTTACACAAATTGAGATAATTTCTGATTTATTCACGTGCGATTTGGCTAAAATATGTCATGCCTTTGAGAACGCCATACCATTATGATTCAAAACAGTATTTAGCTTACCGGGAGAACTCAAAACATCCAATTTCGACATTGTTTACTTCACTTAGTATTATTGACATATTTTCTAATTCAATTTCGAGATATGGCTGGGTAATGTTTACAATTTGAAAAAGCAATAGTATCATGATACAAGCACAGAATTTTACTATATCGGGGTAATCAGAAAAGTACTTGAAAATATCCTATTAGGTAGTTATGTACGTCATTCATTCAATGGCGTGGTCGGTGGATCAGCGGTCTAAGGCACAGGCCGTTCGAAACTCCAGCATAGCGATAGTCGGTTCGAGTCCGATGTAGGTACGAGCATTTTTCTCAACTACTTTATATCGGATCGATAGGCGACCGCATACCTTGTTGAAAAGCAAGTGTATGGTGAGTTGTCTAGATGCCAATCTCGTCTAGTGCTAGCTTGGAGTGCACACCGACCACTCGAGGTGGTGCTGTAGGTTTTCCGGGTTTTCCTACAGCTGAAAAGTGAATACATCACCTGAAACATCAGTAAGTCGCCCCGGAGCGCCACGGCAAATAATAATAATAGCCGTCCTCTACCCGCACAGGCTATGCCTTTGGGTACACTCAACGAGTGTTTATGAGGGAGTATTATTATTATTAATAGAATCCTTACAAAAAGTCTCGAATGTGCATATGTGATGTTTTGGGAAAAATGTGTTTCAAAAATTCAAGACGTTGCTAATAATAAAGATATTATTATTCAATGTTTTACAACAGAAAACCTTCCAGTAGTGGTTCAGTAACCCAAAATGATATCTTCATTTTTAGCAACGTCTTGAATTTTTGAAACAAATTTTTCTCAAAACATCAAATATGCACATTCGTGACTTTGGCATTGGACCGACGATATGTAAAAACCCTTAAACCATGATAATTTAAATACGTACTATAAAGATACCACTGGCGAATATATTTGTAGAGCCCTTGTATTTTTTGAATATAAGTGTGGATTGTGGTTTTTCAATTACCAGGGCATAAGGGTTTTCACATATTAATTAATGTTGAAAGTCGAAAACTTAGGGTTCTGAAAGGATTCTATTGAATGAATGACGTACATAACTCCCTAATAGGATATTTTCAAGTACTTTTCTGATTACCCCGATATAGTTAAATACAGTGTTTGTATCATAATAGCATTGCTTTTTCAAACTGTAAACATTACCCAGCCATATTTATAAATTGAATTAGAAAATATCTCAATAATACTAAGTGGAGTAAACAACGTCGAAATTGTATATTTTGAGTTTCCCCTCGTAAGCTAAATACTATTTTGGATCATAATAGTATGGCATTTTCAAGGGCATGACATATTTTAGGCAAATCACATGAATAAATCAGAAATAATCTCAATTTGTGTAAATTACTTTTATTTTTTGTTTTCGTAACATCTTTCAAAATCACCCTGTTTCTATCTACAACATACCCGAGTTTCATTGAATTCCACAATCAACCAAAATCCCATGCGGGGTCCTTTTGTGTACTTGATAAACTCATAACGTACATCCTACGTTTATTTACATTATTGATTTTAAAAAAATACCGAAAATAGTTGTCGCACATTTTGTCCGCCATGTATCTTCGAAACAAAGGGGGTTCAAAAAATTTATCATGGGACGAAATATTCTTAGAACAGATCAAGGAATAATCCCTTGGATTATTGCCGCATGTTTACCTAACATGCTGTATATGCATTGTAAAATTACTGTACACGCATGAAGACTCCATATCTCATTAAAACTCAATGCTTATCAAAATTAATTGAGAAAGTAGTGCCTCTCTGGACACTTACAATCAAGTATGAAGAATGCTAGTCAAAAAATGCTCCATCAATGAGGTCTGAAACTTCATTAGATTTTGCTTCCGAAGATATTTCAATGCACCTTCATTTTCATTCTTTGAATTTAATAACTACTTTCAAAATGTTTGTACGCAATATTCATAGGAAAATTAACTACTTACTATTTAGTATATAAATAATATTATTATTTAAATTTTTGAAGAAAGGCAGAAACGTCTTTGTTTCTCTTCAGAATCAATTGACCAGTTGTTCTGTAAATTCATTCACAGACACTGAAATATTCCAAAAAAACTCATTCAATATTTTCGAATAGAACTTTTATGACTGAATATAGTTCATCTGAGATTCCGAGTAGATGATGTAATCTTTATGGAAGTTGCATGAAATGAAATGGATGATATCCCAATAACATAAATTTTATACTTTTTATAGCAGAAGTAGAAATATAATAACAGGACAAGAGTTCTATACAATAAATACTATTTTTATACGGTGGTCAAAAGTGTGTCTCAACTTCGATATGATTATGGAGGAAAAAGTAGTAACACTGATTGTTCCACTCATGCTAAGACATGCCATTTTTGACCAGTTGGATCTGTTGTATTGATAATCGAAAACACCATTCCAATGATGCACGAACGATACATATCGTTGTGTATTAGAGCAAAATACCTTTTCGTCAGATGAAGGACTATTATTAACTATCTATTTCCAGATGCAAAACTTGCAACAAAAGATACAATAAAACACGGGACCAACCACTTCATCCCAGTTTCCATCTGACTACATACACATTCAGGAAGACTTACCACGACACATCTTTGGCACATTTTCGTTGTGACTATACTAACCCAACGGAACCTCAACCATCCGTGAATTTTCTTCCAACACAGCACAGCATTAAGATGGCGAGGCAGTTTCTTGTCGATTAATTGCTCTGGCAATGTAAATGATTCTCATGAATTTCCGGAAACATCTGTTTTATGCCATGATGGAGGGCTGTTTCTCCTCGAGTTAGCATAAATAGTACTCAATTTTCCGAGAGAATTCCAACATATAAATTACTTAAGATCGACAAATATTGAAAAATATGATAAGAGAGACTTTCTTTTTTGTTGAGGAATCGAAACATTCATACACATTTCATTAAATTGAGTCCAGCGTTTGACTGAAAATATGTTCAACAAAAAACTTGATAATATCAGAAAAATGTTGAATAAATAGTAGACTAATTATTTATAGCGCCAAGAATGAATCGACATTTGAGAACTGATAAAATGGAATTTTACTTTACCTGTAGCTTCGTGTTCGAATTGGTAGCGTAGTTTTCTAAAATGCAAAGATTCTTCGTTTGCGTTTTCATTTTCTTCCGTCGAGTTGTTAATGAAAAAAATCAACGAAATACTAACAATTTGAGTAAATTGGAGTGCCAGTTTATGTCAAAGTACACCTGAACCAGAAGTAAAGAAACTAAGAACGAAACGCTTACAAATACCAGGAAATTCAAAATAAAAACCAATAGGTTTGCATCTGGAAAAAAATGCCAAGTGAACTCGTAAAAATAATATGTAAGTTCGATAATATAGTAGCTATTCAGAGCGAAAACTGATAGATTGCTACTCGAGAAATATTCAAAATTTCAAGATCGAAAATTCCCGCTCTGGAGCCTTATTTTCTGCTCTCTGTTCTTTGTTATTTCAACAAAGGGAACTATGGAAATAGTTGAGAATAAGGCAAGTCAATAAATATCGTTGTTGAGAAAAACTACTGAAAATACCTATTTGGCGGCAATGTACCAAATTCCAACAAATCCATAAATATTGCAGCTGTTTACAGAAATACTATACAAATAATGAATTGAACGCAATAGAACAAGTTCACATATGGTGATGAATAACAACCCCATATGTTCGATAATATAACAATAGGATTCTTCATTTACTTTCAAATTTTGTCATATCATAGGCGCCTAAGTATGTGTGAAGAAATATGAGGGACAGTGGAAAACCCAACAATTTTTGGTCATTTGGTTAATAATATCGGCTTTTGACATTATTACCACAAAGAATATCGAGAAATCCCTAAATCTCCTATTACAGCAAAATAGAAGGCAGAGGAATAATTAAAAGAATGAAATATCAAATTGAAAGAAAAAAGTCTCCTAAAGCGGATCAGAAGGACCCGATAATCTCTTAACGTTTGCAGATATGTCTCAGCAGAGAACATTTATTGTGAATGAAGATATCTCCGAGGTCTTTGTCAAGGAAAATCAGGAGGGGCGTCATTCTATCAAATTTACAGACAGTACTCAGAGACCACTGATTGCAAATAACGGGGTTACCTTGATATCCACTAAACAAAAAACTGTAGGCTCTACAAAATCCATGAAATACACAGACTGGACTCAGCAAACTGAACACTAATAACGAGGTCCCCAAGATCTTAACAAACGAAAAACTGGAGACGCTTCAAATCTGGATACTGCTATAAACCAATAAACCAATACAGACAGCAATAATATAACAATTAGAACTCCCAATGTAAGAAAGAAAAGCACAATCCCAAAAAGGACAGAAAAGAAAAACTTCCCCTCCTCCACCTACCAGAAAGGAAAAACCTCCTCACCGAATAGAGATGAACGTAATGATATCAAAACCAACCAAAATTTGGACTACCAGTCAGAACAGTAAGAACAAACCGCACAACACAAGAATGAAATAAAATTCAAAGCAGAATACAAAACTATAAAAAAGTTTCAGGAAAAAAAAAATTTCTCTCTTATATTCTAGAATTTCACAGAGTTTCACCCACTACGCCTACTCACTGTTGGGCGAACTTTCCAGAGTTTCACCCGATTGTCTTATTAGTACTTTCTATAAGCCTTTGTAGTCTCTGGTCTGGTTTCTTTCTGCATTCAGTTTTGTAGTATAAAATGTTGAGCTGATATTTCAAGAAATTTGATGGTACTTTTGTCGAAAATCATGCCTATTCAGATATTTTCCAACCAGAATATCAAATGATAACTAAATATATAATATTCAACAAGAATAATTGTTTTTCCTGACAACAGCATCCTATTTCATATCAGGTACTACACATTAATTTCATTGCGATAACTGGAAGTTCCTCTGTCGAATAAATTTGTCAAGCCTGATCAAACTTTGATCAAGCCTGAATGTGTAGGTAGATCGGTATGTTTGATATTACAGTTTCTTTTTAATAATTCGACAGGTGCTCGTCGATTTGGACTTTCCGAACTCTGTTCGTTTTGTTACATGAAAGAAAGCTACTGAAAGGCCATATAACAGAATTGGTGAAAATAAGAAAAGTATCCAACGAGGAGGGACAACAAAAAGAAAACTCAAAGATGGCATACATTCTGAATAATGTGTTCAGTGGCATTCGAAATGTGTATGAACCCCTGAAACACTTAAAATTTCAGTGAAGCAGCGCCATCGATCAACATTACGAGCCATCAATCAACTAACCGCGTCAAAAACCAACGCGCGCCAACGTGCCATGGTAATGATTATTTCGTTGTGTAGTTTTATAACTGTTACCCCTTGCTCTTCACTCTTGTTACTTGTGCGGGTACATGGCCCATACATACGACTATCCAAGAAGAAATGTGTCACACTCCCTTGAGAACGACTGTAAATAAAATCAGAACGTCATGACATAAACCGTAGAGAATTAGTTTCTTTCTTAGTCAAAGAATGGTAGTATAAAACAATTTCCCTCATACTAAAGGGCAGTTTTCAGATAAATTTTGCATTGATTCGTTATACAGTGCAGCTTCTAATCTGTACCTTGGAAGAAAAAGGGCCAATGTCCACATTGTGCCGAATTGAGTTATTTGGCCCAATATACTTATAATATTTCAATTTTTACGTAGAAAAATGGCCAAAGTCCTAGGTATCTCCAATGAGCAAAAATGATTTAATACTGAAGGCTGATGTCCATTCCTGCGTAATAGAATAAAGGCCAATGTTTGACATTGGCCATTATTGTTACATTGGTTGTGAAATGAAATTCCTGTGAGTATGGACATTGGCTCTACTAGCCCTTCGTTATCGTACGGTTGACATTCTTTTCCGTTGAATGCGACAGAATGTAGTGACAGTGCGTGACAGGAATAAAACCTTAAAAATGAGTAAACAAACTTTGAATATTTTAGAAATGTGCAAACAGGCTACAGAAGATGGTGAGTAATAAATTGAATGCTGATTCGGAACAATTAGGGTAGAAATGATGATATTCTTATAGGAAATGAGAAAAGCATGCTAGTGTCTCGCAGCCCGTCACAAGTGAATGAGAGTGATTTTGCGCCTAATACTTCACAGCTCTATCCGTTGACTCCAGTTCAATGTGTGAGTATTTGGTATTTTTAAAACTGCCTTCAAAGTTCATATTACTTATTGTTCTTTTCAGGATCCCAATGATCTACCTTCAGGTTCTGGTGCTTGTTATGAAACTTTGAGGCCTGTGAGACAAGTTGTAGAGGCAGGATTGACTCATTCATATTGCATCAACTCTGATGTATGTTGTTTTCAGTGCAGTAATTACTAGGTCTGCATCATGTCATATTTCAGATCTTACCAGCGACCATTCCTTTCAACGAAATTAATGCTGTCTCAGATGATTTTGAGGTGAGCGTACATTTGAAATTTACTTATAGCATAATGAAACTAATGGACTCTTTCATATTAACGAACAGATCGAATCGGAAATTTCTGAAGATAAGGATGACTCTGTGTGTGATAGAGATTACGCACCACTAGAGGAAAAATCTGAGTCATCTGAAAATGAACTGAATGAAAACTCGGCAAGGTATTCCACAGTAGAAAGGAGTAAACGTGTGAGAGGTGGAAGAAGTAAAAAAGTTGAGGAAGACAGAACAAGAAAACGAGTGCGCAACGAGAAATTATGGAAAGAAAATGTGAGAAAAGAAAAAAAATAGCGAGGCGAAGAATATATCTCGAAAAACCAGAAGCTGAAATCTGTCAAGGAAATGAGAGAGCCTTGTGAATGTAGGAAAATATGCTTTGAGAAATTTGATAACCTATTCCGAGAAAAAATTTTCAAAGATTTTTACTGTCTCTCAAGGAACGGCCAAGATCAGTTCGTAGCTAAATCGATCAAAGAATCCCTTAAGTATAGAGAACGTTTGCGGAAGGTAACTGATAATGGTGACAAAGTGAGCAGGAGACGGTATACCAGAAAATATTATCTTACTAATTCTAATGGACAAGATATCGAAGTCTGCCAAAAAATGTATTTGAATACCTTGGATCTCACACTCAAAAGGGTAAGAGTGATAAAGCGGGCCAAATGTTTGTCCAAGTGATGACCGAGGAAGACACCGTACACAAAAAAATTTCTACCGAAAGAAAGAACACAATCAGAGAACACATTTTGAGTTTTCCCGCATATAGTAGTCACTATTCAGGAGAACGCATATCAAAAAAATATCTGAGCCCGAATTTATCCATAGCTCTTATGTACAGACTATATTGTGAATACTGTCAAAATAATAACATGGATCCAGAGCGCGAGTGTCAGTATCGCAAAATTTTTAATGAAGAATTCAATCTTGCTTTTCATGCCCCTGCGAATGACACTTGCGCTAAACGTGACAAACTGAATATCAATCTCAGGTCATTCGAGAATAAGGTACTCAGCTCAGACGAGCAAGATAAGAGAAAACAAATTAAAATTGAGAAAAACAAACATTTGGATATGGCTGAGGCAGCATATAAACAGAAAGCTGCCGATAAAGAAAAAAGCAAACAGGATCCCTCATTCATTGTTGGATCTTTTGACCTAGAAAAATGCTTGCCTACGCCTTATCTCCGCAATAATGTTTCATTTTACAAAAGACAGCTCTTGAGCTTTAATTTGACAGTCTATCATACAAGTAAGAAAGGAAGTTTTGGGACTTGTTTTCAATGGAACGAAACAATAGCAAGCCGCGGAGGTCAAGAAATGGCTTCGTGCCTAAGGAAATTTGTTTTAGCATTGCCTGATACCGTACGCATTCTTAATTTGTATAGTGATTCATGATTGTTGTTCAGGGCAAAACAGAAACATTTACATGTGCACAATGTTTTGTGTCCTCATGAGTGAATTAAAAAGTCATGGTCGACACCTTCAAGAAATCAATCATATTTTCATGGAACCAGGGCATTCTCACATGGAGGCGGATACTATTCACGCAACTATCGATTCTGTCAAGAAGAAAACGAATTCTGCAATAGAAGTTCCTCATGACTGGACAAATTTTATTAGAAATATACGAAGAATACCTCTCTTGAAAGTCGTAGAGATGACACAAACGGATTTCTTGAATTTTAGTAATATGCTAAGTGGAAAACTTGTTCAACGAAAAAAAAAATGAAGATGGACACATCATTTCCTGGATGAGTATCAAATGGATGAAATTCTGCCAGAAAGATGAATTTCAAGTGTTTTATAAAAATTCAGTGGGTACTGAAATTGCCAAGAAGTTAGACTTGAGGAGAGGAAGTGTAAGAAAACGAGATGTAGGTTTAACAATAACGACTACAGATTAGAAACCACTTAACACAGAACCCTTACCTTGTAGCTCATTTTGTCGCCATATCGTCACCTCTATTTCATGCAAGATATTTGCAAATATTATCCTCTCTGCTACTACTGCTATTGCCTAGCCGATGGCGCTGTCGTAAAATTGATTTTTAACGAGTTCTATTTTAGTAGTTTGGGGATATTATTACAGAGAACTGTCTGCACTGCGTGGGTGTTTCAATGAAATCTGACTCAATGAGGTTAGTTGGCAACAATGATCTCACCAGTGATTCAGTCAGATCTTTAAACAAAACAGTTTACTGTGAATAAATACTTAACAAGGGTGCGATCTCCTCTTTAAATAATGAGATCTGCTGGACTTTTGCTGGTTTTATGGAAATTGTAATATTGGTGAAATTCTCCAACTTATCTATTTGATTGTGATCAAGTTATCACCAACTTTTGACTTAACAATTAGTTTTTGAGTACTCGCTATGTTACACTTCCGATATCCGAAGGAACCCAAAGAAAATATGTTAAAGACATATTTTTGGCCATCCCTAGATGGCGCACCTTTTTCATTTTAGGGCCAAAAAGGCAATAGAAAAAGGGCATTGGTAGCACTGATATTTTAGAGTGGAGGAAGGAAGTATTCCATTTCCTGGCCATTCTTCAAAAGTCAGTCTCCAACCAGCACTCAACAACTCAGCCTGTGTGTCTGACACAGTAATTTTTTGAATGATTTTGTAGTCCGTTTAATGGGCGAGAGTGCGAGAATTTGATATGCTGCATACTGCAGTTGATAACTCCTGTCTGGAGAAACCATTATATTAACTAAACCTTCGGATCGGCTCATAGGATGAAGGCGGATTTCCTTTGCAGGTAGTCTGCCATCGGCCATGATGGGTTTGTCTCCAGCATGGAGAAAATTTTGTAAATTAATTTAATTTATTATTGAACAACCCTCCGAGCGAGGTAAGTCTTTAACAATCTCCAATTTGCCAGCAAATGTCACACCATTTCTTTTTTCACAGGGCTGTTAGCACCATTGATTGATGTATTACTCACGTTCTTTTTGAATGATATAGAAGGTAATTAGCTTCTAGTTTGGGAATTTACATTCTTTTTTAATGTTATGAAAGGTAATGCAGCTTCCACGTTGGGAATTTACTAGAGGGATATTTGGTGTACCCACACTTCGTGCAGAGAGCCAATTCAGTTGTTTATTTGATGCTTTTTATGGTATGGTTAACACCTAGCTGAATTCAGAACATTTATGGATAAAACCTGGAACTCTACCATCCAGGAATAGGAGATAGCACTTGGATTGTGATCGAACAAAGATCCTTCGAAAGCAGGCATTGTTTTTCAATATATTACCTTTACTATACATATTGCAGTCATGAATTGATCATACATATTTCTCATATCTTATACATAATGCTGTACAGCATACGCACAGTACTGAGCGAGCGCTTTCAATAACCTTTTAGATACTATTGAATATTACTTGATTTGGGCCTTTTAACCTCAACTTTCAATCAATTCACAATTTTGTGTCCATTACCTTGGAATGCTAAATACCCGAATCAGTTTTCTTAACATTAATAATTGTTATTGAACATTTCATTGCTGTTTCGACAGCCTAAAGTTTCGTACTGTTGGCATTGCCATATATATATATATATATATATATATATATATATATATATATATATATATATATATATATATATATATGTGTTCAGATAGGTTTCCGCGGTCAGATATTTGAAAACTAAAAGTTCGGGTTGAACCGCGTCTAGAATTTGTTGAAATTCGACGTTTCGGCTCCGATTTTGGAGCCATTTTCAAGAACTGAAAAAGAAAGAAAATTAATAAATGGTTGAAACGTAATTCTACGCTGAGGTCTCAATCTGCCTACTCCTCAGGTATAATTACGTTCGGTTTTTGTGACTTGACGTCGGGGTCTCAATCTGCCTACTCCCCATGTCTCGTCACTGGTTCTCTCTAAGGTCTCAATCTGCCTACTCCTTCGAGAGAACTGAGGAATTGTGGGTTGAGGAACTGTATTTATAGTGGACGTGGCTGTAATGGCCGTGTGCAATGTATTGGCGCGAGGTGAACTATGGGCGGGAACTGAGTTGGCGCTAGATGAGCTGTGTGCGGGAACTTGGTTGGCGCTAAGTGAGCTATGTGCGGGAACTGGGTTGGTGGGAAATGAGTTGATGCGTGCAATGAGAGGCTTCCAGGTACTGGGAAGTCTACGTCCGTCGTCGCGAGTGTTGAGGCAATTGGGGCGCTTCTCTATCTCGAGGGCTTCTCGGATGATCCTGGTTTGCAGAGTTTTCTCGGTGGAAATTGTTTTTGTGTTTTTGAAGTCTATTTTGTGACCTGTGTCTTCTCGATGTTTATAAAGTGCGGAAGTGGAAGATGCCTGACGCACAGCAAGTTCGTGTTCGTAGACTCTGGAAGTTACTCGTCTGTTAGTCTGGCCAATATAACTTCTCGGGCAGTCTGAACATGGTATTTCATATATACCTTGAGAATCGTTTGGTATTGTGTCCTTGGGAGATCTGAGAAATTTGGATATTTGGTTGTTGGCCGTGAATATTGTTTTTATCTCGTGTTTTCTCAAGATATTACTGATTTTGTCTGTCACACCTTTGATGTATGGTAGGAAAGCTTTGTGTGGCTGGATACTCTCTAGTGGATCATTTGTTTTTGGAGGACGGGTCAGTTGATGGCGGATAGACTTGTCGATTAGCGAATTGTTGTAACCATTCTGAAGTAAGGCTGATTTCAGTTTGTCCAGCTCTTGTGGTCTATTCTGGTTGTCGGTAAGCTGAATTGATCTGTATATCAGGGAGTTCAATACGGAGTTTGTTTGTGCTGGATGGTGATGAGAGTTTGCGTGTAGGTATCGGTTGGTGTGGGTCTGTTTCCTGTGTACTGTGTGGGTGAAAGAGTTATTGGATTTCGTAATGAGAACGTCCAGGAAAGCTAGGGAGTTGTTCATTTCGGTCTCCATTGTAAATTTCATGTTGGGATGGATATCGTTTAGGTGATCTAAGAACGTGTTTAAGATTTCGTAACCATGAGGCCATATGACGAAAATGTCGTCAACGTATCTGAACCAGCAAGTAGGCTTGTGGTCGAATGCTTCTACAGCCCTGGTTTCGAAGTCTTCCATGAAAAGGTTTGCAAGGACTGGAGAAAGGGGGGAACCCATGGGAGCACCTTTCACTTGTTTGTAGTAATTTCCTTGGAAGAGGAAGTACGTGTTGTTCATACAGTGACTGATGAGGTCCAGGGTGTCTTTTGGAATTCTGTGTTTCGTTTTAAGGATTTCTAGCGTGTCCGTTAGGGGAATATTTGTGAAGAGGGAGACAACATCGAAGCTCACTAGGATATCTGTGGTCTGGATTCTATAGGATTTGAGAAGGTCTAAGAAGTGGAATGAATTTTTCACGTAGGATAAAGCTTCTTCTGCTCGTGACTGAAGAGTACTCGCTAGATACTTGGCGAGGTTCTGGGTTGGTGATCCAAAGGCACTGACGATAGGTCGGAGTGGGATATCAGGCTTGTGTATTTTTGGTAGTCCGTAGATACGAGGGGTGCGTGATGACTTCTCTCTAGGGATAGTGGCTTTCTTGGTTTCGGCTGGTAGTTTAGAATTATTGATCAGATTTTTGGTCTTCTTTTCGAGGTAGGTTGTCGGGTCTCGTTGGGTGATCTGATACTCGGATGAGTTTAATAGTGTACTCATTTTGTCTACATAATCTGAGGTATTCAGAACTACTGTGGCGTTGCCTTTGTCTGCTGGGAGAATGATTATGTCTGGGTTGTTGTGGAGGTTTCTGATGCAATGTTTTTCGGCAGGTGTTATGTTGGATGGAGGGAGTTTCGCTCTCCTGAGTGTGGTGGCAATATCTTGTCTAGTTTCTTCAGCTGTATTTTCTGGTAGATGGGTTATCGCGCTTTCTATTTGTGTGATGATGGTTTCTGTTGGGATTCTGTTTGGTGTGATGGAATAATTGAATCCTCTTGATAGTAGTGCAAGGCTATTTTGATCTATAGAATCCAGACCACAGATATCCTAGTGAGCTTCGATGTTGTCTCCCTCTTCACAAATATTCCCCTAACGGACACGCTAGAAATCCTTAAAACGAAACACAGAATTCCAAAAGACACCCTGGACCTCATCAGTCACTGTATGAACAACACGTACTTCCTCTTCCAAGGAAATTACTACAAACAAGTGAAAGGTGCTCCCATGGGTTCCCCCCTTTCTCCAGTCCTTGCAAACCTTTTCATGGAAGACTTCGAAACCAGGGCTGTAGAAGCATTCGACCACAAGCCTACTTGCTGGTTCAGATACGTTGACGACATTTTCGTCATATGGCCTCATGGTTACGAAATCTTAAACACGTTCTTAGATCACCTAAACGATATCCATCCCAACATGAAATTTACAATGGAGACCGAAATGAACAACTCCCTAGCTTTCCTGGACGTTCTCATTACGAAATCCAATAACTCTTTCACCCACACAGTACACAGGAAACAGACCCACACCAACCGATACCTACACGCAAACTCTCATCACCATCCAGCACAAACAAACTCCGTATTGAACTCCCTGATATACAGATCAATTCAGCTTACCGACAACCAGAATAGACCACAAGAGCTGGACAAACTGAAATCAGCCTTACTTCAGAATGGTTACAACAATTCGCTAATCGACAAGTCTATCCGCCATCAACTGACCCGTCCTCCAAAAACAAATGATCCACTAGAGAGTATCCAGCCACACAAAGCTTTCCTACCATACATCAAAGGTGTGACAGACAAAATCAGTAATATCTTGAGAAAACACGAGATAAAAACAATATTCACGGCCAACAACCAAATATCCAAATTTCTCAGATCTCCCAAGGACACAATACCAAACGATTCTCAAGGTATATATGAAATACCATGTTCAGACTGCCCGAGAAGTTATATTGGCCAGACTAACAGACGAGTAACTTCCAGAGTCTACGAACACGAACTTGCTGTGCGTCAGGCATCTTCCACTTCCGCACTTTATAAACATCGAGAAGACACAGGTCACAAAATAGACTTCAAAAACACAAAAACAATTTCCACCGAGAAAACTCTGCAAACCAGGATCATCCGAGAAGCCCTCGAGATAGAGAAGCGCCCCAATTGCCTCAACACTCGCGACGACGGACGTAGACTTCCCAGTACCTGGAAGCCTCTCATTGCACGCATCAACTCATTTCCCACCAACCCAGTTCCCGCACATAGCTCACTTAGCGCCAACCAAGTTCCCGCACACAGCTCATCTAGCGCCAACTCAGTTCCCGCCCATAGTTCACCTCGCGCCAATACATTGCACACGGCCATTACAGCCACGTCCACTATAAATACAGTTCCTCAACCCACAATTCCTCAGTTCTCTCGAAGGAGTAGGCAGATTGAGACCTTAGAGAGAACCAGTGACGAGACATGGGGAGTAGGCAGATTGAGACCCCGACGTCAAGTCACAAAAACCGAACGTAATTATACCTGAGGAGTAGGCAGATTGAGACCTCAGCGTAGAATTACGTTTCAACCATTTATTAATTTTCTTTCTTTTTCAGTTCTTGAAAATGGCTCCAAAATCGGAGCCGAAACGTCGAATTTCAACAAATTCTAGACGCGGTTCAACCCGAACTTTTAGTTTTCATATATATATATATATATATATATATATATATATATATATATATATATATATATATACTAAGGGAAACTTGTGTATCACTTTTCCACTTTTCAGGTCTTCATCAGTTATCCAATCATATAGAATATAACGTTAATTAATTAAACTTATCGAGAGACCTTTAGCTCTGATTTGTATTTTCTGGAAAATTAAGAAAACCACTTTGATAAGTATATAATCATTCAATTTTTTGATGAATATTTTCTTTTATTCCTAATTCTTGGCTTAAACATAATATTTTCAATTTAGTTTGTAAGTCAAGTGGCGCCCAGTTCTGATTTGCACTTAAAGTTCATTGAATATTCAAATACCTCAGGCATAACACATCGACTCACCCCTACATGCTCAACTGACTAACATGCTAACAGCATTGTATATTTTTATTCCACTGAGGGGATAAAAAGGTTACAACCTCTAGCTGACCTCAAGGTTATGAACTTATTGGAGCTTCTTCCATTCATAAGTGAATACAACAGGCCGTACTATGAAAATCTCCGGCGATCCTCAAATCTGGAAGCTGACGACATCTCTGATCCAAATGGTGAACTCGATTTTACTGAATAAAAATTATTTTTCTCTTTGTTTATTTCCCCAATTTGAAATTCCATTATTCTGATCCTGCGACAAATTGTTTTCCTACACTGTATTTTTTTCTGTACTGAATAAACTTGTATCTGCAAATGAATTCTTTCCTTACATCTAGAGGCCAATGTCATCTTGAACGATGTATTCCTCACGGCCTAAGTCCGATAATAGAGGCCAATGTCCTCTCGAATGATGTTTTCCTCACGGCCAATGTCCAATATTTTCCACAAATTAAGAAAACAGCTAATATATATTTAATTAATTGTGAAATCATACAAAAGAAAATGTTTTAGCAATACTCAGACTCATGTAACGTTATACAGTTCTTCAAGGCGAGCATTATTCTGTACTAAAAATCTTTGCCCTCTTGTTTCTCGAAACAGCGAAATTGGATATCGGCACTTTTTCTTCCAAGGTACAGTAATAGTTTCCCCCCTGTTAACTTTCGAACGGTTTGAAGTACAAACAAAAAAAACATTTAAAGGGATTCACCGATACTACTTTTTGAAATAAAACACTTTGTGATTGCTCGATAGATGGCGCGGGGGCACATCAACTGATTCTACTGTGATATATTATAATTTGCCGACATATCGATATTTGTGTAATGAATATAAAATTAATCAAGAGAAAATTGGTTCCATTATAACGGTGCACTTCGTTAGACAGGCAGGGATAATGAAGGCAAAGCTGTGAGGATAAAGGTTCAAAGGACTGATACCCTTTACCTAGTTAACGAACACTTGACTATTGACAGACTGCATATTCAATTCAAATAAAAACTGATTGAATGTTGAAAGTTTTATTTAAAAATGTATATTTCAACCAAATCAAGAGATGCATAGAGATAATATTTGAACAACTTATGCGTTACTGATAAAAAAAGAACTTATGATCAGGTGTATATGTGATGTAAAAAATTTAATATTCAGGGTATTGATAATATTGCTTGTAAATTATAAGGGGTACATAGGCCAAGCTATAAGGCCACAAATGATTGCTTTTTGGACAAAAATACTACCTGGAAGCCATCTGTGCCATCCCGTGCAGGACAGTCCGTAGTTTATTCCCACCATGTCCTCAACTCGAAAATGCCATTTTTTAATTTGTTATAAACAATAGACATCAAAAAATCGCGTATATTTTAGATTTTTCATTGTAAAATGGAAACTATAGAAGCAGTGTTAACAGTGCAAAAAGGTGAACTGTAGAGAATTGAATTCCGAAGAGAATGACGGATTAAACGATCCAATCGGATAATTAGAACCGGAGAAAAGCGGAAAAATACGGAAAATTGTGTTTTTTTTTCTTTAATCCATAACTCTGCCATTTTTTAATATTAAGAGCTGAAACTTTGCACGATAGTAGCTTTATCTGTGCAAAATCTGAATTCAGTCAGATTGATAGTTTTCGCACAATACTCATTTGAAATATTTTTGGAAATATTTTCGCGGAGAGCTGGATGCGTGTGAGGTCGTCTGATTGAAATTTAAAAAATAGATTTGGAAAGTATACGTGAGCAGTTACAAAACCTCTATTCTGATTTTTTGATAAAACGCATTTAAGTGTGTTAAAAACTAGTGAGAACATGAGGGAAAACGACCGACCGCGCGTGAGCGATCGAGTGGTGCGGAACTGTGCGAATCGAGGAGAATCGTATATAATATAGTAATAGTCGCGCGCTGCGCGCAACTTATAATTCTTTGCATTTGTTTATCTCGGCATGTACTGCAGCTATTTGATTGGTCTTTTTCTTGATTTTGAGGTATCTGAACCTGAGGAATTCGATTCGTAACTCAGATTTCATGAGTGATGAAAGAATAAGCAGGTATTCTATGTTTTTTGCTACATATCTTTATTTATAGACAATATATGAATAGATAGCAGCATTTCTATTACAAAACAAAGTAATCAAATTTCTTACATAATAACTGTACATTTTTATTTTAACGCAATTACAAAATCCTTCTTTTTTTGGCAGGCTCATCGCATTCTGCTACTTCTCTATTAAAATTAATATTGTCTATTGACTTGAAATCATCGCTTTCATCCTCGGATCTACATTCATCATCAGACATAATTGTATCATTATTATTTATTAGTAAATTGTAACAAGTATCTTCGTGGCAGTGTGCACAAAGATTCGAACATCTCAAGCTGTGTTTTTTACAAGTACATGATGCATCAGAACATCCTTTTTTCCTGCATGAACACGAAATCTGATCAAGCAATGTTTTAGGGATTGGTGGATCAGTGGTTCTTACGGGAACTAAACGATTATTTTGTTCAGTCCACCCCCAGTCAGTGGCTTTCAGATTTTCGTTACCCAGCCACGTTTGGACTTTGCCTCTCTTGGTTCAGTTATTAAAAATCATCAAAAAAAGACTTATTGTAGATCCAACTCCAAATCCAAACTTTCTGCAGAAGTCTATGTGAAACCACTTCGGAGAAAGATTAGCATTTTCTTGTAACAAAATAATAAAAAAATCTGTAGTTCCAATGAGCTTATAATATGAGACACAAGATGTCTGTAGGACTTCCTAATGCTAATATCCTGTAAAATAGCAGTATTTGGGTCGAAAATATATCAAAAAATTACTACTTCCTGGCTAATGCCACTACAAACATTGAATTACTTGTGATAAAAGTGGCGCTCTCAGTTTGGATTTATCCACGGTGCGGGCGCGTTCGCGGCCCTGAAATGGGATTTACATCGAACCATTCGTTGCAGTCATTAGTTATTGACTACTAGACCTACCCTGTACTGATGAGGGGCAACACTCCGAAATCGGTCTATAGGTGGTCCGAAAATTTTGATAAACATTCCCATGCAACAAATAATTGGAGAGGAACTCTGCAAGGAAATTTTATCAGATGTAATTCGATGTTGGCCGCAGTATTAGCCAGGAAAGTAGTTGTTTCTTAATGGATTCTTTATCCAAATGCTCCTATTGTATAGGATATTAGTAATGAGCAGTTCTACGGACATCTCGTGTCTCACATGTTCATCTGGAAAACCTTCAAATCCTACAATCGTACATTCTCCAGATATCGTTTATGGTCTTCCCGATTGCCAATTTCATATTGGATATTCTTATGATATCATCTGTGAATATTTTTATCAAGTAGTCTATATAAGTAATCTGTTTCGAATAAAATTAAAATCAATTGCACATTTCTTGTGAATGAATAGTGAATACTTTCTGTAACACCGTGTAAATATATAATGAATTGTGTGCAAATATGTTTCACAAGAATTCTATTTTCAAACCTTACCATACGGTACCAGGCGACAGTGGTTTACGAATATTTCTTCGCCGATGATATGTTTCGTCGTCGTCAAATGGCTGCAGCCAATTTATTATCAAGAAAATATGTATACCGGGTGGCTACGGAAGTATTGCCTACGGAATATCTCAGTTATTGTATGAAGTAGGTTTGTGAAATTTGGAGCGTCGATATAATGATATATGAGCTAGAATTTGAGCATAATGACATGTCGAAGTTAACTTCCGGTCTGACCGGAAGTAACATCAACTTTCTTATTTTAAATGGAAACCTAATTTTTTTTTCTTTTCGCTTTATTCAGCATTCAATTCCCTTTTTAATGACATATCACAAGTTGGTATCTAACCAGAAACTAGATCAGAAAAAAATTATTATTGAAATTCACCGAGTAGGCCGTGGAAGCAAAATGAAAGCCAAAAATTGAAAAGTTCGCTATGGAAACCATACGTCACTTGATAACATTTGCTACTACTGTGATATTTTATTTTCATTCGTCGGCGTTATAAAAAGCCACCAAAAAAAATATTGGAAAAATTGGGAAAAAAACAATACTCTGTAGGTCCATAACTTAAATAGGAACATACAACTTTTTCTTGCCTGTACTATTCAGCATAACCATTCCTTTCTAATGATATAATAGAAAGTAATTTTTTGAAATGAAATGACCTTTTAAACTTTTTTTCAGTTGAGGAAAAAGATGATAGTCGGACGGAGCCAAATCTGGTGAATGAGAGGGGTGTTCTCGTAATTCAAACCCTAAATCACGAATTTTTAGCATGGCAAAAACAAAACACCTTTGGATAGCTTTCCGCGTCTTTTCTCTTCAATTTTTTCCCGTTGAGTGGTCAGTAATATCGAATGGTAATCTCCAGTTATTTTCTACCCTTATCCAAAAAATCAATCATGATTACTTCAAAGCAATCCCAAAAAACTGAAGAAAGAACTTTTCCAGGAGATTTTTGGACACGAAACTTCTTAGGTCTTGGAGAACCGGAGTGTCGCCATTGCATAGATTGTTGCTTTGTTTCTGGATCGTAGAAATGTACCCAAGTCTCATCCATAGTAACAATTCGGTTTTCAAATCGAGCACAGATCGAACGCGATGCTACTACCCTTGCACGCTTTTGGTCAACATTCAAACATTTGGGGATCCATTTCGCAGCAATTTTTCTCATGTCCAAATTGACGTGAACTATACGGTCTGTTAAAATCATGTCATGAACTGCATCGATATTTTCGGGGACTGGCACAGAAACTGGCCTTCCCGACCGGTCATCATCTTCGATGAAAAATTTACCTCTTTTGAAGCTTGCAGTCCAATTTTTCACGGTCGCATACAAAGGACTTTGATCACAAAGGATATTTAGCATATCTTCGTAAATCTGCTTACCTCTTAACCCTTTTAAATACAGGTACTTGATGATGGCTCAATACTCCAATTTTTCTATTTTCAAAATTTCGGTGGACATATTTTTTCTTTTAATTTATTGCGTAACTCTGGTTTACTTTTTGACGTCAAACTTTACACTGACACTTCTTCTCATTAGTTATTGTTCGTTGCTATGGTAACGCAATATTTTGTTTATGCAGGGAACTGGTCTAGGCTAACTAGATATCAATACATCCTCGTAAAAGTTGTTGTTTTCTGTTTATTTTCAATAAAATATTTCAACGAATTTGAAACCAGAATTTGTTATTTATATTGGAAAAATGTGATCATAATGCAATATAGATGAAAAAACTTTTTAGTTATACCTTTCGTTTCACCTATCCCACCCAACATCAATATTCATACATGACTATCCTCAAGAGTATACAATCTCTAGGAGAAAACTTGCTACTTACTGATTTTTATACAGCAAATTTAAATTTTTTTTGTGATGATAAAATATGATTTTTTAAGTTCATAAAACATTACGTTAAATATTAATAGTAAAGAAATAGGTACTGTATTTGATCATTTTAATTTCACCACACATTTATTTCGTATCTAAAATCTCGATGACAATTTCAGTAGATAATGACAATTTGGCATTTCAAAAATTACACAATATCAGTTTTAGGTTTATTTGAGTAAACTGGCATTATTCTGTGCTTTAAAATATGATTGTTTTCTATTAATACAACTTCCGTGAATATTTTTGCAACTCGTTTCAGTGGCAATATCGCTTCTCAGAACTTTTTAATGATTAGGCCAGTTTGGGGCCACCTACCATCATCATGATGTACTTTCATTACCTTGTTCTTAAATGTGTATAGTAAGTATAAAATTGAATAATCTATGCTGTTCAATCGAGAAACTCATCAGAACATATTTATTCAAATATAAAAGAAAAACGTCGAGAAAACGTATTCATTACTATGCGTTTGAATGGTATTTCATACGAGCAAGGCCCAGTAACCGACGTCACAGCTGTCACGTGTAGAACATTTCAGTGAACTCAGCCATCCTTTCGGTGTATATAATCCTTGAGATATGGCCTCCTCTGACTTTTATTTCTTTCTGGGTATTGAACCAAGAAGGCATTATTCGAATTTTGATATCAATTTTTGTACCATTATTTCCAAGTTACGAACTGAAGTTTTTGTCTGACTCTCACTCCCTACTCGAGTCATTGGTGTTAAGTTCTGTTTTGAGGGTTCATTAGAACATATCTGTTTCTAAACATCCACTCACAAAATAGAAAGGACTGCTTTCTGTTATACTATATTTGAATAAAGAGGTTTCAAGTGCGATAGTCATATATCATTTCGAGAAACAGAATACTTCAATATTAATCACCGTCAAACGTGTCCTCCTTTATCCACCTAGTCGTATTAACCCTACATTAGTAGACACATAATATGGGGTTAATTAAAATCAGAGGGTCTCTATTCCTGCTCACTAATGGAAATTCGCTGATCCAAGATATCCGCGCCAGTAATTTTATATCCGGTAGTGGAATTTCATCTCTCACCTTATGTTTCCTTCCCATTTCCGTATTCATACATCAGAATGTTAAGCCGCTTGGACGGATGAAGGTCCTTTTAGTATGTAAATTTCAGTTTAGTGGTGTTATCTGGCTGCCATGAATAACAACTCATTCCGGAATCGGCACCAGCATTCTCAAGTGATTTGATTTTCCAGTTTTGGAAACTGGTACATAACTTTTCAATGAACTATAATGTTAATATGCCAAGAGTTCGAAAAGTGTATCTAGACAAATTGAAAACGAAAAACGCCCCATTAGATTTAATATTCATTAGAAATGCACAGTTTGGCGTGCTATGCATATTATAGATGGATCACTTGTTGAAGAAATTTTCTGTTTACAAACTAGCCAGTGAAAATGAAAAGTGATTAAAAACACACTACGGAGGAGGAGATGAATTTTCATTACTACGTCCTGAAAATTCTGCAGTAATTTAATTTACTTTCTGGAGTTTGATGCTAAAATCGGTTAACATGAATTAATTTTCAAGCCAGTGAACCAGTCAACCTACTTCCGTAAGTGTGACAAAATTTACATACCCTACAGGTTGTTTTTCAAGTACACAAATTATAACCCTTATTCAGATCACTGATGGGATTTGATATTATGTTTATTCAGTCGGTTGACTTCACCGGAAATATTGCGTAAGCAATGAAATATCCAGACTTTCGTTTGCTATCATCATGAATGTCGCCTGCTTTGAAACATTTTATTTTACGCCTTACAGAGAATTGAGAATTGACATATTATTCTTGACTGCTGATACGCTACCGCTCATGTCTATAAAGTTTTTCATCACATTGACACATTTTACACCATCATATGATTGGGAATTTTGACCAATAAGCAGCCTGGAAAGGGGCTGAAGAATATTTTTCTTACTCCTTGTTTAATATGCGTATATCACGTCACTTTTCAAAAATTCATTTTTATTGTCCTTCATACAAGTTATCAGGTTTAGAATGTGGAGGCAAGGTAATCTCAATATTTCAGATTTCTCTAATAATGGCTTACAAGTTTCTAAGAGTGGAATTTGTTCATACTTCTAACAATTTTTTTTGGGAACGAAATGATACCTTGAGGTAATTCGAAGATCCTGAAAAAATTATGCCATATTGTATAGCTGACTGAGCCAATCCAAAATAAAGAGTCCTCATGGAAACACTCCCGTATCTTCCGTAATTTACATGATCGATAGATAAGTAGAAATTAACTCACTTCACAAACGGTGTCATCCTACGTGATATACACTGCACGCCAACAGCGATAGAACTACTCATCTTTCCGGAAAGATATATTAGGGGTTGAATTTGGCCCGAAATTCCTTTGGATTCGTGTTCAGAATCCTTAAATTACTACTAATAAACCTGTCTCCTGGAAAAATTTCAGTCCTGAAATATTCTAATTTGTTTTAATGAAAGAAACGCCCTCGTATTTATCGTAATTCTCGACCTATCACCATGAAATTGTCAGGATAAATAGATACACTAGAAATGAACTAACTGCTCGAAAGGTGTCATCATACGTGATATACATGGGGGCGTTTCCATAGAAAGTGAAACAAATTGGAATTTTTCAGAACTGCAATTTTTTCAGGAAACAGGTGTATTGGTAGTAATTTGGGGATTCTGAAAACGATTTTGACGGAATTTGGCACTACGGAATTTTGGACTAATTTGGCCCCCTATTTAACTTTCCGAAAAAATGGGTAGTTTCATCGCTGCTGGCGTGCAGTGTATATCACGAAGGATGTCCCCTTTCGTGCAGAAAGTTTATCTCTAGTGTATCTATCGATCCTGAAGGTTTCCTGACTTTCTTTGAAAAATTACAGAAGATACGAGGGTGTTTCCATGAGAAGAGAAACACACTGTATGTAATTGTGCCGAGATTTGAACACAAAGTAATGATATGATCTTCCCATGTGAGTTTTCTATCTAGCTCAACACCTGTTTCTGCATTCTTTTCAGATTTTCTATTAACTGTAAAGTAGATACTCAGATTGTTTGGTAAGAATCGAATATGATATATCTCAGCGGAATTCAGTGCAAGGCCATTATTTATTACAACCATTTAGTACTAGTTGTTCATTATTTGTACTAGACAAGAATGAAGAGCATAAAAAAACGGAAAGCAAAATGCCGTCACCACCCCGATTTTTTTGGTTATCTAATATGGGAAAACACTAATTTTTAATAACAGATTTCATGTTCTTTTTATTATTTATTACCAACCAATGTACAAATCTTGTATGAGTCTAAGATAATTATTCGAGGCGTTGGCACTCACCCGTTAAAATATCGCCTAATATCCCTTGCTAATCGTTCACAATCCGATCTATAAATCTTCGATGACCAGCACTTACTAACTTCCGACAGCTCTTCCAGTTATTCGTTCAATTCAATTTTCTTATACTGCTTCTTGTCCTTATCTTCAAGTAGTCATTTCTCTTGCATCAATTACCTCGATAGCTCAAGACAGAAAATTGCAACAAGGTTTTGACTATTAATCGTCATTCCCAGCAAGCAAGTTGCTAAGGTGGGAAATATCGCCCCGTTAACCTGTACTTTCGATCTCATGTCTGCGATGAATTGAACAACCACGAGTGGAGAAATATTGATTTTTTTCATCACAGACAGCATATCCGTTTGCAGAAGTTATAACATATAAAGAATATTTTGATGTGGGCTGTTATACAGGACGGTATTTTGAAAATGAACTATTACTGAATTACGAGTGACTCAGCATTTGTTACATCGTTGTATAGCGTGCCATTCGGAATGCAATACCCACTGTGCTCTTTGGTTGGCCTATTATCGTGACTATGGAGACACTATAGACAAATTGTCTCTGATATCTCAATACTTTTGCAGTGGAATATTCTTAGCTGCATTCTAATTCCATTTTCTTCGACATCAGTTTGTTCCAGTTCATCAGTGCTTGTAATTATAGGCTGTGCATATTCTTTCTGATAGTTCTAAATAGAAAGCATTAGCTGACAAGTCATGATTTTTCTGAAAATTTCAAATTTGTACATTCCTTATTTCCACTGCAATAATCCCAGAGCCGAACTTTAGACCGCTCTGATCCATCTTTCCTTTCGCTCTCAAAAATCAATCGACTGAGTCAACGTCACAGTTCACAGAACCGAGGATTCAATTGCTCCTCTATGCACCGGTATCGACGAGGCAAGAAAAATATCAAACCGTCTAGACTGGCGATCTAAATAAATAAGTGGAAAAAGTTGAAAGAATTTTTATAACAATTGGTGTCAGAAGTGGGATATCAGTCAATTCCATAAAAAAAAGGTTTTCAATTTATTTTTCCGTAATGCACAAAACTGTCTACTTAGCGAACACTTATTTGTTTAACGAGTCACTAGTCTATTTTGCACGAAAAATATCTATCAGTTTTTTGGCACCACGGAAACTGTCCACTAAGAGTACACTTTGTTTCAAGTCACCATCTTGTCTGTGGCAAGTACTGTATAGTTGACAATATACAAACATGACAGTTGAATTTTTTAACTCATACCGAACTGTAACCCTTCGAAACACAAATGATAGTAATGTAGCAGTACTTACATATTTTTCCATTTTAACAGAATATTTTTCATATTTGCTCTTTTTATAACGCTAGTGAATCCTGTTTTGAAGGTTGTTATGCAAATTATTTCATTGATGCAGTTACAGGTCGAGAAACTGTTTCGAATTCCCAAAGCCCTATCAATATAAAGGAACATATTTCCTGAATTTCCCGTCATGGACGTGGTTCACATGAGGAACTCATTACTTTTCTTCGCTTACAGCTCTATTTCCAAACTTTGTTATTGACAGGCGGCCACGATGAGGCGATTTCCTCTGACAGATTTATTAAATACTGCCGAGTCGGATTCAACCTCAAGAAAATCTATATAATCTCGCAACAGGAAGGATAATAATTTAGTTTCGGAGATTTATGTAGTTGGGAGAGCAAATATTTTCTTCAATCGCTTCCGGGTTCGAATAACTAGCTCCTAGCATTAGGGAGCTTTGTTTTGTGATACCCTATCCACTACAAACCTATATTGTTATTCAGTTATCATACCATGACAAAGTGAAAGGAGTTTCTCAAAAACCACCCACGGAAACTTCCTCGCTATTGTTGATTTTCCCCGGGTTGACTGACTGCTAAGTGATCTGAATGTGATAGCGACAAATGCAAAAGAAATTAGAACTATCATCATGTTCATATGATGGGAAAGTCTTCATATATTAAGTTAGATAGTTCGCTAAGATATATACACCACACCACAAGGAAAATATTCTTGCATTCTGAAGTGAAATATGTCAAGGCAAAAATGATGATAATTCAAATAGGTTTTGTAAGAGTATAGTTGAGAAATATGTTTTTACTGTACGTCTGTCGACATCTAGTGGATGGTTCTTGTAGTGAATTCTATATCTAAGAATGAACAATCCACATGTGAAAAACTCAATCTGGATTATATAGGTAATAAATAATAGCAATTATGTTGGAGGATGGCTATTATTATAAATTTCAGGTAAAAACCGGTAAAAATACCAATAATGTGATAAAATTTGTTTCATCACTAGTCGGAATTGGTTCTTCATATAATCCGGATAGAACTTCTTTTTACAAGCGCTCATCAATCATCTATATATATTTGTCAGTTATGCTCAAACAACTTCAATTTTCCAAAAGAGTTTCTTCGTCATCTCCGCATGATTTAATGAAATTATTGGGACCAACTAGTTTATCGTCAGGATAACAAGACAGATTCAAATTTTTGGGTTACCTGCTGACTAGATTTCTCGAGACATTTTTTATTAACATTCTTGAATGTCCTGATGGTGATGAATCACGGCCTTTAAATTCTTCATTTGGAGACAAAATCCTGACATTTCAACGTTGCTGCAAATGCAGAATGAATAGCAGAATCTTCAGTGACTTAATTAGGGATCCCGTTCTCCAATATTTTGAAATCCAGTCCGTGAAGAACCTACAAACTCATCACCTAAGAACCGAACTCCTAATAGGTAATGATGAACTATAATTCCAAAATTACCTCAAATGAAACCGACAGCCATAAAATAATAAGTATAATAATTATTGAAGAACCCATAAATCTGATTCTAACTCTGAAGATCTTCAGTTATTCCTCAGCAACTCACAGATGTAACTCTTATAGTTTAAAGAACACCTCTTAAGAATACACTGTGGTTCTGGAGTCGATACTGGCCATTACTACACCTTGGCCCAAGACAGAACGGACTGGTTCAAATTTGGTGTCTTCTTTCAAATTGGACTTTTTGGAGCCTCTATAACACTATACATCCTGGTTGTAGTCGTAATTGGATTTGTGTGTCGAATAGGCATCGAGCCAGTTCTTTAGCTGAAAGTATTCTCGTAGGAAAATTTTGAAATAAAACTTAACCACTTGTATTTGCGACAATGATCAGTAGTTCCAAATAACAAGTGGTACAAAAACATTGAGAGTTTTATTTCCCGATTTTCATGATGCTCTCCTACCATGTAGTCAACACGTCAAGATTGATTGTCGAGGGGACATATTTTGACGCAAAAAGTATAGTTACACCTTCAACCCCCTGAGTAGGGGTGTCATCCCAAAAATATTTTCAAATGGGAAGGGGGATCAAGTGATACCTCATTCCCTATACAGTGCAGCGTAATTTTTGAAAATCGATATTCCCTTTTAGAAAATATGAAGCGTTGAAATTCCAAAAATAGTGTTTGATGAAAAATGCAAAAATCGATTCAAAAAACTTATCGTAGGTATTATTGAAATAAATCCCTTCAAATAAATTCGCTGTTTTAGCCGATGTGCAGATTTTTTAGGCTCATGTTAGTATGTAAAAAATTATCAGGTTTCTTTCTTCACGTTTGAATTAGGTCAAGTATTTGCTAGGTGCTAGATTCTTCTTCCTAAATGGTTTAGTGAATCGCCACAATTTCCGTTACTGGGCTGACACCAATCCAAGGATTTTTTATGAGTCACACACGCAACACCCCCAGAAATTATATGTGTGGCTGGTATTGTTGGAAATTCCATTTTAGGACCGTTTTCCTTCCTGGGAATTCAACAGGCGATATGTACTTGAATTTACTGCAAAATGCCATCAACCCAGCTCTAACAAATATCATTGAGAACAATCTCACATACAATGAACAGGCACTGATTTTCCAACAAGACGGAGCTCCTCCGCATAACTCCCAAAATGTGCGCAATTATTTAAATGACACGTTTCCAGGACGACTGGGCGCAATTGAATGGCCACCTCGGTCACCAGACTTAAGTCCTTCAGATTTTTGTTGTGGGACATATAAAAAGCAGACACATCCGAAGAGTTGCAAAGAATAATTATTAAGGTATGTCACGAAGTGACAACGCAAATGCTCCAGATTGTACGATAACGGTTTGAAAATAACGACGGCTATTATTATTATTTGCCGTACACTGTCGCCGTACAGGGTACACTGAAACCATTCATTTTATACTGCTACTTTGTTATCGTTATATTCAATAACTCAATGAAGAGAAGTTCTGTTATGTATCATTCATATTTCCAATATTATAAGAAATGTTTCCTGAAAAGGCTACTAAGGCCTCAAGTACTTAACTTACAGTTGCAACAAGATTAAAATTCATGGAATGCTATTCGGCAAAGGTTGGCCACACTAAGTATTATACTGGCTTCCCTGGGACCAGTCAATGTGGAATGATAATGGACATGATGTGCACAAACACGACAATTTCTAGCAATTTACGATGTCTTTTCAAAATTTTAAACTCGAGGAAGATCACAGGTAATATACCTGTGAATGACAAATTAATAGAAAAATTGTTGGCAGTGATAAGGTAGTGAAAGAAACTTTTGAAAGAAATGAAGAGATGGAAAAAACTCATTAAAACGAAAACGCTGAAGATATGAGTGAGATGAAGACAGGAGATAGTGTTGAATAAAAAACAAATGTTAATGGTGAGGAGTGGATTCCTGTGGTTATTATGAAAGCGGTGAACAGACCCAGATCATAAATAATAAAAAATAAAACCACAAACCTAATGATAGAGAAAAAGAAGACACATGGTGAAACGATGCCTCGTCGCATTCTGACATTTCAGGTTGATATTATAATGTGATAGTTGTAGGTGATAGGTGATAGTAGGTTGACTTACTGAAAAATCGGATATTTATAGTTCTACCGAAGACAGATTCAACTCTAGCAATAATGTTGACAAATATCTAGAACCCTCGACAAACCAGCATATCTTCCCGATTATGTACTGCAACAAGTGATATTATAAAAGTTGTCAGATGTATAATCTATTTCATTATAATTCGCGTCGTTTCGTATCAATGATGTTGGATTTTTGTATTTGGGACTGGTCAATGTGGAATGATAGAGGGCAGGTCAACGACTTTCAAGTCAAATTAAAAAAAAAAAGTATCATTAAAGGTCTTTTTCATTCACCATGACAATTCAGAAAAAAATCCACATTTGTTCATCGCCTTATCAATAGTCATTGGGGCACGTAGCTGTTTGGTAGCATACGATTTCATTATGGAAAAAGTTACTTAATATTGTAATTTACTATTCAGAAAATTTTATCGCAATGATCATACATGGAAACTATAAATTGAGATGAAGCAACATATTGACATATTAGTCATAAATGAAATTCAAACCGAGATTCGAACGAATCATTCCAGTTTGTTTTGCCTCCTAACATATAATTGGACAGCGTTATAAGAAAAGATGCGTTATGAGAAAAAAACACGTTCAACAGAAGTAATTTTCCATGTTAGATGACACCCCCCATGAGAAGAAAGCAAAAATTTAATAAAAGTTCAAAATGTGTCGACATTGTGTTACGGGATATTGAAGCCTTCTTTTAATCTCGTATATGGGCAATCTCTATTTTACCGGTGCGTCGACAGAATTCCAAATGCCTTCGAAGAGTTCACCTGAATTCTCCAAGCGAATGCAATAATACTAGAGCTATCGAGCATATAACATTACCAATTTTTATACTTTCTTGGGATATTTTTAGTTCGATATTGCTTTCAAGAATATGTAGATTTTCACATTTATGTTTGGAGTGAGTATCATGTTTCAAGTAGCATAAATGTACGTCTTTAACGAAAACATATCGGTCACTAATTTGTATACTACACAGGACACATTCAGAATCATTCTTTGTCAATAAAACACTCAAAAAGAAGAAGAGAAGAAAGAAAGATCTTCTTACGTCTATAAATGTTCAGATAAGTAGTTACTGTCACTTCGATTTCGGTAAAATTTCAACCATTTCCTGTAGCCAGAATCAAATAAATCAGAAGAAATGTTATTGTTATCTGAATAATGCTTGAAGATACGTAGTTTTAAATGAAGGTCTCGCAACTATTGAATTTTCCGCGCGTATGACGTTTTTTCATAACCACCTTGATCTTTGTTTCCTCAAATACAAAACTGAATTTTAGTAACTCTTTTGACTCTTCATTCCCTTACGAATTACAATTATATTAATGATTATTTTTTTTATGCAAAAGAGCAGCATAGAAGAATAAAATTTTGGATATATTTTTTTCCTGTTTTTATTTTAGTGAATTGTTACCGTCAGTGCTGGAACAAAATGAAAATCACCTCTTTGCAAAAACTTTTTATAACCTATCTCGCGATATGAACTCGTGATAAGAACAAATTAACTGTCAGATGTGTAGCTATCGATCAACCATATCATTTCAAATACGGTTACGTTTCAAATTATTTCGAATTTCGTGAAACTGGATAATCAGAGCGGCAGATAATTTAATGAGTTGGTTGGCACGTTTTAATCATTGGTGATGAGCATAAAAGATCTGAAACGTAATTAAACCGTCGTATGTGATACAGCATTGAATTTCGAATGAAAAATACCTAAAAAGAACGTTAATCAAAACAGTACGGTAGCTATTAGAAAAAAAATGTTGATTATGGTTGAATGAGAGCCAAAGGTCGGAGAATAAAATTGTTATCATTGCGAGACAATAAAAAGTAGCTATGATTGAAGAAATTGAACGTCGATCAAATTGAGCATCATTTAGCTAATCAATTATACAAGACAGGTTAGTTGTTGAGCACCAGTAGGGTTCAACTGATAGTATGCTCCAAAAAGTAGAAACTTTGACTGGAAGGTTACAGAAAAAGAAGATTTTTCGTGGACGCTCTATGGGGAAGTAATATCGAGAAGACAAAAATTGGGCATTGATTGATTTGCTAGCGTTTCTGGAACCTTATGAGTGAAAGAACCAACGGTTTTGTACCACAACACGCTCACAGAGTAGTTCGTCCCGTTCCTGTTTTACGAATTCAGGCGGTTTTCTAGAACCCATCCATCGAGACAAAATCGAAGTAGACAATACTACAATGGCTGTAGGAGTTTAAAAGGGTATGGGAAGAGAGAGAAAGATAGAGAGAGAGGGCCCGTTATGAGTAACTAGAAACTCTGGGAGAAGTGCAAACAAAAATTCCGCTAACCTCAACAATCGTTCCAACAATCCACTGTTTTGCGACAGTTTGTGTGACTGATATGAAAATGTGGTGCAACTAACTCAATTAATTTATTGAAGCAACTCAGGTAATAATTTTGATTTTTTTTCTCCCAGTGATTTGGAGTAGCTAGTATGAAATTGGCCGATGGCCCGATGTAAATAAAGTTATCTTACCCAGAAACTTCGTTTTATTTTTCGCTTATAAAAATAATACATTATCACAATTATTTCTTCTTCACTAACACTACTGCTCATTATTTAACGCTAAATTGTGATTTTACCTTTTATTCAATTAATAAACAGATTCACATACATTTTTAAATGTCAAATCAAAGTCAGATTTACAAACTTATTTTAGCGGTCGGTCGTGCATGGTCGGTTTGTGTGAGCTTGAAAGTTTTCTTTGATCTCTTTCAATTTTTGTTCAGTCCTGGTCGGTCAGTGTCTTCTCTATCTATGCGACAGGTGATAAATGAATTTGAATGATGATAGCCATGTTCTGCATCTTGATTTTTTAAATGTTTTCTGAAAAAATGTTGACCTTCTTTTGCTTCATATAATTGTTACTTCCTTTCAATGAACCATCAAGTCCACAGAATAGTTTTAGACAATTATTAGTTTAGCGATAGAACGTCTATCACTAATGGCACACACAATGGTCGAATTAAGAATGAAAATGTATTAAAAATTTTAAAAAATATATATACAGGCCTATTGTTATACCTTCAATGTATTTATTATTTTAACTCACATCCTGTTTGTTTTCGAATTTATCTCAAGTTAATTGGAATCGTAGAGGACCACATGTCTTGTTGCAAGGCAAGTGTGATATGAGCTGCCCAGATGTCAATCCCGACGACCGGTACTTGCTTGTAGTGTGCACCGACCACCCGGGGTGGTGTGGTAGGATTTTAGAGTTTTATTTACTACAGGTGAGAAGTCGCTACCCCGGAGCACCAATGAAAAAATTAATAATAAAATTAGCCACCCTATATCTGCACAGGCTATGCATTTGGGTACACTGTTGACTCTCCGAGTATTTCCCAGTTGGGCTCTGTCTTCGGTTCCCCAAATTATCCGGAGATGATCAGAAGCACCATTTCAACAGAATGGTTTGGATACCACCTGCTGAGTTCGAAGAGTAAGAATATTTAGTCCGTGTTCCTCCTCTTTTCGGAAGATGTTCGTTTCGTTAGGAACTGAAAACTCTTTGACGAAAATTGTCCTAGTTTGATGGTCCAAGAGGACTACATCAGGCTTAATGGCTCGTATTTGAATGAGGGTGGGAAATTCATAACAGACTCAATATCCCCGGAGCATAAGGCAACACCGTACTAGTGTCGTAGGTGTAGGTGGTAGCGCTGCGTTATGCCTGTGGATATAGGCTGGACAAGCTGACAGCAAATGCATTATGGGCTCAGCTGCATCTGCATCTAGTGTCTAGGACCTCTATATCCATAACGCGAATTCGAAAGATCAGAGTGTTGAAGACGCCATCCTGGCAGATCATAATGGATCCGTCGGTCTCTGACTTCAGCCTACTTTACCTGATGGATGAGAAGGTCAAGTTTTGGGATAGCCAAGGTCGTCAATTGAGTGAAATTGTCAAGCTGTGTGCACGTGGCAATATAATTGGAGAAAGAGAATTTTGTATTTCATGCAGAAAATATAATTTATTAAAATCATAGCGCTTTCGACTAGCATAGTAATCATCAGTGCTTATGCGTCAATGTTCTTGAAGAAGACTCCATGCTTGGCTTACCCTTGTGGAGCTGAAGGAGTTACCCCAGTCTCCGCAGCTTTTATATGAGCTTTTTGCTGAAAAAGTTCTAACTCCGTGACAAAGTTTGAGTCACCCCACGTGCAGTGTCAAATACAAGAGCAAGTTCATGGGCTGCACGATACTGTCATTAAAGGAAATGCTCCGATTCCTGATTTTTCATGGATATAAACTTCTGATGACTTCACAGGCTCCATACAGAACCATTCTGATATATAGACAATTCAAACTCAAAAGTTCAGGAACTCCCCGTTGGCTAGGGAAATATAATCGTGGAATGGACGATTTAGGATACAATCTCGTATGAATATGCATCATTTTGTGTAGTTCCTTCTGAGTCTATTTCATAAGTTCAAAGCAGTAAAGTAGAATTGGAACGGCAAGCATATCGGTTGCAGCAACTTTGTTCTTCCCCGACAGTTCTGATGACCAGATCTGCCGTAGTTTATACTGATATTTGCCGCGAAGAGAGATTTGAACAGTGGTAGATAGAAAGCGTGTACTCTTCCGTCACCCTTAAGGACTGATAAATATTATTTCCTCCAGAGGCATGTAGCTTGAGGTCATACATGTAAAATATACGGGTAAACGCATGCCTCCGGTAATTGGAGGTGCCGCAGTTGTATACGCTGTAGTGCATCGGACAATGTCAATAGGAAGATGCGGAAGAGTAAAGGGCTAAAGGAGTCTCCCTGAAACATGCCCCTTCCAAAGATACTTTATTTGGTCACTGACTTGACCAGCCTCGTGATGAAGCGAGTCTGCCAGAGCGGTACCAGCTGTCCTATGCACCTCATAATTTGATCGGGTACCGCAAGGCATCGGAGCAAATGCATGATAAGTTTATGCGAAGTTGTATCAAATGCCTTGCGATAATCGATCCAGGCCATTGAAACGTTACGCTTTTACTTATTATTAATTTTCTTATCATTAGCAAGAGTAACAACAAATATAGTCCAAAGAATTGGAATTGTATTGGATATAGAACCCTTCTCACTGAATTACTAGATACTTTGATACGAACATCGAAAATACTGATTTTATTTTCAACAGAGACAGTGGAAAATACAGTTAAATTAAATAATATTTGGAAGTTTTGGGGAGGGTACAATTTATTGAAGTAATAGAAACTACTGAAACACAAAAAGTACGCCAATTTCAGTCGACGTGCGTTTTACCAACAAGATTACCATCGGAGCATGGAAAAGACTTCTATGTCTGAGCCTTATCAAATTCTATTTAAAAAATCAGAAAACTTGGGAAAAATTATTTGAGCTACAAAATGAGGTATACGATTAGAGCACCCTTTCTATCGAAAACTTCAGGCCTAAAGGAATATGATGAACATGTTGAATACGTAGGCAAAAAGTCGTTTTATGTAAAAAAAATTGACAGGTTCGAGTAGTTTTATCTAAAGTTACCAAAAATATTAAAATTCACTATTAGTTCGTTTTCATTGGTCGACTCTGTATATGATACTTCAAAATAGAAGTCTGAAATATTGCTGGAGATCCGAATTATTCATGCCTGATAGAATAACACAGACTTTATTCCGGACGCATCAGAGTGACAAGACTTCACTCTGTACAAATTTCAAAAAATATGATATTTGAAACGAAGAAATATATCTTTCATCGAATAAGAAGTTATATAAAGATATATTTCCGAGACTTTATGTTTCCTCAGATATTATCGCTTGATATATGGTTCCCCGAAAGCAATATTTATACCAACACAAAAAATATTTATAGCACGAATTGAATTGAAACCAGTCGGGCGAATATTATAACCTACGGCTTGTGAACTGACACGCCGCATGAATTGTAAGTGCCTTTTTTTCTTCAAGGGCTAGATATATTAGATATTTGCAGTCGCCGTGTCTATGCTTTTACGCTCACCACTCGCGTTTTATTTGATGTGTCAAATCACATAAAGAATTTATTGGGCTTCCGAGGCAATTGTTGTACTGGTACTCAATTTAATTTTCTGGAATTTCCTGTAAATCGGGTTACCATGACGTTTCGAAACTCAAAGCAATCTTATTATTTATCTGCAGTCTACGTCTATAGGTTTCTGCCATCCGGAAATCGATAAATATTTCCGAGAGGGTTTCTAAGTGATAATTTCACTCGCTATATGAAACTCGCATCTCCTGCGATATGAGAACCAATAAAAACGGTGCTTCACTGATAGTACACAGTTCCTTCCTTTTGAGCCGGTGATACCACGTCGCCATGGGCAACCACGCATGCAAACAACAATGAAGGATATATCTTGCTAACAAGGATGACATCATAAATGTCAGTCTGACAGCTTTCATTTATTAAACTGAAATGAATAAAAATAAAGAACGATTTGGGAATACCCCAGGATATGAAATTGACGAGATAGTAAGCAAAAATCAACCGATGAATACAGTGAAGAACAAAAAACATGTGTGGAAACATTTTACGGAATTCACCGTCGAGAAAGGGTACGCCTTTAATGATACCACAACAATTGATACTTTAGCAGAATTGATGGCGAAGAATATAAAGAGAATGTTGTTAAAGAAATGTGGAATATAACCGCAAAACTGATTCAGGAAAAATATCACAACGAATATGGAAGAACATTCGATCCTTTTACAGATGTCTTCTTCAAATCAGCTCGACAAGCGCGTGATACAAAACGTAAACAACTTCAGAAACTCAGTGAGAAGCGAACAAAATGGTCAGTTCTTTTATCAGTTGAACAACAGAGAAATAACTATGATGATGAACTGCGATGAAAATACCCCTATTGGACTGATGAAAAAGTTTTATCACATCGCGGTAGTTGAATTGGCATGAAGAGGAGGATAGGCAGCTTCATGTAAAGTCCAGTATTTTCCTGAGGAACTCAACAATGCTGGTGTTTCCACTGGGCGAATCATTTATAACCGAATCTTCACGAATATAGCCCAAGGCGGATCTCAGCGTTGCGTTGTGCAGATGATAAATGGTTGACAAAAAATACCATGAATGAAGAAATGTGTCCAGTAAGATTATTCAAGAAACTATTATCAAAACGTAATGACAACATCAAAACGTAATGACAACATGAAAACTGACAGGTTTTTTTCTATCAGTGAATCCGTTCTGGAAAAAAATAAGAATAGTTCATGGTACAAAATTTGTCCAATGGGACGCAACGAGATTGCCAAATGGAACAAAAAATCAGCAGAATCAATCGGATTGGATACCACAAAACTAAAAATCACTAATCATTCAAACAGAGCTACAACAGTGAGCCAACTAGCCAAGACTGGAGTGTTCAGTTGTTGTTAATAATTATTATTATTCCAAATTAATGTATGATAGATTTTTTCGAAATTAAAACAATAAAAATATCATCAATGAATTATCAAAGATTCACTCATATAATCAATATAAAGAAAAACAGTGGTTAGTATCTGGTTTATTTTTCAATAAATAGATACGTTTTCCTAACTTCGTTAGCTCTTGAAATCATCTCAATAAATACAACTCGTGCTCACAATACTATTCTGTCAGAAATCTTAAACTCGGTAAAATTTCTTGGTAACACCACGAGTCCGCTAGGACGAGTGGTATTACTTCAAAGCATTTCCGACAGAATTACTATCGATAGTATTGCGAGCACTCGTGGTATTACACCCGATAAATCACCTCCTGTAGAAAATAGTTATTTTTGTGTCTAGTGCGCGAAATGCTACTTTGGTGATCGAGAACTGATTTTTTTAACGAGGTGCAGCCGAGTAATAGTCGAGATCACCAAAGTATTTCGCGCATGAGATGCAAACAAAATTTTTTCTACAAACTTCAAAAATAAGTAATATTATGCTTAGCTTAATATGAAAAATAGTATTGAACTAACTGGCTTAAACTGTTTTTCCAAATCAAGTAATTACTGTAACTATGGAAATGAAATGGTATTTCTTGGATTGATTGCTTGATTGAGGAACATAAAGGTTTAAATATAAAAATCCCATATAGTTTACATGCAGTGTGCGAAGTAAGTATTTCGCACACTACTTCGCGCACGGTGTCATGGTAACGAAGGAAAATGAAAAAAAGGGTCGCTTCGCATATTGTTGTTAATGCGCGAACCTAGTCTTTTTTTGACGTTTGTAGAAAAAAAATATTTAATGATGACGGTTGCGTCATTTTGACAGCGATAAAAGAGGTGAATCCTCTTTATCACCAGTACGAGCTTTTTTATCGGATAAATTTTGTTTTTCAACGAATTAATATTGCCAAGCACTAATTTTAAGAACAAAAATGACATGGAAAAGTTGCGAAACCGTCGAGCAATTTTGTCTGTCAGTTTTTCGAGTAAAATTACTGATAGAAAAATTTTCAGTTGAAAGAAATTCATCCAATGAAATAAAAGTTCGAGAGTTTTTGGGCAAGATGAATCAACGACAATATTTAAATGCACTACAATAAAAATAATTTTCATTAAAACTATAATTTCAAGCAGCAGTCATTTGAATGAAAATTGATAGTCCTAATGGTTTTTTGTGATTTGTTCAGATGAAATTTCCACAAAAAAACTTATATTTTGTTAACAATACTCAACAATCATATCTGATGAAAAGAGGGAAGTTTACATTTTTATCGCTGTCAAAGTGACATAAAACAAATGTTGCTTTGTCCAAATCATTATCTAAATTTCAACCAAAAAATATTAAATCCGTAAGGTCATTGTTTACCTTATAATAACAGTAATTGAGATAATTAAAGTACTGATAGCGGAAATAACCGAATTGCATCGTTAACACAAGCCAACAGACATTTTGATGCCTGCGAAAGATGGTTACAATCTTCGCCAATCGCACATGAAGACTGTGGACTTACTCCATGGATAATATTCCGGGACGGAAGGTCTTTATGAAGGGGGCAATTTAATGAACGAAAAATGTATTCAAGATATCAGGCACACTGATATGTGCAAAAATTTCAAGTGACGTTATGAAAAAGTTAGAACATTCTGGTGTAAGAAAAAATTCCGATGAAAAATATTCTACTGAATGATTAAAAAATTCAGTAGAGTCTATGGTAGTTTCTGAAAATGAATCAAATTATTTTAACCAACTAATCATTGCCTTGAATCACTTTCGATACCCAATCACTGACAATAAGGTTTAATTATTTAGAATACAGTGGAGTTAGGAGGGCATTCTTTCATCACCATAGCGCTGCGTGTGAGAAGGTACGTTTTTATATACCAAAGGCCAGTAATATTGAAATGTTTTGCAAAAAAAAAACAACATTGGATCATATAGTCGAGAAAACAAATAATTCTGGGATTCTCAGTCACAGTAAAACAACTATTGAAATTCCGAACAATTAGCAGAAATAGTATTCTCTCATTTTATCGTCTTTCTCTCAGATTACATTCAATTCAATTTGTTAATACAAGACTGCTCCGATAAATCAACCTCTATATAGCATCAGTAACAAACTCGGTATCATCAAACAATGTTTCGTAGTATTCCCATTGTCTGAGAAAAGTACATATACCTCTGTCCCAGAATTATCCAACCACCCAATAATTAGTTTGCTCATGTTGATAATTGGGTAAATACGCTTTTCACATCTGAGACCTGTAATGCCTCTGTATGTGCTTATTTACACGAAATGGCTCTGAATCCACATTGAAGGGATGAAGGTGGTAAGCCCTCAGATGATACGGACTTAATGTTATCAAAGAATCAGAGGTCCGCAAAGTATCATATTCACGCATACTCAAAAAGGGTAGTACCATAAATTTATTTCTTGTATATAATTCAACTCGAAATATTTTAGAAAAGATTACAAATTTAAGTATCATATTTCACGCGTTTATAGCCAATATTCTACATCAGTTTGCAATTAAAAATTATTATCACGAGAAAACGCTTTGTCATTTATATTTTTGAAGGGCGAGAAAAGTGAATGATTGAATTCCACATTTGCTGAGAGAGAAGACCGTGGGTAATCATTTCCTCTGCCACTTTCCGCCAAATATTTCTTGCTACGTTTCGGTTATTATAATTCTCACTGGTTATATCCCATAACGATTTTCGATCATAAACCAATAAAGTTAATTTTTCTTCGTCGACCATTCTGTTTTTATAATTGAAATAATATTGTCTCAACAAATCGCAACACACAACCGTATACGGCCGACAAAAAAAAAATCTGCGTTTCCTTAGCTGGCACAAGTCTCTCGAAGACTTCTGAGGATTGCTCGTAAGAGTGCAAGTGGTTGATAGAAATAACATTTTTTTCCGAACGACAGTCGTTACGTCAGTTCTAAACGGTGCTAATGTGACCTCCAGTCATTCACATACATTTGCTTATTATGACTCATCGCCGAGAACTAGCTCAAATGAAATCGATCGCTTCTACCCGCTTCGAGAGCCATCTGTATGAGTCGCACTATAGTCCCGATAAATCGAGAACTGTTGAAAGAATCTGCTTGCCAGTATATGAGACGCTCGACATAAGGGGGTTGGGATATAGTCGCAGAGAGTTGCAGATATAGTTCCAGAGTCCGCAGACAGAGAGCCACAGTAGAAATCAATGTTCTAGTTGAATAATTGTTCAAGTAGTGTTATAAATAAATTAGCAAAATAAGTTGAGTGCATTTTTACTACACTATCGAAAACACCAAAACAACGTCAATATCACTCGACTCGCGTTTGAGCTTTACGAACTCTTGAGGATGACAACTTTGTTGGCGAAACGCGCGTCGAGTGATATTCACGTTGTTTTGGTATTTTAGGTAGTTTCCACTTATTGAAGTAATAAATCAGTCGAATATGGATGCACTCTAGCCGTTGCCTAACTCTAAAAAGTGGGGACAAACGAGATATTGAACTCTTCAGTTCAATAATGATGTAACTGCTATCGCTGGAACGATTGATGATATCTTGGATATTTGATGGCTGTTTCTCGATGGTACATTAGAAATATCTGGAGGAATTTATGAGCGTCCATAATCAAACATGCTGTATCCGTCTAAATAGTTTTCATCTTCACAATGTTGCCACATGTATCAGAAAGTAGTAGTTATTTTGTAATTTCAAATAGAACACCCGGTATATTGATACTAATTTGGAAAGCTGTAACATTTTCTTTTCAATTCTATATACTTTCCTTAAACTAACCTCGTACAATTTATGATCACTTAAATAAAGAAATCGACGTCAATAAAATAATAATTGGATAATGTTTTAGTGTACTTGGTATATTTATCACATTTTCTTCTACTTTCACTCTTGAACGCCCTATATTCTAGTGCGTGCCCTTTAGGCTTGAAATTAAACTTCGTTTAACCAAATCCTTTTCCGACTCCTTGGCCTGCAGATTCACTTACTGACTCTACTGTTTCCAAGGATGAAGTCCCCGAAACGAATCCTTCGTAGGTTGCTTAGAGAGCATATGAAAAAATAACAAACAAAAGGCAAATTGATATCACCAACCCTATTTTTGGTTATTATGGTTGTTATAACCAAACTGAAAGAATGTGGCTAGCTAGGGGATATCAGGTATCTGAGAGGTATCTGAGGCTTACTGGTTCTTTTATCCGGAGCTACTTTTCCGAAAGGATAGAAAGTTCATGCTTCTCGCACGAAGGAGTAGAGTAGTCTTGAAGTAATCTTGATTTCAATTATTATGGTTCGGTGTTAGTGAAATGTCAAATCAGATAGAGAGGTTGGAAAAAGAATAAATGGTAACTATCACTATTTTGCGGTTTAAAGGCCGTCGTGATTTGCAATACTTTCCTAACGTTTCGCTAGCGCAAGTGGCTAGCTTCCTCAGAGGTATGTTCATCTACGTTTTTCTCCGATGACTGAAGTAGGTCTGTTCCTTGATAAAGTTATATTTATTATTTATTTACATGTGCTTCAGCATCTGTTACAATATTATTCCTTTATTGTCATCGTGAATTTGAGTTCTGTAGATGTGAAAGTACTATGGTAAAAAATAATTACTCATATGTGGTTTTGGTAGATTTATTCATCATTTATGGTCAATGTAACAAGATCATCAAAGGAACACGCAGAGAGTTCAAGAAAAAATATCCTGATTCACCTAGAATGAATTTGAGAAAATTCATTAGATTGAAAAGAAATTATGAAATGTTTTAGTTATCAGGAAAACTATGAACGTCGATCACGTTTAATAGTAAATGTAGAAAGATATAACGATGCTGATTCATTTCAATAAATCTTTCAAAAAGTTGACCCCTAATTTCCAAACACGTTATTATGCAAACATGACAAACATGAAGATTTTATAATCTAAATGATCATAACTCACATGGTATGGGGAAAGTACAAAATCGAATGAAATTTTCTGAGTAATTTCATAAGTCCAGGAAAGAACTTACTTCTGAATCTCCCTGAATGCTGAACTGAAATCATCGGAAAGATACTTGATGGTCTTATGAAGCTATGACTCAAATTGCAATATCTTGTAAATTTGCCTTGTGAAAAAAACTTCATTTTTCTATGTTTAGAACTAAAATTTGTGAAAATAATTTTTATCACAAAAAGTGCCTCAGGTAGATATAGGGAGTTTTTAGGTAAAGCTATGAGAATTTCTATGAGGATTCCAAAATTATATACTATACGGGGTGTTCCAAGTAAAATAAAAAAGTATTAAGTATGAACACATTTTAGAAAGAGCATGCTTGATTGATTATCCCACGCACAGAAATTCCCGAAATCGTCTGTGGTTTCGTTCCCCAGATACTTCTAATGTTTCACTATTCTCGTACATATTTTCCAGTGATGTTTGAAAAGTATCTGTCGGAGATGGGTCATATAAAAAGGCCATGTTTATGAACAGATTAATTTTATATCCACGAAAATTAATTGTTATGAAAAATTCAAATAATTGAATTCGGATATTGATATTCTGGATGGAACACGAGTCTGACGACAGATAGCTTCAGTTCGACAATTAAATTCCAAACAATCTCCCGAATAAATTTTGACCACTAAGGGAAATAATCATTGAGAATAAATTGGATGATGATTATTGAAAATTGACCAAGCGCCAAATTGCAAAAACTGAGATTAAGTTTTCAAACGACAGTTTGAAATAAATTTATTTGTGTGAAAGTATCAAGCGCCTACTAGAATTCTGGAAACATCTATTTACTAATGATCTAAGCAAATTTGAAGGAAAAAGCAGTTTCCTATTATAGAAAATATCCCACATTGCGATACCGATCACAGTGTAATGAAACTTCACTATAACTAATTTTTATTATTTATTTTTACTGACACTCTCTATTATTCAAATATCGTACTCCGGCTGATTCCAAAAACCGTCGTCTCGCCGTGGAGATTTCTTTATATAGCGTGGTGAAAGGACTCCAGTTCTTTCTCGAATTTCTACTGTCGTCTAGATGTCGCTTCTCGAATGATCTTGTGTCAATCGCCAGCGGCGAAGTTAATGGTGACATCATCGGCTGTTTTCTGTGCTGTTTACGAGCTCAGTCAGAACCGGCTCAAGGAGAAATCGTCACAATAGAATATGGTCAAAGTCGCTTGGTTCCTTTTCAATAATCATCATCCAATAATGAATCAATTGATTTTAAACTTCAGCAATTAACGAAATAATAGCCCATAAATTTCGATTATAACTATATCAATCCATAAAAGTTTAGTGTCCTAGCGAGTCTATGAGTTTTTACTAGACACTCCTCGCAATAGCAGCTGAAAAGTACAATTTACAATTCCCACTTCAATGGATGCTTATCTTTCTTCTTAATATATATAAATTACGTGTCACGTTGTTTGTCCGCTATAGACTCCCAAACTACTTAACCGATTTCAATCAAATTTGCACACCGTGTGCATTTCGATCTAACTTAACAGATAGCATAGCTCACATCTCAATTTATAGCCGCAATATTATTTTATTGCAAATTATTTTTGTTGATGGCAAGAGAGTCAGATAGAACACATTACACGTTCTCGGTCTCCTCTTTGTGCGATGCTTCGTAGTTTCCACACTATCGTCTACTAAGCATTATTTGTTTATTATTCGACAGTCACAATTATCTGTCAGTCCCAAACGATTCTAACAGATGGCGGTATCTGCTGACTGGATTGAGTAAGTATTCTAACAGATGGCGCAGTGTTAAAAGTACTAACGTTTCACATAAGTTACAATTTAATGGCATAACCACCACGTGTTGCTGAGGCTAAAGTATAACTTAAATTTATTTCGTAGTAAACGCAATACAGTGAAGTTCAATTGTTCTTACGTTCTTAATTTTTGGTATTACCATAGCCGGCCACGTGTTATTTAGACTGAATTATAAATTGAATTCATATTATAGTAAAAGTAATACAGTTGAATGCTTCTTGCTTTTTAATTATTAGTGCTTCATTATTCAACAATCTTTAATTAAAGTATATACATGTAAGTATTACCACGTAGTTATATTATTATATATTTTATTATTATATACTTGCTATACATCAAATAATCACGATGTACGATACATGTATTTTGATGATTATGAGGTACTCAAGGCTCCAGAATCAATATCAACGGTAGTAGAAAATCAATGATGGCGGTCGCCATGTATTTTAACAAATGGCATCTGTGTAAAAAAGCATGGTAGTCCCCATGACTGGTGTTCTCCAACCGTTTCCCTTGAATAATTTACTACTACGTAATATAATAAAAACCTTAGCCACAGCAACGCGTGGCCGGGTCTGCTAGTATTACACTATAATTTATTGTTCCACGATTTTTTTAATGGAATCGTGAATGATACTGAAAAATATTATAAAAATTGAACACCACTCTGATCAACTTCATAATAAAAAACTTAACCTACACGATCAGGATTTGAACCTGAATCTACCGCGTGACAATAAACCAAAAAGGTACATTTTTTAAATTATAGAATTTACATTAAAAAAAATCCTTGCTTCAAGAATTTTTACGTCTTCTAATGATGATGTTAATTACTTAATATTTATTCAATATTATTTAATAGAGTTATAATTTCCCCGTAATCATTCAAAATCTCTCCCTTTAGATCTACTCTACGAACCCAGTTCAAAGATAAAAAAACTCGAAGTTCGTTTGCGTGGATCTCAATTCAATTCATTCCTACAGCGTTTTTTCTATCGAATTATGAGACTTACTGCATAAAAAAGAAAAGTGTGTTTGTTCCTTTCAAAGCAATTATTCTGTGCGGGTTTAATTTATGAAGTCTTTTTCTGTTAATCCTTTTTAAATTTAGTTTCGAGTCTGCAGCTCCAGCCAATATTCATGAAAGAGTAAAAGCCCTCAACAAGGGTTGATGAAATGGGTGCTTTATTGTTTGAGAAGATATTGTAGCAAATAACAAGTGAGCGTTTTAATCTTATACTCGTAAATGGAGTATATTTAAAGAACAATCCACTTGTTCTTTATTCTTATTCAACTCTACAAGGACTACAAATTAGATACCGATCTATTTTCAAATATATACAGTGTCTTTCAAAAGTATCGGAACGGTCTCATATTTCAGAAACGGCTCAAAGAAAATTTATGGAAATTTCTATAGGGTGGTTTTTGATGATGCCCGATTCAAAGGTGATATCGGCAATGTTGACGAATCAACAGTTTTTCAGATATTGAGGTAAACTTAATTTTTTCAAATGGAACACCCTATTTGTTTTCATTGCAATCAATTCAGCTACGCCCCATTACTTATGTCTCCAAATATCAGATTTTGAATCAATGCAGTTTTTGAAATATGACAACATGGCTTTTTCGTTCAAAAGACTGGGAACGTTCCAATATTTTCAATACGGTTCAAGAAAAATTCGTGAAATTTTATACATGCTAGTTTTTGTTGATGCCCGATTCAATGGTGATATAGGCAATGTTGCCAAATCAACAGTTTTTTAGATATTGAGGATAACTCAATTTTTTCATATGGGACAACGTTTTTGTTTTCATTGCAATAAATTCAGCGACGCCTCATTACGTCTCCAAATATCAGATTTTAAATTGATGTAAAATATAAATATAAAATATGTCAGGAAGCTCTTTTAATCACTCCTCAAATGCTAACTAATACCTTGAGGGAATTTCATGACCGCTTGGACTATTGATTAGCAAATGATGGCAAACATTTTAAGCACTTGGTCAGATAGATTTCAGTTTCTGTTATTTGATCCAAAACTCAATTGGGAAAGAATTCAATTATTAAAAAGTTGATTTAACAAAAACAATTTTGTAAGAAATTTCATGACATTTTTTCGAGCCCCCTTGAAAATATTGGACCGTTCAATGAACCATGTTCTCATATTTCAAAAACCACATTAATAATTGACGATCTGGTATTTGGAGGCATAAGTAACGAGGGGGCGCTGAATTGATTGCAATAAAATTTTGGAAAAATTGAGTTACATTCAATATCTGAAATTTTTTTGATGTAGCAACATTGCCGATATCACCAACGAATTTTTCTTGACCGTATTGAAAATATTGGACCAGACCAGGCAATGAAAACAAATAGGGTATTCCATTTGAAAATATTGAGTTACCCTCAATATCTGGAAAACTGTTGATTTGGCATTTGGATATCACCGTTGAATCCGGCATTATTAAATACTATTCTGTCGAAATTTTCGTAAATTTTCTCAGTGCCGTTTCTGAAATATGAGACCGTTCCGATACTTTTGAAAGACACTGTATGAAATGTCGATACACTAAGGTCCACTTTTCACAATAACGATATCCGACAATACCATGATCCGAAAGTGTAACTATTTGTTGATTATTTGGAATGAATCAATAATAAAATCGCTATTTGAAATATTATTTTATTTGTCATTTACACTCAATTTTTTTGCTGAAAAAAATTGATAATTATTAGAATCATAAGAAATGAGAATACCGCAAGTTGAAAACCTCATTAGGAATGGTGGAGAAGAAGCGGAATAATTTTAGAAGCTTTTGTTCAATAAATATTTGAAAAAAAAAATCAAGAAAATGACTTTTGATTTTATGTAGAGAATTTGTTTATTGACATTGTAATTTTAATTTCTTTTGTTGAAATTCCACAGTTTAAAAAAAAAAAAATGCAAATTCTAGTAAATTATTCAAGTGCAGAAGGGGAATTGAAAAATATTGTTGAATTCGGTAATATACCTATATAATTATGAATTTGACTCTCTGAAAATACTTTCTACCATAATAAAAGAGTTCAGAGAATTATTGGGGTGGAAAAAATCCGCGAAAAATATACAGTTTCAACAGAAAACATATATCTGGAAAAATGTTTAAGACATAACATAGTTGGGCCTCATAATCATAAATTATTGAGGAGTGTCGAACAATTTTACGGGTGCATTTGAACGAGTATGACATAAATTGACAAATATGCCGTTTTATTGGCAGGAAGAAGATGAAGCACATTTTGAACTAAAAGGCAGAACTTCCCAATCTGTTTCAACTATCCTTCAATACTTCTCAAAACTGAAGAAAATTAGTATGGTTGGATACAGTGATGACGTAAAAAGTCCCCCTCCTCCTTAACTTTGAACTAACTATTGACGTCGGGTAACATACAGGTGAAAAGGCACCACATCTACTACTTTTTGACATAAAAATTATTGTGGTCACGTAGCCTAGTGTCAGGGCACCATCAACTTCTGTTTTTCAGATATGAAGGGGGTCATGTGACATTTGGATTTGAAGGCCTTTCAATTTCCCATTTAACACCGCTTTGATTGTGAAAAACGGCCAAGCCGTTTCAAACTCACAAGCGTTTGACATTTGCCTAAAATATTTGACGAATAAATAATTTTACCTATTAATTGCAGCAAAATTTTAACTCCGTAATGATTCTGGTCGAAGAGCAAATTTTGTGTAATAAAAAAGGTTAGCACATTATTTGTTATTTTAAAATGAAATTAGGTTTTTTCTTAATGGAACAGTAAATAGGCAGAATATGCGCTATTGATCATACGTAATTACGCAAGTTTTTCGAGAGGGTCACACTCAATCTCCAGAGAAGATGAACGTATGAGCTGGTTTTTTAGGTGACCACATCATAGGTTTAATATTTATGTCAAAAAAAATTAATTGGGCATCTGTATTTTAATATGCTTCAAAATCAGATCTACTGCAGTATTCAAAACGTAGTAGGAGCAAACCCAAATGAATTCACCATGGATGTTACCTTTCAACAAGATGGTGCACCCCCTCACTACTACAGACCTGCCCGAGAATGGCTTAACGAGAATTTTCCGGGACGGTGGATAGGCCGACGTGACCCAGTGATACGACTTCTATGGAGTTTTTTTTGTGGGGGTGCATGAAATTTAAGGTGAACAAGGTGTACATCACGCAGCTACAGTCAGTCCAGGAACTTATGAACCGAATGACAGATGTGTGTGGCAGTATTACCCCGGAAACATTCAATAACATTCGGAATGAATTCGAAAAGCGACTTTTTTCTGTCTAGATGTGAACGGTGAACATTTCGAGAAATTTTTAAAATAGTTAAAATGGTTACTTAAAATTTTGTTGAAATTAAAATTTATTTAGGTTTAATTTTTATTTGTAAAATATCTGAAGCAAATTTGAAATGCTTGTCAGTTTGAAACGGCTTGGCCGATTTTCACAAACAAAGCGGTGTTGAATGGAGAATCAAAACGCATTCAAAACGAGTTAATACGTGACCCGCCTTGACAGATGTAAAAAAAAGTTGATGGTGCCCTCTTAACACTAGGCCACGTGACCACAATAATTTTTATACCAGAAAGTAGTGAATGTGGTACCTTTATACCTGAATGTTACCCAACCTCGATAGCTTTCCCCTGGGGATTCGGGGAAAAGAATAGGTCCCCGGTACGGTCTGCCTGTCGTAAAAGGCAAATTAACAACCCCCAATCTAAAGTGTCAAGCGACCCGTGCTGATGGATGCATGGCGGTGGGGATGCACCGTCGATAACGGAACCTTCAGGAAACCAGGCGAAATCCTGAAGTAAATAGCAGGGGGCACCACAGGGCCGGAATACTCCTTCCCCCATACTCGTGGGAACATATGAACGAGGAAATGAACACAAAATGTCAGCCCCGGGGATAAGGATAACTAATATCAACCTTCAGCACTGTAAGGCGGCTTCGGCACTCCTTACAGCGGCTGGGGTAGGGTTTGACGTTGCCCTTATACAGAAACTATGGGTTAGACATGGGTAGATAAGAAGACTGGGGGGAGAATGCGGAGAGCTTATATACAGCAGATCAGATCCCTCGGACCTGCATATCCATAAAAAAACATAAAAATACTGCCGCTAACTAATTTCTGTTTCAGAGATCTTACAGCAGTAATGATCAGGAAGAAGGTGGGGAACGGGACCAAGGAGCTAGTACTCGGATCGGCCTATTTCCCATCAGACCACCCTGAACCACCACCCACAAAGGATGTAGAAGACATGGTGAGACATTGTAGAAACAAAGGACTTCAACTTATCATCGGTTATGACGCTAATGCGCACCACATCACTTGGGGCAGCAGCGACACTAACGAAAGAGGTGAAAATCTACTACAATTGATAATGGCCAACAACCTGGACACGCTGAATATAGGAAACAAACCCACCTTCATTACAAAAAACAGGAAGGAGGTACTCGACGTAACAATATCCTGAACTTATGTGAGTAATCTTGTTACAGAATGGCATGTATCTGATGATGTAAGTTGCTCGGATCACAGATATATTAAATTCATAATAAAGAGTGACATCTACAAAAAGACTTATCGGAACTCACGGAAAACTAATTGGGAAGCGTACAGAGCAGAACTAAGTCGCAAACTCCAAGGAACGCATCGAACGATAAGAACAAACAGATACCTAGAGCTGGCTGTGGAAGAAATCAGTGACGCAGTCATCTCTTCGTTTTACAAGCACTGCCCACTCATCACAAGGAAAACCACCAGGAAGGTGCCCTGGTGGCACAAAGAACTTGCAGAACTGAGAAAGCAAGCCAGAAAAGAATTCAACAGAGCCAAAAAAATGGGAGGTGGGACGAATACAAGAACTCCTTGTCCATTTTCAAAAAGGCCCTGAACAAATCGAAGAGAGACTCCTGAAGGAGACACTGTAAGGAGATAGAAGGCTCTCAAGAGTGTGCTAGACTCCAGAAAGTACTCTCGAAGGATACACAACACGTAATATACTCCCTGAAAAATGAACAAGGGGAGCACACCTGTACAGGAGAAGAAACAATGAAAGAACTACTGAGAGTTCACTTCCCTGGAGCACAAATAGCTCAGATACGAGCTATGAGAAACCCGGAAGTACTGGACACTTTGAAAAGAGGCTCCAGGCTGGTCTGGGACATAGCAAAGAAGATCGTTAATTTCAATGGGCAATAGGCACATTTGAACCCTTCAAATCACCGGGACCAGACGGGATCTACCCTGCATTGCTGCAGAAAGGACCCGAAGAACTGCAAATCAGACTCTGTAATATACTCAGAGGCAGTCTGGCTCTCGGGTATATACCAGAACCATGGAGACAAGTTAAGGTTTCCTTTATAGCGAAACCTGGAAAAGCTGGACAGGATTCGGCAAAGTCCCTAAGACCAATAAGTCTTGTCATTTGTACTCAAGACTTTGGAGAAGCTAGTGGATAGACATATTAGGAACGGTGTGCTGATGGAAAGACCACTGCACCGCGAACAATATGCCTACAGGACAGGCTGTTCAACGGAGACAGCTCTCCACCAACTAGTAACGAGGGTAGAAAACGCGCTGGAACATAAAGAGGTGCTGTTAGCGGCCTTTCTAGACATAGAAAGAGCATTCGGCAATACCTCTATAAACTCGATCACTAGAGCTCTCAGACACACAGAAATCGAGGAACCATGTGTGGCCTGGATATACTCAATGCTGAGAAATTGACTGATACACATCACTGTATGAGAGGAGACCGTAGTAGCCAGGGCGACCAGAGGATGCCGACAAGGTGGAGTTCTATATCCGCTTCTGTGGAATCTGATCGCGGACTCGCTGCTAGAAACACTGATCGAAGCAGGACATCGAGCCCTTAGCTATGCTGACGATATCGTGGTCTTTGCACAAGGAATATTTAACACAACGGTTAGAGATCGCATGCAGGAGGCTCTTAACCTTGTCACGAGATGGACGGACTTGAAGGGGCTCAACGTCAATCCTAATAAGGCAACCATAGTAGCGTTCACCCGAAGACGAAAAACAGAGGGCATAGGACCCACACGACTTCGAGGAGAGGACATACGAATAAAGGAGGAAGTCAAGTATCTTGGAGTAATACTAGACTCCAAGCTGACCTGGAACTAGCATATCGAAAAAATAACCAAAAAAGCGGTGACCTCACTAGTAATAGCCAGACGCACTTTTGGAAAAAATGGGGACCTAAACCACATATGCTGCACTGGTTGTATAGCACGGTGGTCATGCCCTCCATTACATATGCTTCTTTGGTGTGGTGGCCCAAGACACAACAAAGAGGAGCCGCAATGAGACTAAGCAAGGTGCAAAGACTTGCTTGTCTTTGAATCACAGGTGCCATCAAATCAACACCAACTGCAGCGATGGAGACACTCCTGGAACTGCCACCTCTCCACCTTGTGGTTCAGGGTGAGGCAAGGCTTGGTGCCTCCAGACTGGAGATCGCACCGAACCTGAACGTTGGAACGGGACACATGAGAATCGTTGGAATTGTGATCGGGGACGCGCTAGAAACGAGAACGGACCACATTCCAAAACGGTACTCCTTCAACAACCAATTAAGAGTGCTGGTGCCAAACAGAACTGAATGGAACGGATCACAGCTCGAGGACATTCTACAGGGGAAAATCTGGTACACAGATGGATCCAAGACTGAGAATGGAGAGGGCTCAGGAGTGTTCTCCAGGAATCCGAGTATTGGCATCAGCTACTCACTGGGAACCCATACCTCTGTCTTTCAAGCAGAAGTGTACGCCATCCTTCAATGCGCGAAGGACAATAATAAGAGAAACGTTGAAAACGCGCATATCAACATCCTATCAGACAGTCAAGCGACACTGAAGGCCTTGTGTAGCAAGGAAGTGACGTCAAAACTGGTATGGGACTGCAAAGAAGAACTGAAAACTCTGTCAGACCGGAATCAAGTCAAATTGATATGGGTCCTAGGTCATCAGGAAATCGCAGGAAATGAGAAAGCAGACGAACTCGCACGAAGAGGATCGGAAATGCTCCCAAACCAAGGGCAGATGCTAGGGGTACCAAAATGTACAATAAGAGCGTCTGTAAAAGACTGGATTAGGGACAAGCATAAAAACTACTGGGAAACAAACACGGGAAAGAATATATCAAAGGACCGTGTGACAAAAGAACGGCATACCTGTTAACGATAGACAGGAGCCAGTTGAGAACCGTTACAGGACTCCTGGCTGGACATGCACCAGTGAAGGAGCACCTCAAAAAAATGAGGCAATACGATGGAGACCTGACCTGCAGACTATGCGGTGAGGATCCAGAAAACGTGAAACACATACTGTGCTATTGCGAATCTCTAGACTGCAAAAGACATGCAATTTTCGGGCAGCCATCTGGCGACCCAGTACTATACATTTCCCACCCAATACGGAACTTGTACAAACTCGTGCAAGGCACGAAGGTATTGGATTGGGTACTGTGACATTACAACATAGGTAAGATACAATGGACCATAAGCCTAAGAGTCACCGGAGGCAATAGCCTGACCGGACCTACACAGAGGTGGAGGTTTTAGTGAGTGTGCCTAATAAGGAGAAAAAATAAACCTCGATAGCTTGTTCAATTCGAAAGTTACGAGCGGGGAGACTTTTTATGTCCTTAGTATAGGTGTCTTAACATCTTTACCTTAAACGCGGCCTTTCGAGATCAAATAAAAATTTATTTCATGCAATAATTCTGGGAAAAGTTGAAATATCGAAAGTGAAATTTGAAAACTTGGAGAGTGACATCCACGTTGAATATAAAAAAAATAGTTTTTCTCATTCTCTCATCATTACAAGCGGAGCAGAATAGTCAATCACATACAAAATCAGAAATACTCAATAATATTCCTATAGCTATCGGGTGATGGAAGTTTTCCCATAAAGCTAGAAAGGGTTATTATCTGCTCAATGTAAAATTATGCAAACTTCCCTGTCATAAAGTGTATTTAGCTGTTAGTGATATCGATCCTGGCCCACGGCAGTTGCCGAATTTTATGGTAATGCCAGTTCCACCACTCCCATCTGATAATGTTTTGGATTGTTAGCTTATGCGGTGTTTCATGCATCGTATGATTTATGTTGTTTTAACAATTCCATTCCAGAATATATCGAAATAATATATACAGTTTCAGGTACAATGTTTGGAACGGAAGGCTTGAAGTTTCGATAAAATTGCAGTATGATGATAGTCCGAGTTTTGACTGGGAATGATGATCTCTTCAACGATTGTTTGTCAACCATCCAAAGTTATTCAATATTGAAGCTGTTACTCCTTATGAACCATGTGACTAAGAAAACAAGTCTTAGATCTTCAGATAGACATGGCAGTGATGAAATTATTTCATGTTTTTCCAAACCACTGCACTATATATTTTACCAGGGGCGGTATGTATCCTCAACCCTACTAAGCGAGCGATCCCTTAAGGTAGAGATTTGATGCAAACTCCCGATTCTCAAATAGTGCTGTTGCCGTAACTTTACACTCACGTTTAAAATAAGCGAGGGTTTGCGCTAGTTGAGAATCGGGAATTTTCATATCGCCGACAATCAAATCGCTATCCTGAGGGATCGCTCGCTTAGTAGAATAGCAAGTTGAGGATACCGCTCCTGATATTGTGACTTGATGACAGTGTTCAAATTTTATGTTATTATTAGTTCTTTATTCAGCAAAATACTAATTTACAAAATTGCAGTATATCAGTACATGTATGTCTATAAAATTATACAAAATGTTGATTGAACACTTAATCTCACAAAACAAACGAAGAATAATGAAAACAAAAAAAGTTGTCATCAGTCACCACATACTATCAACAAAATAAATAAAATCTGTCAAAACAAACCATTTTCAAATAATATTTCGTAAATATTATTTCACACGTCGTTTATCGCTACGTATAAAGTAAATAAATTTAATAAATAAGAATATCAACTATTTCGTCCGTGATATTGCACTACTTGTTCCTTTTTAACTTCACCTCAAATAATAATATCAACGTTTTCAGAGATTCAGTGCCTCTAAAATTTTTTCTTTTGAAAATATTTGTCGTTTTGTCAGCGTGCATTGTAGTTGTGGATGCTACTGTTATACCTAAATCACTTTATAAGACAAATATCTAGGAACAAGAAAAATTTTAATTTTAAGTATATTAATGAAAGCTTAATATTGGAAATTCTGTTGGACTGACATCAAATTCAAAGTACACAACATATTTAATTGATGTATCATCAGGAACGCCCAACATTGTGCCACAAATTTCACCAACTCGACTATTTTATGACGTTTTAAAGTTTTGTGGCAGAGGAAACTCGCCTAATATGGGGGTAGTGCCTAATATGGGGTAGTTCAATTTCAAGCAAGTACTTATTCCTACATCTATTGTGAACATTAAAAACTAACCACCGACTTCCTAGAAAGCGCCCATTCACGTTTCGGAGCAAACACGTGTTCCGTTTCGACGATTTAGGTAATGGTAATTTTGTGAATAAATTAAAGTTTCTGGTGACCACTGCATTTTAGATATTTAAGGTAACTTAGAGGTAAGTTTATAAAAATTTAATAAAATCATTCAATATGGAATTTGTCTTAGTTTATGGAAATGGTTTTGGTTTTTTGAGAAAACATCACAGTTTTTTCAAGAACATTCCCCTTCCAAAAATCTAATTTGCTCGTAATATGGGGTATCCTAATTTCCTAATTTGTGGTACCCCATATTAGGAGACTGTACTTTTCCGTGTAAAACCAAAGTATTTTCTGTCAGATGCCTAAAAAACGAAAAGTTTGGAACAAGGAACAAATGATTTCAGCAATTGTAGCTGGTCGGCAAGGGGAAATGGCTACATGAAGAGTGCGCAAACCCACGGTGTACCTCACGGTGTATATTTGTGACTTATGCATGCTTAAATAAATTGTGCTATGTTCTTTCTAGATGAGATTTTTTTTTGTTTATGTATTTTCATCTGCTATTTTTTTAAAAAAAGGTTTTTTCATATTAAATTCTTGATAGTATATCCAACGAAATAATGCTAAAAACTACCTCCGTTTTTTTATTATGGTATTTTGAAAAAAGTACCACATATTAGGAGACTTTCCTCTATTATTGTCTAAAATATTTTTTGGACATTTTGTTGTTGGCTAGTTTCTAAAATTTGCCAGGGCCCCAAAAAGCGACCGAGAATTTTCGCAAATAGCATGTATTATAGTTCAACTCAGCATGAAGAACAGAGATATATAATGTCAAGGGTTACGTAATAAATTTGTTTTCCTGGTATTGGGCCCGAAGACTAATAGTACAATTTCCGGAATGAATGTTAGACTTTTTATGAAAATCCCGGTAAACTCGAATGGAATGCCATCATAACAGCATTTTCGTTCACGTGCTCAGGTTGATAGAATTATAGCTTTCACATTCAGAAAAAGTTGACAAATTTCATAACCGAGTGAAATGTGAGGAGAGGGAATCGGGAAGCTCATAAATATCAAGTGTCACTTACCTTTTTGAAAGTGGATCGAGAAACTTTCAAGGGTAATGCTCGAGCTGAATATTTAACGAGAGCTTTTACCTAATTTCCCAACATTAATTTAAAACTGAATCGATTCAAGTTCTCGTGGGAATAGGCATAGGATTAGATGGTCGTTCAATAAACTGAGAAAGTACACAGTGTGTCCGGAAAAGTTTTCACTAAGTTGGAAACATTTTTTGGGTTTTGTTGGGAAGACTGTTTTCGATAACCATCCCTCGTAATCAAATTTTTATGAGGAAAAATTGTTAGTACTGCTTGGACAAAAACCATTAGACTAATTCTGAAAAATGGATAATACAGTACTAGTCAAAAGTCCCCTCCCCCTCATGCCTTTCAAACGGTTATACCGGTTGGAGGGTGGAAATAAACGGATGTAGTCTTCCAAACTAATATGAAAGCTGTTTCTCAAATCTTTATTAATAAAATGCCGAACTATGCTACTATTTATCTAATTATCCATCAAAATCAGCCTAAATCCGAACAAAATCAGTATGACCGAATATGAGCCGCAGTGGTCATGATGGTAGAGCGCTTGTCTATCAATCAGAGGGACGTGGGTTCGATTCCTAGCATGGTCACTGGTCTCGTGCTAGGAATCGCACGTTAAAAGGTAAGACCTCGTTAATCCTTAGCTCGCACAAGTTTCGACTTCTGAGGGCTGTCGTTCGTAGGGGGGTGACAGCTGGTTAACGGAAAAAAACATTTTGAAACCATTTTTTTTTGAATATCTTTGGAAGGAAATATCACTTGCCATAAGGCCCCATTTGAAATTATTGGTCACAGTGGCCCTATAACATCACCTACGACTATTACGTTATACCGTTTACGACTGCTTGAAAAGCTAATCCGTTGATTTCCACTCTCCAAATTCCATTATCATAAGTATAACAGTTCAAATAATAAGAGGGGTAGAGGAATTTTCACTAGCACTTGCATAATATTCGTCAGCAAGAACAACTACTGCCCTCTTCGACCATTGCATTATATCTGTTTGATACTTGGCAAAGTTTTCTACAAGAACTAATTCATCAGGAGTGAAATTATTTTTCGATTTGAATGGGTGCCGGTAACGGTTTCATGGTTCTTGCAAAACTTCAGCGAAGGCTACACATATAGGTCAACTCAATTAAATCGAAAAATCTATTCAGCTTTTGTTGGGAGTATAGGTTAGATAATAATGGAGTATATTATTCAGTACCATATCTAGTTACCAGAGAGCAATCGAAAAACAATATACTTAGTGTATAAGTTAAGGTGGAAAACTGAATTATATAATCAATTTTTCATTGATAGTTCATTAGTATCCACAATTTTTTATGAAAATTTTGCTTAAATTTCACTCGTATTTTTTGTATATAATTCAATTTTGTTTTCTCTTGTAGATGAAAGAGTATTCAAGATTTCATAAATCAGTTTTCAAATTCAAATTATTTCCATTATGGAATAAAATGATAGTACGAAAATCTCGAAATGATAATCTGATAATACTTATACTAAATTGTTTCAAACTGTCTCTCTGATACTGTAATACTTCTTTCAATAATGTTAACACTGAACACAACGAAAAATTAGTTTGATCCGTTTTGGATCAATGGATGCTCAGTCTATATCATGTGAAACAGAATCATGATTCACCCCAATTTTCTCCCTTGTTTTTCTTGATATATCTCCGAAATTCGAAATCAAGTATTCTGACTAAAGAACACTTTTTCACATACGCGTAAAAAATCAACTTCTGGTTTTAATGAAAATAACATCAACTTCCGATTTGCTATTGGAATACCAATACTTTTGGAATTTTCATTATTTTCTGAATCCAATGATGCCTTGTATTTGATATTTCATCTGTCAAATTGAATACTCATTCTATTTTTTGGTATAGAAATCCCTAAAATCAATTTCAAATGATCAAAGTACCTAGTGCTGCACTAGAGCAATTTAGAGTAAACAAATATTGGGGTGTGGCATACGTGCCAAAAAAGTACATGAAAACGTTTTCTTACACGAAATTCCATTTTTTTAATGGTACTATGGCGTCATTCGAAAGTAACTTCTATGGGGTATCCACCCATATTAAATCTTTTTGGGTATAAGTAGTACGTACATACGAACAAAATCTTGACGATAAGAAAACTTAAGTTCCTTTTCTTTCTAAAATGACAATTTTCGATTTGCAAAAATAATACTCTGTATATTTGAATTTTTTTTAAATATTCATAATTTTCCAAATCAAATGATACCTCAGTGGATATTATTTCATCAATTGAATTTCGACTCTATTCTTATATAAAACGAATAATGTATTCAGTAAAAACTATCAATTAATTAATAATTACAAAATGGGTTATTTGTGTTCTGGCTTGATAAATCAGTGTTGTTAAACAAATCCGATACCAAAACTTTTCTCAGCTTCTCATGACTATGTCCGTATTGGTTGTATTCTTGAAGAGTTAAAATGTATGGATGCCCCAGCGATGGTACTGTCAAATGATGTCTCGAAGTACCAATATAAGGAACCCATTTGAAAAAATAAAATGAGCATTCCGTTGAATGAAATATCAACTTCAAGGTATCGTCATAAGATTCACAAACTCATGAATATTTCAAAAGCGTGATAATATCCAAAGTATTCCATTTGAAAATCAAAAGTTTATGTCATTTCTAGAAAAACCGGAAGCTGAAAAAAATTACTTACAATCAGAAAATTTCGAAATCATATCTGGGAAAATGTATTTCATCTTTTAACGTTGAAAGGGACATTAGATAGTTTGAAACTCACATCCCACATACGAAAACGAATCTAATTCAGAGCCAGAATTATAAAAAAGATGTTATCGTTTCAATGCAAGTTGTGTTATTTTGGCATGTTACCTATTGTTTCCTGGGTTTCAGAGGAAATATTCCGACTTCCGAGATATAATGGAGGATGTAAACATATTCATTCGTCCCTCATTAGCCTCAGGCTATCATGATATTTTTCAGGGTTTCCATTCAAAACCTCAAAAGATGAATAGGTCGGTTGTTTTGCAAGACAAAGGGGTAACACAAGTAGAAGGAACTGTCAGATGTTTTTCGAAAACATCAGAAGTACCCTTCTGAAAATTAGGTTGTTAAGGACCCAACAATTGTTTCATTCTGATCAATAAAGTCGAATATTTCAGAAAAACTATTTTTTTTTTATCTTAAGAATCATACCAAAACGAAACAATGTGGCAACCAAGGATAGGAAGGGAGGGGCAATGGGAATAGAGTTTGAAAGTTGTAGTTCTAGAAAATACATTGTTATTGAATTGAAAGAAAGGTGAGATAGCTCCTCGAGACGGTTTCACTGAAAAAGTGAGGAGTGCCATTCTTTCAGAGATTTTCCAATAGAATCCAAAAACTATAATATCTTTTCGTAAAGGAGTTTAGCGCCAAAATACGATATGACTTGGGATTAGAAGTAACTTTTTCGAAATAAATTGCAGTAATCTGACACCTTTTCGACAAGTATTTGTCTTCAATGTGATGTTTTGAAAGGAATGCGACTTATATTGTTATGAAGAAAAATTGAGGAAAATGGAAGAAATAATGATACCCTTCCTATTCCGTATGAAAGAGGTGGATTATCTATTGTATGTATTGTCATGGTTTTGCCATAGTAAAAAATATCCGATTGTAGAAAAGGTTTGTAACATGTAATTAATTAACCCACGTCATGTACAACACCGATCATATTCTGTCTCATTAGGCTTTGATTAAATTGATCTCTCAATACAGTGTGTTTCACTTCTCATGGAAACACCCCCGTATCTTCCGTAATTTTCAAGGTACAACTATGAAATTTCCAGCATCGATAGATACCTTAGAAATAAACTCACTACACAAAATTTATCATCGTACGTGATATACCACCCATTTTTCCGGAAAGTTATATTAGGAAGTAAAATAGACGAAATTCTTTCGGATTCGTGTTCAGGATCCCCATATTAATATTATCACACCTGTCTACTGAAAAATTTTCAGTCCTTAAAAATTTAAATTTGTCTCACTTCTCATGGAAACGCCCCTGTATCCTCTGTAATTTTCTAATTATCGACGTAAAACTATAGAAATTTGAAGATACATAGACACACTCGACGTGAAATTGTCCGACGAGGCCGTTAGGCCGAGTTGCATACAACATTTTTCTACGTTCATGCAAAAAGCAAAAAAAAAATTATTCAGGTGCGGCAGTAGGTGAAGGAAAATGAAATTCGCAATTTAAATAAATAATTATTACTATCGATTTCATCACCATCATCTAGTTTTCCATTAATATTACTCATTTTAAAACTTTCAGTTCTGTAATTGTCAGAATAAAATTTTGGCTGACGTTTATATATCCACAGTTGCATTATAAAAATCAAAATCATAGTAGCCATGAGCGCGTATGTTATCACGAGGTGTGGTCATAGGCAGTTTGCTCTATGCAGGTAGACGGTTTAGAACATTAGTATAAGTATATTAGGAGATGTTGAGCTAAAACCTCAAATTAAATTGGGCCCTTTTGATTTTTTAGATTCTAGGAGGTTTTGAGGTACCGAATAAGTCTAGCAACTCTTCATAAAATATTTTGAATCGCGTATAACTCGAAAACCATGAGGAATTAAAAAAAAACTGCCCCCTCCCAATACAACTATCCGGAAAAATGGGTGGTTTCATCGCTGCTGGCGTACAGTGTATATCACGTAGGATGAGCCCTTTCGTGCAGAGAGTTCACCTCTAGTGCATCTATCGATCCTGAAAATTTCACGATTTTTCGTCAAAAATTACAGAAACACCCTCAAGTATGGCTGTAGTGAACAATGAAATTTACGTGAGTGTGAAGAAGCAATATTGGTCGAGTAGAAATTTGAAAGATCGAACATTAAAACAGCAAATTTTGCTTTCTTGAGTTCGGGTTTTGAATTTCCTTTTGCAAAATCATATCAAAGCAAGTAGACGAGCTTTGTGACTGATCTATCTAATTTTGTTTCCACAATTAGCCCTTCCATCAATGTACGAATAATGAGAGAGAATATTCATGACTGATAGTTTAACTTCGTTTGCTGAAAAGGTGAAATCTGAATTCTGTTATTTCACGAAGAAACGAAATATATTATGGGAAAGTGAACTTACATTTCATTCCATTTGGCTTCTTTGGGTCATGCAACAGAAACTTCACCAACACAAGATGGGACAAAAATATCACGGGAATGCATTGTCCAAAGTTTGTTTTCATTATTCTCAGTGTGATATTGAAATGAAAAACATGCTACCCACCTGAAATAAAAAAAAAACATTCAACCTTAGTTTAATACGTTCGAATATTTCATCAAACATCAACTTCCAGTATTACAATAATCAACAGATTATATGCTAAAAACAACTTATGTTATCGATCTATACAGGCCGTTTCTTTTATCATGTGATAACATTGCTATATTCTAAACCGTAATAGATACAAAGACGATTAAAAACTATTGTGGTGAGCAGTAAATTGGTCATAGAAAATTTACGGGGATTCTCGCCCTTCCCAACTTATACAGGGAAAACTGAAAATGCTGTTTTCGGTTTTTTACGAATAGAATGGTTATTTCAGAAAATATAAAAAAATTAAAAAGGAAAGTTTTATTGTATTCAAAATGTACTAGAACTACGTAATGATAATTTTTTAATCAAACGTTTCGTGTCAACACCGCCATCATCAACAATTTTTTTCAAATACGGAACTGTCTATTTCATCACAAATATTGATAGAGCGATAAAATCACAATAAAACTTTCCTCTTTCATTTTTATATATTTTCTGAAAAAACCATTCTATTCGTAAAAAACCGAAAACAGCATTTTTAGTTTTCCCTGTATAAGTCGGGAAGGGCGAGAGTCCCCGTAGATTTTCTGTGACCAATGTACTGCTCATCACAATAGTTACATTTTTTCCCATTTAATCGTCTTTGTATCTATTACGGTTTAGAATATAGCAATGTTATCACATGATAAAAGAAATGGCCTGTATAAATGTTATACTTATGCGATATTATGGCACTATGGCCTTCTGAAAAGTATCAGGTTACATGCGATAACAATTCTCTTGGAAAAGCTGATCTTTGTTAACAGCGTTCGCAGACTTCCACGATGGGAACTGCCAGTGCTGATTCAACACCTTGTGAACTTATAAAAGGCAGGAGACCATTTCAAATCATCAGTTAATAAAAGCTCATTCTTTTATCAATTACTATTTCTTTTGTAACGGTGGTACGTACCACCTCGTATAGTTTTTTAAAAAGTCATCTACATAAGTTTCGCGATAACATTAATAAATGTGTACCCACTAACTGAACAACGAAATTTTTTATCGAATAAGTGATTCGGTATTACGTAGGAACTTTTAGGTGCAACCCTGAAGATAAAAGAAATAAATGAGTTTTCTGGTTGTAACACATCAAATAAATAAGCTTTGGTAAATTTCAAATACGCATACAGTTTTAGATACATCGATCAGTCAAGTAAGTCTGTTTGAAGTTAGAAATAGTCAATATAATCGATAATGATGGATTACAACTGATATGACGAAAATATTCGTAGTCCGAATTAGAAACGACCTTCACCCATCTGTTTAATGGATGAAAAGTAGTTATACCGGGTGGCTACGGAAGTATTGCCTACGGAATATCTCAGCTATTGTATGAAGTAGGTTTGTGAAATTTGGAGCGTCGATATAATGACATAAGAGCTAGAATTTGAGCATATTGACATGTCGAAGTTAACTTCCGGTCTGACCGGAAGTAACATCAACTTTCTTATTTTAAATGGAAACCCTATTTTTTTTTCTTTTCGCTTTATTCAGCATTCAATTCCCTTTCTAATGACATATCACAAGTTGGTATCTAACCAGAAACTAGATCAGAAAAATATTATTATTGAAATTCACCGAGTAGGCCGTGGAAGCAAAATGAAAGCCAAAAATTGAAAAGTTGGCTATGGAAACCATACGTCACTTGATAACAGTTGCTACTACTGTGATATTTTATTTTCATTCGTCGGCGTTATAAAAAGCCGCCAAAAAAAATATTGGAAAAATTGGGAAAAAACAATACTCTGTAGGTCCATAACTTAAATAGGAACATGCAACTTTTTCTTGCCTGTACTATTCAGCATAACCATTCCTTTCTAATGATATAATAGAAAGTAATTTTTTGAAATGAAATACCAAAAAATCCAATTATTATTATTCAAATAACAAAACAGATTATCGCCATACGCAAAAATAACATTAAAAATAATGTGCAATGATAAATTATATCCTGTAGGTTCTAGGTTAAATAGGAACATAAACGTACTTGGTCTGTGCCATCGTCCATAGATATTCTAATATCTACCTATGGACGATGTTTGCGCTATTCAGAATAATCATTACATTGCAATAATCATTCGAACCAAAATATTAACAAGTAGGCTGATTAAGATGTATTTTGGAATGAAACAAAAAAGAAACGAGAGCTCTCACGAACGCTGCTATCCATATTATTTTGACGTTCGAAGTAGTGTTTTTGATTCTGCCATTTTAAAAGGGTTTGGAAATCGAAATCAGTTAGTGGAATATTCAAAAAATGCCCCGTTATTCACGAACCGAACAAATTGACATGCTTCTCATTTATGGTGAATGTTTAAAAAATTCTTATGCCGCTGAACGATTGTATTTAGAGCGATATCCAGGGAGGCAGCAACCGTCAAGAAGGTATTTCCAGTGGCTTGAAGAAAAATTAAGAACTGAGCCTGATGTTCACGAAGACCAAGAAGCATTTGTTATTAATGAGGAAACTGAAATTAATGTATTAGCTTTAGTACAATATGATAGCACACATTTGTATGAAAATGACGGTGAAAGGCGCCTGGAATATTTTAATTGGTTTCTTCGACAAAATGCTGAGAATCACCTATTTAACTATTATATCTTGTTTACGGACGAGTCAAGATTTACCAACAATGGATTATTTAACAGGAATAATACAAGGTAGGTACTGTACTTTATTTGGATTATTGTCGATAGTCGAAGTGTAAAGTGCTAAAAGTGTGAACGGTCTTTTGTTTCAGGTACTGGGCGATAGAAAACGAGCACCGGTTTCGACAAGGTGGCTTCCAGGAGAGATTTGGTGTGAATGTTTGGGCAGGAATAGTTGGAACTCATATTTTTGGCCCCATTCTTTTTCAAGGCCAACTAACCGGAGAGAGATACTTTGATTTTTTAACGAATGAAATTTCGGAATTCATTAACAACCTACCAGCGGAAATAACTGAGAGAATGTACTTCCAGCAAGATGGCGCCCCTCCGCATAATTCAAGAATGTCGAGAAATTATCTTCAAAATCGCTTTCAAGAGAGACTTATAACAACCCATGGTCCAGTCAGGTGGCCATCAAGGTCACCTGATCTTACTCCGTGCGACTTTTTTCTATGGGGGCATCTTAAGAATAGGGTCTATTCCACACAGCCTACAACTCTACATGAGCTAGAAGTAAAAATTCGAAAAATTCGTAGAGCTTTCCAAGATATCACGCCCCAAATGTTGAGAAACGTTTTACATGAAAATATCACCAGAGTCAATAAATGTATTGACGCTGAGGGAATGCATTTCGAACATTTGTTTTGAATTTATTTTATCTTCATTCCTATCAATTTGAATTTTTTTTTTTTCGATAAATCTGTTTTTTTGTTATTTGAATAATAATAATTGGATTTTTTGGTATTTCATTTCAAAAAATTACTTTCTATTATATCATTAGAAAGGAATGGTTATGCTGAATAGTACAGGCAAGAAAAAGTTGCATGTTCCTATTTAAGTTATGGACCTACAGAGTATTGTTTTTTCCCCAATTTTTCCAATATTTTTTTTGGCGGCTTTTTATAACGCCGACGAATGAAAATAAAATATCACAGTAGTAGCAACTGTTATCAAGTGACGTATGGTTTCCATAGCCAACTTTTCAATTTTTGGCTTTCATTTTGCTTCCACGGCCTACTTGGTGAATTTCAATAATAATTTTTTTTCTGATCTAGTTTCTGGTTAGATACCAACTTGTGATATGTCATTAGAAAGGGAATTGAATGCTGAATAAAGCGAAAAGAAAAAAAATAGGGTTTCCATTTAAAATAAGAAAGTTGATGTTACTTCCGGTCAGACCGGAAGTTAACTTCGACATGTCAATATGCTCAAATTCTAGCTCTTATGTCATTATATCGACGCTCCAAATTTCACAAACCTACTTCATACAATGACTGAGATATTCCGTAGGCAATACTTCCGTAGCCACCCGGTATAAAATGTAGTATGTTGAAAAACATTATCGCGAGGGGGTTGCCTGAAAAATTCCTGACCAGACTATCATTCATTGCACCCATTTGTTTAACAAACAAGTATGGAGCCTAGAGAATATACAGACGATGGGTTGTCCATTTTTTCCTGGCAAAACTATTGGGTTTGCAGGTTTAAACAGGGAAGTCGATTCTCATTACTTAAAATGTTAATGAAAAATAACATAACTGAAATATTCAAGAAAAATAAACTACCAAAATACCAAAACGACGTCAATTTTACTCGACGCGCGTTGCGCCAACAAAGTCATCCTCAGGAGCTCAAAGATTACTGAGAGTCAAGTGAAATTGACGTTCTTTTCTTAATTTTCATTCACACCAAAGGTTCTAAATATTAATTTGTAAATAAAATGGTTCAACTTTAAATTCAATGACTTCACTTTGAAAAGCAAATTTCAGTGGAAACAGCTAATTGTTTGATTGTGATTTTTTGGAGTATCCCGTATGAAACTGGATAAAGCATATTGCGATTGAAATTTGAAATTGTGCATACTGTTAGTCCTACCAAACGCGTTTGGAAATATTCAACTAGCCTAACCAAATATTTGGTCGTTTAGATGGATTTATATTTGTTTCAACAGAATTGCTGGTATTTAATTTTTGATCAAACAAAATTCGAGCTGATGACTATTTTGATAAATAACGACTAATATGGTAGTTCTACGAGGATTAGCCTTAAAAAGTTATGCCAATTCTGGAGACAAATCCTTGAATCTGAATTCAAAAAGTGACCAAACAACTCTCGAAGAAATTAGAGTTTCTCACTTCATGTTAACACGTTTTAGACACGTGTTCCACTCACTTTGGACCCTGCCTGTAAGCTTGTAAATAAAACCAATTATAATGGCTTCGAAATAGATTTGATCTTAAAACCTGTCAGCTATAAGATAATTCAGTCAGCTGCCATCAGAAGAAATAAACATGAGCTAGATCATCAACAGTCTCTGTAGGTTGAATTCATTGTCGAAGATTATTTTACTGGAAATTATTGGAGTGCAAACTATTGAACTTTGACGATTTTTCAGGTTAAATAATAATTTAAAAAACTATAGATACTAAGTTGTTAGATTTCGGAATCTACTGAAAAATCTGACGATTTAACCATTTTTCATGAGATCTATATGGTGATATTTCGCATAAGAAGAGGGTTTTCGTTAAAAAACTGTATACAATGTCTGGAAAAAAGTTGGGATGAAAGCTTCCATGCATCCACGCTAGCGATCACAAATACAGCATCAACTTCCTTTGTCATTCGTGGAATGTCTCACATCAACGACATTCAAAGTTTTACAAAACAACTTGTGAGAGCTTTCACATAAACATCGATCAAAATGAAATGACCCGCATTAATTCTGTTGGAACTAACTTCCTCCGAAACGAAAATCCCCTCTTCTCGCTGAATTGATTCAATTTTAAAAATTATTCGGCCACAACAATAACGGTGGAGCTAAAGATGTTTTTGATTTAAATCTGATATTTCTGAAAAGGTTACTTAGCGAGTATATAAAAATTAAGGCTATCGGATTTACCACTTCATCAATGGCATAATAGCGGGATTCTGCATTTTATTGTCATGGTAGGTGAAAAATGAGCGCTTTATTCGATTATTGGAAATACTGAACTGAATAGCTGTCTGGTTTAATTGTCGACATAATGAATGGAGCTGCATACAATCCAACAATGCTAAAAAATGTTCGGTGAAATCTATCGAGAGGAAATGCTCCAGAGAAAAACGTCATCACATGAATATATGTCTATGAGAATCATTTACGTATGGCTGTAGTATTTGAGTAGCAACTTCAATTGTTTTACGATACGCAAGACATGTTTTGTCCAATGGTTGAATACCGATAATATCAATAGCGAACTATAGAACGAAGAAGCCTTGTGTCGGAATACAAGAATGATATTTTGATCAGCAATAAATATAGACAGCGACGCTCATGTCAGTCTTTCAGTCCATCATGTGAATCCAGATGGGGTTTATCAGATCGTATATTCTTGGAATTTCAAAAACACCACGATTCTTTTTCATTTCAAATTACATGTATGTTTTATGCGTTGACCAGTGACGTACTGAGCAACCTTCCATAAATCTGTCTGAAATGCTCGATTTCGCAATTAGTTATCAAGAATCGAAAGAAAATACTTCAGGGAAGTATGATCACATACCAGCGTATCTACGACGCTAATTCATAAGAGTTGATAATAAAATCTCAATATATTATTCGATCTCAAAGTAGTTCATCAAAAGTGTCAGTTCGTTTAGTACACATGTCTTCCCGAAAAAAATATCAGTCTTACATTTTTTGTCATAGCAAACAGGTTGGACTTCAAGACTCCTTGAAAAACTGTTCACTTTGAAATAATGTGTGCGGAGTGAAGATTTGAAGGAGTATGTCAGACTCACTTTCGCCATGATTTCAATTTTTCCAACATTCAAAAGTATACAGGAGGATGAAAAATGCTCCTATATGTTATAAAAAAATCAGCATTATGCGATTATGGCATACGAAAAATGATATACAGGGTGTCCCGAAACTATGGTGCCAAATTGAAACAGAAGATTCCCCTCGAAAATTAAATAGGACTTTCCTCGTTGCAGAGATACAGGGTGTTGAATATGAAAAATTTCAAGTAATTTTTATTCTTAACTTCAACAGTTCCTGAAATTTTTCAAAAAAAATTAAAAGAATATTTGTGTTCAATAGGTGCTTCATTTCGAAAAAGGAACCACATTTTCAGTTGTTACCAGTGGCGTACAAGAAGGGCATCATGGTCTCTTTTCTCCCCTATTCTTTACGCTACTGATAAAATCAGAAAAATTTATAATTTTTTGCATTCCTCTTTCAATTTTGGGTAAAAACTGAATACCTGTTTGACTCCAGAAAAATCAACCGTTTTCAAGATAATTGCGCTTTTATGAATACAAACATAACTAGTAGTGAAAAAAATGTTCGGCTGAAGTGAATTTTACAATCCTAATTACTGGTTAAACTTACAAATGCATATTCTACCAAAAATAATCAATGACATTTCCACATGCATTTTTTCTTGGTACAGGGTGTTGAAACTGGAAAATAAAAAGACATTTTTCTTGTCACTTTACATACTTACAGAAAAAAACAATAAAATTTGAAGGTATGCCTTTCTTCAATGGGTGCTCTAAAAGCGCAATTATCCTGAAAACGGTTAGGTTCAGTCATTAACAAACAATTCCGATGTGCTGGGACTCATGTACCTACAACCGATAAGTTCCCGAATGAAACTCCCTTTTCAAAACACTACCTTGGGTTAAAAATCAATACAAATATTAAATTAGAATTAAATATTCAGTAATGAAGAAAAACTCCGTTCAATAGTCATAAGAGCAAGGCTCAACTTCTTCCAAATATGTATGTGTTTGTCAGGATTGGAACTCTCCACACGATTTCCTTTATAATAGAAAGACAAAGGAAAATACATTATAAAGATATATTCTGAGATGTTCTGATTCTGAATAAGAGCATGTTTTTCTTCTATCAAAAGCTCCTGCAAATAATTATTACCCATACCCCTTATATTCGAAATTAAATTCAACAATTACAAATATAACTCCTACCTTTTATCCAACCATAGTTTAACACAAATTGATCTATTTTCAAAGAGTAACTACACAAAAGTAATTTTCAGCAAAATCAAATTGAAATACTGGAGTGAATAAATTAATTTCGCTTAGCGTTCAGTTCATCTCCCACCTACCTCGTCAGCTTGACGTTTTTTCTTCAAGACCTAAATAAACCGATTTAATATTGATGCATGACATAGGACTGGCCTAAACTGGAGGTCACATTTTAGGTTGGCGTTCGGCAAATAAAGAATTAACAAAATAAAAGGATAATATTCCGTTAACTTATAGCCACAAGCTATCAACAATAGTTATTTATGCAACAAGTGCAAAAAGTAAGTTATTATTGCACTCGACGTGAAATTATCCGACGAGGCCGTCAGGCCGAGTTGGACAACACGTCGAGTGCAATAAACATTTTTTGCACGAGTTGCATGCAACATTTTTTCTACGTGTGCAATAAACATTTTTTGCACGAGTTGCATACAACAATATTTCTACGTTCATGCAAAAAGCAAAAAATTATTTATTTAGGTGCGGTACTAGGTGAAGGAAAATGAAATACGCAATTTAAATAAATAAATAATTATTACTATCGATTTCATCACCATCATCTAGTTTTCCATTTCATCCGGTCGGTCGATGGCTCAGTGGCTAAGGTCTCTAGCAGTGGCCCGGTTTTTTGCTTCTAGCCTTTTCCGGGGTAAGCTCGCAATAATCATCCTCACGTGAACTTAGACAATGGAATGCAATGAACGACACGCTTAAGCTTCGCAGGAGGCGTGTTTATTATGTCACTTACGACCCATACAGGCTCTACAGCTTGACCTACCGCCAACACCAGCGGAGGCGGCTGTCAGCGCCCCCTGATCGGGGCCCTAGGCACCACTTGGCACAAGCGCTCGCCCTCCTCCCCAGCAATGGGGTGGAGGGGGAGGCGGCTCTCCGTGCGTCCAAGTCCCATTCCCCGACGTCCCAGCCTACGTGAGGCGAAGAAATAAGGGAATGATCTTGTATTGAGAATGTAGAGAATGATGGAAAACTGTTAGGCTTAATTTTAGAAAATATATTTTTATTTATTTATTTATTTATTTCTAGCAGTGGAACTTCTAGCTCGCATCAGACAGACGTTCGAGGCTCGGGTACGGAATCTTTTTTCTCATGTACACGGGTCTCTTTAGGTGGCCACATGCCTTTCCGTTCAAATAACATAACCTAGATGAGAAACTCGCCGCACACGCATTACTATTCGTGTGTAAGGGACATCTTCCCCCCAACGGCAGTGTCCTGCGTTGTTAACAGAAATATTGAGGTTCAATAAAATAGAAATAATGCAAACCCAATAGGAATGATAACCTGAAATTATGATGAAATAATCTCCACAGGATTTTGAGAACAGCCGATGCTTCAATTGACATGATTTGTCCTAATTCATTCATTTTTCTCTTTTCCAATTTGGTTTCCCTTTCTCGATGGTTACGACACTGATAGCTTCAAATGATTGTTCTGTCAAATGTCATATGCAGCGTTGTCGTACTGACAAGACTATATCGACAACGAAGAATCTCCGTTCGGCAATGGAAATACTATTGCTTTTACATGCTCCCAACAAGCTGCAATGAACGTTTCAATTGCCTTCTTCTTGTTATATAGTTCATCCAAGACAGTATTTTTGGGTTTTCATTGCCATGAATCTACCCGACAGATATCAAATTATAGCTGACGTGCTTATTGTATCGTTAAAAAATTGCGACATGGCAATAATGTCATGATTTGAGGGATAACATTATGAAAAGATGTTACCTTCAGATGTATTTGAGTGTTACTCATCTAGGTTATGTTACTTGATCGGAGGCTAGCCGAGACACATGAAGTTCGACTCAGCGGCTTATACAGTGTCTACATAGCTATATACCGGGTGGCTACGGAAGTATTGCCTACGGAATATCTCAGTTATTGTATGAAGTAGGTTTGTGAAATTTGGAGCGTCGATATAATGACATAAGAGCTAGAATTTGAGCATATTGACATGTCGAAGTTAACTTCCGGTCTGACCGGAAGTAACATCAACTTTCTTATTTTAAAAGGAAACCCTATCTTTTTTTCTTTTCGCTTCATTCAGCATTCATTTCCCTTTCTAATGACATATCACAAGTTGGTATCTAACCAGAAACTAGATCAGAAAAAAATTATTATTGAAATTCACCGAGTAGGCCGTGGAAGCAAAATGAAAGCCAAAAATTGAAAAGTTGGCAATGGAAACCATACTTCACTTGATAACAGTTGCTACTACTGTGATATTTTATTTTCATTCGTCGGCGTTAAAAAAGCCGCCAAAAAAAATATTGGAAAAATTGGGAAAAAAACAACACTCTGTAGGTCCATAACTTAAATAGGAACATACAACTTTTTCTTGCCTGTACTATTCAGCATATCCATTCCTTTCTAATGATATAATAGAAAGTAATTTTTTGAAATGAAATACCAAAAAATCCAATTATTATTATTTAAATAACAAAAAAACAGATTTATCGAAAAAAAAAAATTCAAATTGATAGGATTAAAGATAAAATAAATTCAAAACAAATGTTCGAAATGCATTCCCTCAGCGTCAATACATTTATTGACTCTGGTGATATTTTCATGTAAAACGTTTCTCAACATTTGGGGCGTGATATCTTGGAAAGCTCTACGAATTTTTACTTCTAGCTCATGTAGAGTTGTAGGCTGTGTGGAATACACCCTATTTTTAAGATGCCCCCATAGAAAAAAGTCGCACGGAGTAAGATCAGGTGACCTTGGAAAAAGTTGTATGTTCCTATTTAAGTTATGGACCTACAGAGTATTGTTTTTTTCCCAATTTTTCCAATATTTTTTTTGGCGGCTTTTTATAACGCCGACGAATGAAAATAAAATATCACAGTAGTAGCAACTGTTATCAAGTGACGTATGGTTTCCATAGCCAACTTTTCAATTTTTGGCTTTCATTTTGCTTCCACGGCCTACTCGGTGAATTTCAATAATAATTTTTTTCTGATCTAGTTTCTGGTTAGATACCAACTTGTCATATGTCATTAGAAAGGGAATTGAATGCTGAATAAAGCGAAAAGAAAAAAAAATAGGGTTTCCATTTAAAATAAGAAAGTCGATGTTACTTCCGGTCAGACCGGAAGTTAACTTCGACATGTCAATATGCTCAAATTCTAGCTCTTATGCCATTATATCGACGCTCCAAATTTCACAAACCTACTTCATACAATAACTGAGATATTCCGTAGGCAATACTTCCGTAGCCACCCGGTATAGAAATGTTACCTACTGCCTATCCTTCAAAGTATGGCCGAGCGAACCATATCGATGAAACGTACCCTTCCATTAGTGCTAGGCTAGGTCGGACATCATCGATCCTGGAAAGAATGAAAGGTGAAAGGTGGCTTAGCGATCTAATGCACATGCCGTTCGAAACCCCAGCATAGCGATAGTCGCTTCGAGCCCGATGTAGGTACAAGAGATTTTTTCTCAAATACTTTATATCGGATCGATAGGCGACCGCATGCCTTGTTGAAACGCAAGTGTATTGTTGTCTAGATGCTAATCTCGTCTAGTGCGAGGTGGTGCTGTAGGTTTTCCGGGTTTTCCTACAGCTGAAAAGTGAATACAACACCTAAAACATCGGTAAGTCGCCCGGGAGCGCCACGGCAAATAATAATAATAGCCGTCCTCCACCCGCACTGGCTATGCCTTTGGGTACACTCAACAAGTGTTTATGAGGGAGCATTATTATTATTATAGGTATACAGGAGGTCATTCCCAACCATATGAGGGTTAGTATTCAAGGCTTGCTGACAATAATTAGCACTTGCAGTGGTGTCCTCTTGGAGGAACATTACACAAATAGATGTCAGACGTAATGCAATTTTCGTATGGGAAGTAGTTGTTTCCTGGCAGATGTTTGCCTCAAATTTTGCACTTTGTGGGATAATGTACAGAGAAGGTGATTTCGACATCGTGTGTCATTTATTTGAAACTTTATGAGACAAAGCCAGAAATCTATTTAGATGAAGAACAGAAGAAACTATGAGACTCTTCCTAAAATTTGGGTGAGGTGGACAACCCAAAGTTAGCACTTATACAAAGTGTTTTGAAATTAATGGTGGTATCAGCAAATGATACTTACTGGCAATTATTGACGCCGTAACTCTGCAAGATATTTTTGCTCTCAATCCTTGGGTGGGCTGTCTGGATTTTGACAACGTGGACTATTATAAATAGGTATATTACTGTTATAATCAAGAGATGGATTTTTTGTTTTTAGGACTCGCCAAAGTCTCAAACCATCAAGAGATAATGTCAGACTATTCTGTGAAATTTCGAGAATGTGAATTCCACTAAACTTTCCTAAGTAGCCTCTCAAGTTATTTGGCGTATTCACCGAATAAACTTGAAGTAAGAAGACAGACGCAAGACTTCATGTTCAGTAGGACAAAGTTTCTGGTAATCCAACATCCACATAATTATCTAAACGCCGGAGCCGGATATAGGGCTGAAATGCAGGAATCTTTTGGATTGAGACGGGCACCGTATGTGATGATTTGACATAATTTGATATAATCGAATTAGCAAGGTGGAACAGTGCACGGTCGCCAATTCACTCATTACCACAGGATGTTCCTCAAATATTGGGCAATAATTTGGAAAGATGTTCTGAATATGATTAAAAATAATAAGTGCATTTTTCTCATGAGACCTTTCGACGTTAATGGTCAACTAGAGGACGACTTTTGGTGACAAATTCCAAGAGAAATTATCAATTCTCATGAAACCTGAAGATCACATGAAGCGATCGACCACTGATAATAATTGAACAATACCAAAACTTTTCCAATTTGGAACCAGAGGTAGACTACTCCTATTTTGATTTATAGCAAATAAAAAAATAAATATATTAATTGGATACACAGATTTATTCCCAAGTTTTGTTAACAATCTAATAACAAAAATATTGTACCGTTTACAAAAAAAAAACACTAGTTACTTCGCCATATTTAGAGTATACAGATCAGTACTCCTTTAGGAACCGGAGTTGAAAGTAATTGAAACAAATAATTCCTTATCATGACTTATTTCGAAGCAATCCCCAGAAACTATTTAATATCCAGCGTTTTTGTCTCTGTCGACTGAGGAAATGCATTCAAGCGCGACGTGCTTGCATTTATAGTAAAATTTTCACGAAAGGAGAATTTTTCTTTCGTTATTAATGTATTAAATTATTTTATTAGGAGTTAAAGTGACATTTTTTATGGCGAAGCTAAACGTTTATTTGCAGAACGTAGTAATTTTTTTTAAGGAATCTTTCAGGTTTCCATAGAGAGAAACCCCTCAGAAGCTCCTAGAAGCTTGTGCGAGCAAGGAAAAGATCCAGGACCTACGACCATGTTGGGCTTTGAACCCACGACCTTATGCTTGTAAGGTGAGCCTCTACCACACGACCATCACGATCCATGAATAATAATAATAATAATGATAATAATAAGAATCATAATGGCCTGCCAGGATGGTGTCTTCAACACTCTCGTCTACCGCAGTCGCGTGATGGGTATAGAGGTCCCTGACACTAGATGCAGAGCGTGTCGTGGGGCAGCTGAGACCATAATGCATTTGCTGTCAGCTTGTCCAGCTTATGCGGTCTCAGCCTATATCCACAGACATAACGCGGCCCTACGAGTGTTGTACTACCATCTACGACACTCGTACGGTGTAGACGAGACACCAGTGTTGCCTTATGCTCCGGGGGATATTGAGTCCGTGGTGGTGAATGAGAAGTGCCGAATCTATTGGAACTATTCATTCCCCACCCTCAGGCAAATACAAGCCAATAAGCCTGATGTAGTACTCCTCGACCATCAAAGTAGGACGATTTTCGTCATTGAGTTTTCAGCTCCTGGCGAAACGAACATCGTCCGAAAAGAGGAGGAAAAACGGACTAAATATCGAGATCTTCTCTTTGAACTCCGCAGGCTTTACCCAAACCATTCTGTCAAGATGGTGGTTCTGATAATAGGGGTCCTTGGTGGAATGATGGACACACTGCTCTCAAACCTAAAAATCATACCGGCTTGCCGTGACATGGCAGAAATCCTAGCCGGGCGAATGCAGAAGGCCATAATTCTTGGTTCACTCCGCCTACTCAGGGCACATGATTCTCGGACCCAGTAATCACTTACCCCATGGACGTGGGGAGTGTTTACTGGGGTTAATGACACGCCAGCGCGCCCTCCGGAAGTGTCGGAGCTCCGGAGACAGGGCCTGATTGGGTAATTCCTAACGAAAAAAAAAAAAAAAAAAAAAAAAAAAAAGAATCATTATGGAATTTTATCAGGCGAGGCGATGAGTCGAACCCGATAACACGGCGTGCACCATAATGATCGTTTAAGATCCGAATTACATACGAGACTTTATCAACTGGCATCATCAAATTATGAATAATTCTCAAATCATCGCCTGGCATCAACAAATAATTATGAATAATTCTCAAATTATAAATTCAGTATTTTTGAAACTACAGATACATTCAGGTTATTCAATACGGAAAATGGTGGGCAAGCTGTGCCTTACCATTTCACTGATGACATCCCAACAGCAAATTATTCAGTCACTGTCAAACACACACTGCTGTGAATTGGATATATAGGAATATTATAAACAAATAAACTAGTGCAGGTTTTTCGCACAAAATAATTGATAACTTATTGTCTACAGAGGCAAATTTTTGATAATACCTGGTTGGGAATGACCACCTGCATACTTGACATGTTTCAAGGTTTTTTCCTCGCATCAGTGATAGAACTCATGTTGTCCAACCTATCCTAGCACTGATGAGAAGATAGTTAGGATATACCTAGATAGGATGAGGTGTTGTCAGATTCAATTCTGTGCAGTGTAGTAGAAGATTTTTGTCAGATATTTGCCTCAAATTTTACACTCTATGGGCTAGTGTGGAGAAAAGGGAATTACGAATTAGTTTAAATTATTCGTTTCATTTATATAGTATACAACATCAAATCCTTTTGCAATTGTTCTTCCCATTCTTCTCAGGATATCAAAACTGTATATTTGACATGCAGCAATGATTATATCTTGCAACTCATCTCAATTCCTTGGCACCGATTTATAAACTTCTTGCTGTGTTCCACATGGGAAGAAATCGAGAGGGGTAATATCTGGTGACCTTGCTGGCCAATTATTGATATTACTTTGGCTACCTATCCATATTTCCCAACATGTAGCTTTCAACCATGTCTTAACTGTAGCGTTATCCAGTAAAACATACAGGGTGTCCCGAAACTATGGTGCCAAATTGAAACAGAAGATTCCTGTTGAAAAATAAATAGGACTTTCCTAATATTTCTCTTCTCAAATGTCGTCCGTTGCAGAGATACAGGGTGTTGAATATGAAAAAATAAAATTGATTTTTATTCATAACTTCCACAGTTCTAAAAGTTTCTGAAAAAAAATTTAAAGAATATTTGTGTTCAATAGGTGCTTCATTTCGAAAAAGAAAACTCATTTTCAGTTGTTACCAGTGGCGTACTAAAAGGGCATCATGGTCCTTTTTCTACCCTATTTTTTACACCAATGGTGAAATCAGTAAAATTCATAAGTTTTTGCATTCCCCTTTCAATTTTGAGTAAAAATTGTATACCTGTATCATTTCAGAAAAATCAACCGTTTTCAAGATAATTGCGCTTTATGAATACAAACATAACTAGTAATGTAAACATTCGAACTAGTTCGAATATATTGTGCCAGAGAGTATCAATGACCACCTGCAGACATGCATGTTTCGAGGTTTATTGCCTCTCATCAGTAAAAGGGTAGGTCGGACAACATTATAATTGTCCTGTCCCTGCCAAATGAATAATAATCAACTGTTCAACTAATATTTCCCCACGGATAACACCACTATCTACAACCAAGTTGATCGAAGCGCCATCCGCACGGAACAAGACAAAACACTCCCAAGCAGCACAGTCTCCGGGAAGAGAAATCTGTAAACATTCGAACTAGTTCGAATATATTGTGCCAGAGAGTATCAACAATGTTGAAAGAATACAGGGGTACCCTTCTCTCTAAGCGTTTCCATAAAGTGGAAAATAAAGGCAAACATCTGTCAGAAAACAACTACTTCCCTGGCTAATGCCACGACGGACATTCCATTCAAGCCATTCCCAGCCAAATGAAGGATAATTTTCTGTTTAATACGAGACAAGCAGTTGCAATTGGATCTTCTTTGAAGAACGTTGCACAAATATCTGTCAGTTGTAGTTCAATGTCCGTCGTGGTATAAGCCAGGGAAGTAGTTGTTTTCTGACAGATGTTTGCGTTTATTTTCCACTTTGTGGAAACGCTTAGAGAGAAGGGTACCCCTGTATTCTTTCAACATAACTAGTAATGAAAAAAATGTTCGGCTGAAGTGAATTTTACAATCCTAATTACTGGTTAAACTTACAACTAGTTATTCTACCAAAAAAATCAATGACATTTCCACGTGCATTTTTTCTTGCAGAGGTACAGGGCGTTGAAACTGGAAAATAAAAAGGCAACTTTCATAGTTACAAAAAAACAACTAAATTTGAAGGTATGCCTTTCTTCAATGGGTGCTCTATTTTTGAAAGAAATCAGTTAGATGTTAATTGGACCAGTAATCAGGATTGTAAAATTAATTTCTGCCAAACAAATTTTTCGTTACTAGTATGTTTTCATTCATAAAAGCGCAATTATCTTGAGAACGGTTAGTTTTTCCGGATTCCAACATGTATACATTTTTACTGAAAAGACCTATTTATTTTTCAAGGGGAATCTTCTGTTTCTATTTGGCACTATAGTTTCGGAACACCCTGTATATGTTATTCGTTATGTAAGGACAACTCATCAATAACTTCCGGTATAATAAATAACATTGGTTTCAATTCATCTGGTGAAGTCTTGAAGAATTTGCCACTGCGTATCGTGGGGATCTTTTACAGCTCCAGTAATTGTAGGTTAGGCCGCTCTCATGAATTCTGATATATTAGAAGTTTGTAAAGATAAATACATGTGATACATGATAAGTCAGCAGTTTTTACTTTTTGAAGTCATTCAATAATATTCTTGATAATGTAAGTGAAAATGAAGGCGAATTTTCTTTTTCTTGCGAGAAAGACTATATATTGTTATCGACAGCAAGACCATAGGATATATTTTAACTGATACACAGCAACGCATAAGACACAAAAATCTTCTTCTTCACCAAGACAGCTTATTACATTTTTAATTGGATGTAGTGTTTATTTAGCTGAATCATGTCGTGTTGATGCAATCCTCCCTCTGAAGTCACCATATCTATAATAATCGTTCCAAGAAATTTGCAATTTTTTTGATGTGGTAATGATTTATTATTGATACATGTCTCTTTCATCTCCAAAAAGTTCAAATCTCCATAATCTTTTACCATCCACCTAAGTCATCGCATAAAAGAGGATTCGAGTGTTGACGAAACCATGCAGGTGATATTTTCATACATCGACGAGAATAGTGATGAATGCCAGTTTTCCATTCAGCAGCTGATTGAGGAAGACCATCGACCTCACAGTAAAACTGTCAAAAATCGTCTTCAGATGAAATATGGGGACCAAATCATTATTTCAGAATCAAGGAGAGGGCCTATTGTCAACGATTCATCAACCTGAAGATCACAAAAACAGGAAACAGAGCTTACTTGTTGTCCTCAGCCTCAAAATGATAAAATTATAGCATTATTGGTGTGTAACAATATGAAGAAAAACGAGGCAAATGCTGCTGAAAGAACGCTATTGAATAAGGAATAATATCGAAGAATAACGCCCTATGGAAAAAAATTATAGAAACTCCAATATTTGTGGGACACCCTGTATTTTCCTAATATCACTCAGAAATAATAGTGGTAGAGTGGAATATTATGGAATCCTCAAAACTTAAGATAATCCATATGCCTGCTTAATAATATATCAATTGAACATGGATTCGGAAAACAAAAATGTGTCCCAAAATAAATTTGTTTTTTTCCTTGAAAGATCACTTTCGCAACGACAAAATTGAACGTACTTTTTATAATTTCTCAATTTCAGATTCAGGTCACTAGAAAGTCTGACTGTATAAACAGTTAATTACTCGGAAACCACCCAAGGGAGATACATGAAGTTTCTACACGTGATGTGGACGGAATACTGTGGGTCGTTTTGGGAGTAATTACAGTGGTCACATAACATGTTTTTGATCATACGTTGTATTTACAGATGTTTCAATGAAATTAATTGATACTTTGAAAGACCTTCCAATGCTTAATGAAAAAATCATAATCTCTCTCACAGCCAAACATGTCAGGTTTATTTATTATTTTGGATAAAAATTTATTTGGATTTTTTTTTACGCTCAGGCAACTTCCCATGCCTATTAACTAATTGAAAGGTGCAAGAGGTGAGTCATTATTACGAATGGACCATCAGTAATTATTTACGAATCAGATTCATTCATAAACGAATCATACGCCACAAAGTATGTATGGGGTCTACTCCCCAGTTTAGACTATATACGTGTGCACAAATATTAGCATTTTCTTGGTACGGTAGCTCCTACAAGTATCTAGTCTTCCTGCGAGAAAAATAAATGAATTTTGGTACTTTTTGGATTTAGAGAATGTTATCCATATTATCTCTCTTGATGATACATGATACTCTTGACAGCTTGATTTTGTTTTATAATAATAATATTAACAATAATAAGAATACTAGATGCAGAGCGTGTCGTGGGGCAGCTGAGACCATAATGCATTTGCTGTCAGCTTGTCCAGCTTATGCGGTCTCAGCCTATATTCACAGGCATAACGCGGCCCTACGAGTGTTGTACTACCATCTACGATACTCGTACGGTGTAGACGAGATACCGGTGTTGTCTTATGCTCCGGGGGATATTGAGTCCGTTGTGGAGAATGAGAAGTGCCGAATATATTGGAACTACTCATTCCCCACCCTCAGGCAAATACAAGCCAATAAGCCTGATGTAGTCCTCCTCGACCATCAAAGTATGCCGATTTTCGTCATTGAGTTTTCAGCTCCTGGCGAAACGAACATCGTCCGAAAAGAGGAGGAAAAACGGACTAAATATCGAGATCTTCTCTTTGAACTCCGCAGGCTTTATCCAAACCATTCTGTCAAGATGGTGGTTCTGATAATAGGGGTCCTTGGTGGAATGATGGACACACTGCTCTCAAACTTGAAAATCATACCGGTTTGCCATGATGCGGTAGAAAACTTGGCCGGAAGAATGCAAAAGGCCGTAATTCTTGGTTCACTCCGTATTCTCATAGCACATGACTCTCGGACCCAGTAATACACCAGCGCGCCCTCCGGAAGTGTCGGGGCTCCGGAGACAGGGCCTGTCTGGGTAATTCCTAACGGATTGGGGAAAAAAAATATAATAATGTTTATTTTATCAATATACATGTTAGATTGGATTCCACTCAAACCCGTTTTTAAAAACTTTACTTTATTTTACAAACAACAAAAATATTTAAATACAATAGTTTAACGTGAACTTGCACGGACTAAAGCTTGTAGCAGTAATAGTGATGCGTCGATCTTGGAGGTTTCTTTTATAGTCTTGGAGATGCTGACTGGGTGTCTTCTGGCTTCTACGTCTTCAATAAATAACTGGAATTGCGTTACAGAATAACCTTGATAGTCGGCGACATCCTGGCACCATTGGGATTAACTGCGTAGATAACTGCGCAATTTGGAATAAAGGTCCATTGTATTTTTTTCATATAACAGCTCCCATCATTTTGAAAAAGTTGATGCTTTGGATGCAGCAACTTTTAGGCAAGAGTTTTGTTGCTCGAAATTGGATTCAATTGGAGTTCCTCTTCTTCGATGTCTTCTCCAATGTGGATATTTGGTCGCTTCCTCAAAGGGATGAATCTTGATAGGGTTCTAAACGTTCCTCGTCCTGGAGGTCTTGGGGGTAGATCATCATTTCTTGATGCCATTATTCCAAGTTTTACAGTACGATTTTTCTTGCATTTACAAAAAATGTATGAAATTATCAAAATACAAATTATTACAATTATGAAATAGGTAAACCAAGAAATATGTTTTGTTACAAAAGGTTCATTAATTATTCTATCAAGATCTTCTGAATATTGATCTAATTTGTGTTGCGCTATATTCAAATCATCGACATTTAATTTACTGAGTTTCATTGGCTTTAAATTTGGAAGATTTTTCTTTTCTGGTAGATGATTACAACATTCATATGGAATTGAAATAGTATGGCTGTTATATGTAACATTCTTTTCAAAATTCAATAGAGATTTGGAATATACTCTCGTTATGCCAATGAATGCATTACATTCTGGTTGCAACTTCAAAACTGAATTTGTTTTTATTACTTTTGACATTGGTTCAAATCCTGAACATTTCATTGTGATTGGAATGGGATCTGATAAAGTTATAAGCCATATATTTGGATCTAAGTTGAAGACATTATAATCTTTAGCAAATAATAAAGACGTTTCGCAAATTCTCGGTAATTGAAACAAGTGTTTGAAAATTTGGGCCTCACATATAGCATTACTGTCAATGGGGTATGGCAAAATATTTGAACATAATTTCAAATTCAAACTCAAATCTTTGCAATCATTAAAATTTTCCAAGATAAAATATAACATGGAATCATCATCTTTTGCAATAAATTTATGATTTGTTGTTAAGATATGATGAAGTCCTGTCCTGTTGTCAAGGATGGGAATAGGATATAATTGATAACTTGTATATAATTCGGGTTCGACAAGAGGAATTTTTAAGACAAAAACAACTCTGTTATCAGTTTGAAAAGCTTGTAGATCAATTAGATCTAAATATTTTGAAATTGATGTCATTTTTACTGGCAAAGGTAACTTATGAGTTTCCATAGATTGTACGACTTCTTGAAGGTTATAGAGTAAATCGTTTGGTGTTATGATTGATGAATGAATTATTCTCAATCTCGCAAATGTAATAGAGTTCAAGATATCATCAAGATATGATTCTATAAATAAATAACTTTCCATAAGTTCTTCGCAAAGTTCTAGTGTCCTTGTTTTTGCTTCCATTAGGTTGAAATTATCTGTAATGTCGACAATAAGATTATTAATCTCTTTAATATCCTCATTAAAAGTGACTTCATCAATTTGAAGCTTTTGAATAGTAGTATTAAAATTTTTAATAACTGAAGTTACTACTGAAATCTGATTTTTCATGAGATTTTCTAGTTCATGTTTATCATTCGTAATTTTGTTGATACAATCGTTAAAATATTCGCCATCACTACTATCTAAATTTCCTGAAATTGCCTTCCATACGGTTCCTATACCGTTTATTAATCCACGTTTCACACGACTACGAAAGTTCGGTGTATCTAAAAATACTTCTTGCAATTTCAGTGTAAGTGAATCTGCTAGTTGTGTTAATAGGCTAATATGCGTTTTAACGTCTGCATAAAAATATTTCATCCGTGCACTTTCATTTTCTGCAAAGTTATTAACTAATGTATGCAATATATTATTATTCTGCTCTATGGCGTTCCTTATCGAGGTTAAATCTTTATAAACTAAGAATGTCCATTTATCGTTCGTGATTTTTATTTCTTCTCGCTGATGATAATAAATACCTATTGTATTGTTGATAGGGACAACGGAGTATTGTCCGAAAGTTGTTGCTGTTAAGACTGCAGATATCGCGATTAGCAGCATCGTGAATCTGAAAATAATTATTCATAGTAAGGTTTCATTCTATCGAAATTTGTCTTAGATTCTTGATTTGTATTTAAGTTTTTCAATAGGGCTGAGTTTTTGTAGACTTCAATTATTTCAAATGGTCCGTTGAACTTATTTTTGAGTTTATTACCTATCTGCGATTCTTTGACATAAACTTTATCTCCTTTCTTATAGTCAGGGGGTTCGTGTTTGATATCTTTGTCAAAGCGTTGTTTTGCTTTTTCCTTTCTTTGCTCGGTTCTAGCGCGGGCAATTTTATAGAAATACTTAATTCTGTTATTCATGTCTCTGACGTATTTGGTTATAAGGTCTTTCTCATTATACAGAGTGTATGGAACTCTACTTGCGGTATGTCCGAATATTAATTCGTAAGGGGTAAATCCGTGAGTTTTATTTTTTGTAATATTATAGCATATAGTAGCGAATGGTAAAATGTCTAAGGGATGGTCGTTTGGACTTTCTGCTACGTGTGCTCTAATCATTTCCATAAGTGTAGCATGATAACGTTCTATACTTCCATTACTTTGGGGATGGTCTACACTGGAAAAGGTGAGTTTGATATCGTATAAATTACAAAGGTCTTTCATTAAGTGATTATTAAATTCTTTTCCACTATCGCAGTGAATTCTTTGAGGTGTTCCATAGTGTTGGAAATAAATTAACAGTGAGTATATTACGGATTTTGCAGATTTATCTTCAAGTGGATAAGATTGAACAAATTTTGTTAATTCATCAGATATGGTTAGTGCATAATTTTTCGTTGGGATTTCTATAATATCTGCATTTATTCTTTCAAATGGAACCTTTGGAGTTTCAGTTACTATCATTGGATTGTCTAAATTCTTTCTGCAAATTTTTGTTTTCTGGCAAATTTCACATTCTTTGATATATTTTTCAACATCTTTTATTAATCCTTGCCAATTATATTTTTGTTTTATTCTTCTTATAGTTTCATTTATACCTCTATGCATGTTGGCTTTTCCACTGTGATACTGTTCAAGTATTATTGGAATTTGATCCTTATCTGGGGTTTGAACTATATCTTGGCAGATTTGAAATTTAATTTCGTCTACTTCTGCTAATATATAGGAAAGCATTTCTTGAATTGGAAGATCTGGATTATTTTCGACGTGGTAAGTTTTTGATGGTTCGAATAAATTTTTATCTTTATAAAGTGAGGTGAACATGTATTCAATAGCTTCCGTAGGATCGAAAGGTACTGGAATAATATAATATTTTCTGTGTTTTACTGATGAACTGTTGAGAACATTAATTTTGTTATAGGAAAATAAATCATATTCTTCCTCTAATATATCTTCTAAAATTTTTTCATGTAGCTCGGTTGCTTTATGTTCTTGTGGAAAAATTATGATGTTTTTATGGTTTTTATCTAATAATTGAGCATTTGAGAATTCAAATTTAGAATAATCAATTAAAGATTTTGTTTTATAAAGTTTAACAAAGTTTTTGAGTTCTTCTAAAACTGTTTCGGGTGCAACAATTGTTTCTGTGTCTGATACTTCTTCTTGATCTTCATTTGTCATATGAATTTTCGAATAAAATTTTGCACATTGATTAAAATGATTCACTTTGATTCGTGATAAAGCATCCGCATTTTTATTAATTTTTCCAGGTTTGTAAATAATTTCATAAGAATATTCCTCAAGTTTGAGCCGCCATCTAGCAAGTCTGCTACCGGGATCTTTTATTGAGAATAGCCACGTTAATGGTCTATGGTCAGTTACTAAAATAAATTTTCTTCCGAATAAGTATGGTCTAAAATGTTTCACCGCCCATACGATTGCTAATAGTTCTCGTTCGATAGTAGAATATCGTGTTTCTGCCGGACATAAGGTTCTTGAGGCATACGCGATTGGAAGGTCTTTTCCGATGGTTCCTTGAGAAAGTATTGCTCCTATGGCAAAACTACTCGAGTCTGTTGTCAAAATAAATACTTCATTAAAGTTTGGATATATCAAAATAGGGCTTTGTATCAAATAGTTTTTCAAAGTTTCAAATGCTTCTTTGCATTCTTCGTTGAAATTAAATGGTATGTCTTTTTGTAGTAAACGTGTTAGAGGTTTTGTAATTTTCGCAAAATTTGGGATAAATCTCCGGTAATAACCCGTGAGTCCTAAAAATGATTTTATTTCTTTTTGATTTTTTGGTTCAGGGAATTCTTTTACACATTCAATCTTTTGAGGATTAGGTTTAACTCCTTCTTTTGTAATTAAATGTCCAAGATACGCGACTTCTTTTCTAAGAAATTCACATTTATCGGGTTGAATTTTGAGGTTGGCTTTTTGTAATCTCTGAAAAATTTCAGTTAGTCTTAAAATATGTTCATGAATGGTTGCTGAGTAAATTATTATATCGTCCATGTAGACTAGACATCTTTCATTTTGAATTCCTAATAAAATATTGTCCATGACACGTTGGAAAGTACTTGGGGCGTTCTTCAAGCCAAATGGCATACGACAATACTCGTAATGACCATTTTCCACTGAAAATGCAGTTTTTGGAATGTCTTTAGAATCAATTTCAATCTGGTGAAAACCTGAAGCTAAGTCAAGTGTTGTAAAATATTGGCATTGTCCTAACTGGTCAAGTAAGTCAGTAATATTGGGTAAAGGATATTTATCGTCAATGGTTACTTCATTGAGTTTTCTGTAATCAATTACGACTCTCCATTTTTGTTTACCTGATGCATCCAATTTTTTAGGTACAACCCAAACTGGGGATGACCATGGGGATATAGATGGTCGTATAATTCCTTGGTCTAACATTTTTGAAATTTGTGTTTTAACTTCATTCTTATGGATCTGTGGGTATCTGTATGATTTTGTGAAAATAGGTTTAGCATCGTTGGTATCAATAGTATGTTTGATCTCATTAGTGAAAGTTAGTTTGTCACCGTCTAAATAAAATATATCTGAGAATTTTAAGCATAATTCAGTAATCATTTCTTTTTCCTCATCATTAAGATGTTCAGTTCTCAATTGTTTTTTGATTTCGTACTCTCTGTCTACTTGTGTGTCAGAATAAAAGTCATTTTCTGTGTTGAAATTCATAATTGATTCTGTATCAATTATTGGTTCTAATATCAAATCAGAAAAATTTACTGTCTTTGGAATATTGTTGACATTAGCAACTGTTGTAAAGAATTCTCCTTCATTATTTATTCTTACAAGGGCATTAGGCAGGCGAACTTTGTCCTTTTCCTGAGCTAACAGTATAGCATCAACGTTGGTTAAATTTGTGTTCAATTTAAATACTTGTTCTGTTCGGGGTTCAATAGAAATTGTATTTTCAAATTTTAATTTGGGAATTTTGTTTTGTTCTGTGCAAATTTGTTCTTGTTTTTTCAATTCTACCTTGAATAGTGGGACAGTTTTGAAATTTGTTTTCAAAATTTTATGTTTTATGTCGACGATTCCGTCATAGTGTTCTAAAAAGTCTGCTCCTAATAATCCATCAAATTCTATGTCAAGATCGTGTACGTATACTTTGTGAAAATCATTATCTTTAAAAGGTACCATAACCGATTCTGTGATTATAATTTTCTCTTCAGTTATTCCACGAATTGGTAAATTTTCTCTGTTTCGCAAATTATATTGTTCAACTACTTTTGGTTTTAGTATCGAAATTCCTGCTCCTGTATCAATTAAAAATTTGTATCGGTTTGTAATGTCTTTTATATAATATAAATTGGTTGGATTAACAGAATTTAAACTAATTTCTGGAGATTGCTTTGTATGAAGTTCGTGCAATTGACTCGTTCCGGTGTTTTGTCCTGAATCTGCAACAATTTTGTCTGTTCGGCAAGATTGCTCAAATTCTCTGTTGTCGTTTCTTCTTGGTTCGCATATTGAATTGCTGGAGGTCTGTCTAGAGATAGACGCGAATGAAAATCCTGATTGTTTATTTCATCATAATAGAATTCATTGTTGGAAGTGTAATCTTCGTATTGCGAGTCTGGATAATAATTATTAGCGGTATAATAATTATTAGATGGTGCGTCATTATAAGGATAAAAGTTCTCATTGTATTCATTTTGAAAGTAAGAGTTGTCACTAAGTTCATGTTGAAAGTAAAAGTTTTCAACTGGTTGCTCAACATAATTTGTTTCATTGAAATGGTGTGTTTGATGTGTTTTTTGAAAATTGGGATTTTTTTGAATTACTGGTTGTCTCGGTTGAAACCTGTTAAAATTTTGTGCTGGATTTCTTTGGAATTGATTTGGCCTGTGTTGGAAATTTTGAAATTGAGTTGGTCTTTGTTGAAACATTTGAACATTTTGAGAAGTTTGCATTGATGGATGTTGAGAATTCTGAAAATTCTGGGGGTTTCTGTTCAAGTTAGGATTGAAACTTACAGATTGTTGGTAGTTTCTGTGAAATTGTGGATTATTTGGACGTACAGTAGTTTGCATTTTTCTTTGTTGATTATTAAAAGTATTTTGGGTTTTTCCTTGGTTATATTTTTGAGTTTCGAAATATGATAATTGTAGTTCTCTTTTAATTCTTAAACATGCTTCGATCATATTCGCTGGGTTACTTGCGCGAATGATATGTCCAAGTCGGGGTTCTAGTCCTGTTAAAAGTGTATTCAACACCATAGATTCAATAAGTGTTGATTGTGCCGCTTTTTGTAAGTGGGTTAAATTCGATTTCTGAATACATGAAAGCATTTTTGCGTTGTGGGTTTGTAGTCTAGAAAAGAATGTAAGAGCGCTTTCTCCGTTTAATTGTTTGATTCTTTGTAAATCTTGAATAAGTGATGTTAAATCTCTAGCGTCACCAAAATGAGCATTTAAAAGAGTCTTGATTTCACCATAAGTGTCTGAATTTCGTGAATTTATCAATTGAGAAGCTTTTGATTTCAATTTATTTTTTATATGAATGGTCAATAGAACTTTTTGTTGACCGATTGCCATTTGTTGGGCAGCATCGCAAGCATTTAAAAATGTATTCAATGTGATTGGATCTCCATCATATTCAGGAATGATTGAGAATATTTCAGATAATTTATAAGGTTCTAATTCTGGAGGAACATCAGTATGTTCTCGTTCATTATTTAAATTTTCGTCGGTTGATGACATTTTGAGTTGTTTTTCCTTAAGATTGTTAACGAAAAATTGGGTAGATTGTCAAAATTGGTAATAGGACAGTTTCAAAATTAAAAATTCAAAAATAGAAATTTCAAATTTTGAAATCACGTACTTCGAATATTTAAAATATTTAATCTAATGACTAGGATGATTCAATGTTACTTACACTAATTCCTTACAGCTAAATCGATTTCTTCGTGTTGGTTTCTTTGGGTTGACGGAAGATGAAATCCTTTCTACTGTGTGAGGCTAGCGCTACTCTGGGATGAGCAACGTTGGACGACTTCCGCGTGTTTCTCGATGCCTTCTTGGACAGCAAGATGAGCAGCGTACAGCGACTTACGCGTGTTTCTCAGAGCCACAGAGACCGTCTTCTCGTCTTTGCTTCTGGTTCTTCTCCCTTGAAGGTTTGGTAACCACCACCGTTGTGTAGGGATGCCTTCTTTCTTTTTCTTCGTTTCTTCGTGTGAGGGGGCCTTACCCTCGGCTAATTATTCTTCTTTTTTTCGGTGTTGAGGGATCCTACCCTCGGCTAATTATTCTTCTTTTTTTCGGTGTTGAGGGATCCTACCGACTGCGCCAATTTGTTAGATTGGATTCCACTCAAACCCGTTTTTAAAAACTTTACTTTATTTTACAAACAACAAAAATATTTAAATACAATAGTTTAACGTGAACTTGCACGGACTAAAGCTTGTAGCAGTAATAGTGATGCGTCGATCTTGGAGGTTTCTTTTATAGTCTTGGAGATGCTGACTGGGTGTCTTCTGGCTTCTACGTCTTCAATAAATAACTGGAATTGCGTTACAGAATAACCTTGATAGTCGGCGACATCCTGGCACCATTGGGATTAACTGCGTAGATAACTGCGCAATTTGGAATAAAGGTCCATTGTATTTTTTTCATATAACATACATTTCAGAGCGAGAACATAAAATAAACAGTAGGGACAACCGCTAAAGTAGACAACTACTTGTTTGCGGCGATATTGATAAATTACTGAATACTGAAAACAAAAAATTAAATAAATAAGATAGGTAGGTTTTTACAAAAATGTGTATAGTGATTGGGCTCACGAATAGGCTAATTTTCAAGAGTGAAGCTCTCTTTCATGAATTGACTTCATTGATAGCTCTGATATATGATTTTGTTATAATTATAAGAGGTGATAGACATTCTTAAGATCAATAAAACTATGAATATAAATTCTAGATTTATTAATCATTCATTTTCTTGATTTTTTTATGAAAAGTGATATGGAATTTATTGTTTTCAAGTCGTACGGCAAAATATTATATATCCGAAGAGCAAGGAAAAAATAAATTCTTTGAGTGATAGTTTTGGAAACTAGTGGAACTCTGGAAGTAGTATTTCTATTTCTTGTGGAAACTTCTCGTATGTACAGTTTCATTTCATTCAGAGCGTTGAACTTTGACTTCCATGAAATGTTGAATGATCTCAATTTTCTATATTTTTTTAATCATTCATAACATAATCATGCGATATCTCGACTAGAGAACCAAAGTAAAGCAAAAAAATGGTAGTCGTACCTACATACTATATACAGCACGATAATATTCTCAATCGGTAGAAATAAAACACTTAAACCTCGTACACCAAATGTTCGTATCAAATGTCACTATTTGACATTTGAATAAAATTCATAATTTCGCTTTTGTAGAAAGTGGAATCAATTTTTAATTTGAATTGTTTGGATTTGCATGTCATTTGAGTCGCTTTTAGAACTTTAGATGCAGAAATCAAAATACTTTCATGACTGACTTGAGAATGTGGTCGGATTTTAGATTTATATAAGGCGATTCATTCGAATTCAACATTCGCCATAAAAAAGTTCATGTCAGACAGTGTTTCATTCAGGATAATCCAAAAGGTGATAAGAATAATTCCCAAAAGTTTGCGATAATGACAATTTTCGATCAAAAAAGCATAATCTAAGAAATACTCTAAATTCAATTTGACTGACCAGTAAGATTGGTGCGGGGTGTTACAAATCAAAACTATTTATTTTGAATCGATGTTAATTCATATGAATGTTTATATACTTGTATGTATGTATATCTGTATTCTTCTGCTTTAAAGTCATTGTATGATGAAACAACTGACGCTGTTTAAGAAACCAAAAATTTGGAGTCAATATTAAAGTTTTATTACATACTTCAAAACTATAAATTACTAATATAAACAATTGGCACTTGAAAATTTTTGAGATTCAGTAGATGAAGGATAGGGTTGATGAACATGGAATCATCATCAATCAGTTCACGCGACTTTCCACTACACAGTATCAGGATATAACAGGATTTTTCTTTTCGTTAGAACCAAGAGATTTAAAATTGAAAGATCAGTTCAAGTGAATTTCAACATTTTGTTCTGCTGCGTTCATTCTACTCGTTAGTTCTTTCAAAATCATCAGACTATTTGTACATTTTGAACTTCATAAAAATTTTAATTCAGATAATCAATACGAAAGAAATGCAACTGCAGTTCAGCCAATTAATGAATAATTGAATTCGTGGAAAATTCTCACTGATCAAACTTCACAAAGAATTCAACTGAAAAAATGCGTAAAAACAGAATGATGAAACAGCAAACACAAAAACAATTTGAAATGAATTTCATTTGGATAACAAACAAATCCAATAAAAATTCGCAAACATAAAAAATGTTCACAATCATAAACTCCAATTACTCAAACACTGAAAATTTATATAATTGTCACGTATCTCCCAAGGTGAATCATATTGAACTGAAAAAATTACGGGATATACCAGAGTCAGTTTATGGCTATATGACTTTGAGAATTGAGAAATAGTTATCTAATCACATGAAATTATACCTTCTGGGTGTGTGTCTTTCGAAGGCGATTGTGTTCTATTACTATATTAATTATTATCAGAAGAAACTCATAAAGCTTGTATATGAATACAAAAAAAAATATTCAATAACTTTTGTAACAATAATTTAAGTTTCAAATATATATGGCTGTCGCTGTTAACCTAGGGTATGATATCGACATATAGGTGTTTGAAAATGAAAAAAAGTGTAATAGATAATAAACATAATAACATTAAGTATTTGGATTCCACAGTCTTCACTGAAATTTCGTGAACGATAAAGCTAAGAGTGATGATGAGATTAGAATAGTGTTAAACAATTTGTTAAGAGGAAACTGAACGATATGAAATTCCATCTACATTCCTGAAATGTCACTAAAATAAAAATTTATTATATGTTTTTAATCAACTTTAATTTCTTCAATGCCGAAAAAAAATGAATATTAATAATTTGATTTGTTTTTGTTTAGGAATTTCAGGACACATCGCACGTTTATGTTTGATAATGTGTTTGATTTCAAAACCCCATTTCAAGTGAAACATTTTCTTTATAATAGACAAACTATCAGCATTGGACAAGTATTGACGTCTGCTAAGATATTAGTCCATTTCCGTTAAAAACCATTAATGAAAATTTTATATTGTCGAAATGGACTGCACATGGTTACCTACCTATTCTCAGGAAAGGAGTATTAACAGAATGGCGATTGTATAAAACTGAATGTAAGTGTCAAGAGAGAAAATGTTACAATTTTTTAACAGACCTTTGTCCAAGAAAGATCTCATTACCACCATAATGCAAATATAATTTAGAACAATTTTAGATAACGGAAACAGATATAGTCTCCGAAACGTCAACATTTTTTGAAACAGAGAAGTATGAATTAGTAATTTTGCACCTGTTTAGAGTGTAAAAGGATTGAGAGTATCTTTATGTTAATACAATGGAACATCAAAAATCAATGTATATGCAATATTTGGTTCAGTTTTAGGGGAATGAATCTATTCGTATACGTGAAAATCGTAAATAAATTGTGATGATAATAGCAGCGGAGAAAAATTGATAGAGGTAATATTAATATGTTCAACTGATTAAAGATGATCATTATTGCAATACAGTTTTTATCTACTTTTCATTTCATTGATTAAATATCTTTTAATTAAGAATTCCTTCATTTCAACGAGAGTGCGGTCGACGGAAAAATATTGGAATCAACTCGTATATTAAAATGCGATTAATGATCTCAAACCTCGATCATTAATCGCCTTCATTTATACACTAGTTGTACAACACAACGATTTTATTTGGATGTCAAAGGTCATGATTACACTTTCTTTGTACTTTCCTGGATTTGCTTCGTTACCATGACACCGTGCGCGAAGTAGTGTGCGAAATACCTACTTCGCACACTGCATGTAAACTATATGGGATTTTTATATTTTAACCTTTATGTTCCTCAATCAAGCAAAAATCCAATTGTCAACAAATACCATTTTATTTCCATAGTTACAGTAATTACTTGATTTGGAAAAACAGTTTAAGCCAGTTCAATACTATTTTTCATATTACTTATTTTAGAACAATATCTTTAACGTTTGTAGACAAAATTTTTTTGCATCTAATGCGCGAAATACTTTGGTGATCTCGACTATTTTTTTTAACTCAGCTGCACCTGGTTAAAAAAAACAGTTCTCGGTCACCAAAGTAGCATTTCGCGCACTAGATACAAAAATAACTATATTTTAATATCGTTGGATCCCTTTTCAGTTCACATAAAGGATTATCGGCATTTTATTTTGCTGGATAAAATAACATCATAAAATATTTCCTTTGGGTTTATACTTCTCTAAAGTCAGACGAGAACTCAAATCTCATATTCCCCAGCTCTATTTACCGTTTGATAAAAAATTGCTGATATATTCCAGCCAAACAAACTATGCATTTAAAATGTTATTTTTTAATTATACAGAATGCCCATACGCCATCAAAAGTAATTGCTTTCTGGCGTGTTTTCTTTTGTGGAATTATAAATTATGACCCTTTTCACACCCGTGACATCCAATATAAAAATTCTCTTAGCTAGATGAGAAAACGGTTACTTCTAAAATAAATTGCAGGCAAGGATATTTACTTTCTTTGGGGGCATTTTTGATAAGAGCATTTGCTTTCATATAATCATGCTTCAGAATGAGAAATAATGGAAAGGTATGAATGAATATACATGATTATTACCGTTCGAAAAAACTCATCTCAAAGTACTACTTTTGAGATTTTTTTGTATTAGGTATCAGGAGTTATCGATGATGTGATATACTATAAAGTGAAATTATTTGATAATTGAGATCATGTTGGAGAATCAAAACAGTATTCTTTAGATTTGCACACATAAACATAAAATCAAAGCAAACCGGTAGTTCCTAAAAGGATCATATCCAACAACCGCCTGAAACAATTTGGAGAAATTTGAATTTATAACAGGTCCCTTAGGGTCCAGTCTAGTAACACCGGCATATGATAATTTCGCTTACAAAATGAATGATAAGCGCTACAGTTCGATATGAGAAGCACATGTGATAGTGTCCTGCCTGAAAACGTTGCATAAATATCAATACGATGTAGTTCAATGTCCGTTGTAGTATTAGCCAGAGAAGTATTTCTTTCTCGTCAGTTATTTGTCCTGTATATCTTCCACATTGTAGAAATGTGTAGGGCAAAAAGCACCTATATTAAGGGGTGCGGTTACTGTCAAAAATGGTCGTTCTCATATATTTTATTTTCTTCAGAATATGTGTGCTAGGTCCATATATTCATTAGTTGATACCGATATATATTGAAACGGAACAAATAATCCAATTCAGGTGCTCATTCATAAATAGAAGTATCGTCGATACGTAGCAGTGAAGAGCAATTTGTTTATTATTTGTTATCAATGGAAATGAGCTTTCGACTCCCACAACATCATGTTTTGAAATAGGATCTGTTTTGGAATCCTGTAATTTTGATCTGCATTAATACTTTTTGAAAATGCGAAATGATGGAAACTCGAACATCTTTTCAATTATTCTCTACATAGCTGCCGCGTGGCAAAGAAATATGTTACGTGACGCCACCTAGTAGTGGAACTCACAGCTAATTTTCATAAATGGATTGGTGAATAGTAATGAATAAAGGACCCCGCACATGTACTACTAAAATGGCTCTCTCTCTAATTTTGCTATATTGTAGATCCTGGCATCCTTACGGAGTCCAATTTACAGATTGATCCTATGACCAGTTTTCGAGCTACAAGGTGTCAAAAATTAGATTTTTGCTATTTAGGGTATTATGCATCAATTTAATTTTTGTGCTCTAATTAATCAAACAGGTAATCGTTCCTCTGCGTATGGGAAATGGAATGAAGGAATAGGTATTTACAAACTTTAAGTAAGTAAAACTTAGTACAAGAAATAGTGATCGATGGCTTGAACATTAAAAGTTAAATTCTAAAAAAAATATTGTTTGTGGAGCGTGATCAAAATAATAATGGCTATGATAGTTTCAGGTAAAGAGGAAATCTAAAATTAAAAAAAAATAAAACCAAAAACATATAACTTCAATTGTGTTTCATCCTTAAAACAAATAAATATCTAAAACAAAGATGACTGCAAGAACATTTGCTTATTTGATGGAAAATTGTCTTGGAATGAGTTCAAGTTATTTCTTCCCTTTTTGCATGCTAGCAGAATCCTCCGACCAGACTTGAAACGTTTGTCCCATAGAAGTGATCTTTAGGAAATGAATAGATGAAAATTGCATATTGCGAGTTTCATTCTGCTAGTGGATAGAACAAGTTTCCCCATCAAAACGCTCGAACATATTGGATAAACTTCCAAATCATTTTAATTCTTGTCACATGTTACTTATGGTTCAATAACAACGAATCAGGAAGTAGGTGAATTAAATGAATTAGTTGTGCAGAAATCGATATAGCCAATGTCGTTGAAAATATAATGCACTTTTTCCCAAGAAGTTTCGAAATTTAATGGAAAATTCTCTTCACAGCAGGGAAACTCTCCAAGATTACTTGATGGAATAATTGAATGTTAAATTATTCAAACAAAAACTAATTCAATTTATCCAGTATGATTGATGAAACCAAACTTTCTTCGATTTAGAATTGGGGGAGTGAACGCACCGGTACATCAAGTGTTCATTGTTTATCATATACATTGACTGATGGTAGACAAAAGAAAATAAACTGAAATATTCTCATTGAATCTAGATATTTGGTGTACTTTTCTGAACCAGATGATTGTTGATCTATAGGTTAATCTATACTACATGCACGTATAAGAATATATACAAAAAAAACTAATAGGAGAAAGGAATTACCTCACTTTTAACATAATTTAAAACTTGAGTGAGTGCAAATACGTACCTACTTCTAAATGATTATAAATTCAGAAATTTTTCAGTTTTACAATTGGGAAGTAACATTTAAAAAATGAAATATACCAGGTGGCTACGGAAGTATTGCCTACGGAATATCTCAGTTATTGTATGAAGTAGGTTTGTGAAATTTGGAGCGTCGATATAATGACATAAGAGCTAGAATTTGAGCATATTGACATGTCGAAGTTAACTTCCGGTCTGACCGGAAGTAACATCGACTTTCTTATTTTAAATGGAAACCCTATTTTTTTTTCTTTTCGCTTTATTCAGCATTCAATTCCCTTTCTAATGACATATGACAAGTTGGTATCTAACCAGAAACTAGATCAGAAAAAAATTATTATTGAAATTTACCGAGTAGGCCGTGGAAGCAAAATGAATGCCAAAAATTGAAAAGTTGGCTATGGAAACCATACGTCACTTGATAACAGTTGCTACTACTGTGATATTTTATTTTCATTCGTCGGCGATATAAAAAGCCGCCAAAAAAAATATTGGAAAAATTGGGAAAAAAACAATACTCTGTAGGTCCATAACTTAAATAGGAACATACAACTTTTTCTTGCCTGTACTATTCAGCATAACCATTCCTTTCGAATGATATAATAGAAAGTAATTTTTTTAAATGAAATACCAAAAAATCCAATTATTATTCTTCAAATAACAAAACAGATTATCGTCATACGCAAAAATAACATTAAAAATAATGTGGAATGATAAATTATATCCTGTAGGTTCTAGGTTAAATAGGAACATAAACTTACTTGGTCTGTGCCATCGTCCATAGATATTCCAATATCTACCTATGGACGATGTTTGTGCTATTCAGAATAATCATTCTATTGCAATAATCATTCGAACCAAAATATTAACAAGTAGGCTGATTAAGATGTATTTTGGAATGAAACAAAAAAGAAACGAGAGCTCTCACGAACGCTGCTATCCATATTATTTTGACGTTCGAAGTAGTGTTTTGGATTCTGCCATTTTAAAAGGGTTTGGAAATCGAAATCAGTTAGTGGAATATTCAAAAAATGCCTCGTTATTCACGAACCGAACAAATTGACATGCTTCTTTATGGTGAATGTTTAAAAAATTCTTATGCCGCTGAACGATTGTATTTAGAGCGATATCCAGGGAGGCAGCAACCGTCAAGAAGGTATTTCCAGTGGCTTGAAGAAAAATTAGGAACTGAGCCTGATGTTCACGAAGACCAAGAAGCATTTGTTATTAATGAGGAAACTGAAATTAATGTATTAGCTTTAGTACAATATGATAGCACAATTTCCTCAAGGCAGATTGGCGCCGAATTAGCTATAAGTAAGGACTCTGCTAGGAAAATTTTGAAAAAACATCGATTTAAATCCTTCAAGTATCAGTTGCATCAACATTTGTATGAAAATGACGGTGAAAGGCGCCTGGAATATTGTAATTGGTTTCTTCGACAAAATGCTGAGAATCACCTATTTAACTATTATATCTTGTTTACGGACGAGTCAAGATTTACCAACAATGGATTATTTAACAGGAATAATACAAGGTAGGTACTGTACTTTATTTGGATTATTGTCGATAGTCGAAGTGTAAAGTGCTAAAAGTGTGAACGGTCTTTTGTTTCAGGTACTGGGCGATAGAAAACGAGCACCGGTTTCGACAAGGTGGCTTCCAGGAGAGATTTGGTGTGAATGTTTGGGCAGGAATAGTTGGAACTCATATTGTTGGCCCCATTCTTTTTCAAGGCCAACTAACCGGAGAGAGATACTTTAATTTTTTAACGAATGAAATTTCGGAATTCATTAACAACCTACCAGCGGAAATAACTGAGAGAATGTACTTCCAGCAAGATGGCGCCCCTCCGCATAATTCAAGAATAGCGAGAAATTATCTTCAAATCGCTTTCAAGAGAGACTTATAACAACCCATGGTCCAGTCAGGTGGCCACCAAGGTCACCTGATCTTACTCCGTGCGACTTTTTTCTATGGGGGCATCTTAAAAATAGGGTGTATTCCACACAGCCTACAACTCTACATGAGCTAGAAGTAAAAATTCGTAGAGCTTTCCAAGATATCACGCCCCAAATGTTGAGAAACGTTTTACATGAAAATATCACCAGAGTCAATAAATGTAAACGCTGAGGGAATGCATTTCGAACATTTGTTTTGAATTTATTTTATCTTTAATCCTATCAATTTGAATTTTTTTTTCGATAAATCTGTTTTTTTGTTATTTGAATAATAATAATTGGATTTTTTGGTATTTCGTTTCAAAAAATTACTTTCTATTATATCATTAGAAAGGAATGGATATGCTGAATAGTACAGGCAAGAAAAAGTTGCATGTTCCTATTTAAGTTATGGACCTACAGAGTATTGTTTTTTTCCCAATTTTTCCAATAGTTTTTTTGGCGGCTTTTTATAACGCCGACGAATGAAAATAAAATATCACAGTAGTAGCAACTGTTATCAAGTGACGTATGGTTTCCATAGCCAACTTTTCAATTTTTGGCTTTCATTTTGCTTCCACGGCCTACTCGGTGAATTTCAATAATAATTTTTTTCTGATCTAGTTTCTGGTTAGATACCAACATGTCATATGTCATTAGAAAGGGAATTGAATGCTGAATAAAGCGAAAAGAAAAAAAAATAGGGTTTCCATTTAAAATAAGAAAGTTGATGTTACTTCCGGTCAGACCGGAAGTTAACTTCGACATGTCAATATGCTCAAATTCTAGCTCTTATGTCATTATATCGACGCTCCAAATTTCACAAACCTACTTCATACAATAACTGAGATATTCCGTAGGCAATACTTCCGTAGCCACCCGGTATAATAATATTTCAATATACTAGATGTTTCAACCGACATGGAAGAAATATATCGCATAATCCCCAAGTGACCAATATTTCCTAAGTTTAAAAAAATACAAAAAAATTGTGAATCGATGTTATGAATTACTTGCTATTATGAACTATAAAACCAAACACTTTCAGTGCTCATTCAGTCATAAACTAGCGAATGTGCACTAGAAGTTAACTTCAGAGAACTTAATCCTCATAGTAGAACAAAGGACAAGTACTATTTTAGAAATAAATAAATGAGAAAACAGATGAAAACGTTATCGCCTAGTACATCGTCAACTATACCGCCACATAGGTACATTGATTTTGATGTGACTTTTTAGTTTTCACAAAAATTTCCAAAAATCTTGTCTGTAAATATTAGATGTAGATAAAATAGGCCATCCACATATAATTCCATTTCATCAATTTATTTGATAGAATGTCACTAACTGCAACTTCGAAAGTACTAGTTTCAGTAAAAAAACTCTTTTTTGGTATATCATAATGACATCATTATATCATTGTATTTTTGAAGTTTAAAAAGTCCTAGAACTATAGTTTCTGAAAGTTTTCCATGAATGACCTTCATAATATAAAATAAAATACAAGTCCTTGATGTCAATTAATTTGATACAAAGTACAACACTTCACCCTCCAAATCGAAAGGTAAACTATCTTCAGAATCACCCATTTTCAAAGATTTGACTACAAATCAAACTGACAGCAGTGTTTGTTTGACAGTGATGTAACTATTTATATGTATACCAAAGAAGGAAAATAATGCTTTTTCTTCTGCGGATATTTTGATGTCCGACGCGACAAGGAGGGGATTAATATCCGCGGAGGGAAAAGCATTTTCCTCCTGGGGTATGTCTATAGTTTTTTCTATTATACCTTTATAATGTCCTAAAAATTATAATGCGTGCATACTTATAAGAACATCTGCACAATGATGTGGAACTATGTGTGGTTATATGACAAAAAAACAACTAAGTGTTGCGTCGCATCGTTATCATGTTGACAACGCTTTGTTGCTATCATATTTTTGGTAATATAAATATAACAGTTATTATAAGCTGTCACGTAGTTCACTCTTTCAAGTTGCTTCTAAGTTTTGAAAATGAGTTCCAGAGAATCCATCTTCTTCCTGATGAATCGAAAGAGGGATATGAAAAGCAATATACACTTCGATTATTTTATCTTTACCCATGCGTCATCAATTTATGATCGAAGAAATCACACACCCTCTGTCAAACATCTCTTTCTAACAACCGCTATGAGCGAATCAAATTAACATTTGTCTTCTAAGCTAAGAATTATGGTATTGTGATGATGACGCACGGGTAAAGATAAAATGATCGAACTATAGTGTGTCCCAAAAACGGTTGGAAGAGCGCGGAGTAAAACTATTCGTAAGGAAAAAATAAACATTAAGTGTCTAAAATTGAAAGCATTTCTCAGAAGAGAAGCCAACGGTTACGCACCAAAAAAATATCTAACTTTTGAATGGGTGAAAATTATAAGATTTTTGACAGAGGCCTCGGATAGAAATTGTATGAATGGTCGTTTAAATTATATTTATAATCAATCTGAGTTTTAGGGGTTTTCAATTAAATTATGAAATATTCGTTTTGTTACAAAAACCAATGAAAAACGCACATTTATTGTTTTTGATGACATAATAAACGGAATATCCATCTTGGCTTTATACCAAAAATATAAAAATTTCTGACAGCCCAAAACATCGAACTCCAGATTTTTTTTTAATTTCTATGAAGGACAATCATCTGTCAATGTAATCGTAAAAAATACAATGGGCTGAAATTCCATTTAAAGTTTCAACATATTTAAAATTAGGAAACTCCCAAAGTTATACCGGCCATTGTTTCCGAAAAACTCCAGCATGGATGTTGGGAGTCTGGGAATATTGTAGGAATATTGCTGAGGAATAAGTCGCAGAATAATTGACAAGAAAAAAGAAAATTGCAAGTAAAATCATTACTGGTCGGGAATTCACTTCAATGCCGAGTTCTTCTAGGGATCACGTTGATAACTTTAAGTCAATAGCTCTTCGTTCATTGTAAAGCGACCTTGCAAGCAGCCTCACTACGTCAGTAAGTAATCATCAAGACGTAGTAGTTGATATTTCAGCGGAAAATGAATTTTCAGAAGGGATTACTTTCAATAATTTCACAAACATTCATTGTAATAGAAATAATTCAAATGAGCATCTACATAGAGAAACCGATTTCCAGGAAAGGTTCGGAATGAATGTTTGGTTAGGAATTTCACGATGAGCATTTGGAAGGTGGAATGTATTTGAATTTTTATCCAATAAGTTTGATGACTACTTAGATGAATTGCCACTGAACGTTAGCCGTGAAATACAATATTTTCAACAAGACGGTGCTCCTCCCCATAATGCAGCAATAGTAAGGGAACATGTAGATGCAATATTCTCAAATTGATTGGAAACAATGGACGAATTGTCTGGCCAGCTCGATCTCCAGACTTTAATCCTTAAGATATTTCTGTCTGAGGATACCTAAAAGGATAAAGTTTTTTCGACACCTAGTATCATGATATCATGATAGAAAATTGACACAGAAATTGTACGGATGATAACATGTGCATTCAACAAAGAATTCGTCAATTCAAGCATTTAATGTAGTTTGTCTTGTAGAATTCACTGTATTGGTTTTATTTTCGCCCAAAAATTCATTATAAAATAAATTGTTTTTCTGTTTGATTGAATTCTCCTTATCTCCCCGGGGTAAATTTCTTCGTTCGTCTCTGAAACTCCAGATATTTTTCATGAATTTTTATAGTGTAAATACAATTTTCATAGAAACATTCATTCCAAAAGTATGTGAAGCCGCGTATCTATTTTGAGAGGCTGCCTCGGGAGGCATGCTTCGCAAAATCGATACTGTCTCGCACCTGAAGCTGCCTCACCCTGAGGCAGCCTCAGGGTGAGCCATCGACAGTCGGGTTTTGGTCATGCTCAAAGGCGCCTCGACACTCGCCTCGCGCTGTATGTACCGTGCTTTGTCGTTATTTCTACCGCGCCATGGTGGAGTGCCTCGCACTGACTGGACTGACGGCTCGCTCGGCCTCGCGTGCTTTCCTCAGTTCCGTTCATTTCGTTGAGGCAGCCTCGCCAAGCATGCCTCGCAAAATCGATACGCGGCTTGATAATTTTTAATATAGAAGCGTTTTGTGGAATTCATAAACGAACGAACGACAGGTCCGTAGTTGAAAATTGTTGTCACTGATGATGCTAGTTATTTTAAATGAAACGATATAAAAATATCAAGTACGATATATCACTAAATTGTGATTTTATCGCTATATCAATATTTATATTGAAAGACACAGGTCCGTATTCAAAAAAAAAGTTGATGGTGGCCTTTTGACACGAAACGTTTAATCAAAGATTTATTGTTACGTCGTTATGGTACATTTTGAATAAAATAAAACTCTCTTTTTCTATTTTTTATATTTTCTGATTATCAATCCTATTGATAAAAAATCAAAAACAGCAATTTTATTTTTTCCTGTACAAATCGGTGAGTGCGAGCGTCCCCATAGATTTTTCTGACCAATTTACTGATCACCACAAGAGTTATTTTTTTTATTTACTTAATCGTCTTTGTAGGTATCTATTACGGTTTGGAATATAGCAATGTTACCTGCGAAGCCTTTTTTAAAACAGTTCTAATTATCAAATGGCATTTAAACTTAAATTTTGAGTTTGTATTGATGGAAGTGGAAGCAATAAGGTGATGACTGAGCCATCCAAAATTTCTTTAACTTAACAAAAAATTGTCAAATAAATGGGATAATAGTAACCGAGCGGTTAACACGACAAAGATGCTTTTTGACAATATTGAACAGCTTGTTACCGGCAATATAAATTTTTCAGTAAAAAATCAGTGCTTGCACTGCAGAGGCCGTACAGGATGGTGCTATTAGGTTTTTCGCTTCTAAACATTGGAGAGTCACACCAAAGCGCTACGGCAAGTAATAATAATAATTGTATCCGTCTTCTACCCGCATATGGTATGCCTTCGAGTATTATTGATTCAACCACTTTTCCGCTGGTTCATTGCTTGCACAATTAGAAAAGATGAAATTCTATTAATAACGAATTTAGAATCAAAATAAGTCCTGTGATGAGATTCCGTGTATCATAGAATTCTGTAGTCGACAGTTGTATCTCTTTCTCTCTCATGACTACAGAATTCTATGGTACGCGGAATATACCTCCCCTGATTTGTTTCTTGAGAATTAGCTTCCAATATTCAGTTGAATATACAAGTAAAATGGAGCAGCTGAAACCATTCACAACAACTAGTGATTCTCATTATTTACACATTTCCTGAATGCGTCGCTGCCTTGCTTTTTCGTGATATTCTATTGCTGTTTTGTTTCATTTTATTTTCAACGACCACACTTTAATTTTCTCTCTTGCCGAGATCACACAATTTAATGCTATGTTGCTTCCGCAGATATTACATGTCGCAGTTTTTTCATAAAAATACAACGAAATTTGCCTCTGGCAAACTCCAGCTTTTACAGGATTGTTTTTTAAATTGTTCGCAGTCACAGATGTTTTCGTAAAAGTGTAATATCACGATATAATATACGATTGTGAAATATGGTGGTTTGTATGAGCTGGGTGACGAAGTTTTTCACATTACTCATTTATTTGCGTAACCGTATTTTACAAACTTGTCAAGTGTAAGCAAATTGATATAAAATAAGTAACAGTTATTTATAGAGTTTGTGAAAGATATAATTACTTTGAAGCTTGCAAATTGGTGGGAATAGTTGGATATTTTGTAAGACTTGTCAAGGATGTTTATAACGGGATCTCAATTCATTTGGGTCATGACATTTTTCTCTCGCTGAAATATCATCATCGCGTGACTGGTCAATTCGATGTAATCGGCTAACCCCTCACAAGCAATTAAGTGGTCGCTAATTCACTAGGTACCAGCAATGGTGTGCAGAAAATTAAAATAAATTATACTTACTCTATTTGCACCAGTTTCATTATTGTCATCTACACATTTCTACTTTGAATTTTGTCTGTCTTTTGGTATCGTTTAATATTGAGTAATAGTGAGATATACCTTTACGCAGATGACACTGTATAGAATTCGCAAAATTCATCCAGAAGCTTACATAATTTCAAATTCCCTTTACGAAACGAATCCTTCTTCACATCTTGGAAATCGTATCAATCTTATTAAATCTCTGAAAAGTATGCTCAATACTGTATCAAGTATATTATATCAAGTTTCATTCAATTATTTAATACAACATCGCCGCCTGGGTTGTAGCTACTGAAATAGAATTTTCATGAAGAGAAATCATTGTTGGGACTAATTTTCAATCTAGATTATAAAGTCATGTAGAGATTGTTAAGTGTTGCATGTTCATTCTGAAAACATTAATGTAATTTCCATGAAAATATAAAATACCTAGAATCCAGATTGGAAGTTCATAATGAATGTACCAAGAATAACAATATGCTAACTATCCAAAAATACTAGCATGTCAAGTATGAAAAGTCTATAATGTTTGTGGGAATCCATCTCTATAACATGCTGCCAAAAGATATTAAAACACTGTCGTCTCAAGTCTTTGAAAGGGAGTTAAAACTATTTTTGTCAGAATAATTATGTTACACAGTCGATGAATTAATACTTAAGAGCAACCTACCTTGGTAAAACGGGAATGGGTTTTACGCCTATAGTATTTGAGATTTTTTCTTCTTTAGTAAATATTTTTGTGTAAATTCGGGAAATTAATGATTTTTGGTAATGATAATTTTTAAGAAAATCAAATTGGAATGACTTGATGAATCAAAAAAATTGAGAAATTCCCGATTTCTTATGGGACCACCGATCCCATACAAGAAATATCTCTTTCATGAAATCAGAATGGTTTGGGTAAAGCATGCGGAGTTCAAAGAATACATTTCGATATTTAGTCCGTTTTTCCTCTTATTTTCGGACGATGTTCGTTTCGCCTGGAGCTGAAAACTCAATGACTAAAATCGTCTTACTTTCATGGTCGAGGAGGACTACATCAGGCTTATTGGCTTATATTTGCCTGAAGGTGGGAAATGAGTAGTACCAATAGATTCGGCACTTATCATTCTCCACAATGGAATCAATATCTCCCGGAGCATAGGGCAACACCGGTGTCTCGTCTACACCATACGAGTGTCGTAGATGGTAGTACAACACTCGTAAGGCCGCGTTATGCCAGTGGATATAGGCTGAGACCGCATAAGCTGGACAAGCTGACAGCAAATGCATTATGGTCTCGGATGCCACGCTCCGCATCTAGTGTCAAGGACCTCTATAACCATCACGCGACTACGGTAGACGAGGGTGTTGAAGACATCATCCTGACAGGCCATTATGACTTCAGCCCACTTGACCTAAGAAAAGCAAATGTCAGGTTTCTGGATAAGCCAAGGTCTTTAATGTTCTTGAAGAAAACCCCATGCATTCGCTTATTCTTATGTAGCTGTAGGAGCCTCTCACACTCGGGTTCCAGCTCGGTGACAGAGTTTGGGTTCGTCCGTTCAGTGTCGAATACGAGACCGAGTACATCGGCTACACGGGTTGCTGTCTTGATAAGAAATGCTCCTATCCCTGCTTTTTCATGATTGCATACCAAGCAGAGAAAAGTATCTGAACTCCTGATGACTTTACATGCTCCATCCAGTACCATTCTGTTATGTAGACACTCCAAACTCTAAAGTCCACGGCCTCCCCGTTGTCTGGGAAAGTATAACCGTAGAACCGACGATTTAGGATGCAAGCTCCTATGAAGATGCATCATTTTGCGAGTTTTTACGTCGAGTTGTCGTAGCTTTTTCTGTGTCCATTTCATTACTCCAAAGGAGTGAAGTAGAATCGGAACGGCAAGCATATTAGCTGCAGCAACGTTGTTCTAATGACCAGATCTGTCGGAGTTTATGCTGATCATATCCTTTATTATTAATCCTTTGTATTCAATTATTTTATCTATCTAGGATGCATATTTCAGCTAAATATCGTTAAAAACCACTAATGTACTCTCAAAACGTATATTTAGCAACTCCCAGCTTTCTCCCGGAACTTTTACAGAGTCGTTTCGATTTTTTCCAATTTATTTATAATTTACCCAATGTTTTCCGACCATCCACACACAACTTTTTTTGTTTCAAAAATTATTGGCCATGATTTAGTATCCAAAGAACTGCCAATTGTTATTGTCAGTTAGATTTCAAGTCACAAATTCGAATACCTAATGATTGAAACGTAGGCCTCTTCATTGTGTTCATTCACAATCTTTGAAACTCCGAGTAAAAGTGTAGCATTTTATTTCAGTTCAAAATTGTTTGTTATGGTTGTTATCTATTTATGTATGTTTTCTGAATTGGGCGCTTCAGTAGAATGAACGAAAAAAATAACCTTTTGTCTTTATTAGTTTACCTATTTACCTAAAGAGACAAGTAACCTGAAAAATCAAATAAGGAAACATTTTTCCGTGCTGTCGCTAATTTAAAGTGGAGGGTGCATTTTTGCGTCGCCGAATGTCTGACGTCGGATTTTATTGCAGTAATAAAGAACTTATTGGGGCCAAGTTGGCTACCTATTATAAGAGAAAAACCGAAATTGCGCGTCCCGTCGACTCTCAGAAACGAACTTTCTATAATGAATATTTAAGCGTCGATTTAGTCTTTCCCATTCCACTTTCTGAAGTATAACGATATAGCGAAATAGTAATTGATGGAGTAATTTGAAAAGTTTTCTGTCGCTTCAATCCGAGATATACTTAAATGGATTTCTCTTACTCAAGTTCAACTATTCATAACTGAAATATCGAGAAAAATTGATTTCTCAAGTTGAAGGGAATTTCACGCTCCAAAAAGTAATTTATGATCTCACATAGAAATTTTATTTTCATTTCCTTATACCAAAAACATACGTGTACTTGAAAGTATACCTATTGTGTGATAATTTGGTGAAAAAATAAAAATCAGCTCTGATATTGAAATTTGAAGTTCTGCTATCTCGTTTACGACCGCAATTACGAAAAATTTTACTACCACCACCAGAAGAAAAGGAAAACTAAGTGAAATTGTGTTACCTTTATAGTATAAAGGATGGATGTGGAAACGTGGACCACTAGAATCCCTGTCCCTATCTCTTCATCAAACTGGGTGACTGAATCTGGCGATTTAAAATGAAGTTTTAGCACGACTCAATAAGAAATTGCACGACACACCACCGGACTCTCAACAAATAACATAATGTATGCACAGTTTTTTAATGTCAAGATATCATAAGCAGAAAATAAAGAAAAGATGTATTTAGTTTTTCATCAGTGACGCTTCTTCGAATGTTAGCAAACAAAAAATGTTATTAATCATCACAGATGTCTCCCTTCTCTTAGAAAACCCCTCCTAACTTCCGTAACTTTTGCAGTAGAATTTCTGCAAAAACGTACAGAGTGATCTCGAAGAGAGCATTTCAAGTGATAAAAACCGCACGACAGCTGCGATGGAACAAGCTACATTTCTGAAAAATCTTGGCAAGGGACAAAATTGATCGAAAATGTCTTTGAATTAAATATAATAACAATAACTTTATTAGTAATCCAGTTAACCTTCAAAAATATTCACTTCAAAAAAATTTAAATGTCTCACCTATGGAAACAATGTAACATAGTTGTTCTGATTACGAATTCGAAGACATTTTTTACCTATTTTGCCTCCTACTCAGGGGTGCTATTCTTGACTGTTCGCATTGAAAACGTGTAATAGTATCTTCACATTCTGATGTTCTCTGCTTTTCGTTGACATGCTATCAGTAACTTAGAATGTAAAGATGCCAGTACTCGTTAATATTGCGAACGGTCAAGAATAGCACCCCTGATTTTTCGTAAAAGTTTATGGTTCCATCGCTGTTGGCGTACTAGAAATTACCAATTCCAGTTCATTTTGTACACTTTCTGTGTATTTATCGATTCTACTAAATTCAAAATTGTATGGTAAATATTAAAGAAGTAAGAAGGGTGTTTCCAAGAGTAGTAAGACACACTATATATTGATTGACTGAAATTTGAAGAACTTTGGATAAACATTTTTCTCAATACAACACTAGGAAAATCGTAGAAAAATTCATTTGGGAGTTTGGTAAACTAACGTTTAGAGAAGAACTGGCAATTACAATGCACTTCCAATTCATAAGCAACTAAATAGACATGCAACTGATGTGCGAACCACACAAATACGTATATATTTTTTGGGGAAACCAAAATATTTTGCTGATCAATATCAACACAAGAATATCTTTTGAATCTGAACAACTCCAACAACTCCCCCTCCTTACATCAATGTGATGAAAAAATTTACAAAGTATTGGAGTTGAAAAAAAAAACTTCAAATTTTCTTTAATCGGTATTCCAAGTAATGTGGGTGAAAATTTGGTCACATAGCCCAGACCATGATCGTTTGATAGCCTTATTTAAAAATCTGCAAATTGTTTGATTTTTTTTTATATACAGGGCTATTCAAATTCAAGTCTATGCATTGAGATCTCGGTAACCGTAAAATATGGGGGTATGGTTAAATGGGGACAAAGTTGCGTATTTCAGTGGTCAATTATATGAAACAAAAAAATCTGATCTAGCTTATTTGGTTCTGGAGTTATACAGGAAAAATCGAAAATTTCAAAATTATTCTGTTGCCTATATCTTTTTATTTTGTGAAGATTTCAAAACTTTCGTCACTTTGCGTAGCAACTTTTTATAGACTACCCAAATATCCAAAAATATATACCTTCAACCTTTTATTTTCAAACACGGACATGTATTATTTATTACATTTTTTCAAACTGGCAAAGTATTTTCATAAAAATTTTAGAGTGTTTTGGAAATATTGGACTACCAGTAAAATTTTAACAATTGCATAACAAATACAATTGAAAAATTTCAGAGAATGAAAAGTGAATCAATGACAAGTTGAAATTTTTCAAAAACTTTAAATTTGCTAAGGCTTTTGCGGCCGAAATTTTCACTACCACTCTTTTGATTCGGATTTGGCCGTCGTGGTTTGGAATAGCGAAACGTTAGGAAACTATTCCAAATCACGACGGCCTGATATTCTATCATTGAACAAGATGGAAGGTCCATACAGTATTTGCATTTTTTAATAGTCTCAAACGATACGCAAATGTTAAAAAAATCTTCAGTTTTCATAAAGGAAAACAGCTACAAACTTGGTCTTTAACATATTTCGAATATTAATTAATCCTTCATGTCCATTGTCTTATTGATGGTTTCAAAATTATATCAGTTTTTTCCTTAACAAATTATGTAGCCGCTATAACTTTGGTATTGTGAAATAGTTTCTGTAATTTCAATTAATTTGGGAATATGAAAAATGCTATAAATGATAAAAAAAAGTTTTGTGAACGAACAAATCTGTCTCAACAAAATGATAAAAACAATTTTTGAGTATTTATTTTTTTAACTTTAAACAATATTAATAAACAACATAAACTTTAACAAACTTTCATCACGTAATCTCTTCGAGTGCATATTATATAAGAAAGAGCACCAAGAAAATAAAATTAGTAAGTCATTTAATTGAGCTTTTGTCGCCATTTGTGAAAACGGAGGTCGGAAAAAGATGGCAAGTTAACATTTGTAAATCAACAGTCTAACGGGACTTTATTATTTCAAGTGTACTATAAAAAAAGATTTCAGCGGTAGTGAGCCCATGTATTACTGAATGGCTTCTTTTTTAATCTTAATTTATTAATAGCAATTTCAATTTTTCATGAGCTGTAAAATAATTTAATCAACTGTATTAATGAAGTCGATCAATTATTGAGATATTTCAACACGCTCGCTTCGCTTACACCTTAGTGTTCCAGATCATTAATCGCGTTTGAATATACGATTTTATTACTATATTTTTTCGTCGACCTCACTTTTGTTGAAATAAATAAATTCTTGCTTAGAAGGTATTCAATAAACGAAATGAATAGTAGATACAAACTCTATTGAACATTAGTGATCATATTTTACTTATTTGAATACATTTGTGATGTTACAATTTGAGAAACTGAAAAAGAGTACAGAAAAAGTCTATCTGTACACTCATATTTCAATTTCGTATAATTGAACATTAATAGGAGCCATCAATGGCCGATTTCAAAACATCATGCGTTAATGACAAATCAACCATTAATAGGGGTCATTAATGGTCGATTTCGTTTGCACTGAAGAACTTTAAACAGACATGTTGAAACGAGGTCGACGGAAAAATAAATTTTTTCTACATGTCATTCCGAATCCAACGAGCTATCGCTTATATTTTTAAGGAGTTTCATCACTTACTGACATCTATTTGAACTTGTTGACCAAACTGAAAGAGAGTTTCAATAGCTGTTGAGATTTCAATAAAAACAATTTTTTTTTCAAACTGCGATGAAAATTCGGACACACAAAATAAATAAACCTGCACAATTTCGAAACGAATGTGTACTATCACTTTTGCATCACTTTTAATGTGAATACAAAACACGAAAGTTCAATTTTTCAGACAATAAGTACACACCATTTTGATAATGACGTGAAAGCTATCGAGGAAATATGTACACACCACTCTGAAAATTACGTGAACATAATCGAAATCACAAGTTTACTTTCACCACATCCCTATAAAATCTTATTGAAACGACGCAACGATCCCATTCTCGAAGAGAGAGCGGAACATTTGGAATTCAATATAACCAATAGAGCTTTCGACTTGGAACTCTATGAAGTATAAAGCTTGTCATTATTCAGAATCTTTTCTTACGCCCTCAAAGAACATCTGGATTAAATCGACTCTTTCCGATGTTGGCACTCGTGCAATATTGACAATTTCCACGAGACGTGTGTAATTTCAAGTTGAAGGTACTTCTACCGCTCATATGAATGCTATTATGGAAATACTCTTAACTATGTTCACTAGTTTATTCAGACTTGTAAATTATACCTTCAAATTTATTTCAACCTAAAAACGTCATTTATGTTACTATTGTGTACAGTTGAGCCAACTCTCCGTTTTCTATTCGCTATGTTAAACACACTACAACTGTAACTGTCATCTCTAGTCAAGGGCATTGCATTCATACCCAATTGAGGTCTCTTCTACAGTTATTTAAAATAGCCTTAAAGTATAGATTTTTTTTCGAAGCGCCGATAACAGTGACGTAATCATTCAGAACTCTCGGTCATTCAGAATGCCGCGGTGACTCATTCCACTCTTCCGAAGAATGATAAGAAAGCATGGAGTAGTCAGGTCCGGCTCCAGTATCGTTGCAATACACTTCTCAGTTGTATAAGAGTATTCAAACTGCTAATCATATTGTTATGCAGATGATACGCAATTCCATCTCTAATTATCGAGGAGAATTAAGTTAACTCAGCATATAAGATGAATGAATAAGCTGAATTATGATCTGGAATTCACTATACAGCTGTGGAATGAATTTTGCCTGAGAATAAAATATCAAATCAAACAATCTCAATCTTTCGTTCTGTAAAAAACTTTTATTTATTTTTAGATGTTGATCTGAGATTTTGAAAAAGAGTTTCTTCCATTATCCAGAAGAATACTGGGTTCTTCAACAGAAGAAGGCTTGACAGAAAATCTGAGAACTTTTTATGTCATTATCTTATATTATTTCAATTTAACTAGTTTTCATAGTAAACAACTTCTCATAATTACATTTCGCTGAATTTACTGAAATAAGGGTACTTTACTCTAGTACAACTTGTATGTTTTTTGACCTATCCTGCAACCATTCTAATTGCACCTAATATGATTATGGATCATACACAAACTCTCAGAATTATTTGTATTTTGGTTGTAAAATGAATTTAAAAAATTCCCATATGTTGCACACTTAATTAAATGGCCACACTGGATATAAGATGACTACAAAATAAAAATAATGGATATAAATCTTACCTATCAAATTTGTTTTGTGGTCATATAACCTGGTGAGAAAATAAATTATGAACAAGTATCGTTTTTACGAAAGAGACGTATTGTAATAGTTTGCTGATGAAATTAAAATGAATAATAATAAATAAATAAAGGTTTATTGCTACAAAGTTATTCGACCAGTCTACACATCTTCAAGTATGTTCAAAACTCTGTCAACTCATTTTGCCGTCGCCCGACCATTTCTGGACGAAGGATGGGGGAGCGCTTGTGCCAAGGGGTACATAGGGTCCCGGCGAAGGGGCGCTAGTATCCTCCCCCGCTGATGGTAGCGGTAGGTCAAGCATTCCGAATGATTGTGGATGTAGTTCGTATAATCCATGCCTCCTGCAAAGCTTATGCATGTCGTTCAGTTTGCTTTCTATGCAGAAAATGCTTTGTCTAAGATTTGGTCAGAGGTAGGTTGTTTCGTGTTAACCCCGGAAAAGGCTGAGGCAAAAAACCGAGTCGTGGTACTTCGCGCACTACATAGAGGCGGCTTGGTTCCCTAAGGAACCGGTTCTTCCCATCTTTCCTGGAAGATGGCCAAAGATTGATACATCAGTCCGCCGTGTTTGCGGGGCTGATTTTCGTGAATTCGGAGTCAGGTAAGGTCCCTCGATATCGTACTCTTGGAGAGGTGAAACCTGTAGAATTTCTCCGACAGGCTTTTAACATGTGTCGGGATGGAGTCGACGCCAGCAAGGGCGCGCAGCGCATCCAGTCGAATGTATCTATCACTCTTGGTGATGATACGAAGTACTTTGTTCTGCATCCTGTCCAATCTCATAAAAGGAGTTTTGGGCAGGCTGCAGAACGCTGGGCATGCGTACAACATGGCTGGCCGGATGATCTGTTTGTAAATGGCCATTTTGGCCTCGAGCGACATGTGAGAACCTCTGGCTATCAGTGGGTATGTGCGTTTTACCGCAGCCGCGGGCCTCTGGATAGCCAGGTTAATGTGTTTGTGCCATGTTGTGCGCTTGTCGAGCTGTACTCCCATGTATCGCACATTGCTCTTTACCTCCACAGCTTTGTCCTTGACCTTCAACTTCTGGAGAACCTTCGAGAATTTGAATTTTCTCGAGAAGTTAATGGCTTCGGACTTGGCCGGGTTTACCACGATCTTGTTACTCTCTAAATACGAAATGATCTCCCTGTACCTGTCTAGCAGATGCAACGCTGGAGAACGATTGGGCATATATCGCGGTGTCGTCCGCGTATAGAGCCGTCTTCGTTCTCTCGCACATAGGGAAATCATGCGTATGTAGAGAGTACAAATGCGGGGATAGGCTCGACCCTTGCGAGACACCTGCTTCGATGAGATACTCTACGTATCTTGTGATCTGATGAGATTGGAATCACCATCAAATTGAGTGATCGACATACGTACGCTATTAAGATTCGAATGAGTAATATGTTCGCATACATTATTATCCTATTTCTATTTCTAAATCAACATAAATTGCTCAAACTAACTTCTCTGGCACCTACCTTCATAACATATAAACTCTGGTTTTGCTTCAACGCAAATGCAGTAAGTTACAACAATTACGTTAGCATATACATACACAATAAGTTGCCAGTTTTTACACCTAGATGAATACTGATTTTCATCAAGTTTGGTACTAATATATAATCACTCAAAATATGGGGATTTACTGAAATAGCACGTTTTCCTAAGGAAAACCTGATGAAATAAGTTCCTATTTAGTTACTGGTTAATGTGTTAGATCTGATTTGCATTTAATATGAAAATATAACTTGTTGGTTTTGGAATACATTCTCATTCTTGATTTATTGTATTTCAATTAACAAAATAGGTATTAGTTTCGCTAGTACAAAAACAAACAGGACTTCATTAAACGAAAATACCTACATCACGTGAATGACGTTTGTCAACTTTTTTGGCTCCTATTCGGTACAACACAAAATAGATATTTACGATACAAGTTCGTAAAGTAGGACTTTTTTGTATGAGAGTGAAGTTTGCTGAATGAGGCGCTGCGCAGCAAAAATCAGGTACTTTACTCATGGTGGATAATTTTACTCAGCTGATTCTTTTATGGACTGAAAAATATCACTCTAGATACTGTGAACAGTATATAAAACCAAAGTTAACGAACTGTCGTAGAAACAATATTTTTATGTAGATGCCATGAAAACTCCGATATCTACCTGAATACCATAATTTTGATATGACATTCTATGAAATAATATGATAGTATGAGTGTGGTGGGAAAAAAAGTCTTTTATTTGTCGATCTTGTTCGAAGGCGTAATTTTTACGAACTTTGACGTCTTATATCTCAGAATTAGCACATACAAAATCATTTTAGATCATATACCTACATATTCTATGCCCCTCTTCTTCAACCTTATAGTTACAGCCAATCGGGAATTGTAATGGTAACTTTTTTTTCGAAGGTCAAACTGGGTGAAAAATTATTTTAATTTTTCGATTTTGTTTGTTCTAAAAAACAAAAGGATTAGAGATGAATTAAAACACTAGCTTAAATGTGCGCCAAATATTACCGGTATTCCATTGGACAAATATACAACTGACTCAAAGAATAAGCGTTTGTAGTACAATACAAGTGATGTCAGCCCGCGTGAATACGGCGTTTGAATCTTTCTCAATTCGGAAATAATTCTTTTTGCATCATTATACAGATAAAATAATTTTTTACAATTAAAACGTTATCTTTTCTTACAGTGTAATTCCCTATTCTACCAAGAGCAAATTTGCCATCTATGTTTTGGTGCGGAATGCTTTATTATCAACATTAGATTTCACAATTTCATATTTTATTTTCAATCACTCAAAGTATTCAATTTTGAACACAACCATATACTATAAGATGTAATGTCGACATAACGCCTCATTTTGGAAAAATGTTACTCGTACACTGAAATAAATTTTCCAATTAGGTAAATAGATTTATCGATGCACATTTGCAACTCCATACAAAGTTGCATTCCATAATGACAAAAGTTCATATTTGTATAATAAGACAACAGAACATAGCAAATTCCTTTCTTCTCAACTTTTAGTAGAAACGTATTTCAAAGAAGAGTTGCTCGGGATAAAACACCTAACAGTTATGTAATATTCATGTTTCGTTATCTTAACTTTGAAATCCACAATCGACTTCAACAGTGTTATTTATACATAGTATTATTTGAACAACACAAGATTGTAAAGATGTACAGAACAATTCAAATTCAGATGTCTGCAAAGTCTGCGGAGTTGCAAAGATGTGTTTATTATATTAAGTAAAGAAGACGTAAATATCCCGAGGAAACAAAGTTTCAAACAACAAACAGTCACAAGTTTTGATGTCACTTCGTGCTGATTTGCCAAGTTTGTTCGTACTACACGAAATATTTTTAGTATTACACTACGTCCCGTGTATCATGCAGAGTCGATATAAAAAAATCATCAGGAGCATGTAGCTTTATTTTAGATGATTAAATTAGTCACCAGTGCATGAGATAATTGTTGCAGTATAAAAAAATCTATTGAAAAAAGCATGACTTGTTCCTCAAACATTCCGAAATTCAGATCATTATTCTACCGAATATGTTGCAAAAAATGGGTCACTTCAAGAAATGTCTGAATATGGTAACTGAAAGGTTCCTTATGTCATTGTATGTACTATTCATAATAATTTGTAGAAAAACCCTTTTATAATATCACATGGAAAACAGTCATTTATTATACAATACAATGAACGTGTTGTTTTGTTTTTTTTTGTTTATAAAATGAAAACTAACACAGCCATCTCAGTGGCACACCCAGAATGATATTTTGGGGGGGCACACGGATCTAAAATGGCGCCGTAGGCGATTTAATTTCTGGTCAAGGTTATGTGTATTTCAGAATAGCGATAGAATGCTGTCTATTTTCAATTCGCTTACAAACTGTGAGAGAAATAGTGGTTTGTCTGTAGGAGTTCGGGGGGGGGCTGTGCCCCCATGCCCCCCCCAAGGGTGCGCCACTGATCTCACTCCCCTTTGTAGAAGAATTATAGAAATTGAGTCTTGCATTACCTGATTAAGAGAAACATGAAATCTCTACGGTTTAAGTCATGCACGACGTTTCGATTGTTCGTAAAGGCAAATCTCTGCCAGAAAGCAATTTCTTCCGATTATGAACATTGAATAACATCTGACATATATTCATGCAATTTGAGGCATTTCACCAAATTTGTCGATATCTACTTGGCGGCTACATTTTCCTCCTCTGAAAATTTAAAAAGAAACGAATTTCTGAAAGATCAGGACACATACGACTATATTTGTGCAGAAGTAATAAAAGATACCAGTAATGCTAAAACTTCTTGTAACCTTCGTTTTTGTGTCGTGTAATTTAAGTACTAAGAGCGAAATGTTGGTCATGGTCTTCTATATCATTTATTTTAAACATCCATAATTCACCTCTTCAACAGGTACCTACCACTAATTGCGATTATTGCAACGCACGATAATAATCATCATATCTTTGTTGCCAACTATGCGAATTTTTCTCTCAAAATTACCTTTGTTAGTAGATATATATCATCCGGTACTTCTTTTATAACTTGGTTTATTTCTTCGGATGTCAGAGTTCGTGCCTTATTCCCAAAATATTAATCAGATTTAAGAAAGCTTGTAATTTTGCATGCGTCGATATGTCAATGAATTGATTAATATTATTAATCGATTTTACAATTGAATATATTGACCACATAGTAGAAGGTTTTCTTGATTTGAATAGTTCTTGAAAATATCCCAAAATTATATGTTCAGTTAGTTTTATATTTTTTCTTCCAATCCATACGTTGCTTGTATGTAATTTCATATTTTTCTCATGAAGTTGAAGATATTATGACAATGAACTACTTGTTTTCTCAATTCTGATGGAGTATTTTCAATTTCAGAACTATCGCTTTCCATTTTAGATCAATCTTGTTTTCAAAAGGAATGAAACAGTAAAATTTCACAAACATTTTATGCTGGACATATTAAGATGATTCAAGAAACAACGTTGGTCGGTTGACTAACAACGTGTAGTGTGTGAAGGTATTCAAGAGAGCAATGCTATGAATATTATAAAACTCCACAGAAAGCTATTTTCTGGCGCAGAAAAGTAACTTTCCAGCACACTTTTGTCATACTTCAATTATTGTGAAAAATGATTTGTTTGCGAACGTAAATCTATGATGTATCATCCATATTCGAAAAAAAAAGAGGTAAAAATCAATGGAATATAGTACCAATATTCAATAATATCCAAATGGATAAGCGTTTATGTTCATCAAAAATTTTCTATAAACAGAATACATTGAACAAATTGCTGTAAATAGAGAAATTTAAATTGAATTGTTCTGTTATCGACATGTACTTATATCAACTATACAACCAGAATAGTGCCAATCAATGAAACAATGAACATTGATTGATTCACTTTTCACTTTGTTATGGCAAGTAATAAATAACATTTCCACTAGAGCATAAACAGTGGAGGGTCGTGAGCATATAAGGGAGAAACTTTCAGGAATATATACGATTATTTTTCTACCGTTTCAGAAAAAAAAGCTTTCAAAGTGATCGAATGAAATTTGGATTCAGCTCATTATCCAACTCTAAATTGTTTTCTAGGAAAACCAAGTTCATTTTTACATTAAGAGCCATCAAACGTGCGTCACATGAACTAATCAAATTTTTTCCTCATACCGCCCAGTTAAGATTTGCAGGAATATATTCATCAAGAGTGTAGGTGAAGATGATCAACTCGTTGAACATTGGCAACACAGCCAAGGTCTGTCTATGTATGAAACAGAAGCAAACCGATACAAATTTCCCGCATCATAGAGTCGATTTTTTGCAAAAAGCAATGATTTCATGAAAATTATATATTTTTTCTATGGAATCGGTAGTCCATACAATTCCAGAATCTATCAAATTTTTCTATCATGTTATATTAATTTATTCAGTGTAGTTCACAAATTTACACAAATGCATAGAATCATTTACAAAAAAAATCGTTATGAAATAATCTGGGCATAAAACCGATTCAAGATCTACAACGAAAACACCAGCTTTTTTTCGTCGGGTTTCTTCCCAAATTATTTGAAGAATACCAACTGATATAAATATAATGATTTCATAAGTACTTTCCACAGTCGCATGCGGGAAAGGTACTCTTTCCGTACTTATCACGATGAAGGGCAAAAGAATCAACAGATCTCATTAACCCCAAACCTTATAAAAAGTTTTCAGATAGTTTCAATATTTTCGATGCCAATACTAACCATTTGCTTATCACTAGTCTGACAGTCAAATTCCAGTAATTTTTTGTTCATTATATATCAATGTAGTATTCGTGAAGATGAATTCAATATCCTTCAAATTTCCGTTTTTCTAGTATAACGATTTTGAAATGTAGTACTGACGAACCATACATGATGAAAAAATACAATTAATGCTCAATATCAAAAACTCAATATAAATCTACACTAAGGGTGTGATTTAATTTTATTCTCGTATAATTATTGTTAGTGAAAACAGCGCCAGCTTGGTATTTTGCTTAGCTTAGGCCAGTACTCCATAGTGTTTTGAGCAAAAGTAGTGGCAGTTGTAGACCGCAGATAATATAAGAATTAGTAAAAATAGTAAGATAAAACAATTTCCATCTACTCTGATATATCCAAGCCGCGGCGGCGCTCAAAGCAATCCGTTCTCATCAATTTTTTAGTTAACTGTTAGCAGTAAGGTGCGAAAATCGCAACACAGAAATACAGATCCTATACATTGTGAATTGTGAAGGCATAATAAGACTCAGGGATATATACCCAGTGTAGGATCAGAAATAACCAAGGAACAGTTTCAAGGTACACAAAGAAGAAATTTTCGAGGGTGTGGAGTCTCAATCAGAAGGGGCAATCTGGATCACAAACAATACCATTATCAAAATTGATTTGATTTGTTCCAAAATTGTACCGAAAAATCATCCAGAATAGTACTTTGTAAATTAAAAAATATCCATTTCCTATTTTACTTCTTCATGTACAATAACTTCATATTTGCTCATCTACAAAAACAATAAGAGAACAAAAACACACTCGTTTTGTTGAATCAGGTTCAACGCCACTCAGTTAGTTTTATATGATGAATGTTTCTTCAACGGATTCGGTTGAATTTATCCACTTTGTGACTATATATGTCATGTTACTTTCCACGTTGGCCTTACTGATAGCTGCTATATCAGTTCGACACGAATTTACTGCATACCCGCTGCTTCACCCTATTTGAATAACAGGATAAATCGGCGTTATACCTCGAAATACCTGTCTGATATACGGCAGCGAGTACAAAATTTTCTGTGAGAATTTATTGTTTAGAAGCAACGAGATCATTACATACATTTCCTACAGCGTGGAATAATGTACAAGACCTGTGAAATCTAACAAACAGATATCAGTAATTTTTATTCGGTAGACACCACTATTTGATTGGTTCATGAATTCACGAATTAGGAAAACGGAACATAGGGAACTCAACACAAGTGGGAAGATTTTGAGAAGAACAAAGAAAGAAAATTTTAGAACCAGCCTACTCCCCTATTAATGTGCCATGAGCAAGGTCTGACAACATCTACTGGAGGAGCGCGAAGACTGTGATTAAAATTATTGCGATACCCAAATTCATCCACTACTTAGCTCTTTTCAACACTTATTTTGAGCACATTTCCTGATTTGATAGTTGATGTCTACAAAAAAATAGGAATATTCCATGTGTTTCTACTGAAATACATTATTTGTGCACCGCAAAATTTGCGATAGCCAAAATCAGAGTTTCCATAGTCTTGTTTCGAATTGAAGTAATTGTTCGAATAACAAATATAAAAAATATCACTTCCCAATAGACCAGTTTAGTGTGACGTCACGTCGTATGAGTGTCACGGGCCATTATCCAAACAAACCGTATTTACCATTGAAAGAATGTGTATGTGGTATATTTTTTGTGTTTTTATCGAAATTAGTGCATAGAAATTAGTGAAATAATCAAAAACATTGCATTCTCTACCATTTTCAACCTACAAATAATAGTCATATATAAATAAATTATTTTTGAATTTCAGTATAGGTACTTTGTTACAGTATTATTTACACATAAGATACTTACTGTTATTCGCTTTGAAACCGTTTGATAAATCAAATATCCACAAAAATCCTACAGCTTATATAGGATTCAAACACAAGAAAAGTTTGTTTGGATAATACATATGATTTAACTCAACAAAATTGACAGCTCTGACGTCAGCACTAAAATGGTCTATTCAAACCAACACAGTTCATTCCGTTAAAATAGTCTAGAAGAGGACAATCAAGAATAAAATATTTGGAATTTAGGATGCATTTTATTGTCTGTCTGAAGAGTTCGATAAGACTCACAACTAGCCCACCATTCCCCTTTCAAACATATGTTCAGAAGTATATTTTATCACGTATCCAATACACCCTCATTTCTTCAATATGGCACCAAGCGTGTTCATAGTGTAATTAGCACAGAACTCAGAGTTCTGTGCTAATTAGTTGTACGGCAGTTTTAATCTAAACGAGAATTTTTGGGTTATTATTGCCCTACCATAAAATATGTCTGTCGAATTATTACATGCTTATTTCCAAAATCTCATTATATGAACGATAAAAAACTGATAATCTTGAAACATTTATCGGTAATTATGTACTTGTACGTAATCATTACAAGGACTGAGAATGAAAAGCTGTTACTTTCGAATATATTGCCTAAAATCCCTAGTTCTATTTTATTCAATATTGAATCATGTACACGAAACTTTTGGCAATAATTATTTTCGTATGATTCTCAACCAATCAAAACGTTCAATTCGAGTCGATCTATCGAATTGAAATTACAAAACCATTAATCAAGTCATTACGAATTAGAATGTGGGTAATGAAAGATTTAGTAATGAATCAATATCAAACAGAGTTCCACCAAAAATTCTCAATTTGCTATGAAGAAGTTTCCTCGAATGGGGAAATGATCAATATTTGGAGAAAATGAGTCTGTGTTTCCATTATTGAAAATGCTAATTGAGATTGTGAGTTGTTCTCTTCATCGAATGAAAAAAATATTGTTAAGAACATTTAAATTCAATAATAACGCGTGTTACAGTTGAAACTGTTGAAAGACTTTCGTAACTGGCTTGTAAAAGTGAACGAAGCCAGTGTACCTATTCACCAAAAGTTTAAAGATCGATACTTGTACGTAGAAAGTATACCATAAAAATCACGTGAAAAATGTACACCCATTTTTAGTTTTCCCCATTGCTTTTGAAATTTACTTATAGAAAAACTTTCAGAGAGTATTACCGATAATACTTTTGTAAATAAAACACATTGTGATTGATCGATAGATGGCGCGGAGAGGTCAAGTTTCACATCGTTGAAATGATGATTCGATTCTCTTTTCAACCATATGAATTTTTTCGAATTTCGTTAATAAGTTTTTTTACAATATGCATTTGAGACGAGTATAAGTGCGTATCTGAATTCTTCACCTTATCTTACCTCGATAACTTTTGAATGGTTTGATATGGAATAATGGGACAAAACATATTTGGAATAGTATTACAATAAGTACTTCTTTTCGAGAGAAGATACTGTGGTTGTTCTCCTGAACCACAATAATTGCGAAGTATACCACGAAATACGGTCTATAAAGGAAGACTCAAAACAGATAATTTTTTATATTTGAATTAGCTTCAAATATCAATTAGGTAGACCTTTTGAAATCGTACCCAATTCAATCATTTTTAATGATGAGAAAATAAGATAATTAATTTTGTTACACTTGACATGTCAAATGTATTTTTTGAAAAAACGTATGAACTAAATTCAAATTAATGAATTTGACACCCCGTACCATTTAAAACTTTCAAGTTATTGTGCCCCCTCCCCCCCGTCCATCGAGCTATCACAATGTGTTTTATTTTCAAAAATTGTATGGGTGATATCCTCCAGTTTTATTTTATATTTATACGTCAAACCGTACATAAGTTAACAGGAGGGGAAGACATAATCACGTAATTTATTGATAAATCATTTCATGATATTTTATGGTAGTTATAATTACTGTTTCGAAAAAAACATTCCTTATGAAATATGAATGATTTGTTTTTTTATAACATATCTATTCCCTCACCGTCGTTGATTCATTTTACCTTCTACCAATATGTAATGTCAAACATTACGATATTGACATGAGTTTTGTAATGACATACTTTACCGCACTAGTGAAGTTAAGTTGGAAAATATAATTTTTTTTACCTTTCTGCAAATCTGTCACGGGATTAAGCAGGTACTGGGCTTTGAAATATTTCATTTGCCGCAAGTTTTATGAATTTATACCTTCATGGTAGGAACTTATGTCAATAAAATTTTACCAAATTAAAATGAATGCGTCATAGTGTCAAACTGTCAATGAGCTTGGAAACATTGATTGCTATATCCATGTTGACAATGAATGACAAGGTGTCAATTAGATAAAGTTCCGTTACGGCAATGGTAGTGGTCGGACATGACATTTCGTCCTTCCACAAACATGACAGACAAAATGAGTGACAAGACATCAACAATGGGAATACTTATTAACTAATTCTTAGTAAATAATAAACGTAATTGACAGTAGGTGAAAAATTGTACTATATTTCTATCGTAAATTCATATTACGATAATCAAAAGGTGTAATGGCCTCGTTCGACAAATTTCCTATCTCATATCAAAATATTAATCTTTACGATACATTGTTTATTACTGACGTTTGTCCACATGGTTACTAGTTGAATATTTTTCATATTGTGGCAATTACTTATATTTGAATATAAAGGAGAATACCATTACTAGATTCAAAAGTAAAATAGACGAGGTAGATTTTTTTATAACTCCTTCCCTTGTTTATTAAAAAATTGTGGGGTTGCAAATTCTTTATCTTTTTCTCTTAATAAACGGATTTTTTTCAGTTGAGGAATAGATTCTAAATAATTATTTCATGCACTTGAAGCACTTGAAGTCAAATTCAGATTAAGGATAAGACCAAACGACTCTTGAGTCTGATTGGCTTGTCAAGTTCGGTGTTTTCAGATTTGTGTATGTGACAGTTAAACGTCAAATATGAAGAATCACGCTATGCACGCATTTCTAAACGAACAGATTACTGGTTTAATTAAATATGTATTTCGTTCCCTGTCAATGTTTCCTATTTATTAAACTTCATGAATTTCTCAGATCAACTCTTTTGCTAACTTTCTTTAATCCTGCAGAATTTCGGATTTGTATCTTTTACTTTGTTTGTGAAATAGTCTGATAAAATTCGTGATTGAATTCATCTCATAAGTCTGTCTTTTAGTTCAGAACTCAACTGAATTGCTTCTAGAAAATGAATTCAGTTTCCTTCAGAAATGAATCGACAGACTTATCGCGAAAATGCAATCACTTGAGGTATTACTACTGAAAACACTATCAGAGAATCAGCAATGTAGTGGTAAGACCTTGTTCTTACCGGTTCTTACTCAGTTTCGGCACTTCAAGTATTTTTAAGTGACCATCATGTACATCAGGCAAATAATGGCAGCATCCACGTAGAAATATTGGTCATATTCTGAAATAACCTGAATAGCGAATGGTGGAAATAAATTACGTTGTATATATATGTTTTCAATTTTATTGAATATATCTATGCCGTATTATAAAAAAAAAACTTGAAATGAACACTTTCTGATTTTGCTTTGTACTCGATTGGAAATCGAAAGGTATACTGGGTTCGATTCATGGCTAGTCCATATCTTCAAATAAATTAAAATTTGTTAGTACTCTGTCCGGCATGCCACAAACTTATAATTAATTATCAGTTCTCTTTTACTGTGAAACTTATTCACTCACCTGAATTTGGTTCGTTGTCGCTATTCGGCCTGGCTGACGGTGCTCCATCTCTCGCTTCGATTTCCAATGCGTACGCCCCCTGCTTTTCTCTGTCGAACACCACCTTCGTGAAAACTTCTCCGGTTTCTTTGTTGATTTCGAAGAAGTCCTTACCCTCATTACGAGGAGAATCTACGATGAAGTAGTAAACCTGAAAAATTCAATGACGATAATGAGGGTCTAGAGAGGATAGTTCGACGAACTATTAGAGTTTTTCGCAGAGAGTGCAAAAATAGATTACCTTCGCACTAATTTACTCTCTTCATTTATACATTGCGGACGGGCTTTGAGAAAGTCGGAGAATGGTGTTTGTAGGGTAGACGGCGAGCTTTCAGAAACGGCTTTCATTCAATATTTGTTCGAGGGAAAAAATCCTGGTTTCTCCGTTCTCTCAATTATTTATCCACTCTGCGATATGCTAGGAACCTCACAAATTAGTTTTTTATTGGTTACCCTGAGCAACAAACCGATTAAGAAACTAATTCAGAAAGAAAACAGTTTGAATATTCTGGATAATCGCAAAACAGTGGTGCATTTTATTTCAAATGCAATTTTTGGTGTTCAGTTTTAGAACTGGCTTCACACAAGGATAACCCTCAATGATCTTGGAAGACAATAGAAAATTCTGGATTGAATATGATCGGTGGTTGAGTATGCTAGGGACACTGAATGTCCATAACTCAAGCAACACTACTGCTAGTTTTTGGCGGAACTTCTCATTTGTGGTCCAAAGAAAACCGCATATGATGAATTATACATTATTTTGTTTAAAGAACATGTTATATACGTTGCTCACATGTCAATATAGTATAAAAGTAGTAATGAAGTAATCATTACGACTCATATTCAATTCAATAGGAAAACTGATAAGCACAAGAATCAATAGGAGTGTATGATGAAACACCAACTACCGAAGGTATACTACGAATATTTTCAGACTGCCATTATCTGCCACTATCCAAATTTTTGCAATTTGGTTTCGCAATGTGATCAAGGTATAAAAATTGAAAACCACACGTAAATTGTTCGAAGTGAAACTGTTATGTAAGGGTTGATGCACTGCATTCTACGAAGTTATCAAATTTCCATTCTATGATTTTCCCAAAATATTCGTTGGTAATAGCAATAGTTCTGCTTTGGATATAAAATGAATCCAAAAACATTTCAGCATTGAATTTCCGAGTTATGGTTTACCTGGCCAAAATGGTATATTACATAATGTAATTGCATGGAATTATAGACGTGTTCTTTGTCCTTTCTTCATTGGAACTACAGAACTTCAGTCAAAAAACAACAAATGTTCAAGTTCTTCATATCAACAAATATTGAATATATATACAATTATTTAGTAACAACTTATCTGATAACAGGGATTATTCTTAAATTAACATGTTGAGCTGAACTGTGCCAGAATTATAAGCCCAAAAAGCTATTAGGATTGAAAAGCGAATCAGTTTTGAATTTCTTATAATTTTTCCTCAGGAATGATTGCCCGAAGTGGATGAGGGAATGTTGATCATTTGGCTTTCTGACGTATTCACATTGATCAATTTCGACAAATTAATCCACCAAACCTCTTGTTTCAATGCTTGCTAATTTTTGTAAAAATCACAATGGCCTATAGATGCTTGATAACTATCCATATTTTTTTTGTGAGCCTTTTAAAATACAAAATGAATAAAATTGATCGATATTATTACGCGTATACAAAATTCTATATACAACAAATCTTGATTGTAATATAGCATCATTAGGAAGATGTTGAATGAAGTCCGATAATTTTTCATCACTTTTTTTATACTGTTCAATATTTTTCAAACCGGCAAGAATAATTCCTTTAGATAATTTATTGATTGAAAAAACCTTTGAATACATTATCTGACGGATGGCAGCAAGTCGCGAAAGAGCGTCAGCTATTATGTTTTGTGAACCTGGAATGTATTGCAATTTGAAATATTATTATTGAACAGCCAGAGTATATCTAACAAACCGAGCTGACAATAATTTGAATGTTTGTAAATATGACACGGAACTGTAAGTAGACTATGAATTCACGATCGAGTAAATGAATCCGAATTTTCACTTATGCATAAACTAAATTGCCAAAGTTCCTCGTTGATCGATATGATATTTTTTCTCTCTTTCCAAAAGTACTCTGCTGGCCCAACTGGTGGCAAACTGTTTACCATTTATTTACTGGAAAAGTTAAGCCCCAAGACCTGTGTCACAAGCGTTTGTTGTAAACCAAAAGGAATGTCATCACGCGGATGTACTCTCCTGAAGTTTCATCTTAATTTCTTCAAATTATTTTGTTTATTTTCTCCCCAATGCCAATTGAAAGTTTTTTCATAAGTACAGTTGAAGAAGCCGAAAACATTGCAATATTTTTACAAAAAACTCTGTGTAAAAATTAGCCAATCCCAAAAACCGTTGCAATTCTTTTTAAAATTCTTGGTATTGGATATTTAACCATGGCCTTTAATAATCTCTGGTATTTGGTAAGTTGTTACTAAAAATGATTGTGTATACTTCCATTAATTTGTCAATATGAAAAATTAAAAATTGTTCTTTCCGTTAACCAGCTGTCGTCCCCCTACGAACGACAGCCCTCAGAAGTCGAAACTTGTGCGAGCCAAGGATTAACGTGGTCTTATCTTTTAACGTACAATTCCTAGAAGAGAAACTTTATTCCGTATGCGTTTTTTAGAGTTATTTTTGACTGAAGTGCTGAATTTCCAATAAATAAAGGACAAAAAACCCGTCAAAACTTCCAAACCATTACAACTGGCGCCCCACGTTGGGCGCCAAACGTGGGACGAGGAATTTTATGAAAATTAGATTATCTTGACAAATAGCTTGACCCATAAACAATCTCATTGGTGAAATTCAAGCTTAATTTTTACATTCTGTTTTGGGTATTGTTTTATTTCTGAAACTTATATCTTATATTTCCCAACATAAAACGTATAACACAAATTTGAATTTTGTTCCAGCTCATCCTTTTGAACGCAACGTTTGAGGTGACATGGATAACTGAGTTATCCTGAAAACTTTTCAAATATGGCTAATCATTTATCCGATTTCTATTTGAGTTCACTTGACGAAAGCGGTATCCAATTTGCCGTCTGTAAAAGCTCCGCATTTCCATTAAAATTCATTGAAAAGTTTGCAACTAACAGTTTCCTGGTTAACTTACTTGATTATTAGGAAACGTTCCGTCTTTGTCAATCGCGTTGACTTGAGTAACCTTGGTCCCTATTGGCTCTCCTTCGAGTACGGTCTCTTGCTCTCTCTCGGTAAACAACGGAATTTCATCATTCACATCTTCCAGTTGAATATACACAGTAGCTTCAGAGGCAAGTTGTTGAGCTCCATTGTTCTGAAATACAGAAGTATTTAAAAATCTTATAAATATCGTTAAAACAGTGAAAACAGTATAACTCCAAAATAATTTCAGGGCGAAACTAATATCTTCATTATACTTTCCAAAATCAGTTAAAATTAACAGAAAAAAGTTAAAGAAATACTACAATTTTCCTCTTTCTTAACATACAGGCGGAGATTATTTTAATTATTCACTTGAAATTTCATGACCCTTATTTATATTTCTTTACAAATAAAATGTCGTAAATGAAAAGTATACATATTCAACTAACTTCGAAAAGACTATTGTATTTATTTCACGAATGAAATACCTAATCACCGAAACGTTAATTAATATTGGGGTTTAATTTTCAATTAATATTTTTTTATGTTTAGAGTTAAGCGCTAATTTGGTATAGTGGCCAAGATGTTCAGACTATTCTTAATAATTCTTAGAGTTACAAATTTGTTGGTATCATGAGAATACTCGATCATCATCATACATCATGAAAGAGTGTTTGATAACAATGACACTGACAATTTTAGTTCATATCATCTAGAACTTGAGTCTCTATGAACTATGAATATAGAATTCAACTGTAACAGTGATTGCGATTATTTAGGGATGGAAAATTCTTCAAAAATATTAACAGTCCGTAAAATTGAAATTTTATGAACAAGAACTTGATTTCGACTGTGTCGTATACTGCTTTGGATTCGAAATATGCCAGTCACTACTACGAATCACAACGGTGATAAAGTCTAAATTTTGGTATTCTTCTATACAATTTTCATTCATCACATACCGATATCCTTAAAATACGTTGAAAATCGTATGCACTGGGTGGTTCAGGAAAAAATTTTGACATCTTGGCATTTCTGAACATATCAATAATTATGGGAATATGAGTATGACTGATACAGCCCAAAAATATTGATTTTCATTATGCTTGTATCACCTTTCAGATCTTTTGCATTCACGTTTTGTGAATATTATTTTTTTGATGCAGTGTTTCAGAGTCGCTATGATAAAAGAAATTTTAAGAAAAAAATATTAGAAAATTACTCCGTATATGTTAATTTTGAATGGGTACTAGAAAATTACTGAAAAAGTCCAATAGCCAAATTGTCTGCCACAAAATTCACATTTCTTACGTAAAAGCATTTTCCCAAACGATTAGCTATTGCATACTGGTCATGACTATAGGTCTCCCAGAGCAATAATTACCCGGCCCAGGTTATAAAATGCCCACAAAAAAAAGAGGATATTAGTAGTATCTATAATGGAGTAAATTGCGATGCATGTTGTAGTTTCAATCCGTTTTGAGAGAAAATAATGGATTTTTATTATCGAAAACTGTTGCATTCATTTCCATCATGGTTCAAAGACTTAACAACTCTAACACAAGTTTTTTAAAATTCAACATATATATTCTAAAGCAGTGATTTCTACCGTACGTTTACTCACCTCAACACGAATCGTCAGATTGTACTCTTTGATAGTTTCGTAATCCAGCGGATGGTTGACCTTTATATCTGCCCATGTGAAACCATTGTCAGGCCTCTGTTGTAAATAAAACGTATGGAACTTGTTGGTTTGTGCTGTAGAGCCAGGCATCAGCCGGTAGAACACTGTTGGGTTGTTTTCGATACCGGAACTGAGCAGAAAAAAATTGAGGAAATTCTCTGGTTTGATGTGGAAATCGGTATATGCTCTTACAAAAAAACCTATTACGTGTATGGCGATCAAAAAGCAAAAACTTTGTATTGAATACATGGCTTACAAAAATATATATCAGCCACATGCAAAATTCGCGAAATGGGTCATGACATTTGGTTTATGAAATATAAAAATATTGGAAACACAATAATTCATCTAGTTGCTGTTCTTCGACAATTATTCGTACCGTAAAAAAATTGACAATTGTTTAACGAAAAAAATTCAAAAAATGGTCGACTATGACACATTTTTCTTATATGCGTCTTCACATTAGACGTATGTCGGTAGAAAAAGTACTCTTGCAACTTACGAAAAAACATTCAATTGATGAAATGCCTGTTTGAAAAACTTCGAACTGACAAAACGTATTTGCCTTTATCCTGAAACTTATTAGGAAAATGATATCATTAACAAATTAGGGCGAGTAGCAGTTACGGTAGTAATTGACAAGACCTATAATGTAGCATTTGATCAAAACCTAGCACTCGATTTCTTAAAATAAACTGAAACTTTATTAATATGCCATCTCCATGGAAACATAGAATGAAGACAAAAATATATTAAAATGTAATAATTCCATGGCACTTCAGGTGATGCTTTATGTGAATACCCAATATTTTGATTCGAAACGTTTTAATGGTTCTCTTTCGGATGTAAAATATCATAACTTCGATCAGATGAATGTCTTTCTGTTCTTGATAGTACCAAACGTTGAATTTGCTTCTCCACTCCTATAAGTTTAATTTTTGAAAGTTCTTCCTGTCCGGCCAACACAAAACTTGACATAAAACCTGATAATCAATAGATTTCTGATTTAAAACTCATGCTTATTATTTTTGATAAATCTTTCTAATTTATTAGTAGCTGGCAATTCCTGTATAATGGTAAAATCGCTACTGATTCACTAATATTTCCTTCATATGTAGCACATATTTGTAATTTGGTGTAACGCCGAATTCACTTTATCCAAAACAATTATAAAATTTTTATTTTCTGTAAGAAATATTATTTTCAATGTCAACTGCTTCTCTTTTTGTGTATTACGTCAATATACTTATTACTAGTTAAGTATGTAGCTGGGTTATTACCAACCAAAAATGTAATATGCCTGGGTGTAAATATCATATTTAATTTTATATTTTTGGTACAAAATATTTTGATTTTGAAATTTTAATTTCACCGGAAGAGACTAGATTTTCAAATGTGACACAAATTTTTAATTATTTTGTCTTCATATGACTCTGAATACAACCATGTTTCTCTTTTTGAAACCCATTTTTTTTTTATTATTCTGAAATGAATATTTCGATCTAGATGGATTCGGATATATTCAAATCACTTATTTCAGTCCTAACATTAAGCTTTTTGGTAAAAAAATATCTGCTATGAAATATATGATTTTTAAATTGACTTTACCTTTTTTTTTCAATGGCATCATAATGGCTCGTTGGGTCAGAAAAAAAGAGCATTTCATTAAGATTGAGTAATTTGATACTGCACATTAGTAGGTCTCAAATAAATTCCTGTAGAAAAACTTAAAGAGATTACGTTAGAAATTTCTTAAAATGAAGCAATTTTCAAGATTGAAATATTATTCAAATACATCGAGTAACCCATGACTAACACAACTGATGAAAAAATTCTGCCTTAAAAATGTTTTAATAATGTTATTTATGCAAGGAGATATTTTTCTAGTTTTTGCATGATTTTGTTTTATCAATTGTGTTGATCACAAGTTACCTACCTGATGAATTTAAATTTTATTTCAATCTCAAAGAATACTTCATATAATAAAGATCTGAAGTAAATTTTTTAAGATTGTGACCAGAAGTTCCTTATAAAGCTTATAGTATACGGTATCAAATTAATCGTGAAGAAATGATCATTTTTCCTGATTTGACGAGCTACCATATTGCCATATGAAAAAAAAATCAGTAACAGGTCCCAATTTAAGAATAAAATTTCACATAGTAGATACATGTGAAGACGAGTTCTTCCCAAAATTTTACGACTGAACTCAAACTCCTCTAGAATAAATCTAAATTTAAAAAAATTGTACTCAATAAGTGACATCTGATACATAATTGTATTCAGAATGCCCTATGGAAAAGAAGTGTCCTATTTGAAAATCTAAAGTTTCTCTCACTTTCCGTAAGACCCGAAGTTATATGAAGCTTCACTTGTGGAAAAATGCAGTGAGGTCTGCTTAAATTAGTTATAGCACAAAGTCAACATACACAAATTTTTGTAACTTTATTTCAAGAAACAAAATATTATTTGTTAATTGATTTTGACCAAAGCAGGTACACCACATTTACTTGGAACTTTGAATATATTCCCAATCACAGTTTCTTATTTTTCATTATTTTTATTTATTTATTGGATGAGAGATATATATTTAGTAATTATTCGTTGGAGAAACTGTTAATAGCTACTTCAGAAAAATACTCATTCGTTGTTTTAATATATGTGATGCCCGTTTCATAAATACCCAAGGGACCCAAAAATTGATTCGATGAAAAATTGAAATTCAAATTGTCATGACCCAGAAAAAATATATGGTACATGCAACCATCAAAAAATCTATTCTATCTTGATACGTGGCATTCAAATTCAAAAAGAATCGCCCAGACAATCTAAAGACGATCATGCAAAAAATGTTCTGAATGCCAACGTATCTTGTTTTTTCATTACATGTTTTTCGCCAAACCGAATTCGTGTTATGTGTGTGTACTTGCCAATAATTGATAGCTTGCTGTATCTCAATTCAACATCCAAAGCAACCACTGCCATCTACAGGAGAAGGTAAGGACCCGTATGAACTACACAATCAATACCCTCCGACTACACCGCCAGAGGTATTGATCCACATAGTCAAGCCCAGAACCAATCGGATGAGTTGCAGTAGTTGCTCGACAGATGATATCAAAAATGTTCACTGATGAATCATAAAACTAATTTCTAAAAATGGAAGGTGACACGGTATGTGAACGTCGCTGAATGTTGTTAAAGGTGTTGCTTTATCCCTTGGCCCCAAGCTCAGTGAAGTTAATGCGTGTGGTGCAGGCTTCAACAACATTCAGCAATTGTAGGATTGATAAAAGGATGGACGGAGGGACTACACACCCAGAAAGAGCTACAGAACTGACAGAAAAATTAATGATGATGGCTGTTCTTGTAATTTTGTGGCAGATTCCTCCAAAAATCATTGTCGATCATAGATTTTTAAAAAAAGTTTAGGTAATCCTGAATTCCTAACGGTTTACGGTCTCGGATAACTACATATTATGCCTAATCACAATTTCAGAGACAAAATAACTTCAATTCGAGACTGACTTGGTAGTGTATTTCGAATCCACTGAACTTGCCGTTTATTGAAAGTTATTAAACATATTCCATCCATGAGAACAAAACCGAAGCTCCTTTTTTTCAATTCCAATGTTATGAAAAATCAAATTAACTTTATTTATAATTTTTATTAATATATATAAATATATACAAATTTATTTATAATTTTTTAAATTTGAATATAAATAGTGGTGCATTTATATTATTATTACCAATTACAGATAATCCAAAATACAATAAATGTTCTACTATTTTGTCAAAACTGATGAGAGCTTATTAGATTCTCTATCTCAAAGCTATTTGTATGGAAAAACCTTTTGAAGGGCATAGTCATTAACCTAATAAGCGATTTCGCAGCTGTCGCAAATAAGATTTTTGTGGTGCCATTCTAGACCAATAGAGATTTCGAATAATATTTTAAGTAAAATCGAATACCATAGGAAAAAAGGTAGTAACAACTTGCGGCACTAACATTTCCAGAAATAATACAGTACCCGACATAGAGTATGCACTGCGTTAAAAACAATTTTATTACTAATTTCTGGTGAAAATCTCTTCGTCCATCAAAACTCAGATTCTGACTATGAACAGTCTAAAAATATTGAAGATAATTAGGGCAGATCAATAAACATAAAATTAGCGTAATGTACCTTCATTTTAGAAAATTTTCAAGATAGAAATTACTTTTTCTGCAATATCAAAATATGTCCATTGACCGATTGAAAAATCATCAATTCATAAATAGCAACATTGTGAACATAATATCATATTGCACAGCGGATATGCCATGATATGATTCATAAGGCTTATGTTGCCAAGTGACTAGTCTTACAACCGATGATTTATAAAATGAACCATTATGTATCCTGTCCGCTTACCTGATTTCAATTTCTCGTTTTCGTTCATTTAAAGCTATGAATGAACTGCTTCTATTCGACCTATTTATTTGTATCAACGCCCCACGGCATACAATAATAATAGCCGTCTTTTACCCCTACAAGGCTACCTATGCTTTTGGGAATTTGGATTGTCGGAGAAAAAGAAAGTATTGTATGCAACTTGTACAAAACAGAAATTTTACAATCGAACGACCTCGCCCATCGCCTTCGGCTAGTGCTTCCACTTCCACATTGGTACTAAATGAGCGTTATGTTGTGCTTATTCTAAAGCTGTAAAATTGGCAAAAGGCAAAATGCACCATGCTCGTACGAATATTCTTGTTACAAATATCGTATTAGTGTAAAATGTACCTTATTTCCCAAAGAGAAGATGAATCTCACAATTTCCAAATAATTGCCGGAAGTAAGTGTGAGAAAAGTACAACGAGAAACAAGTATACGTATAGGTATGCTATTGTAAGCAAAAACGGAAAAAATTTGGAATTTTATAAAAATTGATACAATTGCAAATATGTGTACAATGTTTATTTCAAATAAGTTTTTCAAATTGTACCTGTTAATATTTTTAAAATACAGGTACATTACTCCTCGTTGTTTGATCTGTTCTTGGAAAATTTGAAACAACATGAGGGGTCAAGTGGCAGAAAATTTGAAAAAATTGATGGTTAAAAAGAGAATTGAATTATGTTTTCAGTGATTTTTAACTTTGTCACGAACTTTCGCAACTTGAACTTATGGAATATTTAAAGAAACAGTAGGGTATAACAACACGCACCCAGTTGATTATATCGATTTGAAAAAATGTTTGTCATGTTTATTAGAGCATAGCGAGTTAAGAAATAATATTGTAAGTTCCAAATTGGTACCAAAGTATATTTTACAGGTTTTAAGTAGTAGGTACTCACTGTCGGTACTAGACATAAATGAATTATTGTGTTCATCTCTCTCAATTTTGTCCACACAAAAACGGATTATGGTCAACTTATTTAGGAACATATTATAAAATACAGAAAAATAAAGAAACGAATATCATTAATAGTCAATAATATTGCACTACGAAATTTTTAATTCTGCCACAACTATTTTGACTTTCAAACGGTATTTACATTATTTTAAAAAAATTACACATTTTGACTTTCAAACGGTATTTACATTATTTTAAAAAAATAACACATTTTGACTTTCAAACGGTATTTACATTATTTTAAAAAAATAACACACTTTGTGTGGTTTTATTTTTCAAATTAATTTTGGTCTTCCACTTCGAGTATGGAAACTATATTGCTTTAGAATGATATTTAAAAAGTTTATTGACATTCCGTCAAATCCAATCAACAACACAATCACTATGTCCCTGGAATATTGACATGAGGACGAGGCGCCATCTCTGGATCCGATTACAGAAATAGACCACGATTTCATTTGTTTTGTCTTCAAAAAAATCCAATCAGTCGACACACCAGGGTTTTTAGGCATCTTAGTCAATATCTAAGTTCTGAAGGATGCAGAGATTTTTAGATATGTTTTGCTAACACAGTAGCCTTTTTAAGAGAACCTACAAATAAGCCTAGTATACTCAATCATATACCCGTACTAATAATTAATAATAATTATATATTTAAAGGTAGTGAAACTGATAACTTATCAAAACATATAAGTAGGAATAAATATATTATCTGCATTAATATAATGACATTCGAGAACACCTACTTAATAGGTACCAATTCCAAAAAAATGATTTCAACAAAGCAGAATTAAGTATTTAAATCCAATGGGTCGTTATGTCATGTATGGAATTTTTAGGTTCATTGATTTCTAGTCCCTTATTTTCTACATGTGAAATTTTGAATTATTTCATAAAAAATATGGTTTTCTTCTAAAAGATGATTGAATATTGTTGAATTGGTTTTCTTGTTTACATAACTCATATGATATTCATAAGTGCGACTTTTTGATGTTCTACCAGTTTGACCAACATATACCTTAGGGCAAGTTCCACAATGTAGTTAATATTCCTAATTTCAATAATTCGGGAGTTTTGTCATTACTATTTTTGATAAACATTTTCAACATATTATGTGTTCTATATGCGATTCTTATAACTTCTTATATTGTCTTAATCGTGTTTGAGATATAATGACAAAAGGTCTATGATCTTTTCAAATAAATTAGGATTCGGAACCTTCGTTGTAAATAAAATTCTAAAAATGGAAACTAACCAAAACATTCCATTTCTTGAATTATATGATCTCTTGATTTATTTTGAATTCAATAATAAAATCTATTCTTCTTCAAAAGGCTTTATCATGGAAAATCCATAAATCCGTTGCTTGCAGACATTTTCATGGATAACCTAGATAAGTTGATTCATAAACATCCTTTGTATTGGTATAGATATGTGGATGGTGTTTTGATAATCTTCACAGGAACTAATAGGCAATTAGATATTTTTCATAAATATATTAATAATATTCACAGAAAAATAAAACATAAAATTCACAATTAAAGTATATAATTCAAATACAATTTATTTGACAATGAGTAAAATAAACCAAAAGCATGATTTCCACCCATACGGATATTACAATCAATTGCGATTCAACCCATTAATTCATGCCACTCTCAGTAAAAATTTCAATTGAGAGCTCAACATAATAAAACAAATTACAGTGAATAACGGATGAGTAAGCCCGAATTAATTCATAAAATACTTTCGAATAAACTGTATACAATAACTATTTGCAAACATACAAACAAAAATAATACAGAAAGAAACAAAATATAATATAGAAAGATACAACTTTGAAAAAGTATATAAACTACATTGTAGAACTAAGCCTGAGTTATATATTGGTCAAACTGATAGAACATTCAAAAATCGCACTCATGAACATCATACGAGTGATGTGAACAAATCTAATTCATCTTTCAAAAGAAAACCATAGTTTTCATGAACATTTCAAAATTCTTCATATAGAAAGTAGGGAACTGAAGCTTAATCATTTAAAATTCAAATATATTTCTTACCGACCAACTGTATTTGAATAAATCTTCTGTTGAATTTATTTTCGTGGAGTTAGAATTAATTAGAATTGAATCATGCTTTAGGATGCCACTGAATTAATGAAGATAATAAGGTTGTACCTAGTCTTGTTTACTTAAATTATGAGTTTCACCTACCTGCAAATATCTGATAATTATTCATGATGAGTATTAAAAGGTTTAGTCTAGACTCATTTTTTTATTCACTTGACAAAGCCACTATGTTAGCGAAACATGCGATAAATAAAATAAAGTTTGTGAAGATCGATTCGTTCTCATGTATTTTCCACAATTATTATGAATCTCCATCGAGTAGCGGCCAAATCAATCAGAAAAAAATGGCATGATTCTTATCTAACAAAATATTCATTTATTCATACCAATTCAGAAATTCATTGTAAGTTTATATAAATAAACTTGGGATAAAAGAGAAGGCGTTTGCCATATTTTTTAATTAATGAAGCAATTTAATATTTGTGAGCATGGAATAGATATCAACATTAAACTCTTCAGAAGACATAATTTACCACCATCCATAATATAAAAGTATTTTGTGAATATAAATGTTACTGTACAATTTTTATTTCTGATGCACCTACTATTCCTTGAGCAACCATACGGGTAGCTAATGTATTGAATATGTATGTTTTCCTTTCAAGAATTCTACCAATATTCCATAAACAAAAACACACTAGTTGTCTATCATAACAATCAGATTAAACTGAGTTATAGTAGCGAAACTACTATGCCGATCGATATCATTCACAGATCTTTCAATAAATTTAAATAAAATATGGGTGTAATGGATTTTGAAGTAATACTTAGTTCACCTGGATATATTTTTTTTTTAGAATAGAATATGTTTATTCACAAGGTAACAGATGAAAAAATTTTTTACAAAACAATATACGTTTATAAATACCAAGTAAATAAACAAAAACGCCATGTAGTCCTTGAAAGGACTGTCTATGGAGTGGTTTATGTTTATTTGCTTTCATGAATTTATGCGTGTAATATTAAAAAAGCCTGATTTAGTTTCATAGCTCATTTGTAGGTATCTTATTAGAATGTTACAATTTTTTTTTTTTTTTTTAATTAAAATAGCATAACAATAAATAAATTAAAAAAATAAACAAGTAAACTTAGTCTACAAGATATAAATAATATGTATAATAAGTAGAATGAAAGAATTTGGCCATATGAGAATTTGAGATAATTTTGTTCATGACTCAATCAATAATCGAATGAAAGTATGCTCTTCCACATTGCAAAATCCATTTTTTTAAAGTTTTTTTGAAGAACAGTTTTGATTCTATACATCTTATATTTTCCGGAAGGGTATTATATAGTTTTGGTGCATTATACGTTAGAGATCGTTGCCCTAACGCTTTGTTGGCTCTCGGTGGATATGCATTTTTTATTCTCGTGCTCCGTGTATCATAAGAATGGTCAGGTTTATTCAGATAAGATGACTTATTTGAGAATATAAATATCAGAACTGATTTCACATATATTTGTCTGATATCCAATATTTCGAGTTCGTTATAAAGTTTATATTTATCAAGTACATTCAAGATCAAGTCATCATCAGAAAGTGTGCTTCCTCTCCATCTCGATGAATATTATGATGAAGTTGTTGAACATTTCATTTTAAATGAAATACTGTTAAAATAATGTTACTCTGGACTGAAAAGCACGAAAAACCATGGTTCATATTCAAATCAGATGGACCAAAATGAGCAGAAATATAATTTGTTGCTAATTAATTTCATTCAGATTACTTCATCAAACAACTTTATTTTTGTGCTACATATGAACGTTAGTCATGGACATGTGTAGCTTACGATTTAGCCATACCTCAATATAAATCGCAATGAATTTTGGAGGAGTCTCTATTCACTTCTCGTTTAAAATGACAAGAGGGCACGTGCTGGCCCATTTATTGGGTAAAGCGTGCACAAACAGACGAGACGTGTGCCGTATAGCGTTCGTGCTGCTATACGGTCACCACGTCACATTGATCTCAATTATTACTGATAGACGTAGTACATTAACGGTACTTCGAAGCACCGACCTGGCCTTCACTGACACCACCTTGGCCCCAACCGGGAAGTTTTCCCGGATGAAGATGGGGCCGTAAACTGTGTGGTCCCAGACCGGAGGGTTGTTAGCGCGGTCCACAACATCTATCTGGACTTCCACAGAACGGGAGAGGGGAGGATAGCCTTTGTCTTGGGCGGTTGCCTCTAGCTTGTAGGTCTCGCGCTGGATTGACGCGAAAAATAGTATACCAAAATTACGAATTTCCGTGGAAAAAAAGAAAAGTGATTCGGCAATCATTCAACACAATAAACATTCAACTGTGGAAACAACGGTAGAGGGGTCCCTTTAAACATTTCACTTGTATAACTGTATTTTTTGTTTCGAATCAACAACTTTCGCCCCCAACTGACAATTGTAAACAATCGAGCGGTACTTCTTGATTGATTCCGCCACTTATTGACGAATAAAACAAGATGTAGTGTGACTCACTATGGAAGACTCTACAATAGAAGTTTTGACATTTGGTACAATCAGGCAAGTATTTAAAAAACAACGAAATTTCGACTCTTCCGTTTGTTAGAATGACATTAATATGACTGCAAATAGGTCGAGTAAATTATTAGACTGATTTCACATTACAAAAATTATTCTTCCAATATTTAAATTCATTGTGGAATTCACACCATCGAATAACTAAACTGTCATGAACGACTATTGCAATTTTGAACTAAAAAAATAATTATTTCCCTAGATGGGAATGGACGTTGTTACCGATATTTCATAGGTTTCTGCAAATAGGTAATGTGGGAAGACCACTGGCAATATAATAAGAATAGAAAATTATGAAACACTTATTTTGTCTATTTTCTACTAATAGTTTTATCATTTGCGACTAGATTCGATTTTTACATCATCTTCACAACTGAACAACTTACCTTACCCATGTGAATATATGCCTAGAGTGGTTATTACAAATATGTAGGCAGTGGAAATCTTAGAGAATATTGAAAGTCATTTAGTTGCATTTAATCTAACGTCATTAGAATGTTTAACGACAATCCGAAATTAAATAGAACAAAAAAAGAGGAAATTTACAGACTGGAATACGGTGAATATCTAACCATTTTCACAGGTCGAAGAAGTAGTTATTTTGACACTAGGCACAAAGAACATGTGAGCTTAGACAAACACAAAATACATCAAGTTTATATGAAAATACTCCGTTTTGTAAAAAGGGAAAATGATGAAACTGTTGGAGTATTTGGAAACAATTCAAAGAGAATCCCAAATCTAATGTCCTCGATGAACAACTCGATTTGTACAATAGCCTACTCTTGATTCTACATTCCCAGACAAAAAAATTGAATATTTTATTAGTAGTCTGTTTTTTTTGTGCATAATATTTGTGATTTGTAATGAGATATCTCTGTACTGGAGTGTTCGAAGCATTTTGCAATGGTTATGAAAGAAAAAAAAATCATATATTTCCAAGAAAATAAGAGATAGCTAATGTAGAGTGTATACAAAAATGACAGATTGTTATTTTATGTCTACTTGAATTTAACACAATAACCTTTTCAGTGATTTTTCTCTCGAGTCTGTAATTTCAGTAAGCGTTATAACTCATCAAAATGTCATAAATTGTGTTGAATATTATAAGTATGCAATATTTTTGTTTGATAGTGTATTATTTGAAGAGCCCTCTTTTATAATTAATTATCGCTCTAGGTATATTCACATACATATAGTAAGGTTAGTTCAGCTATGAAGATGATGTAAAAATAGTTACTTTACCCAAACAAAATGTTGATTAAAATGGTCTCCATTGCCTAGATATCTGCTTCTAGACCTGTTTTTTCAACTTCGGATAAGGATATTATACTTCCGAACAGACTTCACATATGTTTGAAAACGCTTGAACTTCTTAATTTTCGTTTTCAGGGGTCCGAAAATATTGTCATTACTCTCTCTAGAAGGATGATATCCAACCTGTGTTCGTCAAAAAGCTTTATGTACTTTTTTAATAGATCGTTTAAAAGGTTATTACATTAACTTTGAAACGCTTACTTTTTGCAGAATTTAAGCTACGCGTTGCCGTTCAATAAATTGTTCAATTTAGACAATTATAGCAAGCCATTACGTTTCATCTTGTTAAATGTTGAACTTGTCTACCCTTCACCTCTATACAACAGTTGCTCCTGATTATTTATTATTTAGTGTTCGGGAAATATCCTACTAATGTTGCTTGTGGGCAGAAGACATCTTATTGAAACCATGGGCATCTGAAATTAGAATAATCAAATTTCCACGTCTACAGCCTTCAAACACTCATATCTTGCCTTTTCAATTCGGTTTCGCCCATCTTCTTTGTTTCAAGCATCTATTTTTAAACACGCCATCAGCAGTCTCATCCTATGAAGGGTTTCAAACCCCTTCGTTTTTAGAATTATCGATTTGGGGCGAAAATTAATTCTTATTGATTCAAAGCGACTATTACAGATATTCATTATGAAATATTTTGAGTGGACCTATTGATTCTTTCTAGAAATTGACCGAGGAAATAACTATGTTGAATGAATGCAGGATCGAAGGTAAATGAGGTGAAGGAAATTTGAAGAAATTGCACGACTACTGTATGGGTAGTTACACAAAATCCGCAGATTCCATCCACACAATGAACAAAGAATATGGAAAATGGATTATGGTCTGGTAGTATGGACTTCCTAAGGCTAACCGCTGTCCCGAGCTGCACCCCTTTCGCGCAACCCCCACCCTCGAGCCACGGGACTGCGGTCTTTGCCTGTATACGCCGTCTCTTCGATACCAACCTGGCCTTCACAGAAGTCACTACAGTACCCACTGTGACATTTTCTTTGATGTGAATGGGGCCGTACGTGGCGTCATCCCATAATGGCGGCTTATTGTTTCTGTCAACGACGTCTAATTCTATGTCCACGTCCGCGTAGGATGGCGGGACTCCTCTATCGGAAGCGCGTACACGCAGGCGGTACCTGTCTCGCTACATATAAAACACGAGCACGGTCAGGTCAGGTACATGGGACAAACCAAACAGAACACACTCAGTCAACGAAATAGCGAATCAAAATAAATGTATAACTATAACTCAATCACACAACAGAACAAATCAAGAGAAAAAATTATTCGGAGATTCGCCTGAGAAACATAATGACTCTTCTTTCAATAAGTGCTGTTATTTTTCCTGGTGGTTGTGTTCTTGAGCACCATCACACTAGGACTGTGTTTTGGGTTACAAAGTGAAGTTTTGTTCTTGAGGAACGTCCATCAAATATATACTTCACATACACGTTCCTAAATATTAAACAAAAGTGCTGAAAACCACTGTAACATTGCAATGGTTTTCAATAATAATGAAAACCCATCAAACTCTAGCATGCATCATTAGCAGTAGATCGTTACGTATAGAATCTAGAGCTCCATGAATTCACAAACAATTTAGTTTTCGAATCCGATTTTACTGATTCGAACATCCTAGTTTCCAACGTCCATGTTACCTGAAACTTCTAAAGTTAAATTCTATGGGTTACCTATATTCCAAGCACGAAGAGGTCAATGTATAAACTCGAAATGTCATATGTTGCATAATGAAACTGGATCTAATCAGGTACATACAAGGAATACGAACTGACGATCCAACTTTCGACTAGCACCGAGTTCGCATTTCCGTGAAGCTTCAATGTTTATTCAGAAAACCCAAGCAATAACCATATTGGCCTAGTAGCCACGTACAACTGACACGATATAACAAAACCAAGCAGTAACTTGAAGCGGTTAGCGGAAAATATATTTGAAAGTTGCAATTATTTACATTAGATTATGAGCGCATAATTGCTTTTTGGGTTTTATACAAAACAAAAACTTATTGTCGGAATCTATAACTGTTGACCAACCTCGGAAACATTTATTCGTTGGTGCAATTGAATTTCACAAAAAAATCATGTCTAGAAGTAAGCTGCCAAAACACAGTCCACAGTGAAATCATTGGTGGCAATCAGACATCAATTATTTGAAGCATATTGATATTATTTGAAGCGTTAGCTCCTGAAATTATCAAAAACTACAGCCAAATGCATCTTTTATTACTTTCTTACTGTAGAAGTACTGTGCTGTATTGTCACCAATTTACTTACTGAATAACATCCCTGTTTCCATGGTCGGAGGTTATAGTGAAACAACAGAAAGAAGTGCAATCAAATGAAAACAAAATTAATAATAAATTGAACTGCAATCGTCAGTAGACCATTATTGATGATGAAATTATTTATCGAAAACTTCCAACTGAATCACGAAACAAAATAGTAATTTGGCATTTGTGTCAAATCATCTGATCATTATATTATTAGAGGTTTTGTTTGTAATATTCTGATTGAATACAATCAATTCTTGTACCCCATTTTCATCCAAATAATAAGGTAATTTAGTTATGTCTTCCCAAAATTTTTCTTTTCTGATTGAAATGAATAAATAACAGTCAAATCTGAAATATTATAGGAATTCAAGTGATCTGTAGAACATAAAACTAAAATTGAATTTTAAAGATTTAATTACAACAGATAAACTTCTAGGAACTTAAATCATATATAAATAGAAATGCAAAAGAAAGGTAATTGTATCAAGTAGCCCTGTTAGAGAAAATCAATGATATAATTCAAAAAGTCTGATTTATTTAGTGATATCTTCTTGTTTAAAAAATGAGTTCTTTTCCAATCGTTTTTCTTAAGATTTATAAATATGAGAATCCAAATTATGGTGTATGATAGCATATAAATAAAACCTTGCAAAAAGAAATGGTAGAAACGAGAAAAAAATATCGGATTCTTGTACCCACGAATAATATCAAAGAATGCAAGCAGCGGATTCTTGCACTCTTGAATAACATCCAAGAATTCATGAGTAGATTAGTTAATAGTTTCCGAATGGAAAGAGTTTATGAGGCCATCTGACGAGTTGCACAAATAACAATATCAGAAATAAAATATTTAAGGCAGGCACGTCATGCAAAAAAAACGTTAAAAAACTCGTGAGGGCGGGGCGGGAGCAAGGATGTGCAAAAAGTCTCATAATTTCCTTGGTAAACGACCTTCAAAAAACCGATGGACGTTTGTTTTTATATTCGAGTTAGTACGCCGCCCCATACACAGGTTAAAAAATGTCACAATGTCCTGAAGTGCCGCAAGAGAAAACGTTGCCCCCCGGGTTTCAAAAATCGTCCTCCTGCGACACTTCTGACCAAAATCGTTACATGGTTAATTGGTATGATGCTCCTGTAAAAAAAAATCACTCAAAAAATCACATCACAGGCTCAAAAATCATGTCAACAAAAATTTCGAATCTCCACTGTCGGTGAGAACAAAAATCCGTCCTGCGGCGGCCAAAAAAGTCTCTGAAGTAGCACCTGGCTTCAAAAAAACAAAACAGCGCTCCTTGCTACTCCAAAATATAGGGTAACTGAGTATGTGCTAGACACATGAGCAGAATAAGACTGGAGAAATATAAAAGCAATGTGATTTGTAATTAACCAAAAAAATTTACTACGTGGTATGGAAAAATACAGTCTTATAATGCTTCGAGTCCTGTGTACACTAAAACAAAGTCAAACTCAAAGTACAGTAAAATACTAGTAAAGATGTTTATGCAAGGTGTGCCGTATAAATGAACTCATTTGAATAAAAGTTTACAGATTGGTGCAGCCGATCTAATTCAGATCGACCAGAGCAACTTAAAGAAAGGTGCGCTGAAAATGATGAAGAAAAAAGCAGCTATGTCCAGTCGTACCTAGTCTTCGGCTCACTAGGACCTTGAATGGATCTGCCCAGGATGCTGTAACGTCAATTCTCATTCTCTCGCACATTCACTCATCATTATCCTACCGCGAACCGCGAGAACTTATTATACTTACGTCCAGAGGCTTCTTCAAAACTATCCAACCTGATTCTGGTTGAATTTCGAAGTACTCTAAATCTGCCGCGTTAGATCCGGCATTGAGAGTGTATATTATGGCACCGTTATTGTCGGCGTCCTCATCTGACGCCGAAACACGAAGGATATTCGTTCCTATACTTGCGTCTTGTTTGACATTTTCCACGTATTTCTTTGAAAAAAAGGAGGAGCATGGAGAATTTTAATGAAAATATGTGCATCTTACATACCTGTCTGTCGAATAGCGGAGGGTTATCATTGACGTCGGTTATTTCAACTGTGAACGAACAAACACCTTCCAATGACGGCTCACCTTGATCAGTTGCTTTGACCGTAACAGACACAAATTTGCCATCGTCCCCTTCCCTGTCGAAAACTTTATTCGTCATAACTTCACCGGTTTCTTCATCCACGGTGAATTTTGTTCCCTTCTGGTTAGGTTGTTGCACGATAGAATATTTAACTTGACCGTTAACGCCTTTATCTTCATCGGTGGCATGTACTTTTATTACGGGTGAACCGTTAGGTGCTCCTTCCTCGACTTTGGGGTAGTAGGTCCCGCAGTCTTTGAAAATGGGTTTATTGTCATTTACATCCGTTATGAACACCACAACAACTGCGGTGCTCGTGTGAATGGTAGAGTCACCATTAACGCAGCAAGCTCCGTCATCCATAGCTGTTACGTTGAGTTCGTATTTGTCGCGATCCAAAGAAATTGCTTTGTTGTGTAGACGAATCACTCCGGTGATTTCTTCTATAACGAATTGTCCAGAACTCGTTCCACCGCCGACAAAACCAAATCGTACATTATCTCCGTCCTTATCAGAAGCGACCACTGTCGTTACCAAAGTGTTTGGTCCAGCGTTTTCATCCACATTTGGAGTGTACACTTGTTGGGAGAACTTTGGCTCCTCATCGTTTTTGTTCTTTGTGTACACACGAACAGTGGCAGCCCCTGTTTTAGAAGGTTCACCTTTGTCTTTGGCTGTCACCACGAATTCATAGTACGCATTGTTATTATCTGCGTCCAGCTGCTTATTATTCGAGATAATACCGCTCGGATCCACGCTGAAGTGATCATCTGATACCATGTACTCTATTTCAGCGTTGGTACCGCTATCTGCATCCATTGCCTTGACTTTGAGAATGCTAGTGCCAGGTGGAATATCTTCATCAACATTATGAGCCTGATAATCGGGTAACTCGAACTTAGGAGCATTATCATTCACGTCTGTCACTCTTATTGTCAGCTATAAAGAAAATTTCAATAAGGAAAATTTGTTATTTCTCGTTAAAAAATTTCGTACCTCGACAGATGTAGAAAATCCTCCAGAATCTTCAGTAGCTGTTACTACCAAGGAGTACACGTGAGGTTGCCGTAAGTCTTCAAAATCTAGTTCTTTTGCCAATTTTACAATTCCTGAAGTAGGCCCAATATTGAAAGTACCAGCACCTTGTCCCTGGGCTTTGAGTGTGTAACGAATTTCTCGGTCGGCAAAAGATTTTGCTTTCACCGAAATAATGCTAGAACAATACATAATTTCAAATTCATGAAATGTATGGATACTTAAACAAAAGTATATTATAAAATGAAATACATTTTCCGAACGTCATAATAAAATAAGACAGGGATACCAAAAATTATCTAGAATGGAATTATCCGCAATCATCTCCCGTTTGTGCAAACATTCATTCGGGGGTACACAAGACCTCATTTATGAGCGAATAAATTTTTCAATATTCAATAAAACGGATTTGATTGAATGTTTAACGAGCGGAATTCGGGAGAAGCACAAGTCGAGGCATTGCGTTGGAAAAACAACTTGCATGTGAAATTTTAGAAATACTAGACCTGTCAGTTAAAGATTGAAGGGAGGTGATAACAACAAATCATGAGGGTGATGCATATTTTTACCGATATAAAGGGTGAGTGTAATAAGTGTCCAATATTTTACAGGACGATTCCCGAGTTATTTATGAGATGAAAAGTTAATGTATGGGCCGGAAGGCCTTCATTTTTGAGATACAGGATAATGAAAATTTATTTATATTTTTCGTAAATAGTTTTTAAAATAATGTCGATATTTGAACGAAAATTGGAAATTAGGAATTTTCTGATATAAAAAAATTCAATTTTAGTTTAATTACAAGGCAAGCACTTGTAATTGGGTCTTCTTGGAAGAACGTTGCACGAATATCTGTCAGATGTAGTTCAATGTCCGTCGCAGTATTAGCCAGGGAAGTAGTTGTTCTCTAACAGATGTTTGCCTTTATTTTTCCACTTGGTGGAAACGCTTAGGGAGAAGGGTAGGTACCCCGTATTCTTTCACATTGTTAATACCTCTCTGGCACAATATATTCGAACTTCGTTCAAAATATTCTTATAACGAAGCATAAAATTTGACAAAATAATTTTTTTTATTCACTTATGAATTCCTGATGGGTTACGATTAAGGATACACAGAAATTGACAATTGGAGTTCTGACTATTTCATATATCAATTTTCAAGAACTGAATTTGGGAAACATGAATCACAGTAACGTGAATGTCGATCACTGATCAATTCATCATTTCCAAGGATTTTTCAGTTTCATAGAATACATGCAATTAGCCGTTGGAACAACCTCAACTACCCAAACTACGAAGTTATAACTTCGTGAAAACGCCAATGTAGCAGATTATTCCGAGTTTTGACATATAATTATAACTTATCACGATATGTTGTCTACAGGACGTGAGCATGTAGGTACTCATGAATGTTCTATTCAGAAGAGAGTGATACGTCTAGTAAATATAAAATATTATATTTGAAGGAAAAACGATTTAATATACTTAGTTCAACTTGGAACAAAAAATCAATTGTTTATATGAATTCTTTTCGGATACATTTCGAATAATTTTTATATTATTTTCATTTTGAAATATTCGTTTAGGAAAGATCATATATAAATTGGAATTCCAAAAAGGACATTTTCAGGAAACTTGGCAAATATATGTTTAAGAAATGACACATCAAACAAAGAGAGAAGTACTTTTGGTGCGAGTTCGTTAAAACATTCACTATAAGAACGGCAAGTCATTTTATTTACAAGTTCAATAATTCCATGTTAGAACTTCAGCTCAATTAATATAATTGAATCGCTTCAGCGTTTTTCTTCCCGTCCTGCAATCAATGTCAAGAAATGTTGGGATGAAATTGAGGCCCTAGCCTTTTCTTACATCAGTTTCAATGGAATTTGACTAGGTGCAATGTGGTCAAGATTGAACAAAATTCAGCAAAGAAACGCCGATACAGAAATTCTACATCTAGCGAATGGTCAGTATTGAGAGCAATGCGCAGCATAGTCACAAAATTCAGATAACAATCCCCAGCAAGTTGGAATCATTCTTGACGAGCAAACAACATAAAAAATTATTCGTATGAGATAAATCTTTAATTCAAGTGCTCTAGGTTTTCTCCATTCTTCTATCCACTTCTTTTGTTATGACTTTCTACTTTGAACAGTATCCAATTCTTTGATACTGCTTTTTACTCTTTGTTCAAGTTTTCCATGAGAATAAACTATAAATACAAGGCCAAAAGGGCTTTTATCTAGTGACCTAGGAGGATATCTCCATGATACATTACTCCCACTCCAGCGATCTTGAAACATATTGTTCAATTCGCAATATACTTTCTTTGATGACAATTTTCTCAAAATTGCTAATGGCAAGTTATCAAAAAACATAACATGAACCTCCAGCAGTCAAAGTTTTGTTGTAAGTAAATCTCAAACTTCACTTGCAAATCATAGCAAATCATACCAAAAACATAAAGTCCATATCATTTCTGACAAGATGTGGAATCTGATGTACCCAGAAAAGTTTCTCCTATTTATGTGATGAAAAGTTTGGGTTTTCTTGTATCTCCACTAAGAGAAATTAACAAAATGCAACTTTTTTCATACTCCAGTTGAAAGGCACGCAACTTTTTCAAATTGATACCGATGACATTCCCAAATCCTTCGACGATGCTAGAATGGAACTTATATCGTATATTTGGAAATTTGATAATACATTCACCTCCCTTCCTTTCCGATTAGTGGATTTGGGTGATATTTAACTCTAAGAGTTATGAATCTAATAATTTCGACAAAGTCTACTCTGTTATGGCTATCAATTATGCAACAGGCGTTAATACTCATTTATATGCATTGAAAAAAACAAGATCTTCATTGAAATTGAAGGAATCCATTTTGTATCGCTGAGCAGAATGCTCATTGTTCTCTGAAATTGTCCGAATAGTTGAGATGACTCAACTACATCTGAACCAGCTCTTAACTAAAGACAGAACTAGTCAGATTAATTAATAGCGGAAAAACAAATTTATATGTAAATTAAATTGGACACATATTACCAGATCGAACGAATATCAATCATCTATGTAGGTGCATGTGAATATCAATAATTCACTTGGGCAGCTATCGATTATGAACCTCAGACATACCGTGGAGATGTGATGAGTGAAGAAAAATATAACTAGAAAAAAGCGATCATAGTAAATGCAGTGGTAGTACTTTTACACAAGAACATAAATTCGGAAGGATCCAAATGGGTTTTCAGGTGGAAGTATTTTGCGTTATAATAATAATAATACTCCCTCATAAAAATTCGTTGAGTGTTCCCAAAGGCATAGCCTGTGCGGGTAGAGGACGGTATTTATTATTATTTGCCGTGGCGCTCCGGGGCGACTTACTGATTTTTTTGGTGGCGTATTCACTTTTCAGCTGTAGGGAAACCCGGAATACCTACAGCACCACCTCGGGTGGTCGATGTGCACTCCAAGCTAGCACTATGAGGCAGGACTGTGTTCAAAAGGTTAGGTAAGGTCTTGAGTACTTGGAGATGACCCCATAAGAATACCTAGCAATGACAATGAAACTCGATGTTCATGAATATCAATAGGAAGAAATTTGTCTGGATCAACCAAAGGTTTTCAAAACTGAGGCCATTTCATTGTTTTGCAAACTGAAGAAAAATGTATACAAAGATCCAAATCTTATTCTTCGGGCACACCCCATTTACACCATGTCACGATTTTTTATGTAGTATATTTTTATATAGTATAGTACGCAGTATAGTGTCCCTATATGAGTAGCCCCTCTATAATTTACCACTGCAAAGAGATTGTAGCGACAGGGGGCTATATTGTTAGCTGCAGAGTTGTTCATATCGAACTCCTCTAAAGGAAAATCGATGGTAATGTATAGTTTTCCATTGAATTTTCCTGTTGAAGAAAATCTTTCAATATTGTTCAACTAAAATCCGTGGGAATGTATGAATCGATAAAGAGTTTGTGAACCTTTCTTTACATTTTAGAAATGGACATGGTTTTTTCCGTTATGAATAAATCCGAATACTGTGACAATTTTAATTGGCCAATTAATTGCGGAAAGGAGAGAAAAAGATCACAGAACGAATCAAAGTTGACCAAACACTGACCACAGAATGTACATCTCATGCAACAAAATTATCCACAATTTTGGAGTTATTCATCCATATATATGTCGACCATGCCTCTTGAGCCTTTTCGTTGTCATTTAGTTTTTCGTCGATTTCAGTCAAGAGTGGTTTACATTTCTGAAATCTCATAATATTTTTATGTAGATCTTTCAGCAGTTAACGGAAGAACTCCTGGTAGTGTTGTTGTGCATAATCCTATGAAGCGAGATGCGAAGCGCTTATGGTATTTAATGAAACCGTATTCACCCCATGATTTGGCGAAACTGACCAGTTCTATTATCATCTCTGTAAATGCTTTAATTGAAGCGTCCGTCAAGCTGGAAATATTGGTATTGATATGTATAATGTAGGCGTCGTTGAGTAGATATTCCAACAGCCATTTCGTTTTAGACGAACATTAGATCAAACTGTTTACAAAGTGGGTATTGCTGATGGTTTTCGAACCGACTCCTAAATATTTAAATATGTTGTGTACAACGGGTCTGTTGTTGAAGTTGTTGGTGCTATGGTATCCAGTACTGTCGCTTTCCAAATAATCTTCGATGTGAGTAGTTGTAGGTAAGGCTCGATAAAAAACTAGAATCTAAATTACTGGATTTTGAATTTGATGGAGATATGTAGGATCCTTTCAATTTTGGAGAAGTCTATACATTTCCTTCAAAACATGGTAAATCATATGGTTGTTTCATATCAGAAAAATTGCTCCTGCATTTCCACTTCGAATGGCAATACTTATTCATTATATTTATTATTCAGCGAAGTCGAGTCGAGATGAGGAAGCTAAAGTATCAACATAGGTGAAGTTCCACACATTTTATGAGACTCTAAGGATGGTTCATTCGTTCCTGCCAACTATTTTTCAGAAGCTTACTCATTGAATTTTTCCCAACAACAGATTCTATTTTGAACCTGGAATTTTAGTCCAATTTCTCCAGATATCATATTTTTGATTTGTTCAGAAAGTGTATCAGGATTACCTCCGATAGAACCATCATCCATGTACCAAGAGTTGTATTCAGTTTGTATTGAATTCGTTAAATTATCGATAGATAAGCAGAAAAGAGCAGGATACCGACAATCTCCTTGTTGATCACATTGCTTCCGAAAATGAAGAAAGTTGGCTTGTGGTGAGGCAGTGAATCCGCGTGAAATTTGTCCGAGAATGTTCTTCTTTCTATACGTTCATTCTGGAAATCAAGTTCGAGAAAAATTGTGGTAGAAGACTTTGGATGCTGATTCAAAAAATGACGAGCTACATGAGCCACTACCTCACAACTTCCCGGAGTTCCAAATCCAAATTGCACGTGTCGGAATAGATCACCTAGTGTATCTTTTATCAAGGGACAGTATCGTTCAGATACTAAATATTGATAAAATGTTCCGACGGCAGTAGGTCTGATACGACTTTTCCTAGATAGATAGATTCTAATAAAATGAAAGACACAACATTCCCTGAGAAATTTCAGAACATTCGAAACAAGTTATAGGTAAATAGGTCATTGGGGTATAATTAGTTATTAACTCTTGAATAAAATAATTTTTTCAAATGTTTCCGAAGATAATTTTAGGCCAAATTCAAAAATAATTGTGATAATCCACTGATTATATCTTCAATTCTAAGAGTGAGAAAGTGGAAAACATTTTTGAAAATCAAAGATTTACGTTTTCGAGAATAATATCACTGACGGAAATATATGACGGATTTAAATTTTTTTGAACTACTTTATCCTCATTGTGAAACAACCATTCTTGATGAATGAATGTTACTGACTTTTCTTGAGTTCATTATGGAATTCATTATAAATAGCCATGTCATAATTTGAAATGAGGATACGATCGACAAGTAACATTATACTTACTCAGAATCTTTTTTCTGATTTTCAGGTATTTCAGCTTCATAACTGGGCATGTAGAATTGAGGTGCCCTTTTTCCACCAACTATCGACAACCTCTCCTCCGGCGTACTTTGAAACCTTCTATCGTCCACTCTACCGTTTTGATCTTCGGCCTTGACGTACAGAACGTACTCCATGTCCAATTGAAAAAGGTCAGTTCCTCTCGTCCTAACCACCCCTGATCGCTCATCCACTTCGAATCTGCCACCAGTTCTATCCCTAACGATGAAATAATGGATGTTGTGGTCCGTATCGGGATCTCGCGCCTGTAGGGTGAAAACGGGCGTGTTGGGGGGTGCGTTTAGTTGCACGACTGCTTGCATAGGAAGAGGTCTATTGATGAAGTAGGGTGGTTCGTCGTTCACGTCCCTCACATGGATAATCACGCGTTGATTGTCTGTGTCTGCAAAGAGATATAGTTGTTATTGAAACCGGTCAAATTGGAACGATATTCTGAAAATTCAGTTGGCATAAGTCTTGTTGTTCAACTGAAAACATTATTGGCTGGTAATTAAGAATAGAAGCACAAATCCTGTAACAAGAAATCAATAAGATTCTCGTTCAGTTTCGTGACTGCTCCTTCCACGATATTTTCGAGTCCTCCAAGTACCCAAGTATCTACCATTCATTTGAAACTTATAGATATTGACTTAAATTGATTACATGTGTTCAGAAATTTCAGTATCTAAATTGTTTTTGATTAAACGCGACGTTTCAATCGGTACACTGGAAAACGGTCGGAGATTCTGTACAGATAATTGAATTCCGAAACACAAGTATCTACAACTACCACGGATGAGGCTTTCTCACAATAATTTCTGATTGGATAGTTGTTTCCAACTTATTTTTGAAACTGGTCTGCAAACCCTCGTTATTCATTGATCAGCTTTCAGTTCCTGGTAAGGCATCTCGGCTTTTGCACTGTCTGACCGGGGGCAAGCGGGTGAAATGACAGTGTGAGAAATATGTATACGTTTTTCGCTTGAAAACCAAAATATTGATAAAAATATTATATAAAAATATTGTTTGAGTCGAACAAAGTCGTGGTACTGGTCGGAATCTTTCTGTGGTTTCTACAGATGGCTCTGCTGCTCACTTTCTTAGTGGGTGCTGGAGATATCGTAGTGCCTGTTAACAAAACCGATTGGAAATCAAATACATATTGTGGCCGAGTCTGTACTGATGAGCGAGTTGAATCGCGAAACCGGTCTGCAGATGTCACATGTTTTCGATTGCCAGTTGGTGGTTGTTACAAGAAGATTGCAAAGTATATCCTTGTAGGAAAACTTTGCCAGGCGTTGAATAGACGTGATTCGGCGGTCGTATGGGGCTTTTGAATTATTTCTGTTCGACGTTTGCCGACAATCCTGTTGTATAGGAAAATTTGCGAAAGGCTGGATTATTTTTATAATCAAAAAATTTTGTTTTGAAATTTATTGCCTTTCGTCAAGTACTATATTTCCAACGTGAGAAATATTTAAATATTTTTCATGATGAAAATTTATATTTTATTGCATTCATTGGGAAATCGACCACAAAACATCACTCTCATTGACAGTCATACGCCCGTGATAACCTTTCGCTAAAAACTATCGTACATATTTCTCAATACCAGAAAAGCTAGTGGATCTGAAAGAATTCCACCGATCGTTCTCAAAAAACGTGCTCCGAAATGACACCAGTTATTAAATCTCTCTTATGATTTGATGATAATTCCGTCCAACTATGAGCATACGATCTCAGCAATCAAGACATCAAACTGAAAAATGCCTCATTGCTTTGATGGTACATTTCCATAAAAATCAAATGATATTTTTAACCTATTAGTATCCATAACAGAATTAGTAAAATGTGTAGACGCACGCATTTTTTCTCAGTTATGAGAGTTATTGAAAAAAAATTGTATGAAAGTTGAACGGTATTTCACTTTGCATCTTTTGGTGAATTTAAATATTTTTTTCATTTAATATTGGTGGAGAAGTGACGTATTTTTCTTGAAAACATATTCCATGTTTTGTATTGTTAGAAAGCTTTTACTTTTTCATTTCAGTGGTACTGATATTATTTTAACTCTCTCGACAGATAAAATGTGTTTTGAAACAAAACAAGTGTATTAGAATCCTCAAACTATAATCTATTTGTTTCTTTACAATAAGCTAATCTATGAATAATGCCCTGAACACTTTTAATCAAATGTTTTTGAGGAATTTCTGACATTACTCGCCTAATGCGAATCATCAAATCTTCTTAATCTCAGATTTGTCGACCATACTTTTGACATGACCCATAGAAAAAAATTGAGTGGTGTAAGATCTCGACTCAGTGCTGACCACTCCATTGTAGCACGTCGACCCATCCATATGTTATCAAATGTCTCATCCAAATTTTCTTACTTGCACAGCATAATGAGAAAAAGCTCCGTCTTGTTGAAACCATATGTTTTTGTGGACATTATCGTTTTCGCCCGGATGAAAACGTATATACTAATGATGGAATAACATTATCCCCCAGAAAAATCAAATATCGGTCTCCACTCAGTGTACCACCGATGAAAAACCTTGTTTTTCATTCGAAAAATAATAATTTTCTGAAATATTGAAACAAATATCAATTCAGCCTCCTATTCAGAAAACATTCAGGACTAAGGCACTTGAATTATTCTGGACCATTTTTTTCTAGTGAAATTCTCCAATAGAAAAATAATTGCCAAGTAGTGTTCTTCGAAAAATGGCATCTGGGCAAGGTTTCAACTACATACGAGACTGTCTGGTTCAAAATGTCATATCGCTCTAAATATCTAATTGACAGCATTCCTTGATTGAGAAAAATTCGAACAAATCAAGCAAGAGTTAAGTGAATTAGGGAAATGGACACAAAAATACGAAACATTCTGTATCTATTGCGAGAGTGTTGAAATATTATTAGTACCACTGAAATAAGCAAAAAGTGAGCTTTCTTACGATATTTAACATAACATAGGGTTTCATTTAAAAAAATGCCAATGACGTCACTTCTCTAGCAATAGCACATCAGAAAAATATTTGAATATACAAAAAGATGCAGTATGAAATACCATTTAACTTTCATCGAACTTTTTTTCAATAACTCTTATATAAATTGAGCAAAATAGATGGGTATACCTTTGACAAACTCTGTATATTCATATTCAGGCATAAGCATGCTCATAACGTTTAGTAGTATTTGATAGAAATAGTTCAACACTTAGTTCGAAAATTGATAATTTAAATGGTATTTTCAATAAAAATATGAACAATTGCTAGATAATTGAATATCAACAACGAATATCCAAAAATGACGCCTAGTGTCGAACAATTCTATATACAAGATAATCAAACCAAAACTAACTTATTCAAAAATAACTTACATTTCAGTCCTGGGGAAAGCATGTAAAAAAAATATTATCATTAATCAATTGTTTCTAAAAGAATTTGGTATGGCATTACCAAAGAAAATTTCACTGATGTGTTAAATGTCCATAAAAGGTGTGGAATTATCGCTGAATTACAGCTATAATCCACATAGAAGATGGATTACCGCTTTAATTCAGCGCACTAGCTGACAATTTAACTGAAGTGACTGATGAATTTTCAGATATGCTAACAATAATTGTAGTATAACTCAAAACAATAAATAATATGAACTTATTTGTATTCTTGAAATTTTCTATCGAATACCATTCATTATTTGAAGATTAACCAAATAATTCTGACAATTTCTTTGAAAAAAATTGCACTCTGTTGTTTGAAAAATGTGCCCTCCTCCTTTGAAACCACGAAACAAGTTTCTTTTCAGAATTATCCAGAACTCCTCGTAAATATTATAAATATTCTATTATTAATTCCATTGGGAATAAGCTGGTTTGTTCACGGTAAACATTGGGGCAATGCAAATGACAAAGACTCGTTTCAATTCAAAAAACAGAAACTACCCAAAACACGAAAACTATGTTAGTTGGAATCTTCAGGACCTCAAAGCTTACTCAACAAAAAAATTTTTGTTGGATCAACAATAAACAGTCAATTTTCATCTGTACAAATTTGCTAGTTTACTATTCCTGAAAATACTACGCCGATACATGACCCTTAATATTTGAAAAAATGCAATAAAAAATACAAATCCGTATTTGAAAATAAAAGGTTAAGAGTGGCACGGCTTGTAAGAAACTTTGTATATAGTTTTTATTTGCATATTTGGATATTCTACAAAAACTTGCTATGGCGAAGTGCCCAAACTTTAGAAACTAAAGAAGCTATCAACCACCTACTTTACCATTGCCGAGATCCCCATTCATGGAAACTTAACAAATATATCGGGGTTGGGTTTCTTTCTTCACGCTCATATGAGAGTGATGGAGTCCATTAAAAATGCAGACATCCCAATTCTCATACTTTTGTTATCGTCCCCTTCTACAATTGTTTTCAAATAATATGACGAAGGGGAATGAAAATATTTCATGTAATACGTGATTCAATCATTTAAAATCGAAGTGTCAGACGTGTGTGTACCAAGATCCATGGAATTGAAATATTTATTAGAGTAATATCAGCAAATAAAGGAAAGCCATCTAATGATTTCAAGAGCAGGGGCCCACTTATCATTAAATTTACGTGTTAACATATCCACTGCAGTCGCAGCAGTGCCATTAGGAAGCCCATAACGATCAAACCTAAAAGGCATTCTTGCGAAATCTAAAATGATAACGTTCACGAAGGAAGAAACTACACTAGTTTCAAAATTTTGCTCGAGGCAAACAGTTTACAGGAACTTATTGACAATGCTATAAACCGATAATATTTAACCATTTCTGTAAGCATTTCTGAATTTTAAATATCGTATCTGTGCTCATCTGTGCTCATCAGCCAAACAAACGGAACCAATTTCAATAGAACGTGATATTGTATTCCATCTCCGAATTCAGTATATATGAGAATAAACATCAAAATATCAACGAATCCAAAGAGAAAGTCTACGAAAACACAAATAAAAATCTAAGAATCTCCAACTAAAAATTGGTCGGCCTTTCATAGATTAACCCTTCACACAGAATTCAATTGATATTTCTGACTGGGATTGAATTAATGAGCATTTCACTGAAGGGGTATGTAATAAAAACAAGAATAAAAATGATGTAGCGCCATTATATCGCTAAGTGCCTCGATGCAAACATAAAGATATGTAAATATATTCATAAAGAATTTATGAGCCCCTTTAAAAGACTACTCAACAACGCCCATCCATCTTTATTATGATACTAAAATACTAAAGGAGCAAGAATGGTGTGATGAAATAAGAATAAGTAAATAAATCTGAAAGAAAATGCCGATTGAGAAATTAGATTCAAGATCCATGTTATATTTCCGTGCAAAGTCAAACGAATTAATTTTTAAATTAAAGTTAACAATGTATACTTGACTTTGCATGGAACTTATATCAACTATATATTTCCTGTGCTACCAAGTTCTGAATTTGATATAATATAATTTTGAAATGTTCGATTCACAAGATTTGACCATTTTTGCTTCAATAATAATAAGAATTCAACACGCTGTGGAACTGTGGAACTGACATCGTTGCAATTAATTATTAGATAACAATCCGTTGTATTCTTGGACAGTGTATTGTATTATATACAAAAATCGAAGCACCAGTTACCTATAAACTGGAATATTTCAAGTGATGTAATGAGTTTTTTCGAAATTGTTTGCTATAGACGATTCAAAATGTATGACCTCTTCTGTTCATCATTTCTTCTGATTTTACAATTGTTTCTCGGATAATTCTTGGTTTCAGATTCTGTTTTCAATTTTTTTTAGGTATATAAAGCCTCACAACCAAGTGTTCTTTGACGAATACGGATGATAAGAGTCTTCTAAAACGGTTCAGTAGAAAGGTACTTGAAGAAAACTAAATAAAAAAATCAGCCTCATTTGCCCATCCACTGTATTTTGATTAATCATTCTGTGTTTGTTTTGATTTAAAAAATTTGATAAAATGGTTGAGTTCGCGTGTTAAATCAATGAACTTGAGTATGTATGCTTTTAGTATAAATTGGTTAAGAATTTCTTTTTTATTTTTCACTATTACCTGATTTTTTTTAGGGCTAAGGTTTCAGCGGTCACACAAAAAAAATTAAGGAATATGTCAGATTTCCTGGTGTTAGAGTTGTTGCCACAATGAGTCAGGAACAGCATGTCTTATGAATACGATATACAGTATGTCCCAATAAGATGGAACCATATGCAAGACTTTATTATTATTAATTTTAGGAAAAGAATAAGTTATCCTTTTTTCAGTCGTATAAGCGGTTTGTCAAAAAATATGAATTTCACTCCAAGAGTGAAGTATATCTTCATATTTGACAATATCGAAAATTAGTTTTGAAAAAAGTTGTTCAGAACTTCAAAATTACTTTAAAAAATGCAAATACATCAAACAAATTTGTTTCCCAGTGCATACCACATTACATGTAACTACAGTTAAATTTACATTGTTATTGTAGATTAAAAAAGAAAAAAAATCTATGTAAATGGATGTAATTGCATATTTCAATGTAGTCCTGAAAACTATTTTCGATATTGTCAAACGTTAGATGCTTCACTCTTAAAGTAAAATTATATTTTTTGACAAACCGCGTTTACAACTGAAAAATTTTGATATTTCATGATTGTATTTTAGATTTAAGAACATGCAGAACTTTTTATGAGAGACTTTTTTCCTGAAATTGATAATAAAAACGTTTTTCATATGGTTCCAACTTAGTGAGACCATACTGTATATCAATGTTCATGTTATATTATCCTGTCGACATATTTACCGGTTAATTTCTCGGAGTACTGCCTTGCCGAAACAGATGTGGTAGGGCTCTATCCATCATTTATTAGTCTCAGGAGGCTATACTAAGAATCTATTCAAGATATTCAATTCAACAGGAATATTTATTACCGAGGGATAGAGTTGCTCTATAGGTGGATAGTTATGCAGTGCATAGATGATTTCCATTCTCGCTTCGTATAAATCTAAAACCAAGGTGTCCTTTTCCACTGTTTAATGATATTATGACAATCTGCAAATGTTAAAACTAGTAGTAGTTGAATTCTTTCTGTTACCAAAGTTGCTATAAGACAATCCAGTATTTTAAATAATTGGAAGATCAGAGGCCATCCCAAAAATGTTTTTGAACAAAATATAAAAAAATAACAGGCGTTGACAACAGAAATGGAAAAAAACTTGTCTCCACTAGTGCAAGTATTTTCATCAGAATTTCATCACCAAATGTATATCTATATATTATACATTGAAATTCAACGGGTGTATTATATGCTGAGTGGTGAGTTCTACTATCCTTTTTGAAAAAACTTTTATATGAAAAAAAGCCGATGCCTTCTATGGTTTACAAGGAACAGCAGATGAATAAAATGTAATTAGTACTACGTACTTATTGAACACCGATGAATATCAACTGCTATCTGAAAATATTCAAAGAAGCTCTACTTTGACATACACCTGATTGATAAAGTTTCGAATGTATTCCAATTACAATTTGCATACAATGCAAACTTCAACTGCATCAAGTCAAAGCTGAATTCAATTGACGTATTTACTACAATCAGTAAAGTTGAATGTTGTGTACAGTTTGAGGGTCTATGCGACTGGATTATCAGATCACGTCTAGGTTGGGAGCTACTTGAAACTTTCGTATTGAATTGAGAGTTCTATGATTTGAAATTTCCGTCAAACAATTCGTTGAGATGAACATTGACAAATTGGTTGTTCACGAAACTCAACAGAATGTTCAAAATGGAAGTAGCTATCGCGGTCTATTTTTCGCCAAAATATTCTTTAGGTTATTTTGACGTTGAAATCATAAATATCACTGATGCATAGGTTCCACAAACAGTAATGAATATCGTTTGCGTTGAGGTAGTAGCTCGGTTAGTAGCTGTTGTTATGTTATTGTCCTTGACCAGATGAAGGATTGAAGTAATTCCACATTCATTCGTAGATGTAGCAGGGGTGGAACTGCTTCAAAATAATTTGTCATAATATATCATTATCAACACATTCATTATATACTGAACCTAATTCTCATAAATAGAAATCATTTTACTCACATTTAGATCTTGTAAACAAATCCTATTCGATAAACTCACATTATTTCATTTGTATTCAAGTTTATTTCCTCGTTCTTATTTTTCTCGATTTCTTTTGGGAGTTGATCGTAAGGGGACTGCTTACTGGTTGACGATATATAAATTTGAAATATAAAAAAATGCAACATATCGTGCGTCCACGACGAAGAAATTTCAATTTCACATGGATCCAAAATGATAATATATTATAATTTTTCAAAAATAACTTCTAGTTGTCTTACGAAACAATTCCTAATTCATATTTACAATCTAGAAGCAATCTAAATTCACCAGACTTACTTCTTTTAGCATACGAATATTAAACTTTATCAGTGTTTGCTTCCATAATTTATTGCTACAGCATGTACCCACCGCATAAACATCAGCGCTATCATTCAGGTGAAAATATCATTAGAGCGTGGGGTTTTTCCTGTAAGACAGGAACTTGAATATGATAGGATGTAATTTCGTAGCGATCGTTCAAAACTGATTATACAATATTATCGGAGGTATTTCCCCGAATACCTTGACAATATGGCATAGATTCAACACGAAGGGAAGTGCTGATATATTGAATCTCACGCAAACCAAACGCAACCATTTATTACTGAACCAAATTGAATACTAAGTATCTGTTTTCCGATGGCAATACAACTCAAGCAATGCTAACTGCGGTACCGCTTGGTTGAGAGACTGACGAAATTAGACTAACTTAACAGTTCAATTATCGACCGCGCTTGGCCTCGCACGTTAAGAGGCGAGGCCCTCGTCTCCAGAAGACTTCCGAGAGTTGCTCGTTGAGGGGCAGCTGGTATTTCCGAACATCTTATTCAGTAGGAATCAAGGGGGTAATCATTCAAAATAAGACTAAGGAGATCGGATAAATTATCACTTCACAGTTCAGAAGTGACATCCCAATATAGTCTTAAGCCACCAATCGTTTTCTTTATGAGTGGGATTTTTTTTTATTATTAGTTTGCGTGTAAGAGAGCGTAACATCTATCTGCGCTCATAAACATGTTGACAGGTATAGGTATCGCTAACTCTGACTTTTGTCAGTGTACAGAGTTTATAAGAATGACAGTTAATTCTTATATTATAATCATTATTGTATCAATTCAAAATAAATTTGAAAATATGTGCTGGGGAGGATGGGTCAAAAAAATAGAATTTCTTTCGTGATAACCGTTTATAAGTAAAACCAATAAAATGGAAAATTAATCATTTATCACAATAAATTTTAATAAGACTTAAATATAGCAGAATGAATTGTATAGAACTGATTTATAATCCGAAATGACACTCATCTAATGCGTATGTATGAGAACTGATAAAGCATCATACTCGATAATGGTAAGAACTATTTTTCAAATATCTGAATTTGTTAAGAAACGTAAGTGAATGAAATGATAAAACTAAGTAATAGCAAATTTCATTAACCTAAGCTATTCATATCATAAAACCGTCACAAAAATCTAATGAAGCATTATTTCATCGAAACATCATTTAATAATATATAAAAACGTAAAACCAACAAATTATCCAATAAAAAAATGTAGGATCTTAAAATCTATGGAATCGAAATGTGTAAGATATAAAATGATCAAAATTGTAATCCAGCAGAAATTCTAGCGAATAATATACCAGCCTGGTAGAGAACTATTAAGTTGTTATTAAACTTGCTCCTCTTATATGGCGCTAACTTGTAGTTGAACAAATCGAATTGCCTGCAAGAATTCCTAATTCGAAAGAATATATATGTAATAGCTTTCCGAGAAAAATATGTAGCAGGGAATGAAAAATATGATTAAAAATTTTCTAACAAAATTTTATATCAATCTTTTTTGGGACAGAATGTAGATTTCATATTAATTATGAAGTTTATCAACCCACATGATTTCGTGTAATATTATTTTCTCTTCAGAAATAATGCACTGTCGTGTAACGGTGACTTGCTCTGTATTAATATAAGTTATTATATTATATTATGATATTATTTCAATTCTTAAAATTGTTTATTTATGTTTAACTTCATACAATACTTCTACAATTACCACTTAAATTATTATCAAATTCATCAACTGTGTAGGAATAGTTTATTGTAACCAGAGAAATTCTTACATAATTCCATCAGGCTACGATCAACCTTAGTTATTTGTCAGATCTCAATTAATTACCACTGATATATCGGCAACTACCTACTACCTATCTACCATAAGGACACTTTCGGAGAAATAGGATGGGGACATGATAATTTATTTAGGTATATTGACCGCATACTATGCTATCTCTTAGAGAATAGATAAACCGGCGTTCCGCTATGCTATACCCTTTCCAATTTCTGAAAATTTTGGGTTCTTTACTTTTCGGTTTTAGCATTTATTCGTCTGATAATCTATATCCCAATTTTAGGTCTTGTGGTATATTGATTCGACGATTTTAAATATTAATTTCTTTGACTTTCGAATATTACGCTTTGCAGATTTACAATATTCTTTGACTATATTTTATCATTTTTACAAGATATTGTTTTTGTAATTTAATGGTTTGATCAAATATCCATCTTCACATTTTCGTTCATTCTCATTTTATGGTATTACAGATATACCGTCTTGTAATTTTTCAGTTCATCAAATTTTGGTTCTTCAAAAGTCTGGTGTGATTATTTCTGATTCTGGGATAATTTGTTTTGGATGAAAATTGGTTATTGTAATGTTTTGATTTTACAATGATATTTTTCAATTCTGTTCCATTTCTTTAAAATTATTTCCCATCTAGTTCGGTTCCCCATAATATCGTTACTGAACTTTGTTGGTTCGATAGTTTCAAATCATTGACTCTTTCAGATCTATATTCTACCGTTTTTATGGATTATATGTAATCCTGGAGAGTAACACGATAATGAAACGAATAAAATCGACTAATTCGAAGTACCCCTCCTCTCTACACGTTTCCACCAAGTGGAAAAATTATACAAACATCTGTCAAAAACAGCTACTTCCCAGGCTAATACCACGACGGAAATTGAACTGCATCTGACAGATATTTGTGTAACGTTCTTCCAAGAAGACCCCATTGCAAGTGCGTAGATATCTTGAAATTAAAAAGTAGATTATCCTTCATTTGGCTAGGAATGACCACCTGCAGACATGCATGTTTTGCGAGGTTTTGCCTCTCATCAGTGCCAACTTTATAATTGTCCTATTTCTGCCAAATGAATAATAATCAACTGTTTAACTGATATTTACTCACGAATGAAACTTTGTCGATTATATACGTTTCATTATGTTGATCCTTTCCGGCACACATTTTCGAACTTTGTTCGAAATATTACAACAAATTGAACTCAGGTACATTTAAACTGTCGAAAGAGACATATTTCTTATTTCCTCACAACTGAGGAAAATACCTAATTACTGTACAAAAAAAAATTCCGATTAGATAAAATGCATTCTCGATCAAATGACCATGCATTAGTTACTGTACGTAGATGCAATTGCCGGTAGAAAGCTTGAAAATGAAGACAGTGTTATAAATTATGGAATTATTTCTGAATATCAAGATATTTTGGAAAAACCTTGACATAGGTCAAATTTCTTTTTCGAGTTGAACCATATACCCAATATAATGTATGTTTGTCTACATTTTGTGGTGATTGTTAAAATTGAGATTTTTAAATGGGACAAATATGCCCAATGAATGCGAAAGAGATTTTTAATCTTGATTAGTGTCAGTTTTACTAAATAGATATGAGATGAAGATTTTCTCAGAAAGAATGAATGTATTCTATACTTTCTGGACATACAGTCTTTTCAACGTTGTGACCATTTCGCTACTATTGTTTATGGCACGATGAGTAAGTATTAATTATTATTAGGAATTTATCGTGTCAATCTGTTATTTGCTAGAGGAATTAACATAATTTCACTCTTAAATACTTCACTAACCCAAGGGTCTGTCAACTCTCACAATGGAACCATTCTTACATATCCATCATAACTCTTAATGCAAAGAGGATTTTTGATAATTGTTGGATCGATAAAACTTATCTGTTATCTACTAACGACATAAAACGTATGAAAATTCAATGTACATGATTTTGAATCTAGAATTCAAACACGTATTTCAATACCAAATATGCATCTACATTGGGAAGTTCTAGAAATAATCGATCTCGTCTACAATGGGATTTGACACTGAAAATAATCGGCTGTCAAGAAGTTTGGTAACTTCATGGGTGGCGATAGCCGTCCTTTAATGATATAATAAATAATTAAAAGCCTTACTGCCTCTCGGCACGTTGTGAAACCTACACACCTACACACCGACTTGATACTGATAAGGGGGCAAGGTCTTCAAACTGAAAGGTATTCACACATGACCCAACCAATGATGAGTAAATATTTATTAACGGTTTTTTCCAAATTGAGTTACTATGGCGGTTTAAAATATCAAATACGATTAAATGTTGAAAAGTTAAATTTTTTCACCATCTTTCAGTCGGCCATTTCTTAAATTCTAATTTTCATTAATGGTTTCTAATCAAAAATCGAATAGAGAAAAATTCTGATACACTAATTATTTGTTGAAAAATTATGAGAAAATTGGGGTAATTCGCTTATCATGTGTACTGGGGATGCAAAACTGAACGAAACCGGATTCATAACTTCCATTTCACGATCAAAACGAAAGATATAGATTATTTTGCAAATAAAACAATCTTGGTCAAACATTTCAAAGGCACCTACGCTCATAACTTAATCAAGCTCTGAAATTCTTGAAGAAACGCTTTGTATACTTGTACATTTTTCGATGTCGCAAACATCTACTCAGTTTCGGAAACGAATCAAGCCAATTCGATTTTTCAGAGTTATCACCATTTTTATCGAATAATTGTCACTGTTTGGTAAATAAAAAGTGTGCTATAGAAACAAAAATAACTTTGACTAATAGAAAATGTATGCTGAAAGGTACTCCTTTTCATGAAGCTTTCATAATTGATGGGGTGACATTTGTAGAAGGGAACCCCTTCTGCTTCTACTAGGGAAATTGGCCATAAGTTACAAATAAGTCATGAGTCAACAAGATTTTGAAAAAGCACAGATACAAGTCGTATCAAGTACACCAGTATTTGTGTGACAATGATGGAAAACGAAGTTTACTTTTCATTGGTTACTTCAGATTTTGCATTCTATGATATTTTTTCACGACGAGGCAGTGTCACGAACAATGGAATTTTCAGGAAAGTAATTACATAAATGAATCAAAATTACCGATAGTTTTCCATGACAGTAAGTCACTAAAAACTGCATGAATTTTTTTAAATATTTTGGTAAAAATAACCCAATGCAGTTTTTAACTGACAAAATGCTTGAATGGAAGGAAAATTAAGTATCAGGTTCATTTTGATGCATGAATGCGTAATTCGGTAGAATATTTCTGGAGTTAAAAGAAAATAAGTATGTGCTAAGTATGAAATTTTATATTAATTTACATTAGACATCATATACAATTGTTTGCATAAAAAAGTCGAACAAGGTTTGTATTATCTAGCTGAGGCATTGCACCAATTGCACTAAAAAAATGTTAAAAGCGCGTTACAATCAAAAGTAGTTTGATTTTGACCCTAATTGTCAATGTCTGTAAGAAGTTTAAATAAGATTGACAAGCCTGACTCACAATATCCTACAACTGCTGTAAGACTTTTTATGCACACAGCTCTACATATAAATTATACAAAAAATAACAAATAAAACATAACCTGAAAATTGCATGAATTGCAGTGGAATACACAGTTGTAAAAATTAGTATTTTTTGGGCCTGGTGCACTACTTGTTAATGTATTCAAGTTTGCTATTGAATTATAACTTAAAGAACTCATCGTAGGCAAATTAGCAACATTAATTCCTTTGTTAAGGTTAGTAGATTTATTGTAATTTTCTCTGCTATACTTGTATGGTGTTCCTCGTCGAATTGGAGATATGGCTTTATGGACTTCGGGTTTGAATGTCCAGTCATTTCAATCTACGTATTTTCTTCAACCCCTTTTTTTGCAAAGTTTGAAACAGCTGTTGCACGTATTGAATGATTGGTTATTTTAACTCTTTCAGTCGCCAAACCTGACTTTTTTCCTCCGTTGGCGTCCACTGAGAGATCATGTTATTTCTGACAGGAATGTTGTACCACTGACTTGCTCAATTTCCAAACAGGATTGACAGTTAAGAAGAATCTTGGAATATTCATGTAATTTCCCTTCTCCGTACACTTTCTGAACAACTTTACCGGACACAAATCCGGGTTAACTATGTTTATAGCCAGCCACTTGGAAGGAGCGCAAGGTTGATCCCCTCCTTGCATTGTTTTTGTCAAATATTGCATTGTATTCCTGTCTGTTAGTTTTTCTGCAGTTCTTTTGTTGTCTTCTTTGAAATAGGAAGTTAATCATACTCCCTTTCCTCCTCGCCATGCTAATTCGTACGATAAAACAATAAAAAACTCTTTTTGTAGGCCATCAGGCATTTTTTCATCACAGTTCACTATCATGGCTTTGAACTCTTCGTATTTGAATAATAAAGCACTTTATTATCTTTTTCGTGGGTCTGTCTTGTAACTCCTTTCTTTTGGCATTTTTTGCCTCGCGAGCATTTTAAATTCTGTATCATTGCAAGGATTCAATTAAAAATTATATTCGTCTTGGTATTTTTTCATTACCAGTTTTAACTTTACATTTCAAACAGTCTTCACAGTATAATCTTCATAATCCTTACCATTTTTCTTTTACATGTTGTGCGCGTAGAATATTTGCCAGCGACATTATTGAAGTGTTTGTTTAAACTATAATTTCTTTTCTTTCTTCAATTGGATCCATAAACTGTTTCCATTTACTTACAGTGGTTTTCTTTAATGCGCCCCTCACCTTTTATCTTTTGAACGGGCAAACTCAAAAAATTGAAACTTGGGATAATCAAATTGATGCATGAATACCATATTTTGGAGTGAAATTGACAGTTTCAAGATGGCAACTGGTCTTGTGACACATCCTTTTGAAGCTCCTGACGAATATTTCCATATGGCCATAAGGCCATATGGCAATCCCAACAACCCTATAAGGTTTGAAAAAATATTTTTGGTTGACAAAAAATGTCAGTACGACAACAAATATCATTGTTCAGTTAAAATATTCTCATTTAACCCTTTCAAGGCAGATTTAACAAAATTGTACGTTTTTTAGGTTTTACTAAAAAAATCAATTTGCTGTAGCTTAAGGAATACGAAAAGTATGTATATAATTTTTTTCTTTGTTTTTGAAAAAAAGATACGGGCCGGTTTCACCAGAGTACCACCAAGCAGGGAATACAAAGTAAACTAACTTCAAGAATAAAACATTTATTTGGTAATATTCGACAACTGTGAGGAAAAATTTCAACTATATTCAACAATATTTGTTAGAAATCATTGTTTTGAATGTAACTTCACAAAACAGTTATTTTTATGTCAGGCATAGCCCCACCACACAATTAGAACAGGATCACCTTGCTCTGTGTTGACTTGCTTTCGAGCTACACAACGCACATCTGCGGGAATTCCCATGAATGGGCATGTGTCGCCTGGTCCCACCTTTTTTTCAAGGGTACGTTTTTCTTGAAATTGTCCTGAAAATGTTCAGCACTAGGCCTGTCCCTTCTGAGTTTGTTATCGCTTGCCCCTAATAACCCATTCACAATGGCAATTCGAAAGTTTTTCAAGTCCATACCCACATGTCCAGTTCTTTCTGCAAAAATTATGAAAGAGTTGACTATAGCCACATCATCATCATCTTTCACGATAAAGGAGCACTGAATAGTCTCCTCTCCATTTTTCTTCCTTCTATCTACTGTACCAGCAAGGTCGGGTCTATGGAAATTGCTGGGATACGGTCTTCGTCACTAAAACCATCATCACCATTTTCCTGATCCTGAACTGAATTATTATCGATGTCCAGGCTCATTGCGGCAGCCTCCTCAACATTACCAACGGTTGCACTGATGAAATTTTGAGCACCATCATGTTCGTTGTTTTCTCCGTAGTCATTTTCCTCATATACTTCCGACTCGGTCCCAAATGGAATTTCTTCGAAAATTAAATTCTCGAAATCATCATGATCCATTCGTTCCTAGTCCACGTAACTCCATTTTCTCCGTGAAACCACATAATATTAATTTTTAAAATTTCAGAATATTCCTGTGTTCGCTGCTTAGTGGTGTCGTTTGAAACCACTACAATAGTCTGAAAAATTACTCGTAAAAAACAAAGAAAATATGGATAACAGACAAATTTGATAAATATAATTCATTATCTACTAAGCAACCCTTCTTACAGCTCATTTATTTCCAAAAACCGGTTTTGAAAACTATCAAATCACTTACACCTTGTAGAAATCATGAAATTCATCGACAGCGGTGAAAAGGCAGGGCACTGTGACCTCCTAAGCGCCAGAATCGCCATGTCGTAATATTTTTTCAGAAGTTGGCACCACCGCACAGCTACAGAATATGGGGTATCGCGTTAAAACCACTCCGCTGCATCCTCAATGTATTTTAGAAAGGTGGTATCATCGGGATACCACAAAGCTTGAAAGGGTTAATTAAGTTTTCGGTTTCACAAGGAGATAGGTACCGCGCGAACTATCTTTAAAATCCATTGGAAGAAAAAATCAAAGCGATTTTTATTCACAATGCGACGTGAAACTATCACGAAACCAAAAGAATTTTTAATGATCGTTTGCCGAATCGTCCTATCTGTAGAAAATAATCAAGGGAACTTGAATCCAGATTCACAACTACCGGTAGTGAACAAAAAGCCCCCAGGTCATCCGTCCATTCCGGAAAAACAGCAAGTTCAATTAATTGATGAAATGAAAGTAAATCCTCAACGGTCTATTTCCTCCGTAGCGAATGTTTGTGAGGTGTGTCCTTCTACTGTGTGGAGACTTTTGAAAAGGAATAAGTATCATCCATATAAAATCAAAATGCTACACTAGTTAACTGAAGATGACCCTGATCGAAGAACAGAATTCTGCGAAATTATGACGGAAACTATTGCAAGGCATTCTACCTATCTCTACAATATTTGTTTCAGTTACGAATGTACCTACATTTTTTCTCCACGGCAATGTTCACAGACAACATTGCCGTTATTAGAGTAACATCAACCCTCACGTTTTCCGGGAAACTCATACTCAATATCCAGACAAAATTAACGTTTGGGCAGAAATATTGGGAAACCACATTGTAGTTCAATGAACAAAATTTAATAGGGGAGCTGTATTTGAATATGCTGAAAACTACTGTTGACCCTCTAATCACCGAAATCATCGAAGAGAATCCTATTGATTTCGATATGGATATTGTATTCCTACAAGATGGACCACCACTACATTACTCCAGTGAGAAACTATTATAATTATAATACATTCCCCAGTCGTTGAATTGGCCGTCGAAGTCCTACGGAATGACCAGCCCGCTCGCCAGATATTACACCTTTAGACCTTTTTATGGGGCTATTTGGATCCAAAGGTGTACGAAACTGAATCTGCTTCAATATTGGATATTCGGCAGAGAATAATAAATATTTGTAGAAATATCGACGTTACTGTGCTCGAAAATGTTCGGCGTGAAATATCGGATAGGCTGTTCTCATGTCAAGCAGTTTAAGGCAACCATTTCGAGCATCTTCTGTAATTCAGGCAATATATCTTGGGGAAACACTGCACAAATAGATGTCAAATGTAACTCAATGTTCGTAGGGAAAAATATTTTTTTTCTGACAGATATTTGCCTAAAATTTTCCAGTTTGTAGGATAGTGTGAACAGAAAGGACTTTGTCAAAATTATTCATGATATGGCATGACAAAGAAATGAGAAACAAGGGAACAAAAAATTGCGAGAGCTTTATGAAAATAGTATTATTGATGCCTATTGTTATTAACCTGAAGAAATGCAGTACGTTAAAAGTTTGGAATCTAATGTCTGGGAAGATTACTGCTAAAACTTGCTTTTCCAAGATTTCAAAATAATGCCATTTCCATACATATTTTACCTACCTACCCTATATTCTGAAAAAAGTTCGAAAACACGAAACATATTTGCAATTCATGAGGTGTATTGCGTTGAAATTTATTTTTCATCAACAGACTGTCTCCCCTATGAAAGGCTTTGCAGAATTATGTGCGAGTTTAGGAAGACATAGTCCTTACCGTTCACCGTGCGATCATGGGAAAAATAAATCTTCAAATGAGTAGTGAAACTTCAATATAATTCATGTGTACAGGAACAATAAAAATTCTCATATTTCTATTAATTGCCGCATTACTCACGCTTCACATCCTCATTAAATTTCCCATTTTCGCAATGAAATATTAGGACAATTTACGCCACTAGTTGGCGGTGAATAAAAACTACCAAACTTCATAACTATAAACAAATTCTATCTCAGTGATAAATAGGCGCGTTTAATTTCCAGAAAAGTTTTTTAACAAAGGTATTTATGGCTACCATTTATATTCCTGTTCAAGCGATAAATTTTGAGAAAAACTCAAAAGCTTACTAATAATTGCATTATGCGTATATTGCAACACGCTACGTTGTCTATTAATTGCATCCTACATAGAGCATAGTTATATCAGTGTGCTGAAGTTGACAATCAATTGACTAAGAAAAAATGTACTACGTCTTTTGAGAGTGGAAAGTGGCAAAAATATTAAAATGAAAGTTCTAATTTACGAATAATTTATAGTAGGGGTAATGAATTTTTGAAGAGCTATGACCTTGAATATATCTGCGCGTCGCTTACAGGCAACAACTCACAAAATTATTGAAATGGAAACCAAAAACATTGACTCAACTACTTCACTATAATAACTCAGCCTAGCCTCTAACAGCCTACGTTCAGTAGACGACTGCCGAAACGTAAATTTGTTCTCTGCGACGGTATGAGTCATAGTTCTTAAGAAAATCCACTACCGGCATAGGTGGCACAGAAGACATGTACCAGCTCGTAGTGAAAGAGAATAAAATTTTGATTTACAGGAGGTACGTTATCAAGGATAGGGCTGTTTTTGAACATATCAACACTTTTTTTTTTCAACTAAGTGTTTGACCTGAAGTAAACTCGATTTATTTATTTCTCCTTATGTTACCCTGTATATTCTTCTAGCCTATCTTATTTGCCATAACATCTATTCAACTATGTATCACAAATTTGTATTCGAATTTTATAGGATGTTGATTTGCATTTTGACCCGACCCGAATTTTATGATAGTTCGATGCTTGGTAGGTATTGAAATAAAAAGATCATTAGTGAGTAGATATTATTTCATAATTTCCCTTCCCTGCTTTCCTGATCAATCCCTGCAGGTTGTGGATAACTTCTTTGATATTGGAATAATCCGAAACTACCTCCTCTATTGGAAAAAGTGAGAAAGAAACATTTTTTTTCAGTTGGCTACTTGTGAAGAAACTGTCTTTGATTTTTGCCATGTACCTATAACATGATCTTTCCATGTACCTATAACATGATCTTTCCATGTTCAGGAAACATAAAAAATCAAACTACAATTCCTCCAGCACATCCCGAATATCAAAAACATGAAACTTTTCATATTTCAAATACATTTTTGGTATCCGATGATAAGATGCACCACAAAATCGTGTATTGATCTGAGTATGGAAAAATTAGAAATAATGTCGGCTATCTAATGTTATTTGGAATTCAAAGCCTAACAAACATCCTGCTATCATCATTTAATAAAATACAATTCAACAGTCAATTAAAAAGCGAATACCAATTTTTGCTACACAGTTCAGTAGAAAATTTCAGGAAAAAATGGGTTCGACTGGAGAAATACACAAGGTGAAATTTGAACAAAAGAAGTTGAGGTTACTTCCTTGTCAATCATGTAGTGTTAGGTTCAAACAACGCCATCGTTGATTGCGTAACTCTTATAAATTTCAAATTTGTATCTCTTCGAATGAAAAAACCACAGGCTGCTACATGTCTCCTGTCTCACCCGGTATTGTACCAATTAAAAACTTCATAACAATAATTATATTTCGCTAGGTGCGATGTTATGGATTTCATATACTTAATTCAAATGTAGAGTTGCAATAATGAACGTAATTCAATAGACAACATGTGCTGAAATAATCATATCAATCGGACCAAATTGATTCATAGCATATTACGTCAATTGCATATACAGTGTGACCCATTTAAGATGGAAGCACCCTTATAAAACTTACATTTTTCAACCGATTGGAATGATTTTTTTTTGTTAGGTAGATATTCAAAAAGTCTATTAGGACACCAAATATCATGAATAAATCTCAATTTCCAGGGACAACTAATCTTATTTTTCAAGGTCAAAAATCTAAAAAAATTACTAGCGATTTTTTTAGAAAAAATCTGACTACACCACTGGATTCGCGACATTTTCAAATGATTTACATGTAAATTACGTTGGAATGCGTCAATCAATAAAAAAGTTATAAAGGAATGAAATTTGAAAAATATGCCGTTTAATCAATCCACCAATTCGAATTCATGAATTTTATGAAAATTCTGAATACACCACTGGATTCAGGATGTCTTGAAATATCACTGGTCACAGTTTCATCGAAATCTGTTCAGTAATAAAAAAGTTATAAGGGAATGAAATTTGAAAAATATGTTGTAAAATGAAATTTTAACAACGTTCTTACTACACCACTGTTGATTATTGAAAAAATTATTGGACTGATTATTGCAATGTCGTACAATTATAACATCTGAAAATCATGATGGTAAAAATAGTCTATAGGTATTTCTCGAAGTGGAGTGGATACATAAACAAGTACAATCAGGAGAGAACTCCTGGTTAATCTTCATGAAAACAATTTCAACAATATAAGACAAGTCTAATGTACTCCCAATAGAAATTATAACGAAAAAAATATGCAATGGATAATAATTATTATCATTCCAGTAGGTAACATCAGCTGTGATTTTTTCCTTTTGTTGAATAGCAAAAAATGAGAGTTGCATTTTTAACTGCCTGTTATTCAGAATGCATTAATGAAATAAACAAGTTAGCTGTGACTTACAGTTTCTCATCTATTCATTTGCGCATGAATTGTCATTTTGTTACGCACCATTAGTGAACTGAATAATTTGTGTTCCAAAATAAAAACAGATAATGGCTCAATTGTCAATTCAAGAAAAAATCGAAATTATACGTCTTTCCGGTGATGATTACCGGAGTGAAAGAGAAGTAACTAGAATATTCAATGAAAGACACCCAAATCGTCCAGCCATAAATAACAGCACGGTACATAAAATAAACCAAGTTTTCAATCGGACTGGAGCAGTAACCACATATATTTTAAAGAACAATATACGAAGAAGGAACGAAAATAACCAGACTATATTAGATTACTTCAGAAATAATCCAAATAGTAGTTTGAGGGTTGCCAGCTTAGATTTAAACTTACCTAGGGAGAATATTAGGCGATGTCTGAAGAAAAATAAATTGAGGCCATTTAAACCAAAGTTTTTACATACTCTGGAACTAGGTGATCAAGAAAAACGATTGGAATTCTGCTTATGGGCCCAGGGCGAGTATCTTAATGACAGGCAATTTTTAAAGAAAATTTTATTTAGTGATGAAGCTAGTTTCACAACAAATGGAGTGGTTTCATCACAAAATATTCGCTATTGGGCCACTGAAAATCCTAACTGGGTGATAAACTGTAAAAGGCAGTATTCAGAAAAAGTGAACGTTTGGTGTGGAATACTGAATGAAAGGATAATTGGACCATTCTTTTTCGACGGCAACATGAATGGCGCAATTTTCCTACAATTTTTAAGGAATGAATTTTCGGACGCAATAGATGAACTTCCCCTTGCAGAAACAAGAAAATTATATTTTCAGTTAGATGGTTGTTCCATACATAATGCGGGAATTGTGAAGAATTGGCTGAATCAAAATTACCCTAATCGTTGGATAGGAAGGGGGAGTACATTAATTGGATGGCCACCAAGATCGCCTGACCTTACTTCACTCGATTTTTTCCTTTGGGGTTATGTTAAACAAAAGGTTTACAAATCACGACCAAGGAATCGAGTGGAACTGTGCACCAGAATTCAGCAAGCTTGCGATGCAATTACTCCACAACAATTGAGGAATACTTTAAAAAATATTCGTAAGCGATATGATAAATGCATTGAATTGGATGGAAGTTTGGTGGAGGCCACCAGAATATGAATTGCACTCATTTATTTTTCAATTCGGTATCTTCTTGGTTTCTATTTTTACATTGATTGTGAATAAAAGATTGTTTTCCGCTAGTTTGTAGCAATTAGAAAAATGAACTTACAGTTATTTTTTTGTAGATTCATTTGAAATTATTGACACTAAAGTTTGTTGTGATAAACTGATTGATTGATCTGGTTCGACATACATATGAAAGGAAATTGATTCTCCCATAAACGTTTCATGAATTTTATTTGAATAATATTTTGTTGAATATTGCACCTAATCCAGTGGTGTAGTAAGAACGTTGCTAAAATTCCATTAAACAACATATTTTTCAAATTTTATTCCTTTATAACTTTTTTATTACCGAACAGATTTCGATGAAACTGTGATCAGTAATATTTCAAGACATCCTGAATCCAGTGGAGTATACAGAATTTTCATAAAATTCATGAATTCGAATTGGTGGGTTGATTAAACGGCATATTTTTCAAATTTCATTCCTTTATAACTTTTTTATTGATTGACGCATTCCAACGTAATTCACATGTAAATCATTTGAAAATGTCGCGAATCCAGTGGTGTAATCAGATTTTTTCTAAAAAAATCGCTAGTAATTTTTTTAGATTTTTGACCTTGAAAAATAAGATTAGTTGGCCCTGGAAATTGAGATTTATTCATGATATTTGGTGTCCTAATAGACTTTTTGAATATCTATCTAACAAAAAAAAAATCATTCCAATCGGTTGAAAAATGTAAGTTTTATAAGTGTGCTTCCATCTTAAATGGGTCACACTGTAGAAGAATTAGTATTTCCAGTCCGTTGTCAGAAGGAATTCAATATGAAAGATTTGTTTCCATTGAAAATACAAAAATGAAAAAGCGGATATCTTAATTGGCCATATTATATCAGCGTTAGCAACAAAAAAATGTAATTAATTGGGATTTCAATTTCAGATCATGTATCCCTCTTGAAATAGCCCACCATAGATGAAAGAAATAGTGTATCCGCTCGGTATGAGATTCTGGGTTTCGAACCTTGATCGTCGAACCTTGATAGTTGGGGTAAGAGGCCATCACTCTGAATGTCAGTTACTTTAGCGTGTGAGTAAGTAAGTTGATAAAATAAGGTTATTATTTTAATGAGGAATTATTGCACACAGTACTCGGTCTAATTTACGAGGATTACAATTCAAGTTTTGAGGAAGACAAATAAAAACAGATATTAATGATCGGAAATGGCTTGATTTTTTTTCAAAATATTCTACATTTTTGCATGCGTTTGAACCTATTTTGAAACACTTTTTCCATTCCGATTGGAACATGTGACTTGAGAGCACCAACCGCTTCTTCAAGTGAAGAAAAACCACGCAATTTATTTTTTCTACATTCATGCAAAAAGAAACTTTATTGAACTATATTCAGTGGAAAAAGAAGCTTTTTATTGCACTAGTGCAATAAAGTTTCTACTTCAACGTGCTGTCATCATGATAAACATAAACGTTCAAACCCACTACATATTTAGCAGATATTCTGTGAGATTGGCCATACGTTTTAAACAGCTACATATTTTATATTATTTTGTATTAGCAGTCAGAGTTGAACAAACAATGCCTTCCCGAAAATAACTCCATAATCAGAACCGATCCGATATGTTCCAAACCGTCTATCTGCATAGTGCAAACTGTACTATGACCACCTATGACCACACCTCGTGATAACATACGCGCTAGGCTACTATGATTTTGATTTTTATTATGCAAATGTGGTTATATAAACGTCAGTCAAAATTTAATTCTGACAATTACAGAACTGAAAGTTTTAAAATGAGTAATATTAATGGAAATCTAGATGATGGTGATGAAATCGATAGTAGTAATTATTTCTTTAAATTGCGTATTTTATTTTCCTTCACCTAGTGCCGCACCTTAGTAAATGATTTTTTGCTTTTTGCATGAATGTAGAAAAAATGTTGTATGCAACTCGTGCAAAATATGTTTATTGCACTCGACGTGTTGTCCAACTCGTCCTAACGGCCTCGTCGTTTAATTTCACGTCGAGTGCAATAATCACATACTTTTTGCACTTGTTGCATAAATAACTATTTGAACTGCGGGAATGAGAGAAAATCATTTGGTGCCAAACAAAGCCGGATGACCCATTAGTTCGATGTTTGACTCCCAAAAATATTTTTATTTGAACTTGAGCTTCATAAGCTTGCATCGTCGAGGTGGGAAATGATTTGGCTTCCTCGATTAGTTTCCCTGATTTTTCCGAACACTTATGACAAATAAATTCTGATGTACCATTCAGAATTGGCCGTTCCACGTTGCTCCAACTGAAGTGTGGCGACATGTTCAGTTATTCCGACCATTCGTTTCGAGGTGCTTCGGGCGCGAACAATTTTTTTGGATTTGGCTACTCTTGAAAGACCCTTACAGTCGACTGTTGTTCAGATTCGGGTTCATATCGTCGGTCCAATGCCAGAGTCACGAATGTGCATATTTGATGTTTTGAGAAAAATGCGTTTCAAAAATTCAAGACGTTGCTAAAAATAAAGATATAATTTTGGGTTACTGAACCACTATTGGAATGTTTTCTGTTGTAAAACATTAAATAATGATATCTTTATTTTTAGCAACGTCTTGAATTTTTGAAATGCATTTTTCTCAAAAAATTAAATATGCACATTCGTGACTTTGGCATTGGACCGACGATATGCATGGAGCCATGATTCGTTGCCTATCACGATCTTAGATATCTTTCGAAGCGCTGTGATTGAAGAATTTTTCGAAATTTTTTTGCATGAGCTTTTTTTTTGTACGATTGTCAATTTATACGGTCTCCAAAGCGAACAAATCTTTTCGACTTTTTTCCAAGATGATTGTTTGAAGTATCTGTAAAAAACAAAAATATGACAACACGTTCCGAGACCATTGATAATGTAGAATTTTACGATGACAATGTCAGATTTGACATATTTACATCAGTATTGCCGTATCTCAAAACTTAAGTAGCAATCCTCGTATGCTTGGAATCGCACGTTAAAAGGTAAGACCCTCGCACAAGTCTTTTGAAAACTTCTGAGGGTTTCTCGTAGGGGTGTAGCCGGATGACAGTTAGAACAATTTAGAACAAGTTCATAACAAAAACTTCATGATATGGACTATAGAATTATGAATTCACAAAATGTTTCAACAGTCCGCATGAAAAAAATTAAATCTATACAGTACATTTCAATGATCAATATCAAAATTAACATCGACGTTTCTACCTATTGCAAACTTATTTGGTTGCACCAGAGTGCATACAGAACAAAGAAATCAAATATCCTGACATCAGTTCATATTTAAAATACCGGATGTAGTTTATCGTGTCATTGAAATTTAAGCTTCTTTTAAGTTAAATTTTTATTACAAATTATCAACATCATAAAATCACAACACATAACACATTTGTTAAAAAATATAATACATCAGTTACTTTATAATAACCTAGACACCAATTTTATTTTAAAATCTATTTATGAAAATTGACATGAATGTTTTGACAATTTTCAAAAGTGATAGATACAACTGTACCATTCTTGTCCAAAATGATAGGCATGTCCGCTGAGCAACATTCCCATGTAGTTCGATGGTGTCTTTTGTACATGAGACAGTGTTTAAAGAAACGTCTCCAACTTGAATTTTTCGCGCAATGAAAATATTGTCACTCAAGTTATCTTCTACCTACCTTCTTGCAACACTGCTCGATTCACAAACACCAACAGTTCTTGTTAGCTGCATCAGGCGACGTCTTCGATTATTATAAGTCGCATAATAATCTCGTTGCATGAATAGCTATGAAAAGGTAAGTTCCAACTGGGTAACTAGGTAACTAGGTTGAAAAAGTCCTAGTACTACAATGAAATTCAAATGTAAAGTTTCTGAAAGCTCAGCATAACTGAACTATATAAGAAAACATCAAAGTACATATTATCAGTAAACAATTTGATTCAAAATGAGGAACTTCACCCTCCAAATCGGAAGGAAACTACCATCAGATTCACCCATAATCAAAGATTTCACTGTAAATCCAATTGACAGCAGTGTGTGTTTGACAGTTAATAAATAATTTGCTGTTGCAATGTCAACGACATGGTAAGGCACAGCGTGCTCACCATTTTTGATTAGGAATAACTCGAAGGTATTTGTAGTTTCATAAATAGAAAATTTTGAATTTGAACTCCTATTATTTACCTATAAATCAAAACATGGGCTAGGCATGATATTGATATATACATTACCAAAGATGATTTCTGGATTGTCTTTCAAGATCTAACAAAACTAAATCGTCGTCTAGCCACATTGAATTAAACTTCATTCACTTTAATTTTTGTCAGCAAAGAATACCCTTCTGACGGCCGTAAAATATAATTCAGTCAGTGACATAGGGGTAAAACATATCCTTTCAACTTTGAATGACCACTATGTTGATTTTTAAATTGATGTAGAATTGCTCAGCTATAAAATGAACCGAGAGAGAGTAAACAGACAAGTTCGTTATAATTAGTGGTGACATTGTTATTGGGGTAAACAGCAGCTGCATGAGTCAACTCATAATCTGATTAGGGACCCTCTTGACCTATGTTACTCATGCGACACAGCTAACGTGGATGCTCCCTCCCATCCTGGTTTGGAATGCGATATTCCATGCAGAATTGTTCGGCTGCCAACTGTAATAATTATAGTTCTCGTACCCAAGCATATTCGATCGACCAGCGATTCGATGAAGAAATTACGTTACAAGGATTAAGGATGTTATAAGGGTTTCTGGATGTCTGCGGTGTCTATCAATGAGGAAAACACATGTGATTCCCCTTTAAAGAGTGAACGTTTGTGCCAGGAGGACACATATTTTTTGTTCTCAAGGGCATAGGAATAAAAAAAAACTGCGTAGTACTGAAATTCTTGTTCATGAGTCAATTAGTTATAACATAACCTTTTTTAATGCTGAGATATTATTTCACGAGCGCCTAGATGCTAAAGGCAGATCCACTTCTTACGCATGCCATTAGTATTGAGGTTGTGTTTACCTGTCCCATGCATCAATCAATCAATCAAAATATTCTTTATTGTCTGAAGATTCACATCTCACTGACAAAGGAAGAGTCATAAAGTTAATACATAATACAGTCATACAAATTAAAGTATAAAATATAAACATAAAATTATTGATATAAATATAAACACACACATATAACGTAAACAGTATAAACAATGAAATAATCGACGTACATAGTTAAAAACGGAATAAAATTAAAATTTTAGTTGGTCAGCAAGTCAAGTATCACCCATGTCTCTGCTAAATTCTTCACTAATGTCATAAAATACCTCTTCTCTGAAAATCAATTTCACTGCTCTCCTGAATAAAGCTAATGACTCAGTGACTCTGACACTTGCTGGAAGGTGGTTGTACATTTTTGCGGCATTATAAATAAGAGAGTTCTTTATAGATTTGAAGTTTGAATAGATAGACTTATATGGTGTTGTTTTGGCGGGTGGTCCCAAAGGTGATATTATACATTGGTAGGTTTTTATGAACTAGACATACCGATTCCAGAATAAACAGAGAGGGTAGTGTGAGGATTTTCTGCTCTCTGAACAGTTCCTTACAAGAGACTCTTGGCTCAGTCTTACAGATATAACGAACCGCATGTTTCTGTAGAGTGAAAATAATTTTGAAGCACTGTTTACTCCAGGTTCCCCAGAAAGGTATACCATATCTAATGTGTGATTCAATGAGCGCATGGTACACTATTTTGGCATTAGTCATCCCCAATTGGTTAGACACCACTCGTAGAGCATAGCATCCTGACGACAGTTTTTTGCTCAATACCTCAACATGGTTCTGGAAGTTCAGATATTGTCAAGACATATTCCCAAAAATTTGTTGGTATCAGTTGACGTTGACGAGATGGTATCTTTCCCTAGAGGAAGGTCTGGTATGGTGCATTGAAAGGATAATAATTGTATTTTCGATATATTGAATGAGAGCAAATTACTATCGCACCATTCTTTGACAGCAGCAACATCTCGTATCATTTTGCTATGAAGATTATATAGGTTTTTATCTACCACAGGATAGTAATATCATCAGCAAATATGGTAAATATGCCTTCAGTTCTTATATTCCCAGGTCGTTAAAATACAGAAGGCACAGGATAGGTCCAAGAACAGAACCTTGTGGAACACCACGCCTAATTCCAGCTTGCTCTTGGCTCTATCCAACATGCTCTTTTCCGTTTCTGAACTTCGTATAATTATCTCTTGTTTATTTAATTTTTCCATAAATGATGCTTCAGCTTCAATTAAGGAATGTTCAAAATTTTGGGAGCATCGCTTCAATCTATTAATGAAATGGTCCTTATAATAATAATAATAATAACCAATTATTTGTTTTTAGACGCTCTGGCACTTTATCACTTGAGATTTTTTTTTCACCTTTATTTCAAATTTTCCAATGTTTTTGTTGTCTGTGAGGAATAATTCTCACTCGATGCACATACAATTACTTAAGTTTATGTTTCAAATTGGGGAAACTAAAAACCCTTGAATTGGTGCAAATTGTTATTTTCACTTTATTACTGTCGAAAAGACAGCTTTTTATACCTATCTCTTATCTCATGACCGTGTGAATAAACACAATTTTTCAAAGTTTGACAATTTTGTAAATAAAAATGTAAATACAAATTATGTTTATCATTAATAATCATTCAAAGATTTTTATGTTTATGTAATAAATCTTTACCTAAAAATAATTAACGTCCTATCAATTCCATGAAATTTTGCTAATTTGTCAAATCCTTTCCTGCCTATCATCATCTTCACTTGTTGATATATACTTTTGATAACACCTACTTTCTTTTCATTAGGTTTTTCACACCTATAATCGGTTTTCTTTTGCAGAAAAAATCGAGATTGAGTATTTATATTCACTTTGGAAGGTTATTTATTATTTTCAAATTCTCCAAAATTGTTTCGAACTTCTTTTGGTGAAAGACAAATTGAATAATTTCAAAACTTCTAGAAAAGAAACAATTAAAAAAATACACATTCATGTAAACCATTTAATTTTATTAAGAGTAAGTTCTGAAATGTCGAACCTTATATTTGTGTTAATAATGTCAGCTGAGCAGTACGCCCGTTGTCTATAATCATTTATATAATTAAACTGGAAATATGGAGCAAATATCTTGGATCTTTAATACTTAGCGTAAAGTAGAGGTAAGATTTTTAAAATTGTTTCTCATCAATTCCATCCTGTAATACCGGTATCTTATATATTGCTTTTCTTTTTTCTGTACTAACTTTATTAATGTTTTTTTGCCAGACACGATCACACGCCAAGCACAAAAGTAACAGGGTCCATCACTAATAATCATGCTTTATAAAAAGATTCAGATGATTCAGACGTAAAAGTATCAGCATTTATTCTACCAACTTTCTGTTCAATTGATAAGTATCCATAAGTGTGTGAGAAGATGAATATGATTGAAAACTCTTCTACAAATTCATTAATTTCCATTTTAGTCAACTCTGAATCATAATTGAGACCATGTGTCTCATTCACCCCTATAATAATATTTCCAAACTTCCTCAACATTTATCTCTGAAATGCATTACTGTTATATGAAACCGAAGTCGTTGGCTTCCCAGGAATTGACTTTGGATATTTATGATTCCATGTGGATTTATTCATACCATAACCATAGATAAACTTACTTGATGACGTTTGCGACACATAACCTCAATACTAGCCTCAATACTACATGCGCCTCGTCAAGTGAATTGAGACTAAAGCTAGCTCTAATAATCAATTTTCATTTGGTTGTATCACAAGAATCTGGTAAAGATTGAGTCTTGAAGTAACCTTACATAGCTTTCTAGTGCGCACTTTTCGTCTTGATTTGATTGCTTTTCCGTGGCGGTTCTTAAATGAGGATTCATCGGATGATGAACTGTGTTGAGCTTGTTGGTGAGAAAATATATCTTTAAAATTTTCTATTAGGTAGAGTAAGGTTGTACAATGTATTTTAATGGTATTGAAAAGATCATACTGTTATAAGAAATATGCTTTACTCTTCAGATTCAGTATTTCAAGTTCGCAAATTTGGTTTGTTTAGAACCTATTAAAAACCATAATTCTTAAACATTCTGAAAGTTATATAATTGATTCACATTCATCAGTGATAAGATTGCTAACAGTCCGCCTTCCATTAAACTCCGTTTTCTTGGTTTTATGATGAATAAAGTCGATTTATTATCAGTATAATTATTAAAATTCAGTTGTTTGGAAATAAAAATATACTGCACCCCAAATCCTAGAATGACTGACTAGGTACCAGTTGAAAAGCATCGTATTATGTGACTATGGTCCCAAAAAAATTATATAGTGAAATGAAAAACAAAAATGATATACCCATCAGTTCTGTCTTCATAAATAATTCATGTAGTTTATTGATATTCGAAAATTATATCCGAAAACCGTCAGTTATATTATGATTTCACCCTTTTCAATGTTTATTCAGAGAGATAGATTTTGTTTCAGTATTGCTAGTCGAAATTATGGCGGATGTATCTACATGGACGTCAATCAAGTAATGGCCATCTCAGTAGCTGTAATTTTCTGATAATTTCAAACAACATTTTTTTACTCTCAGATCTATATTTTATCTTCTCATTATTTTTACTTGCCTTGTACTGTTTGGAACCTTTGGTGTAGTAATGAATATACTAGAGTTTTATCCCAACACCAAACCACTATTTTCAACACCTCGATACGTGTTTCGGTCACCAAGTGACCATCTTCAAGAGGAAGATTAAACAAAACTATTCAAATGTAAAATTACCAAAAAATATTGAATTGATGTTGACCTTGAGCAAAACCCTTAAAAGTCTTCGAGATACTTGTACGAGCTAGGAAAGACGTAGCCCTCACCTTTCAACCCGTGATACCATGCACGGGACCGATGATCGCGCTGGGATTTGAACTCACACCCTACGATTGATGAGGTAGAGAAGCAAACGCTCGCCATCACGGCCACCACCGTCCATACGAATCAGAATATACTTTGCCATAAAGTGAAAACATTTAAATTACAGAATTTGGTACGTAACTTTCTTACAATTTGGAAGAGACGATGAATAAACCAAAGCATCTGAGGGAAACGGGAGCTGTATTTTGTAAGTGAATAAGTTCCGGACCATGCAAAATCCGCAACGACTGAATATGTCGCCCATTCCTGGAATAAACATAATTCACACCCTCTTGGTTAGTTTATTTCCGATTCGTATGTGTGTAATAATCTTTATCACGCTGAGGCAAATTTTCCAACAATTTATAGTAGCTACAAAGCATATCCGCACGAAAGCTACTTCTTGCCAACTTGGCGAATACGAATTATTTCTCGAAGCCAGACCGAGACGTGGCGGGTCTTTTGTCGTAATCGTTTTTCTATTCTCAATTTTCATTCTCGGAAAATAATTTGTCTGGTTTTCTTCAGCAAAGTATAATCCAACTACATTTATTTCAGTCTACATCCGAAGTCAAGAATGTGGGTATTACTCAAAATGAAACAATACATCTTGTCACTTCTCGCCCTCAGTTCTCACGATGTTCTCCGAACAATTGTCATTTCAATTTTCGAGTGAATCCAAAAATAGGACAACTACGAGGTACAGAACCTGGTGTCCAAAATATTTTCATTCGCTCATTAATTCATCCGAAACTGTAATGCCATCGAAACACAAAAAAATGTATCTTCTGTTACAAGCATTTGTCATAATATATGCAGTTTTGAAGAATTGGGGTTGCACTAAGTACTACTACTTTCGATTATATCAGTGGCGGATCATAGGCGAGGCGCGCGCCTCGTAGTTTTCCAGGCTAATGGGGCGCCAAACAAACAGGGCAAAACAAAGTCAGAAATAAAAAATAAAACCTTCGCGCCTTCTCATTGAACTTCAATGAAAACTTACTAGCCAACGACCTATCCTGACTGCACTGCTGCTGCATTGACTTAGTGTTTACTGAACATCGATTGCGAGTATATATCGATAGTTTTTGGCTATCGGAAACTATAGATAGTCTTTACCGATAGTATTGATAGAATAAAACTGAAGTTGATGTAAATTGAAAATGTTTTCGTTCCCAAATTTGTCAAAGAAATGTCAAACTATTTTGAATGAGTTGAGTAAATCTTGAAAAGATAAGACAACGCTGCATATGATATTTGACAGAACAATAATTTGAAGCTACCAGTGTCGTAACTGTCGAGAAAGGGAAACCAAATTGGAAAAGAGAAAAATGAATGATTTATGACAAATCATGTCAATTAAAGCATCGGCTGATCTCAAAATCCTGTGGAGATTATTTCATCATAATTTCAGGTTTCCATTCCTATTGGGTTTCTATTATTTCTATTTTATCGAACCTCAATATCTCTGTTAACAACGCACGACACTTCCGTTGGGGGGAATTTTAATGCGTGTGCGGCGAGTTACTCATCTAGGTTATGTTATTTGATCGGAGGTTAGTTTTGTAGTGAATTTAACCATGACTTTTAAATTAAAAATATGGATAAGGTGAACACTTCGTTTGCAACGTACAGGCTATATGCAGAGTTCAATATAAAAGAAGTACAAACAAATCAAACGACATTGATCAAAACATCGAGCTCTCTGGAAAAATTCAACGAGTATAGGTGAAGTAGAAAAGTATAATGCAAATGATGCAAGTACTTCTGCAATTTGTACACTAGCAAAAAGAACCAGAATTGTTAGTTAATACGACATGGAATATTGATTATCAACTCGTTCTTACCTTGCCTCATATTTGACAGCACTATCGATATAGCGATTCATTGAAAAATATCGGACACTATTGATAGTCAAAACATTTTTTTTAACGCTTGAAATTTTGTTTGTACCTTCGGGGTATTCCATACGGATTTTTGACATATTCGTTGGTTCACGAACTCACTACTCAGTACTCATTTCATTCACTTGGTTCAAGATGTTACTTAGCAACTATCTTGAGAACATGGCGTCTTATCATTGAATATTCAGTCTGTTTCACTTGAAATGGCTTTTTTATTTTTCAGTTGATACAAAAATTTGAAAATCCGTTATATTAATCTTATGAAGCTGTTCAAGATGGGTAAACTACATTTCAGTCTTTGCAAAAAACTAGCCTAATGTGATAAAAAATGTTTTCTTAAAAAAACGAAAGAGGGATTTTTTTTCAAAAATTCTATTGAAAAAACTCCTTCGGAATTACCTCAAAACCTCTAATTCCAAATTTGGTTAAAAATAAAAAATAAAAAAAATCACCCCAAAGAAGTTTTAATATTTTTCGCAATCGCAGTCCGAAAATGTAATCATTATTAATCAAACAACAAAAGAAGAGTCTTTTTACATAATAAAAAATCATCAGCTGGTAAGTTTATCACAAAAAAAATTAAAATCCCTTTTAGTTCTTTTTATCGAAAAGGAAGTCATGGAAAAACTGAATTTCGATGATGTGATAAATGACTTCGCAAAAAAAGTCCAGAAAGGTTCATATTTAGACTAACTATTTGTGGATATGAGGCCTGCTGTGAAGGCACATTCCAGAAGGAAAGGGGCGCTGAAGTCAATTGCGCTTCAGTCTGCCGAAGATCATGATCCGCCACTGGATTATATGGAAAAAATATGATTTCTCGATGAAGAAAAATTATCGTTACATAATCCCTGTAAAATAGTAATTGATATGATTTTTTTATTCATTTTTTTAAATCAGCCTTTAGATCGAACTGCAAAAAGGTGAAACGTTCAATGAAGTTCACAATTTTACAGTGGGTACATGAACAAACGTCAGTAATCAGTGATTCGGGTCACAGTTACGGATGAAACTGTAAACTTTTTAAGTATTTCAGATTGTTTTTAAAAGGAGATAAATATATCTTTCTCGATTGACATCCACGCCACGTTCAGATAGATGATCTAAAGGAATCGAGTACTTACCTACGCGACATCCTGAAGAAATTTTCGAATCCAAAGTTCCTCTTTTCATTCTACAGAAACTTGTACTTGTTCTTTATTATCTTCCGATTACTTGTATCGATCTCGTATCGATGTTTCAATAGGTGTTATGGATGATATCGAATGCGCACTATCTAAAATAAGTTCGAAGATAATTATATTTGTTAATTCCTTTTCTGTATACTTGATTGCAGATTTTTGATTGATATTCTGTTAGCAGACAGTTTCATGACTGAATGAATTGAACCCCGCCCTATACTACCATATTACTTGTAACATTTCCAACATTGATTAATAAAGATCTTTATTATTATTATTATGCACTCTTCCCAGTAACTTCAAAACGAGTCTGTTTCTTTTCAGCCAGTATTTATATTCGTTGGTTCTTAAGGCGGATCTATCGGATTCATACTTAATGCACAATTTACTTAATGCATATGCATAATTTTAATAGTTATTTATGCAACAAGTGCAAAAAGTTAGTGTTTATTGCCCTCGATGTGAAATTGTCCGACGAGGCCGTCAGGCAGAGTTGGACAACACATCGAGTGCACTAAACATTTTTTGCATGAGTTGCATACAATATTTTTTGTACTTCATGCGAAAAGCAAAAATTATTTATTTAGGTGCGGCACTAGGTGAAGGAAAATGAAATACGCAATTTAAATACATAATAATTACTATCGATTTCATCACCATCGTCTAGTTTCCATTAATATTACTCATTTTAAAACTTTCAGTTCTGTAATTGTCAGAATTAAATTTTGACTGACGTTTATATAACCACAGTTGCATTATAAAAATCAAAATCATAGTAGCCATGAGCGCGTATGTTATCACGAGGTGTGGTCATAGTACAGGCAGTTTGCTCTATGCAGGTAGACGGTTTAGAACATAGCGGATCGGTTTTGATTATAGAGTTATTTTCGGGAAGGCATTGTTTGTTCAACTGCTAACATTAATACAAAAAAATATAAAATATGTAGCTGTTTAAAACGTATGGCTAATTTCACAGAATATCTGCTAAATATGTAGTGGGTTTGAACGTTTATGTTTATCATGATGACAGCACGTTGAAGTAGAATGACAGATGAGTGCAATAAAAACTTTATTGCACTAGTGCTTCTTTTTCCACTGAATATAGTTCAATAAAGTTTTGCTTTTTGCATGAATGTAGAAAAATACAATTTATAACATTTCAATACTCGCAGATTCATATGAAACCATTTACCCGTTTCATAATTTATAATTCCTAAATAGTTTCATATGAATATGAGTATTGAAATGTTATAAATTGTATTTTAAAATTATGCATATGCATTAAGTAAATTGTGCATTATGAATCCGATAAATCCGCCTTTACTCTCCTCTCCTCCAATCTTGATATAATCCAAGTTCCGGCGGTATTAGGAGATCTATTTGTGATCGAGTACAAAATATCCAAATCATTTGTTTCTTTCATGAATATTCTTGGAATTACATCTTTCAATACATTGCAGGTGCGGCTGGACCCTAAAGATTTCAATATAGATACTCATGCAAACTGGAAGGCAAATATTTTGAACTGCTAAACTAATTGATTTTTAAAGAATCAATTTATCTGTTTTTCCTTGTGAATGGAAATAATAACAGAATGGTGGTCGAATTCACAACTTGTTATCTTCTAAACAGTAAGGGTTGGACAAAAACTATGCATTAAATGAAGGAATTAGAATGTGTTTCATCACGAGAAATGCATTACAAACATATCATATAATAATAATATACTGGAATAATGGATGTACTCTTTATTTGCATTCTTATCATAATAGTACAGAGTTAGTGGTAACAAAAGTAATAATCCAAAATGGGGCTGAAAACAATTTACAAAAGTTCTAGTTCAGCTTCAAGTGAACTTCCAATAAAATACCTTTGATATAGCGTTCGCATGATAAACTTTTCTTTTACAGTGGAAAATATAGTTAAGTTGTGGGTGAATTGAGATACTCATCATTTATTTCTTAAACGTTCCTTGATTATCTTCTTAAAAAGCAATGGATTCATTTTTTGAAGTGTAGGGTGAACATCATTGAATAATTTGTAGGTACTATAAGTGAAATTTCTTCTAAATAAGGTTGTATTATAGGGTGGTAGCAAAATATGACCTCTATGGCGCAGGTTGAGGTTATGAATATCAATCCTATACTTAATTTCATTACATAGATACGGTGGACATTGTTTTATTATAATAGACTGAACTAATACTAGGAAGTGGGGATTTCGACGATCCTCCATTTTCAACCAATTTGTGGGTTTCAGCATATGTCACCCCTACGTGCAACCCTCAAAAGTCAGAGACTTGTGCGAGCTAGGGGAAGACGTAGCCCTTACTTTTAATACGTGTGATGCCATGCACGAGACCGGTGGCAATGCTAAGATTCGAACTCACGCTCTTTGGCTTATGAGGCGAGAACTCAACCCGCACACCACCGCGGACCGATAAAGGGTGATAAAGCATTTTCAAAGAGCAGTAAGCTCTTGGAGACAGCTACTAACATGCTTTTTGAATCGAAGTTCTGTGTCCAGAAATAAACCTAAATTCTTAGCTACATTTGTAAAACCCAAATCATTGCCCTGAGTTCTGACTGCCATAACAGATTCCTTGTACTTTTAGTCTTTACCAAAAATCATCACGTGATTTGAGAGTGTTTATCTTCAGACTGTGCTTACCAGAAAGATCTACTAACTGGTTTAAATCATTATTTATTACTTCCTGGGCTGTTACCCATTCTCCGGATGAAAATGAATGATACAACTGTGTGTCATCGGCATAGTAAATGTGCTTTACAATGATCCAAGCTTGTTACAAAATTATTTGTGTATATGCTGAAAAGTGTAATAAAACACATTAGTGCATTTATCACTTGACTCTATTATCACCCGGTATATCGAAATTATAATTCTGATACGCTTCCAAATCGCTTTATCGGTAGCAAACACCGTAGAAATATTTCGTTCAGAAAAAACAACTGTAAGGTTTTTTAACCGGAGTATGCGAGGCATTTATTCACTTTTCTCGGCTCATTTCATCGACCAGAGCACAGCTGATTTTTCACCTACGAATTCAGTTTGATATCAATATTATCGAATGGTTTTAATGTTCATTCAAAGTTTTACTTTGTGAAACTGCGCCTGCAATTGTTTCAGGTGGGTAGTGGTATTTTTTCTATGTTAATTTATTATGCAATGTGCTCGTATTTTGAAGCATTTCAGCACTTTGTATTTCTTCCTTCGTTAAATGTAAAATTGTTTCAGACTGTTTTTCGACCGCCTAAAATTAGCAGTGGTAATAAAATTTCCATAACCAGGAGAAGAGTTTTCCTTTTCGAATCCACTTTATTTGAAATATACCCTGAGAGAAAATTGCTCTTTTACAACAGCAAGGGTCCAAGGATGGATCCTTGAGGCACACCACAAGTATTTTTTTCTTTTCCTGACTGGCCAATAGATGTTTCTACATATTGAAATATGTTCTGTAAATAACTGCTCATGAGATTTATAGCATCTTCGGAGAAACCTATAAACTTCAGAATAGAAACCAGTAACTCATAGCTTATAGAGTCGAATGCTTTTTAATAATCTATGAGAAAGAAACTGTCGTTTTTCGTGAATCTGTGGCTCTGATAATATCATCTGCAATGCCGTTGTACAACTGTATCCTTTAGTGTCTTATTTGATGGCTCATAATTTTCACGAGTACCTTTGACAGACATGGTAGTATACTTATTGGACGAAGGTCATTATAACTCAATATATCTATTTTTTTGGGCAACGCATTTATTCGAGATATTTTCCAACTGATTGATTCTAATCGGATTATCGAGACATTTTGGTAAGGTAACTGGAAGATTTTCTATTATGAATATTCAGGTTATGTAATCTTTTCCACAACACTCTATTAGCGCTTTTATCATTTGCACAAAAATTAAGATAACCATTTTTTTCATTCTTTATCGCTATATTCACTTGATTCCTAAGTTGTTTGTAATAATTCCAATCATCTACATTATTAGATTTTTCATATCTATGGTATGATTTGTCTTTGAGTTCAATCATCATTTCTATGGATCTCTCAGTTGCAGTTGTCAAATATAGATTTTGCCGTAAAAAAGGTCGTTTATTGAGATTTTGGCGAAGAAATAGAAAGAATTTCCATATTTCTAAAAAAAAACCTTTTTTGAAAAAACTTTCGATTTTAACCATACGAAATATTCAATGAAATTTTTAGAGTTTTTTAGGCGCTTCTTATATGGATCTATGATATATAGGGTGTTCCATGTTTGGCAAGCTGTTTTTCTCACCTTGTATATCATAGATCGATTTCAAATATATCGGTTGAGAGAGTCACCAACGTATATTTGACCGGAAATTACAAAACTTTATAATTTCAAATATTATGAGTGACAAATTTTGGAAAAAAAAGTTGTGATGCTAAAAATTTCGAAAACCGTCAATATTTGAAAACAAAAATTGTAATGAAGTAGCTTTCATTTCTCATACAGAAACCGAAAAACTGTGAAAAATACAGTGTCATATACCGGGTATTACTTGAATAAGATTATCTGAATAAAAAAAATGCGTTTGGTTTCGATTTTTAAGGAATAATGCATTCATATTGCATATGTTACAATAATTAATGATGTCAATTTTTAGGGTTATCCAACTACATGTAAGGAAATTCCTAGCTGAGTTTAAAATGGTTACTCATCAATTATATACAGGGTCCTGCAACAAGGGCGCGGTCTTCCATATCTCCATTATATGGTAATAGATAGATAGATGATTTTATGGGCAAATTAATACTATTTTTTGAGCTCTGCATAATGAAAATTATGAAACTTACACAGGGTGTCCAGATTTTTCTGGGCACATCCCAACTTTGTTTTTTTAAATGGCAACCTGAATTTTTTATCAGTTTTTCGGTTTCTACATGAGAAATGGAATGTACTTTATAAAAGTACTTTTTTTTTCGAAGACATTGACAGTTTTCGACATTTTCAGTATGACAACTTTTTTTTTAAAAATTGGTCACTCATCTTATTTGAAATTATAAAGTTGTGCAAAGTCCCATTAAAATCTATTCTTGTTTCTTTAATGGAGATATGGAAGACCGCGCCCTTGTTGCAGGACCCTGTATATACCATCACATTCATTGAAAAAAAAGTTAGGACCCCGCTCAGAAAAAACTGAACACCCTGTGTAAGTGCCATCATTTTCATTTTGTATCATAGAAAGTATAATTTTGCCGATAAAATCATCCATCTATCTGTTAACAGGAATAGGTTTACTCATATCTAAACATACACAAACGAGAACACCACATTAAAACTAACAGTGAATACATTAATTACATATCTTAGAATGAGTCATGTAGCTTTACCATGAAGTTTCTGGCCCCGTACATACTTCACATCCAAGAACATCATACGGATACAGCAATTGGATACATTCATTACATCTCTGAAAAAGAGCTAGGTAGCTGCTTCCCCATCCCATGAGGTTTCTGGTCAAAAGAGACACTCCGAACATAATGAGATTGGAACGTCCAACTTATTTCAGTCCAGGTCGTGAGAAGCATTCGCAAAAATAGTAAATCAAATTGTTAAATCTTTTCACAACGGTAGGATGCATTTGGAATTGAAAGAGGGTTTCATTGAAAGTTCCGAAAATTCATGGGAAATAAAATAGATGGAAAAATTGTCGTCTTGCCATCGAGAAGTGATGAAACTGAGATTGAATGAAAAATAGCGACCCAGAAAATTCAGGATGTGAAAGAAGTAGGATTAATTAATTATCTGTTGGTTTGAGGTTGTACAAAATGTGGTAACTTTGAATCTCTTTTTGGATGGCAATCATCTCATTAAATGTAGGGTTTTCATGACGCTTCTGTTGATTATGTCGTTATACATATTGTTACGTTTGTCCATCTTACATGAGGTTTACTACCTAATGGTTTGTATGGTGCCTATAATTTTGAGCAGTCAGTAAGCATTTTGACCGCCAAAATAAATAATGAATCTAATCTCCACGCTTCAGTAGAGTTCACAATGGACGAGTGGTCTAGAAGGTACTGAATAATATTATATTAAATTCGAGTACATCAAAATAATAAATGTTTGCACTAAAACATTTTATGCGTTAGGTGACGTATAAGTGTTAGGTAATTCAATAATTATTCTTAATCTTCAAATATTACAGTGTTTTTCAAATGAATCATCCGCCAGCGATACCACTTATACTCTTTGTTCTTGAAGTAAAAGTTTGAATTTGGAGAGATAGCTTTCCAATATTTGATTCACTCAATTATTGGATATCTTCGGGAATCACATGTTGAATTTGCTGATTAATGACATTTCAGTTCGTTAAGAACAGGAGACAGCATACGCAATGTGTTAAGTCTCGCTTCAAATATTCAAATAATTTTTCATCATTATTATCGTCAAACAGAACATCAAAACACCTGCCTTCGAAATGCAACCTTGAACCTTTTTTATATCGCATTTTTATAGACATTTCAGTATCACTTTAGAAATGAAACGAAAAACATTTTCAAAAAATTCTTCCGATACCGGTCTTTTTTTCTATGATGTCCACATTTCTCAAAACTCAAAAGTTACTCGCTTTGTATTATTTTCGTGATTGTATTGGTTGTTTGTGAGACATTGATCGTTGCAATAGTTCCCGCGGATGAGCTTCCCCTGCATTCCAGATTTCCACCTACGCTTTCCAGATTTCCACTTACGCTTTTCAGATTTCCACCAAAAGGGTCCTTTTGGGAAGAGGAATATTATCGGAATGATTCCAAATATTATCGGAATGTTTCCAAACATTACCGTACGTTCCAACTAAATTGGTTAGTCATTTTGATGTTTCTGGAATGTCGGGCTCACTGATTCTAAATTCTTTTTTTTCAGTAACAAATGATTACGTCCAATTTTCTCTTCAAAATTGAACTATCCAACGCAAACATACTGGGACAAAGGAAAGTGAAGATTTTTTACTTTTTGTTATGGCAACTTACAGTATTCTTTAGGTTTCATGTAGAAATCTTGCGTATGATCGATTTGTTCAAACTGCCTAGCTACTATTTGTAGTGATATGACGAAATTTGTAAATTGTTGACATTTGAAAAACAATGATTTTGTGAAAACTTTTTCAGATAAGTACATGAATTTTTCATCATAAATGATTTTGATGAGCCATTTTGGAATGACTTCTAAAACATTAAGATGATTTTAATTTATGACCCAAACAATTATTCCATAATTGATGTGGGGTTGTAGGTTGAAAAATAATATCCGCGAATGAGGTAATCTTTAGACAGCAGTAATAAGACGTTGAGCTCGAAATATACACAAGAATTTTTCTACAAACGCAGCTCTAAAAAATCGAACGATACTTCATACAATTCATGCACCAAATAAGACCTACGAGAAAATTAATGCACAGTATACCTATTGTTTATGAGATTTTTGCTTTTTATTCTTTTTCCAATGCCAATAGAAATGTGCTATTGCCATAATTATATTAATTATATTCGTATTTATATTGTGTTTCATATAATGGATGAAATTATTCAAATTTTTAAATATAATGCTCACCTTAAATATGCAAATTTTTATTAGTTTTAAGAAACTGAACTTGGTCAACAAAATTCAACATTTCATGACAATATATATGATAAGTATTTCTGATTTCTGACAAAAGCAAAAAATCAAAGTTTACATCTTCAACACAAAAAAAGGAAAAATAACAATAGCCTACAAAAAAAAATACCGCTGGCCGAGATCGAACCCGGTTCATCGCTTTGACAAGCGACAAGGTTCGTAAATAATCCGAAAATAAGTTGATTTTGGACTGAATCCTTGCCTCCTGCGAAGCTTATTCGTAGTTATGATGTGATTCACTACAGAGATCGGACGAAAATAATCGATTTCCAACAAAAATAGTGGATATCGAGCATTTTTCAATATTTCCGCGCTAAAGCTGGAATACTGTCACAAAATGACATTTCTCGGAAAACGTTAACTTTGCGATGAGATCTGGAAGCGTCAAATGCTACTTTGCTAAGCGGTTGTTAATTTTTTTTTATCCATGTAACAAAATCTTTTCTTGGACACGAAAAACGTATCTTTTTATCTAATTCGACGATTATATAGGAATTTTCCAAGCCTACAATTACAACTTATTTAACATCATCTTATTCAATACATCGTCCTCTATTACATTTTCCAGAAATTAAACAACTGAATATGGTTCCTAATATTTATTATATATACATATAATATTTATTCGAACGATTCGAAGATAGCCCAAGTATTCAAACTCCGCATTCACTTCCCTAGAATAATTTTCATTTCGCGATATTCACTTCGCAAAAAATCCATTTATATATCAAAAAATTCCATTAGTATAAATTTAAATGGGAACTGAAATATTCGAGATATTCCGGTTCGCACAACACCCCGTTCTGACAGCTCTATTCGGAACGAATTCATTCAAAATTACCCCGTTTTATTGCCCATATTCCAGGAGTGCGCCGGATTTTAATGTTATTTCTTTTATAATATCAGTGCAAGAAATGAATTGAATCTGTTTTCGGCACGATGCAGCGCATTGAAAACAATTCGGGATTGCTTGAGAACAAAAGGTAGATTCGAATGAATAAGACAAAATGTTTGCAACTTGGAAGCGCAAAGTTTTGAAAGACATGATCGGACATGATACAAACTAATCTAAAAAAAAGAAGGGTGCACTTTTTAGAAGTTTACAGAATACAGTATCCACCTGAAGACGATTTAGGATATAGGCAATCGAAACGTGAAAAAGTGAAAGAAGTCAAACAGCTTTCAATACATTGAGACGATGGACGTCCGAAACCTAAGTAATCATGAACATACGAGTCTAAAAATTGTTTCCGCCGGAAGATCTTTAGAAGAATGCATGCATGTCCAAAGAATCAATCGAATCAATACCTTTCAGAGATTTTTTAACAGTGGGGTTGCTGTTAAAACTGTAAGACACTATATATGGTATATATCCATGTCAATATTATAATAATAATAATGAATAATTCAAACAGTAATGGTAAAGAATGGAGTTGTCACGATGTTTTTAAAAATGTGGATGGAACAAAAGCTTGAATGACGTTAAAGCCCTTTTGAATATATAAAATTAATCTGACTGTTATCAGTTTCTTCGTAGAAAATTCATACTTTCTCTTCATTCCATTTCACCATTTTTTCTGAGTATCACATATCATTCATTCATCATTACCGACAATTTCCATCACATACATTTTTCGTACCAGACATCTCTCATGCAGGGTCACTCTCTCGTCACTTCATTTTACGAGGGTTTCAATTAGACCCCATTCTGCTTATGAGTAAAGTTTATTACCCTTTTCAGCTTCAATTGTTTAATTACTAGCGCATTCAAGATGGGGAAGAACTAATTTAAACTCATTACTAGAAATACTGCACCTGTCTGTTACTTGTCGGAACACATTTACACTGAAAACAATTTCAGCTGACTGTAAATAGAAATAATATTGTTTTTGACTACCTTATATGTATTTATTATTGTACTTATTCATGCACGACTGAACTGTTAATGAATCGCCAGTTTTAGTCGCACTCCAGAACAAGTATATATAAGAATAAATTATATTGATGATTGTAAATTCCGAAAATATCACTTTTCTTGATATAAAAACTAATTATTTATTTTTGTAATCGCTCCTATCTGATTACATTATTGGCAAAACAAGAATTTTATATTTTGAACCATTTTATTTTTTATAATCTGCAACAAATATGGTTTTGATACAAAAATATGATTTACATGTTGTGAGATCTTCATGTATTTCTTGTTTTCTTTAATTAGTTCTCATAACTATGAAGTGCTAGCCAGAAGCCCCCACTAAAATGAACAGTAGTCAAATCAATAAAGACACGCCAAAAGTCGGGAAAAACTCATGAACAGCTAAAATTCTGATCTTCAGTAAATGAAACTATGAAGTTTCAGATGAGCAAATGTCTCATTCGTCACATAACCATATTCATCTATACTGTGAAAGCCGTCAAAGAATGGTGAAAATCCTGCCAGATACTGGAAATAAAAACTACATGAAATATCATAAATAACAATATCAAATAATCGAACAACCCTATGAGATTGCCAATCACTTCAATTCTCATTTTCTCATTGCTGCAAGTGTAACTTCATAACACTATATGAAATATATCGGGTGTGGCTACACATGGCACACTTGACAAAAGTAAATAAAGTAGAGGTAGCGGATTTTCTTAAGAGCTATGACCTTGAATATATCTTTACTATTTCTTATCTTTACTATCTATAATTGGTATGGACGCGTGCCACGTCGATCTTTATCACACGCTCGTAGATCTTGAATGTAGAAGTAGAAACCTAAATTTGTTCTCTGCAACGGTATGAGTCATAGATCTTAAGAAAATACACTACTATTATCCAGTATTTTCCTTATTCTGTTACGAATCTTTCAGGTTTCCAGAAAGAGGAAACCCCTCAGAAGCTCCTGGGAGCTTTTGCGAGCATGGAACAGACCCGGGACCGATGGCCGTGCTGGGCTTTGAAACCACGACCTTGTGATTGTAAGGCGAGCGCTCTACCATCACGCCCATCACGGCTCTTAATAATATTCGATTTATGTTCTTCTTTTTATTCCAATCAAAGATAAATTAGTATCGTTAGAATTCGTCAAAAAATCATGTTTTCGGAAACCGCTTGTCAAAAAGTGGTCGCCATTTGAAAAATCATAATTAGATACGAAAATGTAATTTTGCTTACTTATCTTATTCCTATCTATCATACTAGTCACTAAAGCTTTGCGATTGTAATTTTCTGACATCACCTGAGGTCCTCAGATTAGTTTACGTCCGATCATGACCACCTAAGATGCAATATTAAAAAAGACTCTTAAACAGTGAAGTAGGCGTAAAACTGTGGGTGACACTAGCATTATTAATTCAAACAATAATATAGATGAATTGAAATCAAATTCAGAAAATGTGATGAATGACATTCTATACTGGCGTACATCAAACAAACTCCTTATTAACTTCAATAAAACTTATTGAATGATCATCCACCCAAATAAGTCTTGCGAACAACCTGAAATTGTTACAAAAGACGCAGTATTGGAGCCAACTATAGAAACCTATTTCTTAGAATACATTCTTGATGAGAAGTTAGACTGAAGGATGCATATAGAAACTATGAATAGAAAGCTGTTCCGTATATGGAATAATACCTATCAAAACCGAAGTGAGTTTCAACGTAACGAAGACTGTATATTATACTTATTTCCAGAGCACAATTTCTTAAGATATCAAGTTTTGAGGAAATTCAGTCGAGAGCATCTCGACATTTATTTTCTAAATGTAGAAAATATATTTACACTGGCCAATATGTACATATTCAAAGTTTCCAGAGCGGGAATCAAACGAAAACAAAACTTCACGAAATTTTTTGACAACCACAATTACAACACTCGTAACAGAGACAATTTCTTGATTTCATCGTTCAGTTACAAAGTGAATCGGAAAGGACCATTACACATGGGAATGACAATACTGAACAAATTCTCTTTCGAAAATATTACTCCAGTAAACAAACTCCTAAAAATATTGATTAAACTTCTACTAAATTACTCACTCCATTAATTTCTGCCTTCAAGTGAAAAACTGATACTCTTGATTCTAGCATAATATTCAAATGTTTTAATATCATAATATCATGTTACTGCAAACTATCGCTTGAAAAAAAATATCCTTCTTTCTCTCGTGCTCTATGAGCGAAACTTTATTTATTTTGAAATGTAATAATACGTACCTATTTTGATTATTTCATGTAGTTTCTTGGGAAATGAAATTTTTCATTCTTTCTGTCTTTGAACACCAGAATTGACCTAGAGTCAGAATATACATATACATGTATGAAAACAATTTGCTTTAGTGGCGGTATATACTCTCCATCTCAATGGAGGTGTGAGAATGTGAGTTACTGAAGTGACTGAAGGACTGGAGTATTCTGCGAAATCATATAGTAGGGCATTATTTTTGTACTGCCAACTTAACCGGTGAAATATTCCTAAATATGTTGAACAAGGCGAATCAGCCATTAATTATCGGAATTCTGAAAGACAATTCAGATGAATTTCGTTACTTTTCAAAAGAACGAAGGACCTCTAAACTATTATGATGCAATACAAGGTCTTTTGGATGAGGAATATCGTGATATATGAATGGGATGACGTAGTCCGATTGAATGGCCGGCTTGATCACTGGACCTTACTCCTTTAGATTTTTTCTGTGGATACATCAGATATCTGAGGTTTACACTACATCATTGAACAATATTTGTTTTGAAACAACGAATTATCGAAAAGTACGGAAATTGTGAGGCAATTACTGCTAAAATATTTGAACAAAGTAGGTGGAACACATTTCGAACAATTACTTCGAGGCAGGAATTCCGAATCTATGCTCAACTGAAATTATAGTTTTTGTTTATCCAATCCTTTATTATTTTTAAACCCAAACAAAATTAGAATAGTTGTATAGATCGTTTACATCCTTAAAAACCGAGATATCATGCACTTGCATAGAATTTCATTTGAAGGTATTAGTCACAAAAGCACTGTGACGTTGTAGCACTGGGTCTTCTCTTCTCCAGAACCAAATTCAGTGAGCACGGTCAAGCATTTCACAATTTGGCCCTGGGACTTCGGCAGACTTTTACGTCCTTTCGGTGCCTCGGGCTCCAGCTTTGTTTGGTGTGCTCCAGTTATCAATCAAGGTAGTAACGGATAGATCTACGGGTATCCAGGGGTCAGTTAACTTGACCACTCACTGAAAAACACAGGTAGTTGCAGGCTTCAATTACACTACCTGAACATATGAATACCGGCTGATATTTACAATCAGATACTTCCTGAAATACAAATGGAATAACACTCGGAAATAACTAATGAATAAACCAATTTATGAAATCATGAAATCATAAAGCACGTTACATAAAAATTTGTGTGTGGCTGTCCAAAATGAGCAAATTAAATCGTGATATAGTTCTAACCCAATAGTCTGACAGGTGAGGAACAGGCAATATAAGCACGGAACAGAGCGTATTACACTACTCCGGGTCACGAATATGTTCAGAATAAGAATGATGGACACTTTTTCACAGAATATGCTGGTTATTGGTGGTGTTACCGACCCGGAAACACCAACAGTCAGTGCTACAAAAGTATCTAATAAAAATTGACAAAATGCGGATATTGTATTTTTCACCCCTTCAGGACTCCCTTCTCGATAAAACCAAGAGCAATATCGATTCGACAAATCAAGCGGTCGGCCAACGAACGAAGTTTTCAAAGAAAACTCGGACACGTTCAGTAGCCTTCGTCCTGATCATCTCCACGTGTCGCCAGTGGAGTTACCGATTCGGAAAAACCAAGTCGGTTATTGAAATGTCAAAAATTAAAACACATTGCGATGTTTAGCTAATAATTCTGAGTGAGATGCCTAAAAACCCTGGTGTGACGACTTATACCTGTAAAACTGTAAAATAAAACGCTGGACATTCCCTAGCTTGATTATGAGATAACAAATGAATTCGTGGTCAACTTTCCAAATATCCCGCGATACTTGCGTGAACCGCCACCGTCGGTTTTCCTGTTAGGGTACATTTTCATGAACAGAAGTTTCAAGAATTGTGCACGAGCATGAAATAAATAAAACAACAGAATCATTCAAAATTACTGAATCACTGCCTGCAAGCAGTTTTATTCGTTAATGTTCGACGTATTATATTATTTTTGTTTTGCTGAGATGCAATTTACTAGAATAAAAAATAATAATCACACATTTCACATAAAAGTACTGAAATTCAGCTGCATGGAAATTCACCATTGGAAATTCAATCTTGTGCCTATCTGCCCAAATGCGCAAGTATCTGCGCAATTGTATCCGAGTTTTCCTTAAAAAGATCTTCAAGTAATACTTGTGTCGCTTATTTTGAGTTAAATTGCTTTTCGGAAGTGATATGTGTGATGAGTTTTGTGTAACAATGTTTTTTCGCTATTTTAAAAACTGTTAATATCATGTAATACAGACAGAAAATTAATATTTTTTGGATGATCTTACCAAACTGAAAAGATTTTACGATAACAAATGGTGAAATAATGAAAACCTAAACGAGCTTGATGATATATGCAAAATTGATAGATTTCAGTAGGAGTGGTGATTTTTTTTTGCTTTGTCACCGACTTTCACAACTTGAACTTATGGAAGATTTGAGGAAACAGTATATAGGGTATAACAACAACACGCACCCAGTTGATTGAATCGATTTGAAAACATGTTTGCCATAAAGTATTGTTTATTAGAGCATGGCGAGTTTAGAAATAAAATATGAGTTTCAAATTGGTTCCAAAGTATGTTACAGATTCGGTACTAGATATAAATGAATTATTGTGTCCATCTTTCTGGATTGTGTCCACACAAAAACGGATTATTGTCAAATTATTTAGGAAAATGATATAAAATACAGGAAAATGAAGAAATGCACATCATTAATAGTCAATAATATTGATTTTTGATTCTGCCACAACAATTTTGACTTTCAAACGGTATTTAAATTATTTTAGAAAAATAACACAATTTGTTTAGTTTTGTTTTTCAAAAAAATTTGGTGGAATATTGACATGAGGACTGGATCCGATTACAGAAACAGACCACGATTTCATTCGTTTTGTCTTCAACAAAATCTAATCTTAATTCTGACTGAAGTGTGTCACTAGCTCATAGAACGCAAAGAAAAACCCCTGGAATGACAAGGTTGCCGGTGGCGTTACAATAATAGAAATACAATTTCTGTTTGCCTATTTTAGCTTGAAAGGAGAGGTATGTTGACTTTTCAATATTCAGAAAGTAAATTCGGTAAGAAACTGTTTCGGAATTCCACTGACGGATAAATTCGATCTTTGAACGTTGCACTATAAACTAATAGAAAATAAAGCAAGGCTAGGGACTGACCTTCAAAATCAAAATTGTCACAATTAAATAAAAAAATTAACTGTTGGTAACTTTTGACTAGACGGCAAGTAGGATGTTTCACGAAGTAATATCAATCACTGAATGAATGCCTGGCTGTCTCAAAGACTCGTATTTATCTGGTATACGATTTTCCACAAAAACCCAAGCAAAAACACTAACAAAATATGACTGGAGTTTTTGCTACTTATCAAGTAAGAAATGGTAGAAAACAGGAATATGCGATGGTGAAAAGCTAACTTTTTTAGGACATAAAAACGAAGATGAGATATTCTGCAGATGATCCAAACATTTTCTTCTTTCATTACCGGAAAAATCCTAAAATGTTTTTCTACTAATTTCAGTTGCTCGTAATTTGCTGATATTGTCTGTTAATTTGCAATACGAAAAAAATGTTCTAAGTATCCTCAAACCAGAGGTGAAGTTATGAAATATACTCTCTTATAGAATTAATTCATCAAATGAAATTGGTTATTACTCAACAAGTGGGGGTATCCCTATGAACTTATTGATACATAGCAACGCAAAAAATGTAGACAGAAGGCAAGTAGGAAGCATTTTCTGGCTATCTCAACTCTCGATCCACCCTTTTCACTATTAGGTGTATCTGTAAGACACCAACATCATAAAACAGGTTAAGAACTGAATTAGGGTTAAAGTTATCGATAAAGTATATTCGTTATGCCGTTACTGGTCTTGGTAAGGGATCCTCAAAAATATGCTTCGCGACAACGTCATATATGAATATTACGTCTCCAGTATCCACTAGAAAATAGTTCACAGTCGTTTATGTTAACATTCCAAATTGGAAAAATATAATGGAGTTTGGAACTTTTGGTTAGTACTGTATAGAAGAAAATATTAGTACAAATACTGATTTGGATAACTTTCCTCGTATATATAAATGTATAAATAATTACAACATGGAATAATGTTGAATTCGAATTGACTGTCGAGTTATCAATGCATACAAACATCCGGTTCGTTTTATTTAATTCCGAAAGCCTTGAGGTACTAAAATGTCACCGTTTAATTCAAAATTGATACGTGCAAAGCTTCGTTGGTCTTGCAAAAAATTCAATTTATCGTACACTAGCACAACATGAAGTATCACTTGTCAGTTTTTCTATTGTTGCATGTTCATCCAAGCAATTGAATGAAACGACTTGATACCTGTTACGCGATATTTTTCACGCTGACGAACTTTGTTCAGAATAATCAAGGTATAAACAACTCTACTTTAGTGTTGAAATAACACAATGATTTCGTTCAGACATTTCAATCATCCAACGAGTTAATTGTTTTCAATTAAATATCCTTAACAATTTCTATTTCCTTTTCCGCAGAATCCAAGATATTATACAAGGTGTCAATTTTGAAATGTACCACCTTCTATATTTCGGTGCCTATAAAAACCAAAAATTTGCAAAAACATGTTACAATTATTTTCAAGTGAGGCACTTTGTGGTCTGGTTTTCAACTAAATTATATCAACCCTCTAGCGGGGGCGGACACTATCCCTAAAATCTCAAAAAGAAAGGAGGGTTGAGTGACACCCCATTTTAAAGGTCATTCAATCAGCTTTTCAAAAATAACATGCTCATCAAGAAAAAACTAACTCTCATCAGTAAAGCAAATGCTAAGCAAAATATTTTGGTTTTCATTCAAAAAATCTGTCATTGTTTCAGAAAATTCAATTCTATAGAAATCGTCGTCAAAAAGCTGTTGAATAATTTGCAGTCTATACGACGATCCACATTGCGGAGTGATTGGAGGGTTATGCAGTAAAGGTGCCTAAAACTTCCATTGGTGCTGCTTCATTCAAAACACGGCGTTTATTCCTTTTTTTGTTAGCAACAGAACTAGTTTCACTAAACTTAGCAACTAATTCCAGACCATATTTATGGTAAAAATTACTATTGGGATATCTTTCATTAAACATTGTTGCCGTTCTTCTTGCACATCTTTGAAAAATGTTGAGAATTTTTTGTTCGCAATAAATAATTTTCTCTTCGAACTGTTTAAACTATTCAAAGGACCATCAGGGCCGGCTTCATGGTTTTGTGCGCCCTGAGGCAAACGATAAAATATGCGCCCTCCACCACAAAAAATTGACTACCATAACAAGTACTAGTTTAGATAAATTACATTTTTACTAATGATAATTTTCAACTTAATATTATTCGTCTTTATTATTTTTTTAGATAGGAGAAAAATACTTGAAAAATTTAATGTTATGTAGTACACTTCAATATCATTCATTTTTAATATCTACAGTTTCCACCAGATTTCTCACGAAGTGCTAACAAGAAAGGTCAAGTATGTGGTATTTTTGAAATGGAAGCTGAACGGCTTTCAAATTGGTGGGTTGATGTGATTTAATTGAAAACCAGCCAACAAAATGTCCCCGTTAAAAATAAGTTTAAAGTGTTTCTGCATATTTTTTGGCACCCTGTATAGTTTTGGCTCACTTTCAGGTTGGATTTAGGTTGCAGAGGTTGAGTGGAAAAAAAATTCTCTTCCAACCGTTCAATTGATATTTAGGGTTATTTTGCTATTGCTTGGTAATAGCAAAACAACGGAAATGGCGAATAACGGTGACGTTATTTTTAACGGAAGTGATACAGCATAGGGCTGATCATTGATAATATCGTGTTCCATTTTGATTATACTCCTCCCATCAATAAAATCGATTATTATTATCACCATATTGAAATATGAAAATAAAACGACTGAATCAGTGAATTATGACACCTCAAGAATTATTAAAAATCCACATAATGTTCCGGCGCTTTATTATACGAAGATTGTAAAATATTTCTCAACATTTTCCTCCGATCAAGTAACACAACCTAGATGAGTAATAGAGGTAGTGGATTTTCTTAAGAGCTATGACCTTGAACATATCTGTCACTCGCGCTCACTGCCAATACGTAAATTAGTCCTCTGCGACAGTATGAGTCATAGCACCTAAGAAAATCACTACCTCTACTCAAAAAAGACTGAAAGTAACATCTTTTCATAATGTAATCCCTCATATCATAACATCGTTGCCAAGTCGCAATTTTTTAAGGATATAATAAGGACCTCAGCTGGATTTTGATTTCTGTCGGGTATATTCATGGCAACGAAAACCCAAAAATACTGTATTGGATGAAATATATAGCAAAACGAGATTGAAACGTTCATTGCAGCTTGTCGGAAGCATGTAAAAACGATAGTATTTCCATCACCGAACGAAGATTCGATATAGCCTGGTCAGTACGGCAATGCTGCATTTGATATATTTGACAGAATAAAAACAAAACATTTCTGTTTGTGTTTGTCTTCAGCTTATTAGAGTAATTTTTTCGTGAATAAAGGGCAAATTCTGAGTTAATTTGTCGTTAGTTTTCATTATTAAGCAATGGTGGAGCATTGTGAAATGTTTAAAAGACCATTTGAATCTGGAAATCAAAATATTGTCATTTCATAGGTAAGCTGCCAGTGTCGTAACTATCGAGAAAGGGGAACCGAATTGGAAAAGAATAAAATTAATGAATTATAAAAAACATGTCAATTAGAGCATCGGCTGTTCTCAAAATCATGAGATTCTTCCATCATAATTTCAGGTTTCCATTCCATTTTGAGTTTCCATTATTTTTATTTTATTGAACCTCAATATTTCTGTGAACAAAGCACGAAACTGCCGGTGAGGGAAGATGTCCCTTACAAACAAATTTAAAGGCGTCAGCGGCAAGTTGCTCATCTAGGTTGTGTTATTTGATCGGAGACATTTTCAATCAAACATCCTGAATATCAATTATCGCAATTCTTTTTGTAGTCGCGTATATTCTTTAGGTGTAACTTACTAAAATTTCAGCAAATTCAATTAATGCATAAAAAACCCTCTTTTTCAATTGTATCCTGTATATGGACCAATGCAGTATAGTGATCGCGCATAACGCAATTGGTACTCTGGAATACCTCAAGTTCAACATACGATTTCCTATATCTGCACTAGAATCATCCAAAATCAACATTTACCGTCGCAAACGGGGACAGGCAAAACCGCTGAGATGGTTTAGTAGGTAGCCGAAAACATAAGTTTTTTTAAATGCTTGTCTAAACAAGGAACTCAATGTCTTCATTGGCATCTTCAAATATCAGAATGCCAAATCAAAAGACATCGCAGAGGCTGGGACATGCTTTGACGTTTCTTGGTATGATGGCAACATGGAAGAGGAAACTTTTAAAGGAATTCTTCGGAGGAAACATTTCGCAAAATAGACAATTCAAAAGGAATTCGACTTAGCTTCTCTACCACCAAGGACCAACGGTACCATGCGTGTAGAACCGACATGTTTTGGAATCGGAAAATATACATGCGACTGAGACTGAAAACTTAATCCCAATGGGCTGGCTACAATGTGACCAGCCAGCGCTTTTCGAACGTGATTTGAAGCAACTGCAAAAAGACATGCGGTGGAACATGTGACTGCAGGAGAAGTGGGTTGAGGTGCTCTACTGTATGGGGATTCTGCAGTGGCGAGTCATATAAGAATGCACAAAGGTCAAAATCGAGAGCAAAGACGAAGAGGTCGGACGATGGGTTAGAAGATAATACTGTCAACGAAAACGATTATGAAGGCATCAACATCAAAAAACATGAACAGATTCGGCATACTGGACATACCACAATTTGAAAAACGCGTCATTCACTCTATCTCATAGTGGTGTCGAAATGGGTGGACTTTGAATTCACAAAATTATCATCATTGTGTAATGAATAGCTATAAATGATTTCTTAAAACAAGAACAATAACTTGGACGACTTCTTGGTAGAATGTTCACTTGTTACGCACCACGCTTACAAAAGAGTTTTTAGTGTTCATAAACTGGAATTCCAGCATCAATAAATACTTCGAGTTCACTATCAAAAGGTTCTCCTTCACTGTCATAGCTTTCATGAATGAGTAAAATGGTATCTACAAAGTTAAATGCCATTACATGCATATATCGGCAAGATATGTTATATTTTTACATTCTGAAAAGGACTGTGGGAAACGCATAGATATCACATGAATATTGAAGTTAAAACGGATAGCTCCCGTCAAGGGATGTGAAGTGGATTTATTATCAGCGGGACTGTCGAATATATTACAACTCAGCTCATTGATGCGGTACAAACTCCTCCAAAAACACGACAATGCAGAAAAAGTAGGCTCCACCAGGTTAAGATATGACGATAAAGTAATAAATTTTTTCAATCAGCTACACCCTCGTCAAAATCTTCGTTATTCTTGTGCAAAGTAGGAATGACGACGACCTCACATTTTAAAATGCAATTCCAAGCACGGTCAATAAATGTTTATGTCCCATCTAAGTAGGTCAGTCAGTAACCCATCCAGAAGTGGCCGTAATTAGCGTTGCTTGACTTGCGCTATCGGCAGTATCGAAAACAAAATGGATTATATGCACCGTTGAAAAATTATTAAAAGTTTCTGTGTCGGTCAACAAAACCAGTGCAAAAGTGTGCTTATTACGAAATTGAAAAGGTCGCCGAGTCAGGCTGTCCTCCCAGGTGTTGAGGTGTTTTATGTGGTATGTTACCCTTGTCGGTACTCTACTAAGAGAGAGCCACGCAAAGTTTGCAGATGGTTAAGGCCGGAGTCTCATACATCCGTTTATCCGACGGTACGATGATGCGAGAGTGTTTCTATTGGCCGAAATTCAAATATGGAAGGATTAAATTGGAATTTCGACCAATATGAAGACTTTCTTATCATCGTACCGTCGGATAAACGGATGCATGAGACTCCGGCCTGAGCCATACGTACGATGTATTGATATATAATTAGCACAGGCCAGTTCCATGAATAAAAATATTGCGTAACCACAGCCACGATCGATATCTTCTTACTAGCAGTTTAACGTAAAAAAGTCAAATTAGTTTTGTGCAATGAAATTTGAAAAAAGGATGTATAAAATTAGAAAAATTGGAGTATTGAGCCATCATTAAGTACCCCAGGTAAGCAGATTCATGCTTTACCTACCCTTGGCAATCAATGTCCTTCGTATGCGACTGCGAAAAACTTGATAGCAAGCGTCTAAAGAAGTATATTTTCTATTGGAAATGAAAAGCGACAAGGAAGACCAATTTCTGTGTCCGTTAAATTGATCAGGGGAACAAGAACAGAATTGTGTCCATCTTATCAATGCCAGGCGCTTTGTTTCTTTGTTTTGAGGAAGCTTTTTGAAAGTTTTCTAAACTTCCTCACACTCGATAACTAACTTTGAGAAGGTTCTAACTATTTAAATAATTGGAGTGAATATAGACTTTCGGAGTCAGTTGAATATGTCTACTTTCAACTCAATGTATAGGGTTTGTTCGTTCAAATTGGTACATGAAAATATGTGAATAATATGAAGGAAAACAAAAAATCAAACAAAGATTTTTCCTGGTATATAGAATAGTGTAAAACAAATTGAGCATGATTCTGGTTGAAATATGTATATCAGTAACTTCGCTTAACCACTGTTGCAAATATTACCGGTTATAACTGAAAATTTTTAAATTTGCAAATTTTTACTTATATCTCGGAATTTTACTTCGAATTTTAAAATTCCAAGTACCACTCCACTCAGCGTTTTCTTCAAAAATATTTTAATGATTACTTCAGTTCTATAAATAGTGTTACATAGTATTTTGAATTTGCTAGTTTTCGTTATATCCGTCTTTATCAATTAGTCTTTTTACATTTTTCATTATTTTTTCTCCATAGTACTTATCATTTTATTGTACATGTATTGTGTTCGTATAAGAAAAATTATTCGTCTTTCTATTTCCATTTTCTGGTGGTGAATGTTCTCATTCTGTTTAGTTTATCTTCGAAATAACCATTCGTTAATAATCTAGCTTCTTTCAATATCAAAATACCATATTATCAACTTGCTGAAAAGTAATAATTGAGAAGAAGAAGATACTGATAAATTTTTCTAAAGTTTGTTAGGTGTGATCTGAAAGAAATTATATAATTTTTGTTTCATTTAAACAATCTTGTCGAGTGTTTTGGAATCCTTGCTTCATGGGTAGCAAAAAACAATTAACGCCCTGTATAGTTTTTAATAATACAAACGAATCCTGAAAATGAACAAGTTTGTCTGAATAATGGGAATTTATAATAATTTGTATACATTATACTAAACCGAGGATGATTATGAAAATAATATACAAAATGGAATGATTTAATCCTTATAAATGCTCGGCTTAGTCACGTAAAACGTATACTCGGTTCTACGGCAATATACTGTCTCTATTTATTAATAAAGTTTTGCATTAAATTCGTTCGGCATAACTGGGTCGTGATGTAATTTGTGGTGGTCCCCTGGTCTCCCAAACGAGATCCATGAATATATGTAGTTTGCGTTTAAATCTAAACTTTGGTGGATATCCAATAGGGAATACAATTTACTCATTACTGAAGGCGGAAACAAACTGTTTGGATACAAACATGCTCAATTAACCAGGAAATGTATTTCATTTCAACCGAAATTGCAGATAAAGAGCATGTAAACGAGCGAAAATGAAGAATTGAAATTGAAGACTACGGGGTGGCGTCATAATGAATACCGGGTGATTCAGCCAAGTATTCGCGGCCTTATAACATTCTCATTTGTAGAAAAAACAATAACGTCACTTATACATTTTTTCAATGGTATATTGAAAGCTATTGGATGCCTGATTTCAATTACCTATATGTTGTCACCTCACAAAAATTTTCTTTTTACCTTTTTTGTTTTAAATAAATTGTCATATTTTTTTGTAAACCATATATAAAACTTTAAACATTCCCTTCATAATAACGTCGCCAACATAAATTATTCTGAAATTGAACTGAATATTTTTTATGCATAGTTAACAGTCATTTACTGTACACAGAGGTTTGAAAAATTTAACGTCGTAGAAAAACGTTGGTAATTTTCCTTTTGCAAAACTGGAACACCAACGAAGAAATACGAATTGGTCAGATGTTCGTAGTTCCCCAATAGAATAGATTAGAATAGAATAGAATTAGAATTGAATAAAATAGAAATTTATTCATCATTGAAAATTTCACATATGTTTTGATGCAATACAGATATAAAACTTTATCAGACTAATCAGAACATATAAAGCAAGAATGCTTATATACAGTGAGGACGTAAAAAGTCCTCCCCCCGTTAACTTTTGAACGGAACAAGCAATCGAGGTAGGGTTGGGTAAAATTTAGGTAAAAAGGTACCACTTTCACTACCACGTGGCCTAGTGTCAGAAGGGCACCATCACCTTTTTTTTTTCAATTGTTAAAGTGGGTCGCGTGGCTCCTGGTTTTCAAGGTCTTGCTATTCTCTATCCAACACTTCTTTGTTGTATAACTTTTAATTTCAACAAAATTTCAAGTAACAATTGCAACTATTTGAACAAGTGCTCAAAATGTTCACCGTTCACTTCTTGACAGAAATGAAGTCGGTTGTGGAATTCAATCCGAACGTTATTAAATGTTTCCGGGGTAATACCGTAACACACATCTGTTATTCGGTTCATAAGTTCCTGGAGTGACTGTGGCTGCGTGACGTACACTTTAGATTTTATGTACCACCACAGAAAAAAGTCCATAGGGGTCATATCAGGTGACCTAGCTGGCCATTCAATGGGGCCACGTCGGCCTATCCACCGTCCCGGAAAATTCTCGTTAAGCCATTCTCGGGCAGGTCTGTAGTAGTGAGGGGGTGCACCATCTTGTTGAAAGGTAACATCCATGGTGAATTCATTTGGGTTTGCCCCAACTACTTCCTGAATACTGTGATGGATCTGATTTTGAAGCCTATTTAAATACAGATGCTCAGTTAGATTTTCTGCCATAAATATTGGACCTATGATATGGTCACCAAAAATACCAGCCCATACGTTGATCTTCTCTGGAGTTTGAGTAAGACCCTCTCGAAAAACTTGCAGATTTACGTCTGACCAATAACGCACATTCTGTCTATTTACTGTTTCATTTAGAAAAAACTTACTTTCATCACAAAAACAAATAGAGTTAATGTAACCGGGTTTTTGGGTTAGGTATGCGATCAGACATGATCTCACAAAACTGCATTCTTCTATCTGGGTTATCTTCTGTTAATTGATGCAGAATTTTCAATGTATATGGGTGAAATTTGTGTTTTTTAAGATATTTTTTAACAGTGGTCATAGGTACGTCACAAGCCGTAGCTGCCTTTTTCGTTGTTCGTTGCGAATTATTAACAACAGCTGCCAGATCGTCGATTTGCTGATCTTCTGAAATGGATTTTCTTCCAGATCTTTTTTCCCTCGTTAAGCAACCAGTTCTTTGAAATTTACTGACCAATTCCCTTAAGTAGGTACGACATATTGGATTATTTGGGAAGCGCTCATTAAATATTCTTTCTGCTTCATGGTAATTACGCCCAGCTTCAGCGTAAATTATAATTGCTTCCGTTTTTTTTTAAAGGACGATGCATTTGAAAATTATAAAGAAATGCTGAAATCTATGAAAACTCAATGCTATTTGGAGTCTCCAGCAAAATAACTAAGATATAAAAAACTGAAACAAAAACCACAGTGGAAAATACCAATAATATGTGCACCTGTTTCACCACAAAAAATTGGATTTTCGGCCAGAATCAGTAACGGAGTTAAAATTCTGCTAAAATTAATAGTTAAAATAATTTATTTGTTAAATATTTGAAGCAAATTTCAAACGCCAGTTAATTTTAAAGATAATTGATTGAAATTTGGGATATACCATATACATAATAAGCGGCACTTTTGACTTCAAAATATTTTTTTTAACTTCTGGTTAAAACTTTCGATTATCAAATAGAACAGCCTGTATATTATAACATTTCTGAAAAATACATCATTTTCTAAATGCAATAATATCACATAAGTGTCATTTCAAACGTCAACATTTTTGATAATTCAATTTTTAGTTTTCCATTCAACTGTGCCATGAAGGTCCGATTTATTTCAATATGGTTCCATTTGAAAAAATTGAGTTTTACCTCAAAACCGATTATGATGCATTTTATTTACTCATAAAAATCGCAATTTAGTATTTTTGATGGTATTTCGAATTTTTCAGCATTAAACGGGTCAATTGGAGAAATCAAAAACTTTAATTATAGAAAATTTTGACTTTTGATATGTCACTTATTTGGTATCACTGGATTGAGAAAATTATGCAGATTTCAAAAATGTAATAATATACACTTCCAGCGAAACCGAAATAAAAAAAAACATTTGTCGTTTAATGTGCCGCTTATTATGTATATGGGATATCCCAAATTTCGATCAATTACCTTTAAAACTAACGGAGATGCCATAATTCTGTTACACCCCGTATATAGATAAAATGAAGTCATTGTGTTCGCTAGGTAGGAACAATGAAACGTGACCTGATAACAAAAAATGTTTGTACCTGAAATATCACAAACAATTTATATCAAAATATTTCCGAGTAATAATCCAAAAACAAATTCAAACGAGGAGAGCTGTTCCAGTTCTATTTGGCCATTGAGGGTTTTGAAGTTGGGGTTTTTATTCAATTTATTTATATCTAATGCTTCCAACAAGTTCATTTCTCTTCCCTTGCTGCATGTATGCAGAATTTTATTGTGTGGTTTGTTTCTTGTAGATGTTCATATACAGTGTGCCCAAGATAAGAATGAACAGCATGGGGATATCGGAAACGGTAAGTGATACGGGGTCGATTAAATTAGAGAAAAGTAGCGCATTTATGTGCCTAATAATATGCCATTTAGAAAGTTTTAATATTCCGAGTAGTTTCGGAGATATCCGAGAAAAACCGAAATTTGAGAATTTCGTTTTTATTTTCTCCTAGCTTTATTTTCAAAGGAAATGTAAAACAAATAGCACTTTGCCATGGCCACTTTTTGAGGACTACACGATAACGTAAGCAGAATTTTTCTGCGACGTTTCGTCTTTTAGAAAACATCATCAACTTTGTATTTTTATATGGGCCGAAACTAAAGTATACCCTGTATACGACTCCATATTTCATTGTGAATACAGCAACGTATCAAACAATATGATTTCGGAACAATTTCTCGCGCAAAATGTAATTTAGTGATTACTTAATATGTTTTTCTTCAATTTTAGATAGTAGGCGCTGGAAAAAATGACATATTTTGGTACATGAAATAAATTGATTAGTCCTATTTATACTAAATTTAAACTTACCACTTTCCAGAATTTTTGCGTTGTTGAATACAAAGATGAGTCGCCAAATCAAAAGTTTACTTTATAAATGTAATTGTAATGTAATAACAAGGAGCTGATATGTATTACAGGAAACAAACAGAAACTTATAACAAGTGTTCAAATAACCCGCCGTTATTTTCTAAGCACAAGTACGCTCGTCTCACAGACGAATTTAAAACTTGAGTTAACATATTCGGACAAATATTGTTATGGAAGCAGTTACCAATCTTAGCAAATCTTCTTCATTTTGAAAATTATGATTAGAGTACACTTGATTCTTGATATGTCCCCAAAGGAAAAAGTCTAGTGGGGTTAGGTCGGGGGCCCTTGCAGGCCAGGGTGTATCACTATGAGTACCTATCCACTGTCCTGGGAAGCGACGGTTCAAATAATCACGAACAATTATAGCGTTATGTGCTGGAGCACCATCTTGTTGAAACCAGCAGCTGTGAGTAACCGCTAAAGGCAAATTATCTAGAGCATCTTCCAAATCATTTACTAACAAATTTATGTACCGCTCTTTTGTTAAATTGTTTCGGTAGATAAAAGGCCCAATTACATTCGTACCGAGAATCCCAACCCACATGTTAAAACCGAAACGATGTTGGTGTCTGGACACTTTGTGTACCCGCGGATTTTGTTGTGACCAATAATGAACATTCCGCCTGTTAAAAATGCCATTGTTGGTGATCATACTTTCATCAGACCAAATTATTTTGAAAGGGAAATTTTCATCGTCTTGGCATTTTCTAGTGTACCATTCACAAAAGGTTCTTCGCCTTGCATCATCACCTGGCCTGAGTCCATGACAAATCCTAAATTTATAAGGATGATATTTATTTTTTTTTTAAATGAAGTGAGCGGTGGATTTGGCAACTCCGGTATTATCTTCAATGGTGCGAGTAGATATCTCAGGATTTTCAACAACGGCCTGTAACACATCACGCTGACTTTCTTCATTAGATTGCTTTTGTCGGGAAACCACAGGTTTTTTAAATGATCCGTATTCTTTTAAATTAAAAACTAACCGTCTAAATATTGATTTACCAGGTTGTCGCCTCTCTGGATACTTATTAGAGTACGCACGTTCAGCATCAACACAATTTCTTTGGCACACAATGTAACATGACAACATATCAAATTTTTCAGTATTCGAAAAGCTGCCGTTTTCCATTTTTAACACAAATTAGGTAGGTAGCGAGATGTAAAAGTAGGAACGAAAATGTGTCAAAAATTCTACCAAACTACAGTATTATTATGACAACGGAACAATATGTGTCATTTTTTCCAGCGCCTACTATCTAAAATTGAAGAAAAACATATTAAGTAATCACTAAATTACATTTTGCGCGAGAAATTGTTCCGAAATCATATTGTTTGATACGTTGCTGTATTCACAATGAAATATGGAGTCGTATACAGGGTATACTTTAGTTTCGGCCCATATAAAAATACAAAGTTGATGATGTTTTCTAAAAGACGAAACGTCGCAGAAAAATTCTGCTTACGTTATCGTGTAGTCCTCAAAAAGTGGCCATGGCAAAGTGCTATTTGTTTTACATTTCCTTTGAAAATAAAGCTAGGAGAAAATAAAAACGAAATTCTCAAATTTCGGTTTTTCTCGGATATCTCCGAAACTACTCGGAATATTAAAACTTTCTAAATGGCATATTATTAGGCACATAAATGCGCTACTTTTCTCTAATTTAATCGACCCCGTATCACTTACCGTTTCCGATATCCCCATGCTGTTCATTCTTATCTTGGGCACACTGTATAGCTGATTTTTTTTATCATATAACAAATGCTCACGGTACCTTATGTTGATATTTCTCCTTATTTGGCCTGTTTAAGCTGCTGAACAATCCCCACATTCAAATCTATGTAAACCTGATTTTTCCATTTATCTTTTTTCGGTTTTGTCTTAAATAACCTGTTCCCTAAATTATTTTTGCTAGTAAATGATATTATTATCTCAAATTTTGAAAGATAGTTCTTAATGTTTTCGGAGAGTCTTCCTGAGTAGTTTATACTAGCACATTTCTTATCCACTTTAGGTTCCACATAATTTGGATATAATTCAATTATGATAATTTTTGGTTTTTCTTGGAGATGATTCCGTCAACTAGGTATACTGGAATATGGTTATTTAATGCTATTTGCTTTATAATTTTAATTTCTTCCTAGAAGGCCTTCTCCGATTAAGGAATCATAAATCTATGTATCATCGATCTGATTGCTGATAATTTATGTGACAGTAGGCTGAATGAATCCATGGGAATTGTACAATCTGTGAAAGTGTTCTTTCTACATATGTTGAACTGAAATTTATTATCAATTCTTGTAATAGTAAGATCACGATGTACGTCCAAAACCTAAGAAAAATTTTTGTTATAATTGTTATATCCGTCAACCGCGGCTGCACCCTTCCGAGCAACCCTCAGGAGTCAAAGACTTGCATATTAATGTCCTAGGTTGAGGGTTCCGTTATCTATTTAATCTGAGGTGAAGGAGAATACTTGGGATTTCAAGACTGCTAAAGAAATGACTACCGGTAATGCAGAAGTTATCAAGACTGACGAAATGCTCAGCTGAAGTAAGGTGCATGCCTTATCAGGTTATGAAATATGTAGTTGTTATATATTGAAATGTTTTTGAATCACGGGAAATGACGAAAATAGAGCAAATACTGAAAAACCAGACGTTAATGCCATACAAAATTTCAATGGTGGTTATGAATCTGATAAGGATCGAGAACTTGTCGTAACCGGAGCCGACGCAGAAAACAGTGATTTGGAGCAAGATAATGAAAAAATAAAATAAAAATTACTGATAATTTTCTAAAAACTGTAAGGGTCTATTTTCATATTTTGTTAAAGGAGGAGAGCTCTATTAATAAAATATGAAAATAACTGATTGCATTATTTTACCGACGACATGCTTGAATGGAAAATCATCAGGTTTATTGTGATTCGGTAGAATATTTCCGGAGTTAAAAGAAGTTTGTTTGCTAGGTTGAAATATATATTTTTTTTAGTATATTCCGCTTCAACCATAGACGGTTATTAGCGGTGGTACAGGATAGTATGATTACATTAAATGTCTTTGGTGAGATTGGTTAACTTCAGAAAGCACATCAGGACGTCGATATTATCTTTGTGAAGACATTTTTGAAGATCAGTTGTTAAGCCGGCAATCGTTCTTTCTCGTTGATAAACTGGGCATTCTAATAAAATATGTTTCACGGTGAAGTTTGTTTGGCAGGTTTCACATCGTCTTGCTTCTTTTTTCGTGAGGATATGCTGGTGGGTGAGCTTTGTAAGCCCGATGCGCATTCTGGACAAAATAACCTACCTTCTCCTATTGGTCCCCTCTTGTTCGTGTTCAGCTACATCTGGATTTATTTTTCTCAGTTTATTATTCGTGTTCTGCCATCGAGTTACCCACAGTCAATTGGTGTAATTTTTTATTTCCTGTCTGAAGTCATAGTATGGTATATCTTGAAAAGTTTTTGCCTCTGGTTCATCTGTGGCTTCCTTTGCAGCAATATCGGCCCATTCGTTACCCAGAATTCCAACATGTGAGGGAATCCAAACCATCTTCAATTCTTTATTGTTACTTTGTGATTTCAACAGTTCCTTCTTGATACGCTGTAGGATGGGATGTCGTGGGTCAGTTTGAAATGGCTTGGCCGATTCTCACAAACAAAGAAGTGTTGGATATAGAATCGGAAGACCTTCAAAACCAGGAGCCACGTGACCCCCCTTTGCACTTGAAGAAAAATAGTTGATGGTGCCCTCTTGGCAGTAGGCCACGTGACCACAATCATTTTTATACCACAAAGTAGCAAAAGTGGTACCTTTTTACTTGAATTTCACCCGATCTCGATAGCTTGTTCCGTTCAAAAGTTAAGGGGGGAGGACTTTTTACGTCCTCACTGTATAGTTATAGTGTATAACTTACATACTTATTGAAGGTAAGTGAACATATTGGACAGGAGAAGCAGCAAGATAATAAAATAAGACAATCACTAAAACAGTTAAAATTATATAATCTATAAAATTATATATTTGTACAAGTAAAATAAAGTGATTATACCTCAAGTTTAAACATTTTTCAACAGAATAGAATGCATTTTTGTAAGGTAATTGAGTAGGTAAAGCAGTTTTGAATTTACCAAGACTATGCATTTTTCAAAATAGCTGAGGTGCTTTGTTGTAGCAAATAGTACCCTGATAACTTGAAGAGCCCTGACCAAGAGCCAGTCGAGAGTAAGGTAATCACAGTTTATTACCATTTGGAGTATTATGTTCATGTATCATGTTATTTTTAATGTAGCTCGATAATTTTTTTTTAATGTTCATTGTTATAATGAAGCTATAAAATTGTTTACAAAACACAACTATCTCCTGTTATCCCTTTCAGAACCAAGAGATAAAATTCAAAAATTGGGTATTAAACATGGATGCAGCTTATGGACAATATTTTGTTACTTTACATTTTGGTGTTTTCTGTCACATCGATATGTCCTTTGGGGTCATTGGTGACCTTCACAATTGTGTGTCGTGGTATCCAACAATGCAGAGTCACAATTGTGAAGATTCACAATTGTGTACTACGGTATTCAACAATGTCTAGTCAAAATCGTAAAAATTCACATTTATGAGTAACGGTATGCTGTGACGATAAGGTACAATCGTATTAAGGGTTTCAGGAGTGAAGTTAGGATGAAATCGTAAAATTAAAATATATTCTTTACAAAAATATCGAAGTAAATATAACAAATTCAGATACAAGAAACTCAATAAATTCAACTTTATTTCTCTGGGTCTCCCTTGCTGACAAAACTGCCTATTCTCCAGTGTAGTTTCTGAAAGGTTAACAAAGGAACATTGCCTTCCTCATCCTCCGATCCTTCTGAACTATCATTTGGTATTTTCATTCTGAGTTCCAAGTTCTGCTGGAACATAAGTTTCAGATATGTTCTCTTCTTCATCAATTTCCAAGTCTGATCCAATTTTATCTAATGAATCGAATATTGCGTCTAGATTTTTTTAGATCCAGATCTGATTTGTCCATAAAAATAAGAGGAGATCTCAGAAACTTTTTCCACATTCTGTCGGTGTTGCGAATCGACACTAACAATTGTGCAAGATGAATTTAATTGTATTCTCTGAGTCCGCGATACTGAAATTTATTACTATTTCTACTGAAAAACTCTATTATGATCACTCATCACTGAATTGCATGCATCAAATGAGAAATTTATTTGTTTTTAGAATTAAAAAACGTGAATTTATTTCTGGAACCCATTGATGTCATGACACACCTCTACATATTGCCATACAAAACTCCACTGAGACGAATATTCCGCGCCAATTTGATACAGACGTTTTGTTTATATAATTCACAATCGTGTGAAGCAGTATCAAGCCGATACAAAATGTAACCTGAACCTTAATGATACTTTGAATAAGGCGTCACAATTGTGTGCGATGGTGCTCTATATATATTCCCTTTGGAGACTGACGCTGTTCAACGTCGATATTTCGATATCTTCAAGGGCTTCGAAGTAATAACATTCTATAAGATAGGTCCAGAGAAAAAAGTCCATTGTGATAAGATCTAGGTATCTAGTAGTCCTTTTATCACTCGTACAACTCCATGTTTTCATGATGAAAATGTAAAATATTATATATGGCTGAACTCGTAAAGACAGTCTTCATTATAATTCAGCTCATTGAATTGAAATCAGTTATTCAATGGCTTTCAATAAACCTTTGAAAAAATATATAAGGGGCGTTATGGATTTCTCTACAAATGAGTAAGTTACCAGGCCGCGCATACTTGGTTGAATCACCGGTATAAAAAAAATAAAGATCGATAAAATTTGATGGATCAATATTGGAAAAACAAGGTATTTATTTTTCCGCTTTGAAATGAAATATCTTACTTTGCTTGCAAGCGGAATCTACACTCACTATCATGCAATACTAAAACCAGTGCCAGTTGATGTTCATATAAATAATAGTGCTAACAAACCTTGGATCATATAGCTCATTTGGGTTTCAATTTTAGAACGGTTCGAGAACCGTTCTTGGACTGCGCAGAACTAGTGTGCACTCGTTTGAGAACAGTTTACACTTTATGACAACCTGAATGCGTCAAAAAAAGTGAGTTGACTGGAAGGTATATTGTGTTAGTGTCTTCATAATCATTATGTGTTTTTTTGTGTAAGTATATATGAAGAAAATATATTTTAACTAGGAATTATGAAATAAAAGAAAATTGAAAGGTTAACAAACACATCCAAATATAAGTTGAACAATGGTCAGATATCAAATGTGACAGCTACATGATTTCCATAATGCAAACCAACTCGTGAGGTGAAGGTTATCAACAAATAGTCTCTTTTTTCTCAGTCCTCTCCTTCTAATGGAATATGCTGCTCATGAGCATGCGTCAACAAAATCCCAGAACAGATATTTACGAACAGTTCTAGGACCGTCCCAGGACGATTCTCAATAAATCTGAACCACAGAAAACTGGAACTACAGTTCCAGTATTCTGTGTCTGAACGCATAATATGTCAATCCTAAAACAGTTCAACAAAACTCGAACACGACCAATGTTATACTGCGCAAGCTCCTGACAGTCCTAAAACAGTACTTGTTTGAACCGGAATGAAGGTTATGAATGTTGTTTGAATATAAGTACTGATTTTATCATAAATCGAAAAATCAATATAACCGGATATATTAATTTTTCGAGACAGACTCGAATTATAATACTTGCCAAACTCATGTTGAGGCAAGTACAAACTGGGTGTTCAGAATCCAGTGCTTTAGGGATTAGTGTCTACTAAACAAGACTTTCCATCGAATATAAACATTTTAAATGCGCGTCAAAGGCACGCTTCTGGTCAAACTCGAGTCAAAAGTGGTTAGAAAACGCGTAGATTCAAAAAGCTGTGAACAGACTGGCCCAACGAACAACATTCATAGTTACGTCCTTATAGGTATCTGCTGGTTGTATCAAACGTTCGTTGGGGACGTGAATTCACTGCTTTGGGAATATGATTCGATATCAAACACCATTTACAAAACAAAATACAATAAATAAATAATATTCTTTTTTCAAGTTGAACGATTTTACTAAAAAAACTGCAATAAAAAGTAAAAAATTATTTGGCAGATCTCTGTTCACACAGCCTAGATTTAACAATAGCATTAATGACATATTATATATTTTTAAGTTCGATATGAAATCGTGGCACGATTATTAAAGATAAGCATGTTGTTGCTCAGTAGCATTTTACAAACGTGTTCAACTATCTTTACGAACTGCAGTGGCCAAAGTACCTGTCATAATTCAAATCTTTATTGACTATTTGCAATTTCGTACACTTTCGGAAAAATACTGTAACAATCCTGGAGCCGAACCTGACCGTATCTGTTTAGATAATCACGCTTAGCTCGCAAGCATGACATCATCTCAGCTCGTTAACGATACATGCATGACTCGTCACATCCAAGAAGGAACGAGAACTATCTTAGAAAGATCTAGATGATTCGCCGAGCGACGGTCTCATTTCTCGAGGTCTGGAGAGTTCCAACAGATGCCTTTCCGATATAAATAGGAAAATCTCATGAATAGGGAAATCTCGAATAGGGTAGGGGACAGTTCAATTAGAGACAGTTTTTTACAGTTAGCGCTTGGTAGTCAGTTTACATTATACAGAAGCTATATAAATAGTCATAGTGTGTAAATAAATTAAATACAAGTCAAAATAAATTAGCGGATTTTATTCAACTACATTTTCATCACAATACAGAAGCATTCTAGACAATTACAGTGTCACCGTCAAAGTCCACATTATTTGGGATCGTTTATTATTATTCAGTTATGGCATATTTAGAGTTCAAACAGTTTATACAGAATGTTAGCTTATTTCTCAAAGTTTAAAAAATCATTTGAATCACATATAAAAGCAGGCGAGCTATGGACACAAGACTCGTTGAGCAGAAGTAAGACGTAATTATTGCAAGTCAAACTCGGGGAGCAATGCAGTTTGATCATCTGGCAATAACATAATTGAGATATTAAATTTGTATTTGTCTGCCCCTTTCTAATAAAACGTATTAACCCCAAAACAGATGGAACTGGAAACAAGACGTTTCCAGGGTGAATCAAATCTGGTACATCAAAATAAAATGAAAGAAGGCACTAACATCACGAATGCAGTTGAACATCAGTAAGCAGACCTGGCTCAGTTCAAGCCTAACACTCAAGGAAGGCGAAAAATAGGATCAACAGATTCAACTGGATATTATTAATTTATTCTTTCATGCAATGCAATAGCCGATAAATGCGTAGACATCGGAAAATAAATTGAATTTTTCATATGGTGAGGTATCTTCATACCAATGTAAAACTAGCATAGCTCTCTGAAAACAGAATACAACAGCGAAAGCTCGAATGTCTCACGGTTTGATAAACAGAACACATTCTCCGGAGCTACGACGACACACATGTCTTTTATTAATAGGCGAACAAAAAATATCTTGTATAGTGTAAATAGCGTAAACATAGAATACGAAGCAGAAGAGAACTCAAACACAATGTAGTATAAACACTGCGTTGAAGGGTTCGAAAAGTTACCGTATTTGATTTAGGAAATGCATCAGAATATAATGAATGATAACTTGAATCCTTTCCAAATGGCCTTGCCAAACTGATTTGTGTTAAAGAAATAAAGGCAGTAAAACAAAAATAATCATGATCAATTAATCTCGTTATGTTGTTAACCGAACAAGAAACCTACTTGTCTGGATAATCCACGACGGATATTAAATCATCTATCAGACGTATATGAGCAAAGATCAACAATTTAAAGCATACCCTTGGCCCTCTGATACGAAAAGCAGAACTTCAGAATTGTTATTTCTCATCAGTGCAGTTTAGGTCATCACAGGTTATATCCGCAAACACCACGTTTGATCAAATCGCAGTATCCATCCTGGCAGACAGGTAGTGACACCCCCCGCATGTATCCAATCGTGCTTCACTGATGAAGGTTAACAATTCCGAAATCTCAAAACAAAATTTGATTATTATAAAAATAATCCAGCCTTTCGCAAATTTTCCTATGCAATAGGATTGTCGGCAAACGTCGAACAGAAATAATTCAACAGCCCCATACGACCGCCGAATCACGTCTATCCGAAATCGGTCTGAAGTTGATCGACCCGTCGAGTCATGTACAAAGTCCTGCTACTTGTTTCACATTGCTATTGCAACATTATTCCTCTAAATTAGGACTTTTTATAAACAAAAATGGCTGAACTTTTGTACACTTTTGTGGCATATCTACAACAGAATCATATGAATCGAACATAAAGTTCAAACCTTTCCTTATTCCACAATTTTGCAGGAGTTATCTGAGACAAATAACCGGATCTCGCCATAATCAAACGGAAAACAAACTGCAGAACGGTTACAAAATGTGTTTCCAATCAGTAGTAAAATAGTATATTACGTAACAAGAGTTGTAAGTAACCCATTACGCACGAAATGAAAAAGTTTATGCACGAAGCGGGTATAGGGTGAATCATGGAGGGTACATGGCGAAACTCCATAATTTCATAAAATGTAAATAGATTATAAATAATCCAACCTTTCGCAAATTTCCTAAACCTACTATTATAAGAGTGTTACTGGAAATGCCAGAAAAAAAAGTCAACAGCCCCATTCGACTACCGAGTTACCTCTGCCCAACGTCAAAGTTTTTGTACAAATACATACTTAGCAATACTCCCTGCAACAACTAGCAATCATTCGAGCATTATAGCTCTCCGTCCAAATCTCTCCGGTAAATTGTAGCAGTTTCTTTTTCAGTTTCAACAGATTTAATGGAAATCAGAAACGATCATGTTACTGATATTAATTTATCCATTTCTATGAAGATTGTCTTGCAGTGAAATGCAGCGCACCCTTTGTGAAATACTACTTTTTATTTCAATGGATGGATTCAAGAACTATAACGGAGATATGATATGATCATTTGAAATTATAATCTGTCAATATAACAACATAACAATATATAGAGAACGCCAGGATCTATATACAGCATACTAAAATTTCAGAAAATTTAGTAGAAAGCAATTTTATACAAAAAATGTGCGCGTCCTTTAAAAACACTTGAGATTGTTGGCATATTCTACATTTCGATTTTATTGAAAATATGAACACGATGTTCATAAAGTCAGATGTGGAATCATCTGCAACTTACTGTGGTTGCAAAAATATTACCACTGTTGTAGAAATATACACGTTAGCCAATGACTGTTATCATAGTAACACGAATATCAAAATTATTGTTTCTTACATTTTTATTAAATGATATTCAAAATTTTTTATCATCGACTGTAAAGCTATTAAAATTAGCTCCGCTGGATGACACACTGCAAGGGATATTTAGATTATTCGGTTTCTCCCGTTTACAAAACAATGAATTTTGACAAATCCTCCATAAAATAAAAATGTTTTTTGAGTAACCTAGAGACGTACTTCTTTGCAGTTAGTGAGATGGGGTGGCAAGTAAGTTCATTACACCTGGTAGATATATACCGGACATACAGACGTCCTATAATCGTGTTAGCATTACACTTCCTTTTCGGGATCGATAATCTACAATAATAATGTTATATCAGATCGTATTTTGAATCCTACACGAAGAAAGTTCAACTACAATACAACTACAGACTGAAAACATATTTCCTCTATTTTTATCGTCTACAAAAATAAGGAAGTCTAGAAAACTGCCGACGTATTCCGCAGAGTTGAATAATAAAAACTTCTTTATCGATCTTGGTTGCTAGCCAGAAGCCAGTGCTGACAACTGCATTCTTTCAGAAAAACCTTTAAATTTGATATTCTCATATAATCTATAGTTGTTTGTTAGGCCACGAAAAATATATGACAAAGAAAATTGATGATTTTAGTTGGGAGAATCAGGATATCAACTAACCAAATGAAACAACGATATATGTCTGTTTGAAATTGACGAAAACAAGAGTTTCGTCTCGTGAGATGAAGTCGAGTTCTAGTATAGGTACACAGTAACCACCCATATACTTCTACTTTCAAAATCTGTTTGAGAACTTGAAATCGGACAATTAACTAGAGCATCCAGGCACGCTGCAATATAAATTGCAATTGTGCCAGAACTAATAATCCGACACCGCCTGTTTTGTGCACACATAAAGTACACATGATTCAATACTTTTACGAGAAGGCCTATCCCTTAGCAACATTTTCCGTTTTTTTTTTATTTTTCTCCGTTACTAATGATCCGATCGGGTCGTAAAAGTCCCAGTATTTCCCATTCTCTACAATTTATCTCATTGGAGCAACAATATTGCTACATTAGTTTATATTTTATAAGCAAAACAATAAAAAAACAAGTTTTTCGTAATAATATGTTTATAACAAATTACTAAAAGACACTTGCAAGTATAAAACATAACAGAATATAACTGGGATTTTGTTTTGTATTGATTGGGATATCTGAACAATTCAGTCTATTGTTATACTAACCACCAAACCCCGCCTATTGGCCAACCTATATACTGGGAGGTAATGGAAATTCTTCTCAAATTGAATGCTAAACTAACAAAAAATAATCCATTTGCATTTTATGTAGTTTTGATTGTTTGGAGTATCTGCCAATTGAGAATTGTCAGGAATAATAATAATAATATTAATTTTTTATTTCCAATTTTCGATAACATTCACAATACGTTGTAAAGTATATATACAGAGGAAATAAAAACAGGGAAATATTCGACAGAAGCCGGTTGGCTAGTACGTGGTAATAATACCACTTTCGTTCAAGTGTTTCACTTACAAGATAAGTTCTTCAAATGATTTGATAACTTGTATTTTACTCCTACATCTATATATAATTATTTGATTAATTTGATTCATTAGATTCATTCGACTGTTTTCCGAATCAAACACACATGAGCATAAACAAAAGAGTTATTCTGAGTAACAATGATAATGATTAAAAAAGAGTAAAATGAATATGAAAATGGTTGGTAGTCATGTACCGAGTGAATCTTTAAATAAGTGTCTTGGGGATTCTAAAATCCAGGTTTTAATTTTATTTTTTTAATTTTTCTTGTTAGGTTCATTTTTCAAAATATCAAAAAAAATTTTTGATATATTTGTTTCGAAAAATAGTCATAGCTTCGCTGTCCCACTGTTTCATTTACTTTCATTTTATTTATTCTCTTATCTTTCTTGTGCCTAGTATCATGAGTATGATTTATATTAATTAATTGATTTATTTTCTTATGTTGTAGGTCAAGAACTTTGTAACAATAAGTTTGTTAGACATCAATACGACTTTCTTGGAACAGTAAATAACTGGAGTAGGTATGTATTTTGTTGAATATGAGTTTAATAAAAGTTTTCTATAGACTTTCTAACTTCAATAGGTGGGTTTTATATGCACCTCCCCAGCCTGCTATTCCATATGGTAGAGTGTACTAGGGAAAAATACATATTTCTTAGTTGAATAGAAATAGAAATATACTCAATTTTTTAAATTCCTTATGTAAATAGGTAGGTTCTTTATCACACGTGACAAAGCAAGAGGAACTCATCCCATTCGATTTTGGTATATAATAACAAGTACAGTAACTACGAATCATTTCATTTCAGCAAAATGAGCTGCAGTTTATACTTGCCGCATTTGACAAGTTTGAGACTAGTTTGAAATTTACTTCTGTTTAGAAAAATATATTAGTTCTTGTTAAACGGCATGTTTTCAATTCCTAACAGTACTTACATTATTTATCTTTTCTTTTAACGAAAGTAGAATCAAAATTATGCTTATTCGACCATCTCTGGACCAACATGAACTTCAGTATGGAAATGAGAATAACTGTCGTTTCTGAAAGTGAGAACAATCGTGATTAATTTATCATTAATCCGTCATTAAATATCGATAAAGCGGAAATGCCCATTGAGTCGGAGAAGACATGCTACTGTGTAATTAACGTTTTGAGTATTTCTTTTTAGCCATAAATAATGAAATGATATTAAGCACAAGATAATCAACATTCAAATCAACATTTCTCTCTATGTTCAAGAAGTGATATGGCTACTATCATTTCTCATTCATAGAATTTTGTATGTTATCTGTTTGAATGAATAAATATTTGGAACCTTTTTAGAAAATACAATTCAAGAAATAGAAAGTACCCAATCTCCCAACCACTTTGCTTCAGAAGAAAGTATACCAGATTTTACCAGAAGAAAAATTACTGCAATGCTCAGACGAACAGAAGTATAAAATACCTTGGAGAACCCTCTTAAATGAACTGAAAAATGGGAAAACAGCCTGTGTATAATCAACATTCCCGTAGAATAATTGGAACTGCGACATGTTAAAAAAGCATTTGGGTCGCTGTGGAACAAGGAGTGAAAATATTTCCAAATAATATATCTGATACAGACTGGGTAAAGAGTTTTGTAGCGCGACCTCCATAACTGTCACATCGCTTTGCTAAGAATGTTAAACGCACACAAGCAGCAGTGGACGAGCCTAAATAATTTTATGAAAATATGGTTCTTGAATTAAAAAAAAAACTTGTAAAAGAAGGGTGCAAGTACGCAATATTTTGTGGTGATACTACTGGAGAAATATTGCTGCCAGTTTCCAACAAACGTTCAGACCCTACTTGGGAGTGATACCAAGAGGACATACGACATTTTTTATTGTTAGGGTGAACTCAGAACTACATGGGCCGGAAATAGTCCCAATGTCAATACAAATTAATTTCAGTAAGTCTGGATAGTTTAAAGCAGATATTTACAGATTGTCTAGGGAATCATCTACCAAAATTTACATTCCAATATTAACTTAAAACACTCCAACACAATGAGAAATTCATTTGCCTGCCCCTTAACGGTCCCTAACCCAACCACTGGATGTAGCATTTTTTTCGCCCCGTAAAAATTGTCTGACTATAGGTACTATCGAATAGAAGGATACTAAAGAAAGTATCAGACATATATCTATACAGAAACAAAACTTCCCACAATATTATTATTAAAGATAAAAATGAATCACGGATCTTCGCGTCACTTAAGCTAGTGTTAATAAAAAATTTACTGAATTTACTGAAATTACTGAAATAACTGAGTCAATTAATCCCGACCTATGGGATACTTTGTTTGTATTAAACAAAAATATAATAATTAAATATGTTTCTCTTCTGTACTAAATATTATCATTCATGTGTTGTATTAGAAGTTAGATATAGAAATGAAATTAACATAAACATTCGTAGTTCTTTTATTGTGTCTTATAAAATTTTTATGAGGACTCACAGTATACCGGGTGGCTACGGAAGTATTGCCTATGGAATATCTCAGTTATTGTATGAAGTAGGTTTGTGAAATTTGGAGCGTCGATATAATGACATAAGAGCTAGAATTTGAGCATATTGACATGTCGAAGTTAACTTCCGGTCTGACCGGAAGTAACATCAACTTTCTTATTTTAAATGGAAACCCTATTTTTATTTCTTTTCGCTTTATTCAGCATTCAATTCCCTTTCTAATGACATATCACAAGTTGGTATCTAACCAGAAACTAGATCAGAAAAAAATTATTATTGAAATTCACCGAGTAGGCCGTGGAAGCAAAATGAAAGCCAAAAATTGAAAAGTTGGCTATGGAAACCATACGTCACTTGATAACAGTTGCTACCACTGTGATATTTTATTTTCATTCGTCGGCGTTATAAAAAGCCGCCAATAAAATATTGGAAAAATTGGGAAAAAACCAATACTCTGTAGGTCCATAACTTAAATAGGAACATACAACTTTTTCTTGCCTGTACTATTCAGCATAACCATTCCTTTCTAATGAAAGTAATTTTTTGAAATGAAATACCAAAAAATCCAATTATTATTCTTCAAAAAACAAAACAGATTATCGCCATACGCAAAAATAACATTAAAAATAATGTGGAATGATAAATTATATTCTGTAGGTTCTAGGTTAAATAGGAACATAAACGTACTTGGTCTGTGCCATCGTCCATAGATATTCTAATATCTACCTATGGACGATGTTTGTCGAACCAAAATATTAACAAGTAGGCTGATTAAGATGTATTTTGGAATTAAACAAAAAAGAAACGAGAGCTCTCACGAACGCTGCTATCCATATTATTTTGACGTTCGAAGTAGTGTTTTTGATTCTGCCATTTTAAAAGGGTTTGTAAATCCAAATCAGTTAGTGGAATATTCAAAAAATGCCCCGTTATTCACGAACCGAACAAATTGACATGCTTCTCATTTATGGTGAATGTTTAAAAAATTCTTATGCCGCTGAACGATTGTATTTAGAGCGATATCCAGGGAGGCAGCAACCGTCAAGAAGGTATTTCCAGTGGCTTGAAGAAAAATTAAGAACTGAGCCTGATGTTCACGAAGACCAAGAAGCATTTGTTATTAATGAGGAAACTGAAATTAATGTATTAGCTTTAGTACAATATGATAGCACAATTTCCTCAAGGCAGATTGGCGCCGAATTAGCTATAAGTAAGGACTCTGCTAGGAAAATTTTGAAAAAACATCGATTTAAATCCTTCAAGTATCAGTTACATCAACATTTGTATGAAAATGACGGTGAAAGGCGCCTGGAATATTGTAATTGGTTTCTTCGACAAAATGCTGAGAATCACCTATTTAACTATTATAACTTGTTTACGGACGAGTCAAGATTTACCAACAATGGATTATTTAACAGGAATAATACAAGGTAGGTACTGTACTTTATTTGGATTATTGTCGATAGTCGAAGTGTAAAGTGCTAAAAGTGTGAACGGTCTTTTGTTTCAGGTACTGGGCGATAGAAAACGAGCACCGGTTTCGACAAGGTGGCTTCCAGGAGAGATTTGGTGTGAATGTTTGGGCAGGAATAGTTGGAACTCATATTGTTGGCCCCATTCTTTTTCAAGGCCAACTAACCGGAGAGAGATACTTTAATTTTTTAACGTATGAAATTTCGGAATTCATTAACAACCTACCAGCGGAAATAACTGAGAGAATGTACTTCCAGCAAGATGGCGCCCCTCCGCATAATTCAAGAATAGCGAGAAATTATCTTCAAATCGCTTTCAAGAGAGACTTATAACAACCCATGGTCCAGATAGGTGGCCACCAAGGTCACCTGATCTTACTCCGTGCGACTTTTTCTATGGGGGCATCTTAAAAATAGGGTGTATTCCACACAGCCTACAACTCTACATGAGCTAGAAGTAAAAATTCGTAGAGCTTTCCAAGATATCACGCCCCAAATGTTGAGAAACGTTTTACATGAAAATATCACCAGAGTCAATAAATGTATTGACGCTGAGGGAATGCATTTCGAACATTTGTTTTGAATTTATTTTATTTTTAATCCTATCAATTTGAATTATTTTTTTTTTTTCGATAAATCTGTTTTTTTGTTATTTGAATAATAATAATTGGATTTTTTGGTATTTCATTTCAAAAAATTACTTTCTATTATATCATTAGAAAGGAATGGTTATGCTGAATAGTACAGGCAAGAAAAAGTTGTATGTTCCTATTTAAGTTATGGACCTACAGAGTATTGTTTTTTTCCCAATTTTTCCAATATTTTTTTTGGCGGCTTTTTATAACGCCGACGAATGAAAATAAAATATCACAGTAGTAGCAACTGTTATCAAGTGACGTATGGTTTCCATAGCCAACTTTTCAATTTTTGGCTTTCATTTTGCTTCCACGGCCTACTCGGTGAATTTCAATAATAATTTTTTTCTGATCTAGTTTCTGGTTAGATACCAACTTGTGATATGTCATTAGAAAGGGAATTGAATGCTGAATAAAGCGAAAAGAAAAAAAAATAGGGTTTCGATTTAAAATAAGAAAGTTGATGTTACTTCCGGTCAGACCGGAAGTTACCTTCGACATGTCAATATGCTCAAATTCTAGCTCTTATGTCATTATATCGACGCTCCAAATTTCACAAACCTACTTCATACAATAACTGAGATATTCCGTAGGCAATACTTCCGTAGCCACCCGGTATATTTCGACAGAATAGAAGAGCTATCGTTTTTGTAACCTCAGAAACATTATGTATTATGACTCCCACTTCACGTTATTCATTGAATAATTTTCGAATCTAAGAAGAATTTCAGAATGCGCTAGTAGCGATAACAGGCATTACGTTGGATCATAGAAGATAGATCCCTAACAGTTCGTTCGGAAAAAAAACGACGACGCTGAAATCTTTCAAGATTTTTTTTAAACTTTGTGTTCTCAACGAACATTTTTTTTTCAATATCCACTAAAAGAAAAACATACCATAGGTGTGTCTCGTACAATTATTGTAGAATAAAATAAATTCTTCACAACCTTTAAGGAATATAGAAATTACGAAATAATTTTCAATAATAGAACATACACATTTTTACTTTCGACACAGATTACGTTCCTTTCGAGTTAGAATATTTATTCTGAAACACTTGCTTCTTATGTACCTATTTGAATGTATTTTCATTCCATAACGAGGTACGGAATGAATATTCCGTAACCACACTAAACGACAGATTGCCGTGGATTTCAAAACTGTCAGTATAGATGCAAATGGTGGCGTCATGATAATGTTCAAAAAGCTTCATTTAAAATAAAATAATGACTAAAAAATGGAATGAATCGGATATGGAATATCACAATACTCCAGCTGAATTTCTAATGCAATGTATAATAAACTAAACTAATAATAACTACTAATTCAGGTTTAATCATATCATTCCAATTAATTTCTATAATAAACATTCATAATATATAACATGGGTGTGTAAACATATTTGCCGACAAGTATAATCACAACCACCTACACTGATAATATGATACTAACTATATATCAGTATCAACTCAAATCAACAAGGGCCGTCATTGTATACTGGGTGTTAATGAATCTATCAGAAACGGCATAACTGTTAGAATATTAGGTGCATCAAAATGAGACTTGGTATAATTAAATGGTATGTGAAGAGGAGTTTTCGCATATTTTTCACTTTCCATTCACTTCTGGTTTTGAATTTTTAAAGGGAGCACTCTGTATATTGTAACATTTTTGGATTTCTGACACAATTCTGGATCAGAATGTAATTAATATATCCTCTAAGTGGCCATGATCGGACGTAAACTAATCTACTTATGGGTGATGTCAGAAAACTACAATCACAAAGTTTCAGTGACTAGTATGATAGATAGAAATGAGACAAGTTGGCAAAATCACATTCTCGTGTCTAACCGTTATTTTTCGAATGGCGACCACTTTTTGACAAGCGCACTTTCCAAAATGAGGATTTTTTTAATATGATGTATAGCGATTCAATTTGTAATTTCAATAACTTGCAGTTTTTATGTTTGCATGGTGGAAATAGGAGTCAAATCTTATCAATTAGAATATCTGCATCTTGAAGGTTACGAAATAATTAGTTTTTACTGTAGACCAACGATGCAATGTGGAGGGATTAGCATATGGGCCAGTTGCAATTTTCAACTGAAATCGATTGATTTATCTAAATATTGCATTCAGCAACACTTTGAAATTTGTGCAGCATCTTTCAAAACAAAGCAAGGTATGAATATTGTTTTAAACTGTTACAGATCCCCATGTGGTGATATTGATTTGTTTTTAAATAAGATTTCAGAGGCCCTTGACTTTTTATATAGGCCCCATATAAATTGTATTCTCTGTGGAGATTTTAATTTGTATAGGTACAAAAATAATAATTTTAATTCATTGTGTACTGTTCTATCTTCTAGGAATCGTTCCTCGTGGAATGTTGTATCTGAATTAACAAATAAAAAACGAGATAAATATTAAAATTGATAACCAGTTGATCAACGATTCGAAAACTATAGCTTCTGAGTTTAATGACTCCTTCGTTCAAGCTCCCATTGATCTAGTGGAAAAAATAACTGCTGAAGAGGATATCCCTATTAATACAAATAATTTCAATCCCCACACAATATACTTAAATCCTTTCACAGAAAATGAATTACTCCTATTGTTAAACAACAAATTGAGGAGTAAAAAATCGTCTGGCCCAGATGAAATACCAAATTTCATATTGAAGAGAGTTATCTACTTGATAATGGTTCCATTGACGCACTTGATCAATATGTCATTCTTGTCAGGTGTTTTCCCACAACAACTGAAAACTGGTAAAGTCACTCCCATTTTCAAGAAAGGGGAAGCAACCTCAATGCAAAATTATGGCCCTGTTAAAGTTCCATGTGGATTCACAAAAATATTTGAATATGCGTTTTTAGATGGCCTCTAATCGTTTTTAAATGAACATTCTGTTTTGAGTCATATGCAACATGTATTTCGCTCTGAAAAATCTACAAATACAGTTATGTTTTCATTACTAAATGAAAATATTAAATTTGTTGCAGCAGGTGAGTGCCCGGCGGTTATATCAAAATTAGAAGAATATGGCATTAGAGGTGCTGCCTTATGTTGGTTAGCGAAATTTTTCGATAATCGAAAACAATTTGTATCTTTACAATTGAACAGGAATAATGAAATTTTCAATATCAAATCAGATACCTCACTCGTAAATATGGGTGTCCTACAAGGCTCAATATTGGGCCCCATTCTGTTAATCCTCTATGTGAATAGTATATTCATTATACTACATATGCTGATGAGTTTTCATTAATTATTTCAAATCAGGTATAAATTTTTTTTTAACACGCATGACCTATTCTTCAATACTGTCAAAACGGAGGTTATTTGTATCCACAACGTTCAAAATGAAATATACAACATTTGTTTCACGGTCAACAACATGACTTTAACAAATACTTATGAAAGTGACAGATTTCTAGGCATTTTTATCGATGAGTTTCCAAACTGGAAGGCTCACTGTCACCAATTAACATCGAAACTCAACTCGCTGTCTTTTCATCAATCTAAGATCAGTTTTAACTAAAGGTCAGTTGATCCAAATCTATTTTGCTCGAGTGAAATCCAGATTAAGATATGGTGTCTGTTTTTGGGGTGGTTCAACCTCTACTCAAAATGTATTTGTTGCACAAAAGCGAATTCTGCGATGCATAGCAAACATTTCATCTAGAGAAAATCAAATCATCATTTTGAATGAATGAGAATTTTCATCACTATCGTACAAGAATAAAACGTCATTTTCATTTGCCATTAGCCAAAATGAGAGTAAGTTCGTGTGCACCTGATTACATTGGTCCAAGAATATTCAATAAACTTCCGGAATACCTAAAGTGTTCAAAGAAGCGCTGAAAAAACATTTATTAGAAAAATCGTATTAGATACCAGAATACTTCAACTGATTTTGAAATGTCTTGATATTATTTTACCATATTTTATGTTGTCTTGATCTCTGATCTCTACTTTTCCTCCCCGCTAGTTCTATTCTCCTTATTTTAATGTATTGACAATTCCCATACAATGTAAATTTGTCTAAGTGGAAATAAATTATTCTCATTATTATTATTATTGCTTAACAATCTAATTTCCTTCAATAATCAACAAGTTTTACTTATTATAAATTATTATTATTGATTTTAAGACGGATTTCTATTAAATGATCAACAACACTTAATTTATTATCTCGTGAAAATTTGGCATGTGCTAAATGTTTACGAAAACGAATATTCGTTTGGCCATAATATTATATCATCACACTTTTGAAAGCTAATTTCGTAAATCTCTCTGAAGTTGGAATTTTTTCTTTCGAGTTACCTAATGATGTTCGGAGATTGTTCGTACTGCTATGTACAAGCTGGAGGTTCACATCCCGGAAGATAGAACTGAGACCTCTCGTAAGCCGTGATCGTGTGCAATTTTTATGAATCTCTTGTTATCTTCAGATCGATCCACTATGGTTATTTCTCTCAAGGACATTTTGAACTGTTTTTTTTTTTCAGAATATTATCTATTATGTTGAGAGAATACCCATTATTGATGGCTATCTCCTTCATTCTTTTTATTTCTTTTCGAAGACTTACATTACTAAGTGGAAAGCTCAATGCTCTATGAATATAGATGATTGAATTCAAATCTAGTTGAGTTGATATCGATAAATTGGATAATAACATATTATCAGTGAGGGTGGTTGTGATTAGACCTGTCCGCAGGTATGTTTACTGATCCATATTACATAAATATATTAATTATAGTAATTCATTGGATTGATATAAATACAACTGGATTAGTATAGCAACCCTACTGCTGAAGTGAACATGGTTAACGAAATACGCATCTAGCAATGAAATTACTAGTGTGGTGAGGGGAGTAAATATTTGTTGTTCTCTGTACAGTCATAACTCATAGTATTCGTTAAAAATACCCTTTATAACAAAACAAGAAAAAGTTCAGATTAGTCTAAGAATGGAAACATTTGAAATTGAATCAATGATGAGTTCAGTCTTCTCATAATGAAACGAATAAAATCGACAAAGTCGAAGTATCCTTTCTCTCCACACGTTTCCACCAAGTGGAAAAATAAAGGCAAACATCTGTCAGAAAACAACTACTTCCCTGGCTAATACCACGACGTAAATTGAACTACATCAGACAGATATTTGTGAAACGCTCTTTCAAGAAGACCCAATTGCAAGTGCGTATCTTGTAATTCCCAGCCAAATGAAGGATAATCTACTGTTTGATTACAAGATACGCACTTGCAATTGGATCTCGTTGGAAGAACATTGCACAAATATCTGTCAAATGTATTCAATGTGCGTCGTGGTATTAGCCAGGGAAGTAATTGTTTTTCCACTTGGTAGAAACGTGTGGAGAGAAAGGGCACTTCGACTTTGTCGATTTTATTCGTTTCATTATCGTGATATCCTCCAGTACATATTTTCGAACTTTGCTCGAATTGATTCAGTCTTCTCACCTGTGTCATTGGCTGGAGATCTCGAATAGTTCTACGAACGGCAGGGGTGTAAAGTAAAGTAAATTTAATTGGACTACGTTACATTTATGTTATGTTTGTAGCAAGTAAAACTTTTACAAAAGACAGACAAGCCGCTGGTATATCACACAAACACTTTAAAATCATCCTACAAGTCATTAAAGACATACAGGTGCTAGCTGATCTTAACCGTTCGCAGTACCAACGAGTACTGGAATCGTCGTTGCTGATAGCATGTGAACGACATGGGGAGAACATCAGAATATGATAGTAAAAGAACACGTTCAATGATGCGAACGATCAAGAACAGCAACTCAGAGCTTCTGGACAAGCATGTCTTTTTTCAAACGGAACCTCATGAATGCCTATTTTCTTTCCATGTTCCCTCTTGGTTCTACCATTGTTTTCTGAACGTTACGAATATGATGGTCTTAAACCAGACATTTTCTGTTGTTGCCCTTTCAAAACTCTGTTTCCGTTTTGGTACACAACTCTTTTTTTAACGCAAGATTGGACTGAACAATCGGACCATCTTTGGAACATGTTAATCGTAAATGACCTTGCGATTATATGTATAACTGTATTCACTTCAATCTATGAAAAACTCTCAAACTAGAAATCAGAATATGATAGTAATGGAACACGTCATTGATGCGAACGATGAAGAATAACAACTCAGAACTTTTGGACAAATATGTTTTCTTTTTTTGAACAAAACTTCATGAATACCTACTTTCTTTCAATGTTCACTCTTGGTCCAGCTTTGTTTTCTGTACATCACGAATCTCTAACCCTGTTTCCGTTTCGAAACACAACTCGTTTGGCCAAAGAATAGTAGAATTTCTTTCTTAATAACAATAAATGAAAAAACCGTTAATACGTAAAACCAATAAAATGGAGAATTGATCATTTATCAGAATAACTTTTTATAAGACTTAAATATAGCAGAATGAAATGTATAGAACTGATTTATAATCCGAAAAGAAATTCATCTAATGCGTTTGTATGAAAACCGATAAAGCATCATACGCGAAAACGGTAAGAATTATTTTTCATAGATCTGAATTAGTTAAGAAACGAAAGTGACTGAAATGATAAAACTGAGTAATCGCAAATCTCAATAACCTAAGCTATTCATATCATAAAACCGTCAAACTAAAAAACTAACAAAACATATTATCTAAAAACGTAAAACCAACAAATTATCCGAAATAAAATGTAGTATCGTGAAGTTTATTGAAACGTAATGTGTAAGATATAAAATGATCAGAATCGAAATACAGCAGAAATGTTAGCGAATAATATATCAGTCTGGTAGAAACTTGCTCTATTAGATCTTAGATGGCGCTAACTTCTAGTTGAACAAATCAAATCGTCAGGTTCGGACTCATATTGATCGTTCATTTGTTTGTTCCTTCCTCGATTTATTCGAGAATTCAATTGCTGGTGGTATTATTTTCGTGATACCTAATAACGGTGATAAAATTTAATGTGAGCCTTAGCATTTTAGTAATATCAGATGGTGAGACAAAAGTGAGAAGGAATTTAATGAGGACATGAGAATTTATTTAAGAATATCAACAGCACGCTACGTCATCTCTGAGAGAATAGATCAACCGGCGTTTCGCTATGCTATAACCTCTCTAATTTCTGAAAATTTTCAGTTCTTTACTTTTCGGTAATAGTATTTATTCGTCTGATGATTTTTGATATGCCAATTTTAGGTCATGTGGTATATTGATTCGACGATTTTAAATAATAATTCCTTTGACTTTCGAATACTTACGCTTTGCAGACTTACAATATTCTGTTATTATATTTTATCATTTCTATGAGATATTTTTTCTGTAATTTGACGGTTTGATCGAATATCCGTCATCACATTTGTATTTATTCTCATTTTATGGTATTACAGATATACCGTCTTGTGATTTTTCAGTTCATCAAATTTTGGTTCTTCAAAAGTCTGATGTGATCATTTCTGATTCTGGGATAATTCGTTATTGATGAGAATTGGTTGTTGTAATGTTTTGGTTTTACAAAGTTATTTTTCAATTCTTTTCCATTTCTGTGAAATTATTTCCTATCTAGTTCGATTCTCCATAAAATCGTTACTGAACTTTGGTGGTTCGATAGTTTTAAATCATAGTCTATTTCAGATCTTTATTTTACCGTTTTTATGGATTATATGTAATCCACAACTCTTTTTTTACGCAAGATTGGACTGAAGAATCGGACCACCTTCCGAACATGTTAATCATAAATGAACCCTGCGATTATATGCATAACTGTATTCACTTCAAGCTATTGAAAACTTTCGAATAAGAAATTGCATGATAATAGACACTAAAATATCTCAACTACTTCCAGAAATTCTTTCAAACCTCAACCAACCCTATGATAAAATCGCATGAATAAAATCCCTAATTTATATTGAACGAGAGCAATTTCAAGGGAGAGCATCGAAAGACAAAAATCTGTGCCGTCGTCTGCGAAGATATTGATCAAAAGGTTTTATCGAGGATCGCAATTATATGCCGCGATAACCTGAAGAACGGAAGGAAACCCTTTGATCCTGAGCTGCACACAAGGTGTGCGTTGTTCTTTAGAAGCGCATTCACTCGGTAAGATTTTCAACGAAGCGAATTAAAGATTATTCATGCTGTACGATGGATATCTCAATTACTTCCTTTTCGATTTGGGCGTTCAGAGCATGAGTTAAGTTTTGGTGTTTTCCAATTATACTGGAATACTGTCATTTTTCTATTAGCTCCGTACAAGAACACTTTCGATAAAAAAAAAACATTCGCTGTCTTTCTTCAAGTTTCGTAGCTCAATTTGCTATGCTCGCTTGTGTGTAAACTGTAAGTCTACCTGACAAATTACATCATATCAAATTATCCCTGTCCAGAATACAGGGAGGAGCAGTTCCAAATATGAGATATATACAACATCTTTTTCTTTTACCAACAATCCAATGGAACAGTCAAAACATAACAAAACAATTGAATTGAACTGTCAAAACATAACAAAATCATTAAATTATCTAGGAATGAACCTCTTTTGTTTTCCTTCCAGATTTACATTATTTTTGATGCACTCATTATCAACTACAATCAGACCTCCTTCATCACCTACTTGCCTATTGGACTGTCATTCATGGCATTGAGATATGAATTATTCATGTGCTCATTAGTTCTGCATGAAGATTCTTTATCTTCATCACTATAATTACAGAGGTTTGAAAAGTTATAGTTTTATTCTCAAATGAAAACCTAACAACATTTCCATTATCTTTTTAACCCAATAAGATCTTGGAGTTTCAGCAACTTTCACTATCTTTGCTGGTTTCCACACACCATTTTCTCTTGAAACAACATCTTGTTCAACTTGATATTTTTATCTTTTATCTTTGCTTGTTTGTCAAAATATTTCTTATCGTTCTGTCGTTTATTTGACGAACAAGATTTTTCAAATTCATAATTTAAGTACTAAGGTCTGTTTCAAGAGTAAATCACATATTGGTAATGGTGATCTTAATCTTCTATTGAAAAGTAACTGTGCTGGAGATTTATTCAAGCCTGGTACCGATGTATTATGATATTCAAGCAAAGCCAAAGGCACGTCATCGCATTTGTTCACTTTATTTCCATCTGGTTGTGTATCTTTAACAAACGCCAGCAAGTACATTTCAAAACTCTGTCTCAATAGTAGGTTTTCTTTACGACTGCGCCATGTTTTACCATTATTATTTGAAGCAATACAAAATATCTGTTACCTTCTAGGTCTACCTGACAAATTACATCATATCAAATTATTCCTGTCAAGAACACAGGGAGGAGCAGTTCTAAATATGAAACAAATACAGCATAAACTTTGATTAAGTTGAATTAACTTATTCCCTCTTACCTTCTTTTCTTTGCTATTATTATTACTTTCGAAATTTTCAATCTCTTCTCTTTATAGTATATTCCTTAATATCACTGAAATCTGTTAACTACCGCTAAACTTGATGAATTATATAAACCACTCCAAACTCATTGCAAAGCCACAACACAAGCATTTCAAATGCTTAGGTGCGTTGTATGTTGTTTGGAAGTGGAACATATACTTGAAAATTAAATTATGTTAATTATGTAAATTATGGTATGTGAATTAATTGAATTGAAATGAAACTATCCTATGCTGTGTCAATGCAACAAACGGTAGTGGGCAACTAACTATTCACTCTAGTCGCCTTTCGATGAGGATGATACTTTTTTTTCAAATACTATTAAATTACTACCGTTACTGCTCGGCCTGACAGCAAAATTGTAATCAGATCAAGACGAAACGCAAACACGAACATAAGTGTTGTGGGAGAGAACTAAGAATACCCTCAATTCCCACCAAGCAGCATGTATAAGACAGTTCCGTGAGACTACATACCTACGAGTACTTGACGGTACCCCAGAAAAATTATGCCTATCATATTTAAAAGTATTAGGTAAGATGATATTTATTTTATAGTTATAATGACAGAATTAACAAAACATGATCGATTAGTACCAATTCATTGATGAAGAAAAAACATGAATACTATAGACTTGCGATGATTTTCCAATTAGTGTAAACATACTAACCTTAACCGTCTGTTAGATATCATGTTCTCTTTAATTTTAATGTTTTTTCTGGTTCCTTGAGTAAAATATTATTTGTTTGAATTTATACTTAAAAAATTATTTTACAGTAATAAAAATGAGAATATTTTTGAGGAAATAATAAAACAGAAGTAGCTAGTAAAAAATCTCAAGTTTCCACGTTGTACTGCGGAATACATATTGTCTTCCTTCTTTTTCCACAAAACTTGCTTGCGGCCAAGAAAAGTAGTCCATGTTGACTCTTCAACTGTAGGTTTCATTTTATTGATCACATAAGTTCATAATGATCTTTAACAGTTATTCAAGACCAAAAAAAAAATTGCAATTTGTAATCAAATTTGAGAAAATTTGCAATTTTCTAATTTTCAGATAGATACTTCAAAGTTCCCATGAGCGCCTAAATTTGAATTATTTATAAATACTTACTTAACTTTTTGAAATAACTTATTTTGCTATGTTTACAATACTCAGAAAGATAATGCATTTTAAAAAGTACTAGAAATCGCATGAAAATGAAAAAATCGTCACGATCAATTAGTAAATTACTGAATATGTCATTCCATAATGTGTCGAATAACCTTTCCTTCATATTAAAAATGACACACAAATCAAAATATTGCAATAACTTCTCACCACGTCTGTTGGAATCAGACATTATTCAATATTTTAGGGTGAGTTCCACTGTGAAGCATGAGGCCAGTGGATCATATTGAAACTGAAAAATATCTCAAATTAATTTTATCAAGTCTTGATATCAAAGGATTTTGCTTTAGAAACGAAAAGGGACACCAATGATCCAACTAATTTTCCTTGTAAGATATAGGAGCAGACCTTTCATTTCAAAACTAAACATATTTCAAATCATTGGTTATACGTTGATACGTTGATATTTTGAAAACGATGTGCTAAAGCATTCATTTCATCAAGCTCTTCACTATAAGGAGTACATGTTCCATATTCAATTGAATTCTTCACTTTGCTGTCGGTTCAAAAGTATCGAGTATGAATAATGACCATGGTCCTGTTTGTATTGAAAACGCTCTATATATTGATTTCATTTCAAACAGTAATGAAGCCATAACATTTTTGATTTCTTCTTTATAATACAATGTTTTTGGTCTGATTGAAATAAGCCCACTTTAGTAAATTCGTTATGATTTTTTTCCAAATTGCAACCATATTGGTGGTCACGTGACGTTTGTAAAAATCGACTTCGGTTTTCCCAATATACAGAAAAGATTCCCATTATAGAAGAATATTGAAACATTTACTGCATACGAAATACACCAATACTTTTTATGACTCCCTATAGACTCCAAACTACGATTTAATTACATAATGTAACGAGCGGGGGCCGGACCTGTACACTATATCTGGCCGTTATGCTCGACAAGTAAACACTTTTTGGCGTTATCGCTCGAGAACTGCTCTATAGTCACTTGACCCTACTTGTCGTCTCTCGAAACATCTGGACTGGTACAAAAGAATGTTATAGAGGGTATAAATACAGGACTCTCGACCAGACACACAATCTGAGTTCGAGAGTTAGCAAATTGAACATGCAGAGTTGACCTAACAATAGTGACTGTGTTTTGTTGAAATAAATTAGGAGCTATATGTTACAAGTCTGAATAAATTGGTGAATTATAGAAAATTTTATTTTTATTGCAGTAATTATTCCTAAGAATAGAAAGCAAATCTTTTGATGGTCATTATCGTATATAAAACTTTTTGAGGAGTCAATGGATATCCCTGTTTAATTTCAATGCATTAAATATTTGGTACGAACGGTTCTTATTCTCTGAACATTGAACATGAGTCAATATTACGTCGCAACTTTTTTCTTGTTCTGATAGTCTCAAGAGCCATGTGCTTGTTTTTCTTCATATGTATACTCGAGAAAACTGTGGGAAAAACGGCCCCTCAGGCCTAACAGTTCTATTATTTACCTCAATACCTATATATAAACTTATTTCAGTTCCTTTTTTTCATGATTGATTTGTATATTTCGATGTAAATAATAATTGTACTATTATTTTTTTTATTGTTATTTCCGTCAACCTTAGAAGTCTCAAACAGATTTGTACGAGCTGTAATTATAGGAAAGACGTAGCCTTTACCTTTTAACATGTGATGCCATGCACGGGATCGGTGCAGGCATTTGAACCCACGTCCCCAACGGTTCATCTGGTTGAGAAGCGACTATTATTAGCTCTTCACAGAAAACTGAAAGGCAGCGAGCGCTTCCTGAATTGTACATCATAAAGAATGTTGAGACCATACATTATTTTCCATGAAATTATTCAATCATTCCAAAATAAAAACTGTTTTATACCTATCAATCAAGTAGTAAACCTAGTCCAACTCGATTTCAAAGAAACTTACCTATGAACGTATATCGGAATTTCTCGAATACATACTATACATTAGCTTTGTTCTGGTTCTGAAAATTATTAGTCCTGGGACGTCAGGATCATGCGCAGTTGAAGAAAAGTGAGCGAATATGAACCTAAAGAGCACACTTCTCGTCAACTGCGCATGATCCTGACGTCCCAGGACTGATAATTTTCAGAACCAAAACAAACCTATTATACCTAGGGAGTACCTAGCAGAAGATGCGCAAGGATGATTATGGGTTATATGTGTAATAATTATAACCGCGACGAATCTGCACGGCTGAGAATGGGATGAGTTAACGGAAGTATCTTTTATCGTAATTGAATCAATCGCTGTACACGCTTGACCAACAATGAAGTTGATTATTTTAAAAATATGTTCTCGAACAAGGCTACTTTTCGATAATTTAGTACGGTTTGTGTATAATTAGTAATAAAATCGCATTATGTTTTCCAAATATCCCGTGATACTTGCGCGAACCGCCACCGTCGTTTTTCTTGTTAGGGTAAATTGTCATAAACAGAAGTTTCAAGTATTGCCCACAAGCATCAACAAAGTCAAGAAGGAAACATATTATTGAGCAATCAAAATTTTTCGGATTATTGATTTGTAGGATTTGAAATACCTCCACTTAATTTTTTCATTTTCTTACATGCAGGATTTTGATTTTTTATCAAAGCAATGCTCTTCTTATATAAGATTGGCCGTATGATGAATTTGTTTTATCTTTTATATAACTTTATAATGTTCATGTACGAGCCCTAACAACTATATGTTGAAACAAGCAGTTACTTTGCGAATAAAATGCCAGTTTACCGAAATTCTTTCATTCTAATCATTTTTAGTTGTTAATATAAAATATACAACATTTTTATGATGAATGGAATTATTTTTACCGCTTAATTATATATTTCATATATTTTAGGTTGATTACTATTTAATTACTTGTTTGAAAATCGAAAAATGCTGACAACTAAATATTGGAACATGTTGTGTTTGTTTCACATTTAGTGAGTTTTATAGACGCAAAGAAGGCTTTGAAATGAAACATACGAGTAAATGTGTTGCCAACAAAGATTGTCACTCGTCATTTGAGTACTAATATTTAAAGTAAGTAGGTAGTGTCAGTTTTATTAAGAGTAAAATACCATTATGGTACGTGGAAAACCTACTGATACAAAAGTGCGAGAAATTATTATTAATCAATACCAAAACGGAAAAGCAATGCGTGAAATTTCCAGTGAATTGACTCTAGCAACAACTACTGTGTTTAATGTAATCAAAAATTATGGTGAAACTGCCAGTATTGATGTTCGCGGTAAAAGCTCAGGCCGTCCAAAAGCTGATTCTCAAAGAAGTGTGAAGAAGCATTTAATTAGAATATGTTAGTCGGAAATAAGAAATACACTACGAGAAGTAGGTTAGGTTAGGTTAGGTTAGAACGTGAGTGGGCCCATATCAGGCCCTCCACTGCGGCCAATGGCCTATTGTGGCTCACCTTATGGTTATATTTCTCCCAGTATCTTAACGAAATTGAGGAGTACGTTGGGAAAACAATTTACCAGGTTCTCTGGCCTTACTGTTGTATTGCCAAATGTTGAAAATCTGGTTCTGGCCGCTGCGGGGCATGTACATAAAATGTGCTAAGCCGTTTCATCCTCCTCCATGCATAGGCGGCACTCTGCATCTTGTACAAGTCCGATTTTATGCATGTGGTGTTTGAGTTTGCAGTGGCCAGTGAGCAAACCTACTATAACTCTGAGATGTGCTCTACTGAGTTCTAGCAGCTTGTCAGAGTCCTGTTTATTCCTTGTGCAAGCAATAAATGCTTTGGAATGGGCTAGGCCCGGTAGACTACGCCAGTACTCGAGTCTTTTGTTGTCAGCCCAGGATGTTATGAAATTCTTGGCAGTGCTATGTGCTATACCGATTACCGGTTCTGGCCCAGTGAACGTTGTTTCGGCCCCCCCTTTTGCTAGGGCGTCCGCTATTTCGTTTCCTTCTAGGCCCGTGTGGCCTGGTATCCAGACTAGATTAACATTGTTGCGTTGTGCCAGTCGGTTTAAGGTTTCTCTGCAGTTCCATACTGCTCTGGATTTAAAGCAATTGGATTCAAGCGCTTTCAGTGCCGCTTGACTGTCTGAAAATATTTTTATTGTTTTTCGTGTGTGGCGTCGATTTTCCAGCTCCCTTGCACACGTTTCAATGGCATATACCTCTGCCTGGAATACCGTAGCTAATTTACCCATACTGAATGAGCGTTTCACTACTGGGTTTATCCGGTATATTCCGGCTCCGACACCTTCCAAAGTTTTGGAACCATCGGTAAACCAACGTTCATTTGCCCTACATAGGTCAGTTTCATTCCGAACCCAGTCTTCTCTTTCGGGGAAGACCACAGTGTAGGACGTGTGAAGGTTGATAGTTTTAGGCATGATGTCTGAGGGCATTCCCAGAATGTTGTGAGCTGTTACGAGAAGTAACTGAAAGGCGGAATAGACAAACTTGGATGAATGTTTCCAGAGAATGCTGTCGCAAATATATCCACAAGAGCGGTCTTAGTTTTTATAAGGTATGTTTGATGGGTAATTCTTTGCGGTATGAGTTTTCTATTTTTTTACTTACAGGCTGAAGAAAAACCATTGTTGATGAAAACTCATAAATAGAAGGATATTTGGGCCAAATCGAAGCTTTCGTGGACCAAACATGACTGGGACAAAGTTATCTATAGCGACGAAAGCAAATTTAATGTCTGTGTGGGAGATTACCGAAAGCGTGTGATTCTGGACAAAACAGAAGCATTGCATAGGGACTGCCTCAAAAGGACTGTAAAGTTTCCACAGGGCATCATAGCGTGAGGTTGTAGGTCGGCCAAAGGGTTGGGAACTTAACACTTCATTCAAGGCATAGTAAACGCAGACAAATACCAAGATATCCTTGAACATTCGCTTTTATCGAGTGCAGCAAAGTTATATCCATCCGGAGATTTTATTCTTCAACAGGACGGAGCCTCGTGCCACACGGCTAAATCTACCAAAAAATGGATGGGAGAACATGAAATTTTTTGTCACTTCCTTCTAGCAGCCCGGATCTTAATCCAATAGAGACAGTTTGGCACAAAATGAAACAATACCTAAAAAATAATCCTCAGCGTACTTTACCATAAATAGGTGCTAAAATGAAAGAAATATGGAATAGTTTCACCCCTAAACTCTGTGAAAGGGTAGTTAATACAATTTCTACTAGAGTTCAGGCTGTTATTCGAGCTAAGAGCCTTATTAATTTCTATTTTAATATGTTGAAAACCATTTGTTTCAATATTTAGTTATCAGCATATTTCGATTATCAAACAATCGATTAAATAGTAATCAACATAAAATATATTATAAAAATGTAAAAATAATTCCATACATCATACAAAATTTTGCTAATTTCATATTTAGAATTAAAATCAATTACAATCAAAGAATTTCGGTAAACTGGCATTTTATTCCCAAAATAACTGCTGTTCCAACATATAGTTGTTAGGGCTCGTATGTCGTTATTGAATGTTCTTTTTCTTTGGCTAACATATAGTTTGCGGTAGAAAACACAATTCAATATATAGACAGATTCCTGATTTATGAGATTTCACTGTTTCATATTTATTATTTTTTATACTGGGTGAGTGAAATTCGAGTAGTTGCGTGGGGATCTCAGAAACGGTAAGAGCTACAGAAAGGGTTAAATGAAAGATAAGTTGCGTATTATGGAACCCGTTACTATGATGTAAAATCTGAGCTAGTCTTCTCACTTTCAGAGATTATTGGAAAAAAAACAAAAAAAAATTAGTTTGGTTTGTCACTTATATCTGCTTTAATTCAATAGATCTCCAGAAACTGTTTGCAATTTATCTTTGCAACTTTCAATGGGCTGTAAAAATATGTAAACAAAAGTGTTCTACAGGGTGTTGTTTCTCTTGGGCCCCTGACTATGAAATTATAAATACGGATCTGGATTTTTCATATTTTTTTTAGGCTTCGATGGTCATATTTTAACAAGATGGTGAATACCACTTGAAATTTTCAGTCGTTTCAATGTATTTGAAATTTCATAGTTACGAATGGCCAAAGGAAAACAACACCCTGTAGAACACTTCCGTTTACATATTTTCACAGTCCATTGAAAGTTGCAATGACAAAGTGCAAACACTTTCTGGGAATCTATTGTATTAAAGCAGATATAAGAGACACACAAAAATACAATTTTTCGTTTTTTCCTATAATCTTTAAAAGTGAGAGGGCTATCTTAGATTTTCCAACATCATAGTAATGAGCTCCATAATACGCAACTTTGCCTCCATTTAACCTCTCTGTAGCTCTTTCCGTTACCGAGATCCCCATGCATTTAGTCGAATTTCACTCACCCAGTGTGTTATCAAGAAGACAACTTTGAGAAAGCGATACTATAGTACTTATCGTGTGTTGAATAAAAATTTGTGAAAATCTAAAATTTATAACCAAGTATTCACAATTCTGGATTCCGTTCCTACAAAAGAATTGAAGCAGACTTGAAAACTGTTAATTAAAATTGTTCAAAATTGTTACTAATTGTTAATGAAAGAACTTCTACGACAAATAACTGGATTACGTTATGTGATCAATCAGGATGGCGGGAATTGAAAAACAGCAACATTTTATAACCTGGAAAGACATTCAAGGTTGTGTGTTATGTTGGTTACATGAGTTGGGTTAGGTAGGGCAAGGGCGTTAATGTCAACCGACTTCGTCACTGGTCTCATGTATAATCGAATATGATGAATGTGGCCTGCATTCGACACAGTTGAGTTTTCATCCAAAAATATAAGTGCTGTGCATTCCCCAATTGTTTTTCTTCACAATTGTCTGAGATCTCAGAATATCATCATAGAAATATAACCATCAGTTATACTACTAAGCCTGATTCACTATTTTGCACAAGTATCACCAGGAAATGTTTTTTGGTCCATTGCCAATTTTCACTCAGACAAAACATTGAAATTTCAACCGTAGTAGACTAGACATAAACAACACGAAAACAGATGTTACAGAAATAAATCGCAGGTTCATTTAAATGTAGTATTAAATGATTTCATACCTATACACCTACCTATAGAGGCATACAGTCTGCCCATATAGTAAATCCCCCTATACTCTCGAATTGTCTTTTTTTGTTTCTGATAATTAGGATTTATGTCAAATGGTAGTTCATAAAACTGCTCTTCGACAACAATAGAAAATATGTATTTAAATGGCAGTCCGACGCCATTTTGAACGATACACTGAGAAAATTGTTTTTCAAATTTGCAATGTATTTTCAATGCTTAGAGTGGAATTTTACTTCAGATTCATGAGAATTTTACTTCTATCGTTCAAATTTTAAACTGCAAAATGTATCTATACGCAATTGGATTGATTTTTCATTTAGCGCGTAAGATTTCCTTCGATATACTGAAAATAGTTGTGCGAATATCCCTCAACTAGGGGAACATCCACCTCCAACTGAAATGTACATACGTCTTGGCGTAAATTTCCGCGTTGGTTGCATAATTACGCATCCACAACGTAAAGTCAACCCCTACACGTTCCTGTTCATTTTTGTATTTCTTATTTGTGCCGTTGAAGCTCAGTTAAGCTTAATATAGCAAGGAATAAATAAAAAGTTTAAATTGTGCATTGTATCGTCAATAAAAGGTAAGTTATTAGAATCATTACATGATATTTATGAAATTGCAATCAGGTTTCTTCTGTGTAATATGTAATTGTCTGATGAAATTAGGAAACGTAACCTTAAAATCATGATGCGTTTTGTGGGAAACGCCGATAGTATGTGTTGAGTTTGGCACCTACATATGAAAAATGACTTAATCACATTTAAACTCTTGATTTCGAAAGGTGATATGTTTTGAAACGTGAAACGTTCGATTATTAAATCCCAATTTATTAATCCGGGAAGCAGCGACAGAAAATTTGCACATATTTCTACAAAGCTAGTTTTTTGTCAGTTTGTTGTTTCGATGTAACGAGTGAACAAAATGAGAGTCTACCATTCCAATGATGTTGCGATCTTCACATAGGTACAGTGAGTTTCAAAAGTTTGCACCATTCGGTAACTGTTTTATTATCGCCTTGTTAGAAAATTTTATTCATCATAAAAAATTGGTGCATTGCAGAATAATTGCATATGTGTTATCAAAATTTTAAGTTCCCAACCGATTCTCTATCGCTGCCTCCTGTACTATAAGAGGAAAACCAATACATTCCTCGGTCGTTTTTTATCTACATATACTTACTTTTTTTAGAAAATGTTGGCTGTTGTTGGATTCATTTGTGACACTTGCTCCAAAAAATTCAAATTTTTTAAAAATTACAACGCACACCAAAAACTTCACAAGTACTTGCCTAACTGTTCATTCAAGTGCCACGAACACGGCTGTATAGTTCAAGTCATATAAAACATTTTACATGCACGTTTACAGAAACCATGAAATTAAAGGGAATGAAAGAATTTCTGAAATCACAAAATGTGGAATTATAAATTGCCCTTATGAAATTAAATCAAAAAGATATTTGTCAAGACATATGTTTGTTACTAGATAACAACGCCAAGTTCCCATGTCAACAATTCGTGACAGCATCAAATGTCCATTGCAAACTTGATTAGATGAAGTAAAATATATTCAGCCCTATGCTGTATTACTTCCGTTAAAAATAACGTCACCGTTATTCGACATTTCCGTTATTTTGCTATTGCTTGGTAATAGCAAAATAACGGAAATGGCGTAACATGGGTAAAAGTGCCTTCAAAGCACTGGCAACGTTTAAAGGCACTACGCCTCGCGTATTGTCTTTAAACCTCGTTGCGCGTGATTTCAAGGCTAACTTGTGCACTTGTATCTTAAAATTCATAATGTTGTATTATTTGTTTTGTAGATCGTGAAAGGTATTACGTCGTCATAGAAAAAATTGTAATTAATGAAGGTACTCCTGTATTTTTGGATGCATTCCAACAAGTCTATGCATCCTTCTTCATTTCCAACCTAAAGTATCCAGAAAATGCAATGTCCACCCTTGAACTAGTTCAAAGGTATTTGATGAAAACTAACCATAAGGGAACGAAGACAAACAATTGCAGAAAAATGCAGGGATTCGGTTCCTGAAGAATTTGTCAGATTTTTTAACAGTGAGTTTTTAGAATGAAGGCTTTCACGGCCGGAAGTAGAATCCTGAGGTATGGTTTCCGGGCTTTGAGGCCGTGGTCGGTTCTCCTCCGTGGAGGCGGTTCCACTGGACGTTTCGCTCACAACTGCGGTGAGCATCTTCAGCATAGCTTTAGTCTTCTCGAAGAGCGACGTAAAACTGATACAACGGTTTAAAATTCTTCGCAATTTATAATCGCAGCCTGGCTATTTTGATTATTTTGTTTTCCTTGGGGCCGGGTGGTATGTTGCAATTGTCTACCTGTCTAATTAATGAGTTGTGATTGCCCCCTCCTACCTGCTCGATTATGTTATATGATTGTTTTATCTTCGTGTCAGCCTGAAAAAATCTGAAAGTGAAAATTTGCATTTTCATTCAAATATTTGATTTTTTAACTATTAAGTTTTCATTGAAAATTCATAAAGCCAAATGAAAATGTTATTCAAAAGTATCACTCACAGAAACCGTTCAAATCATTGATGAGGGAATTGCATCTCTTTCGCTAGGCGTCCAATAAATTTTAGTCAACGAAAATCTATTTTACTCTCCAAAGATCATCAGGGAGGTAGAAGAATTGAGATTCATACCCTTCAGAAGCATTATCACTCAACAACGATGGAAAAGGTGTGAATATTTTTTCTTGTGCGATGACACTTTGAAAATTGTTTTTTGACTTACCCATGACAGGTTTATTCATTCTTCAAGAGATAATTGAATAATTTTGAATTACGGTCAAGTTGGAAAGTGCACACGAAGGGCGGTTTTCCTTTTTGACGAAAGAAATCTAAATTGTAAGTCACCGGTTTGTTCTTGATTTCGTGACTAAGTTTTACGAAACTGGTTCGATGAAAAATTAAAAAATAAATAATTCCAGAGTACCAATTGAAGTTTTGGATCATTTTCTGCAGAGCCACCATCTGCTTACAATCAGTAGCAGATTAGATGGGGATGTCACTCGAGACTGTAAGAAAAGCACTGAAAGTTAATGAATTTCATCCATATACAATGCAGTTTCTTCAAGAGCTCTATGAGGATTATTATGATAGAAGAATACAATTTTGTAAAACCATGACGTGTCATCGAATTAATGCTATCTCTAATCTATTTCAGCGGTGAATGTTAATTTTTTCTGAATAGCAATGTTAATAGACAAAATTGTCGCTGATGGAGTGACGAAAACCTGAATATTTTTCGAGGGCATACACAAAACCCAGCATTTCCAGCAGAACCTAAAAGAGAAGAGTTTGAAAACAGGTCCCATTTATTTTGGTTATTTATTGAGTCGCTTTCTAGAACGGAATGTAGATCAGCAGCCCCAGTAGTCGGTGCTCTTCGATGAAATCGGTTTAAACAAAGTACGTGAGCGTTCACCGAACTCGATACAATCTAAACCAAAATGAAAAATCCGCCTTGAGCCGGAATCGAAACGGTGACAGGGATGCGTGAGAATCGAGTGCTGCGGACATGCACACTTATTAGCTTTTCCACATCGATCCAAAAAAATATCAAAAGCAGTATCGCCTGTATCGAAACAAATATACGTATCATTAGTAAGTTAGAACAAAGTAGTTTCAATCATGTCAGCAAACACATTTGACGCCACTTTCGTGAAAAGTTTGATGTCCTCAATAAAACCGTGATACCACAGGCGAATAGAACAAAGAAATTGCAACAATATAAATGATTTGTTTTCAAAGTCGATTTATTTGTTTGTGAGCACATACTGTGGAAATCACCACGGAAGTTCTCTCCCCTTCAAAGGCAACCATTATTTATTAGTTCAGCTATTCTTTGTTGAACAGATGCATTCCGTTCGTAAATAAAGTACTAAACGGAGAGCACATTCAAATGATATGAGGGCAATGGTTAAAATTCCTCAGGACGGGTATATGGTGATTCATTTGTGAATTAATTCAGTACTAATTTAAATCTACCGACAAGTCTACAGCTGGATAAATTACTGGGAGTGTTTGTTTGCCATTATGTAATTGAACGAAGACTATCCATGCGGAAGAAGTTAAATCAGAAACTTCTTGTTGGTTGGTAACATCAAATCAACAAACAGTTTTTCGTGTGATGTTTAAAAGTCCTACTGTTCAAAATGAAATAACTCAAGTACAAACCACTGCCTTGCAGAAAAATTATTTCCCAGATGACTACAAAGTGAGATTTCGACGTTATTAAAAAAAAACTGAAAATTAAGTAATTTTGAAACTTCATTACTGAGATACAGATCGTTTCGATAGTGAAAACCATTTTTTTCTCAATAAATCAATCCAAAAGATTACATCCAAATAATCCAATAATTCAAATAATGGAACTGCAAGGACAAACTTAGTGATATAAAATTACTTGTTCTGGGTTGCATATTCAGTGTTTTTGTTTCAGGGCAGAGAATTTCCAGTATCCATAAGTATCGATTCCTTCAATTATTTCAAAGAGACAATAAAAATTTTGATAGAATAACAAATAAATGCTACTACAGTGTAAAAGAATACTTCCATGATAGCTTGCAGAAACTTCATTGTTTTTAATTGTGTCGTCTGTATTTTATTATTTAGTATTTTTCTGTCATAATTTTAAGATAATCTGAAACACACTTCTTCAAGTGAGTGATTGACTTGTCCTTTACATGTTGTAGTGTCACAAAGGATTGATAAAATATTTCTATTTCTATTTATATAATATGGTATTCAGCTATATGAATCGAAATCTTTAGCTTTACGAAATGCAGTGATTAATTTCATAGGCCTATCTGAACAATGTATTTCGTTGATTAAATTTTTTGAATAATAGTGAAGGAAATAACTATTTCCTGCTGCAAAATTGCTCAGGCTACTATTGGGTCTCTTACAAATCTGATAAACATATATTATGTATCCCAGTTCATATTCGCATCTAAATATGTGTCCAGAAATTTCATTGAATCAAATAAAAAAATGTGTGTTGTTGACGTGAATGAAATAATCATTGGATATTTTCATACGGGAGTAAAATTGTGGAAATACCATCATATCAGTAATAAAAATTAAGGTAATGTCACTACGCCAATCGTCAAATTCTGTTGACAAAAAATTTATTTTCTACACAAGTATCATTTGCATAAAAAAAGTGTTCAGTTCTCAAATATTTTGGTAAATGATTGATATACAGAAGAAAAATCAAGAGATCCTATAATACTTATTTATGTATCAAGGATCATATAAAAACGATCATTATGTTAGTAGCTGCGAACATTTTTGGACGAGGCGATGAGCCGATCCCGATAACACGACATACACTATAATAATAATAATACTACTCCCACATAAACACTCATAGAGTGTACCCAAAGGCATAGCCTGTGCGGGTAGATGACAGCTACTATTTATTTGCCGTGGCGCTCCAGGGCGACTTACTGATTTTTCGTGGCGTATTCACTTTTCAGTTGTAGGAGAACCCGGAAAACCTACAGCACCACCCCAGGTGGTCGGTGCGAACTCCAAGCAAGCACCAGACGCCGGAATTGGCATCTAGACAACTTACGTTGACTATCGACTCCTATGAAATTGAGCAAAAATTTCTTGTTTTCCAGGATTCGAACCTGGCCAAATGCAAGCGGAAGTTTAGAAGGCCGGCATTTCATACGAGAGTTGCAGATGCACTTAAATTATCACGAAAAGCGGTGTATAACATCAGAATAAGCGAACTCGTCTCAAAAAAGAAAACGACTGATTTACCTAATGGACAGAAAATGGCAGTACGAAATACGGACCTCGTTATGCAATAAGGAACCAACTACGTTTAGGCAAAATGAGACATGTCGTGTTTTAGAACTCAAATTTCGTTCTTAATGTTCTGCAGTTTGTTTCTTAAGGTTATAAATTCGATAGAAAAAACATTAAACAATTAAAAATGTCCTTTAAATACAATATCATTTTCAATAATCAATAGACTACTTTTTTCTAATTTTACTCTGAATTATGTTTTTGTCGGTTGGTTCTTTATTGCATAACGGGGTCCGTCCGATGTATAAAGGAAGTGAGCACAGCTTTGTATTACCACTTAAACATATTACTAGACTAATATAATTGCCCTTATTTATTAATTAAACATTCAAAATGTATCTGATAGATCACATATTTTTTTCTTTTGCAATATAATGCTTCACTTGAGCTCATCTCGTGTTCGAAATGCAGTTATATCAGTCGTCCTAGCCTATCGAGTTTTTTCCTTTCGGGGGTAATACCATGAGTGCTCGCAATACTTTCGATAGTAATTCTGTCGGAAATCAACAAGATCAAATTGCTTGGTGACACCACGAGTGTGCTACGACGAGTGGTGTTACCTCAAAGCAATTTTATCGAGTTTAAGATTTCTGACAGAATTAACGACACTATTGTGAGCACAAGTTGTATTTATTGAGATAATTTCAAGAGCCAATGAAGTTAGGAAAACGTATATTCTTGTTCATTTTGGTCCAATGAATAAAAGCTGTCAGACTGACATTTATAATGTCATCCTTGCTTGCAAGATATATCCTTCATTGTTGTTTGCATGCGTGGTTGCCCATGACGACGTGGTATTACCGGCTCAAAAGGAAGGAACTGTGTACTATCAGTGAAGCACCGTTTTTATTGGTTCTCATATCGCAGGAGATGCGAGTTTCATATAGCGAGTGAAATTATCAGAAAAACATGTTACCCTTCAATCCTCACATGATGAACTGGACAACGACAGTGTTTCTGTGTGCAAGAGTTCAAATCTTCGAGATGTAGTTTTAGATGAAAGGCAGGATGATAATGTCAAATGTGTACACAAACCCGAAATAGCTGTCAAATACGAAAAATTTCTCACCACTCGTGTTGGCGAAACGACGTATCAAACTCGCAATCAAAGTTGGTCTTACAACCCAAAAAGTCTTCATGTAAGTGACGATGGCCGCGAAAGCCTTTCACAATATTAATTTTAATGAAAAATTAACAAAACCTGAATTATTGCAATTGGCTAAGATGGACCGATAGGAAAATATATATTATAGATGAACTCTCACGAGAATAAGGTGACGAAGTATTAAAGTTACTATCTTATCACCAAGACTTTGATGCTATCGAATTAATTTGAGACGTACTGTAACAAACATGTTGGCAGAGATGGAAACAATGATGAAAATGTCTTGAGTATGCGGAGTCCTGGGCAAAATGTGTGAAACATACGGAATCACTCATAGAAGGATAGTATGAACTAGAGAAGTATATTTGTGATATGAATATGGAACATCTAATCATTAACATCATTGACAATTCCAGAGTGATTAATATTTTAATTTTGTTCTTACTCAGATTTCGTAAATGATACATACATACTCATTTCTATATGCCTGCAATACATGATGAAAGAATATTTCTTTGTAGATAATCATTTTTTTATCAAAAGTCTGAATACCTGTCCCAGTAAAGACATTTCATCCTCTGAGTTTTAGTCCGGTTTAAATGGAATCTCACTATTTGATTTTAAAGTATGCAGGTGTTTTTGTCTTTCCCAGTTTTCTGAAAACTTTTCTCGTGTTATCCCAGCTACAGAAAATGCATTTATGTGGAAAAAATTACTTTTGATAATGAATAACGTTTAATAGGCTTCGGAGATAGGCATGTGCAAAAAACCTGCAGCCATTTGACATAACCCTATCAAATTTGTTATCACGTAATTCAAAATAATTGGAATAATATACTGTATGGTTGAATTTGAAATAACCCAGTGTTACATCAACTCAAATGTGAATACTCCTATATATGTACCTACTTTGAAAGTGGTTCAAAAAATTTCACCTCAAATAAAATGATGTCTCCCTACTTAATTTTTTCTCGACATAATGGATCACGCAGGTATAACATACACCATGTGCCATAAAACACTTTGACAAAATTCCTACTTATCTAAACGTATCAATGAAAAAAAAGTTACTTAGATTCCCACAAATTTTATTACGAATTTTATGCTACTCATTGTGAAGATGGGGAACGCACAATTAATTCGCCGTCGTTTGTCGCCAGAGGCGCTAGTGTAAATAAAATATATGAATGAATTTGAGTAGCAGTAGATTTAGGAGAGCCGTATTGGTAAGCATGTTATCAACACTTCAATCCATGCAATATAATTCTTGAATAACGGACGTACTTGAAGTTTTATTGGTATGTGCATTAACTCACACTTGTTTTTTTAGTTTCCAATACGGGCATATGTTGGCCCTGAGAGTCGAGTCATTCACCCTTATGACAGTTTGAAAAGGAAACTGTATATAAACAACTTTAAACCATATTTCACCTATTCACCGTTCGTTAAATCGGGGTGCCGCATACATATGTACGGCATTCGCCCTGTTGTAATCAATGGCTTTACGATGTAGTCTGTAGAGTCTGATATCTGAAAGAAGTGAGATCATTTCCGGAAGAAACATGAAATACGAATCAGGAACTTTCGCATATATCATATAACGTGAAAGTGGTTTAAGAGTCAAATATTTATAGCAGAGAAAAGGTAAAACAGGAACTTCTCATTTATTTTTTCCATTTGACCATAAGTAGTGCAAAATTCGATCAAGTCATTGGCTCAAAAATTGCCTACATCTGATAAATCATTTCAATAGTGCGATACGATACAAATAACCGGCAAACAAAAAAATATTACTCAAAGATAAGATACTGCAAAAATGATGGTAGTTGGTAAAGGACCACACGCACATCTTATGATAAAGAGTCTTTCGGTGAAAATGGCTGGATTTTTGATATGTCGTAGCTGGAGCAATCCTGAGTAGAAATCTCTATTGGCCCAACTTGATAGTATGAAGATTCAGCGCTAGAGAGCACCAATCATGAATTTTGGAGAAACTCAGCTGAATAAAACAATATCAATATATCATTCATATTCAATATTTGCCTGTCAGGATTTAAGTTTATTGAGTTCATAATTGAGGATTAATCAAAAGGGTTTGTTGATTGACCAAAATATAATAAATCACTGAATATACAGTGTTTGAAAAAATGTAGAGTCCATATTATTTACATGTAATACTCTAAATCACGAATTTTGTTATTTTTGGGTGGAATCGGATAAATAAAAAACATTGACATCTTATTTGTAATCAATATTTAACTATTGTTCAACCAAGCGTTACTGTGATCCATGAATGATTTTTCTATAATACAAAACAACGAAACTCATTTTTTTTGAGAACTGAGTCATGATGAATTCTCGAGAAAAGTAGGTAATTATTTATTCAAATTAAATGGAACCTTCCTTATGTGAGTCATTCTGTATTTTCAATGGCATTTCAGTTTGAGAGATCAACTTCCATTCTAATCAATCTTTAATAATAATCAAATCAATAAACTTATAGTTTCGAAGCTGAATTCTTTCACCAAAAATTTGAGTATAGAAAAACCTTATAGAAAAACATATTTTTTTTTCATTTATTACAGAAACATATTTTACGAATCTTGGTAACGCTTAGTTGAACATTAGTTGAATATCGATTACAAGAAGATGTCAAGTTTTTTATTTATCTGATTTCATCCAAAAATAATTAATTATGATTTGGAGTAATTACATATAAATAATTTGAAAACTTCATGTTGCCAAATACTCTGTATTAATCACTTTATTACATTTTGGTCGATCAACAAACCATTCTGAGTGATCCTCAATTATACTCAAAATCAACTCATAACCTCGTAGGAGAATCAATTCACAGAAGTGAACGTATTGTTGATTATCCTGTAGAAAAACAGCCCCTCATTTCCACATTATGGAAAAATATTTCTCACGAATTTCAGGAATGCCCTGTCGCACATATAGTGGTGTTCCCTCATCTAGGATGAAATGCCGATAGTAGGGAGTATCACCATACTTTATTATTAATAATTTAATTCAATTCAATTTCAATATTATCTAAAAACCGATCAGCTTTGTCTATTGTTTTTTATAACAGCTAAATTTCTCAAAAAATCACAAATATCATGATTTGGCGCTCTCTAGCAAGAATTCTACACAAAACCTATGCTTGTAATTTTGGAAAGCGTGGAAATAATTTTGAGGTAATTACCTGCAATTTAACAGCTTATTAGGTACTAACGATGAATTATTCAAAACAATTTTTCAGAAGACGGTTTTGAAAAACACAATATCTATGCTGATCCAGACAATAATTCATGGCAAAGTGGAATATTGAGATAATTGGTGGTTCACAAAAATAGTTTTTGTTTCTGTGTTCACGTTCTGTATTAATTTTTTTCTTCAGCTGTCAGAGAAAGTGCATAATGAAAAATTACATACTTTCGGCACACAAAATACACAAAAAAGTACACTTCTTTTGACAGTTGTGTTATTAATTTGTTAATCGTTTGCACCATAAATTGGTTGAGGTTGAGATGAGTAGCTAATAAACTATAAAAATTGGTTGTAGTAAAAATATTGTATGCAACACGGGAGTAAAGTGTTTTTCTTACTTGTAGGAATTGCCGCACGGCGTCTTTCGTTAATATTTCCTACTCGTAAAAAGAACTACTTTACTCACGTATAACATAAATAACTATTTTTCACATTATCATATCATCAAGTTGTAGACAATTATCAACAACTTGATGCCAAACCTTATCGAATAGGATGTTATCAAACCTAAATTACTACTCACATTCTCAATGTTAGGCTGCTGGTGCAAACATAAATAATCACCGATCTACTGTCTATTTTTCACATACACTGATTGGCAGAAAGTACGCATCATATGGAACATTCTTTTATTAATACATTTTGACAAATATCGATAAGTGCACTTCTGCATCGAAAGAAACTCCAAACGATGTTTCACAGTGCCGCTCGTCTTATCTGGTTACAGGAAATAAAAAAATTATGTACCAAAACACACTTATTTGGAAAAATGTAACAAAATGTTATTTGTAAAAGTTTAGAACGACATTTTATAGCTATGTACAAGTTTTAAAAATAATCCGGGATAAAAACAAAAATCAATACCTATTTTGCAATCAAAATAATTCAATTTGGAAAAATACATTTATGAGAAAGAAACTCATTAGCAAAGACAAAAATAATATTTTACATGATATTTTGTAAAGAATCGCAAGCTATTTCTATTTTATTTGGAGAATATGTTCAGCTGCTTCTTAAGAGGTCACTGAAATATCTTCAAGACACTATAATCCCAATACTGTACATTATAAATGAAGGACCATGGTATACAATTTCAAGTTGAGTTGAAATAAAAAGTTAATTGGATTTGGCAAATTGTCAACGCGTGCATCGAAAGATTTCCTCATGATTAAAGAGACACTTTTCAACGTCTCTTGGGCTTTATTTTGAAGCAGTGGCGATTGCACATATCGATGTTTGTCAAAATGTATCAATAAAAGAATTTCCCATAAGATGTGTTCTTTCTGCCTATTAATGATATAAGTATGAATAAAAGCTTAGCAATTCTTATTTATATACGATAGATTTGTCCCATAACTCATTGCTCAATTCATTCAAACGACTCAATATATCGTCAAGAATTTATATTGCCGTTCTAAAGATAGTTTTAACTCATTTAGAATCAACTAGAGATTATTTACGCCAACAATTCTCGGGTGATTGGGTAGTCAGAAACAACCCTTCGAACTCTAATCGCTTCATTTTCCTGATATTACAACTTCGGATTACTACTATATATCTGGGTTACTGTCAAGAATTAGGGTTTACAAGGCAAGGCCTTAGAATCGACCAGAACTTTGGGAGAGGATATAGCAAACCTGTGGTGAAATGATTACAAGAACTATAAAGTTGTTGGGAACAAAAAAATAATTGAAAAATGAAACAGCACTGATTGCAGGGTGATAGAATTATTAGATTATTTGTATCCAGATTTCTGGAAGTTACTTAATTCGTTTCTTTCATTCTAAGAGTTTCCTTGATCAATAAAATAACAACTTTGAAAGTGAAATGAAAAAAATAGAAATGTGAATTCAGCTTTGAAATTCAGTGCACGTGTATGAGGTCAAAATCATGAACTTAGCAATTCTTCGAGTACATTTTTTTTATTTCTTCAACGCGAAACAAAATACTGAGAACTGGCTCTCTTCGGGGATGGCATTAGTACTTTATTATCAAACTGAAAAATATCTGAGATTCAGTGCATAAAATCATAGGAAAATTGCTTATTTGCATCTGAAAAAAACTGAAGTACATCAGGAATATCTTGATCTAAGTGCGCCTCACAGCATAATAAATCAAGTATATGGTATATGGGTCGTGGTGACGTGCGGATTGAGCGCTCGCTTCTCAATCCAATGGGTTCGTGCCCGGCATCACGCGTTCAAAAAGGTCTTCCTCAGTTGGTAAAAGTCTCTCAGAGACTTCTGAGTGTTGTGCTCGTAAGGGTGCTGCAGCCGGTAGACGGATATAACAATTTTAATAATATTTTATAGTGTGAAGAAACGACGAAAAAGTCTTTTTGTTACTCTCAGCACTCTAGCAAAGAATTTTAAGTTCTCGGAAATGATTGCAGTTTCAATGTTGGTTAAATTAGAGAATATTTGCACAATTCAAAGACTTTTTATACGGAGTTTGCAGAAGTGGGGTATATTTTTCGGATTTCGAGATATTTGAATAAAGTAAAAGTTTAGAAATTGGTTTTCATTATTTCTGACGTTATTTTAGTTTTCATTATCACTTTTTGAGCTCTACGTTTCATTTCCAAGGAACCTTTATCAACTTATTTTTTTTTTATACAGCCCTTTTATTTTTATGATAAAATTCAGTTATTTTTTATTCTGAAATACGTCATATATCATTTATAGTTGTTAAAATATGTTCCTGGTTTATTTCAGGCATTATTTAAAATCATTCAGGAAAAAACTGTGATTCGGTTGTGAATGATTGCAAAATACTAATAAAGTAATTTGAGACTATCATAATTGAAAGTCATTGAAAGTTCATCATTATTCCTTTAATAATAATTAATTCTATTCTATTCTAGGAATATTGATAATTACAGGTAGTACATGTAATTATCAGGATTCAATTAAAATTAATTGAATGTTCAGTGTGTTTACTCTAGTGTCATATACAATACAACAGTTATTTGCGTATATAGTCTTTTAATTTGTTTAAAAATGGATTCAAATTATACTTTTGATGAAAAGTTCGACATGTTGAAGTCTTACATTTGTGCCATTCCAATACTCGAGAAGCCGAGCAAATGTATTCGCATAATTTTCGGGAAAGATTACAGCTAAATAAAAAAATATTTTGAAAAATGGTTGTAAATTTACTAGAGTATAACTCATTTGAAAAACCAGTTGTTGATAGAAACAACGATGCAATGGGCAAACTCAAAATAATGTGCTGCTGGCTGTAACGGAAGATCCTACAATATGAGTTCGAAACATTGAAAAAGTTACTGCAACGCCAAAATCTACAGCAAATTTCGGATCTGCCAAGGACTGAGCCCAGAAGACGACGTAAGGCGAAGGACATTTTGTAAGTGGTTGGTACCTACACCAGAACATGTCAAGCAAATGAACATTCTGTTAATGAAATATTAAGGTCTGATGGAAGTAAGGTAATCAATAACGGAATCTGCAACAGGTAAAATACGCATTTTTGATCTAGAGAGAATCCGCGCTTGTACAAAATGTCTAGACATAATGTGTACCAACGTAATTTCCAAACGGAAGAAGAATTACGTCAACTTGTTTTAGAAGCAATTCAAACCATTATATCAGATGTACTCAACAGTACTTTGGGTGCCACAGTAAGACGATGTTACCTGTATTTAGAAAATAATGGTCACTTTTTGTAATTAAACAACTATAAATGATATATGACTTACTTTAGAATAAAAAATGGCTTCGAATTTCGAGATAAAAATAACAGCGCCATATTTTCAAAAGTGACGAAGGTTTCTCGTAAAAGAAACGTCGTAATGAAAATCTGTAGACGGCATCTTGTCGTGCTTAAAAAATGGCAATGAAAATGAATTCTAAATTTCTTGAAATCTTTCAAAATAATGTCAGAAATAAATAAAAATTGATTTAAAAAATTTTGCTACATATTCAAAATATCTCGAAATTTGAAGAAGATACCACACTTCTTCAAACTCCTTATGAAAGGCCTTTGGATTGTGAATCTTTTCTCTAGTTCAACCATCATTGTAACTCCAATCGTTTCCGAGACATCCTTATCTTGACTTGCATGAATCTCAACATAAATTGAATAAAACTTGATCGTATTTACCGAAAACTGTAAAACTGAATAAGAAAAAAATATCCAACGTATTCAACATATTTTATATTATGTAATATCCGCCCTTGCATGGATAAAAATATCTGATATCAAATTTATAGTGGGTGGGGGTCGTTGATGTGTCCATTCAATGGTTCCTCCCCTCAGCCCCAGGACATCTGAAGCAACTGAAATCTCACAACTTCTTTCTTTCTGCTGACGAACTTTCAAGAACTTCACTACAGTGTCTTTTCATTACGTTCTAGAACTTTCCAGAGCCCTGTTATGGTTAACAACTTATCCGAATTTTCCAGATAACCTTCCAGAAGCTTCGAAAACATTCTAGAGTTTTCTCTCATATTTTCAAGAAATTTCTAGAAAGTGTCATCCTCCTTGCCGCGTCCTCAGTGGGGGACCGTGCCTCGACAGTAAGTGCTATCTAACCATGATTATTTTTTTCACACGTCAAATTTTGACATTTCTGGTATTTCAACCAATAGCAGAGGATTATTCTGGCCAATCAGTCGGTTTTATACTGATAAAACTGCCTGATCCTCGATAAACCGTTGTTGACCTTTGAACTGTCAAAACTAAATCTGCGTCGATTTTACTGGGTCATATGAAACGTTATCAAAATGAATGAAAAGTTAACTTATTATCAATGGTTATTCACTTTTCAGATTGGCGAAAAAATATCTTTCCAAATACAACTCGTCCTTGAAATTTATCACTAATTTTTTATTTTCATCACTCAAACACGTTTATTTGGCAAAAACATTCATACAAACCGAATTTTGATAAAATCACTCGCTCTAAAGGACTCGTGATTTCATCAATCGGATTGTTTAAATATTTTTGCGAAACAATTTTCGTGGAAAATAAAAAATTATCGATACATTTTAAGGACACGTGGTATTATTACCTTTGATAAAATAATCTGTCAATATAAATGAAAAACAACCAAATAATATAGCCACGAACAATAAATATAGAAGTTGAATAAAACAAACAGGCTAGTGAAGGCTTTCTACTTCAACAATGAAACGATGCCGGACTGTGTATAGAAATATCAATCGTTAACAAAAGCATAATCAAATTTCAATCGATTCATTCACCATCAAACTGAAGCCCAACTTTATTATTTGGCCTTTCGCCTTTTATTTGTCTTCCCAGTTCCAGCATCTGATTTATTTCACAATAAAACGGGCCTTTCCTTGTAGGTAATTCGAGCACACAGCGTCGTCGGCAGGAAAAAAACTATGAAGGTAAGAATTCGAATAGTTCAGGTTCGGGATTGCATAAAGTTCCACAATACATATTACTGGCTGAATAAGTTAATATGAAATTTGAAAATACCATTCGTAAACATTCAAATATATTATTGAAATGTGAAATAAAATAGTACAAGAGGCCTCGTACAAAATCTGAAGTGATAACCAGAAAGTTGTAACTTTGTATTCTGTTTACAAGTGTGCCAAATTTGACAAGATGTCGCAGAGAGGAAACCTTGAAAGTGGTAAGTTTTCCGTTGTCGTCAAATCGACATCTATGGAGCGTCGGACTGCTGAAGATCCTTATTAATTTTGTCGGATGGTGCCATTGAAAATCTCATTTTATTTTTGTATGTCGCCAACCTAACTAGTGATATCGACACGTTTAGAGTGGGGGACAACCTAGAAGTACCGAACATTGTTAATGACACCATTGTCCAACAAATTTAATAAGGATATTCAGCATTCCGACACTCCAAAGATGTCAATTTGGCCACAAAGGAAAACTTACCACTTTCAAGGTTTTCTCTCAGACAAAGTTACAACTTGCTGGATATCACTTCCGACTTTGTACAAGGGCTCGCGTACTAAAATCCATTGAGAACTGAATCGAAAATAAAACGATTATCGACCCTATCGATTATTGACCTATATGATTTCAAAATGTAGTGCGGAAGTTCTTCAGTCGGTAGATAATACAGTTATTTCAACATCAAAGTGAGGTAGAAAAAATTCGGGATTCTGATCCGAAGTAGCAAGTGTAAGTTCAAGTTCATTTGTGAGATTTTGATTGAGAAGCCAGAAAAATGCTTCTTTTTTTCAGTACTGATTCAGGATTCGCATAACACAGATATACGCCAAATAATGATACATTTCATCAAAAGTGCAGACAAAATCATTCAATTCATCTAGAAATAGTATACGTATATTAGATGTTGAGCTAAAACCTCAAATTAAATTGGGCCCTTTTGATTTTTTAGATTCTAGGAGGTTTTGGGGTACCGAATAAGTCTAGCAACTCTTCATAAAAGTACGGGCACGGATTTTCGAAATTTTGTGACTTGAAACTCAAAAATATTTTGAATCGCGAATAACTCGAAAACCATGAGGAATTCGAAAAAAACTGCCGTGACAAAAAATGTAAAGCACAAAATTCTCTACAAAAAAGTATCCTAGATATTTTTCCCTAACCTCAAAATTTTCACCTTAAAACGGGTTTAAATACTCAATAATAGTTTGAATCGCTAATAACTCGAAAACTACGAGGAATTCGAAAAAAAGACCCGAAAACAAAATTTTCTACAAATTTTCTGAAAATGTTTCCTAACCTCAAAATTTTTATCGTAGAATGGGTTCATGTACTCAAAAACACTTTGAATTGCAGATAACTCGAAAACTATGAGGATTTCAACACAAAATGCCGACACAAAAAATTTAGAGCTCAAAATTCAGTACAAGAGAGGTTTCTCTTTTGTCCTAACCTAGGAAAATATTTTGATTCAATTAGATTTATGATCAGTTTGATATGTCCTGTTCAAATTGCATAAAAAAGTATTATATGATAGGAAGATAAGGAAGATCTTGGAGTATTGTTTGGTAATAAAAATTCTCTTTATTTGAATGAAATATTAGATAATGTTCTCAAAGCCTTTGTGGTTGCCGAATTTTTCGCGGGAAATAGACGAAAAGAAAGCTTTCGTATTCTTAAACCAAGTAATTGAATTGAACGTAACGACCCGCAATCGATTCTTTGTAACGTGTTTTCACAAATACAACATGAATTTTTCGAAGAAACTTACTCTTGGATAATTAAGGAAATATTTACGGAAAAATGGGATATTTTGACCTTTCTATGCATTTTCAAAATCTTCATAATGAGGATACATCATACTAAGAATGTTTTTATATGAACTTGAAGCTGAGATTCTACGCTTCAAAATGAATACCCTCATCTTTGGATAAGAGAAACTATTAAAAAGTCTGTGAATATCGAAATAATAATCAATCGAAAACGAAGATCGTGGTCATGATCGCGTTTTTTGAACGTCAGTTCATTGGAAACCAAGAAGTAACTCATGTATGTTATATACATGAAAATATTGATAATAATACGAACGACAAATCTCTCGTTGGATTTGCTTGTTTATATTGCGAGTGATGGAATATATTCATTGAAACTTCAAGTGCTTGTGTGGCCAATATACCTCTTCATCTCGCAAGATTTTCGAAAATTTCCTAAGTCGAAAATTATGCTACCTTACCGGAGTACAAAATAGAGAACTTACCCATCATTATGCATTTTGATTCTTTGAAAACGGAGTAGTTTTCAACGAGTTAGAGCAATTTTAATTTGCGCTTGGGATGTAAATTTGCTTGAATTCGCACTGGCGGGAATTCGCGAGCGGGTGCTCCGGCTTTCCGCTTTGAGAGAGAATTACTCAGAAATAGTGGCTCCAACGAAAAAATTACCAGAGACCTTTTTTGTAGAAAATTTTGTGCTTTACATTTGTCACAGCAGTTTTTTTCGAATTCCTCATGGTTTTCGAGATATTCACGATTCAAAATATTTTTTATAATTCAAAATATTTTTGAGTTTCAAGTCCCAAAATTTCGAAAATCCGTGCCCGTACTTTTATGAAGAGTTGCTAGACTTATTCGGTACCCCAAAACTTCCCACAATCTAGAAAATCAAAAGGGCCCAATTTTTTTTGGGTCTTATCCTATTTAGCCTGTACTAAAATAAAATAAATGAATTCATGTAAACATTTATAATAAAACTTGATAATTAATTTACTTTAAATGTAAATATCCATTAATATCAATATCAAGTGCCATCCGGATTGTGTGTATAAGATATTGTATTTGGCAACAGAATGTTGAGGAAGGTCTGGCATCGCGAGTTCCTGAACACGTTTCAAAATAATAAACATCTATTCTTAGTTGAAGTTCAGTTCGTAAACTACCTACCGAAAGGTATACTTCAGAATATTTACATGATTTCAGCATATGGTACTCTTGTAACAGAATTTCAAATGTGGCGTTCGTTACCCTTCCTAATTAGCAACATTTATGTCAATGGGCAGGCGAGAAGACACATGTGCAAAACACATCAAACTGGTGTAGTTTTTTGTATGTACACACTCCAGAGAGAGAAATGAGAAAACATGCACTGCTCGAATATCATCGAACAACGACTCATATAACAAAATTGTTCATACAATAGTAAGCAATATATACAGGGTGTTATTTGAGTACGTGGCCAAACTTGAAGTACTGATTGTTTGAATGATTCTAAGAGTAAAAGTTCATATAAACATAGGTTCGTTTTCAAGATAGAGGGTGTCAAAATTCTTAGACGAAATCGTTTTTTTCCTAAATATCTTAATAATTCTTCAACTGATTTAATGGAAATTTGGCAGTGTTATTGAGGGTCATGAAGGGCTGATTAAGCCCTAACCATATCAAAAGTATCATGTCCAATGGCGTCCCAGAAGGCACCTTAACCAATATTTTTGACAGAAAAAATGTGCGCTACTGACTTTTTTGCAATTTTTGTATGTGTTTTACATTGAGCAACTGAAATTACAACTCTTTCATATCTAGAATTTTTTTCGTATCTTGGTATGTTTTTGAGAAAAAATATAAAAATCACTTGTATGTAAGTCCCTGGAAAAACACAATAAAACATTTCAACTGGAGTGTTGCTGTTATTTTTTTCGATATAAATAGTCGTTTCCAGTCTTAGAATTTTTATCAAAATTAATGAAATAATAATGATAATACGAAAACGACGATTTTGTTTTGAAAATTTCGACACCCTGTATTTTAAAAACGAAGCATTACCGGACCTAGGTTTATATGAACTTTTCGTCTTAGAATCACTCAAAGAATCACCCCTTCAAGTTTGGCACCTACTTACATAACACCCTGTATAAGATAAAATTAAATGTTTTGAATCATCTGTCAATTTAATGTAGGTAGTGGTTGTGTTCAGAAATCTCCGATAGGTGAAAACTGTCACTTACAGACCAAAAGACAGTGAGTAATTCACCGATCGTAAAGCAGTACTTATTAATTTTTGAGTGTCTGGTAATCTTTGGTGTTGGTTTTTGAGATTTTTTTTCAATAATAGTTATCACAGATTTGTCTCATTCACATGAAACCAATATAAAAAAATCATTTAATTGAGTTATTGCATGGATCGTGCAAAAAATGATATAACCACCCACAAGCTCAAATATTTATGTCAATAATAATGATAACACAACCTCATTAACACTCGTAGAGTGTACTCAAAGGCAAATTCTGTAAGGTAGAGGACGGCTATTATTATTATTTTGTCGTGGCGCTCCGAGGTGATTTTGGTGGTGTATAAAGTTTTCAGCTATAGGAAGACCCGAAAAATTCACTGAACCATTCCGGGTGGTCTGTGAGCACTCCACGCATTTCCACAATAAAATGGCAACAATTGTTTTCTTTCAACTGAAACGATTATGCAGAAACCTACCAACCCACAAAAATCGTGAACCTTGTTAATACAGTGTGTCCCACTTTGAGCAGCACCACCTCCGTATTTTCTTATTCGACGATCAATTTCAAAATAATTTTTTTTGCAACATGTAGTACTCAATGAGATCTACATTTCTGATTATTCGTTCATCCCATTTCACTTTAACACGGCCAACTATGATCTATTGAAAATGCAAAAAATCAGTTAGTAATATCAGGTATTTTTTGAGCGGAAAACTAATATTATAAACACGTTGAGAACTCTCTGAAACAAATGTGTTCAAATTTTCACGACGGTGTCGTATATAGGGTGTTTTTATTGAGAATAATTATCCCATGAACAAAAATAATAAGAAAAGAATAGTATAATATCATGAATATATTCTAAGACCCCTTGAACACCTGCTCAGTATTTTTTCTGCACATTTCATACACAGGGTGTTGTTTGAAATAAGAATGAATTATTTTTGAAGCCCCATTATTCTGAAATTCATGGATACTTGAATAAAATTTTGTACTTTTCTGTTTTTCCCATACAATTTGGTAGTTTCTATGATTATATTTTGATTATTGAAAGGAAATAATGAAAAATCGGGAACCAACTGAATTTGTTTTAATAATAATTCTTCAAATGAAAAACAAATAATTATTTTTCATACATTGAGGATTCCTCTTCAGTTACTAGGATTTAATTATTTGTCAAGTTAAATTATCATAAAATGTATGGATACTTCAATCGAATGTTTATGTTTTCTACTTTCTCTTCAGAAATATACAAGAGTCCAATTGAGTTCGGTTTTCATTATTTGCAAGATGGCAATAAATATCGTGATGTCAAGTTTTACTGAAACTTTATCAAAGAAAGGTACCGATCTAATACCTATGTTTCCGTTTTTGCAGAATGCCCAGAGAGTTCATCAACTGATGATCAGGAATGCCGTGGAAACACAACCCTTCATTATAATTTATATCTTTCTCCAACTCTCTCACTCAGGTCTCCTAACTAAAATGCTAATAGCTTTTAGGAAATACCCTCAAGATGGCTATGGAAGTAATGCGATATTCACATTTTCAAATATTTTGACAGATAACGATTGTTGTTTAATGTCTAGGTTTTCATTATAACTATTTGTGCAGCAATGCCTATGCAACGAAAGCTCACTCTTTCGGAGAGAATAGAGATTATTAAAATTATTGGTGATAATACCAGGTCATCAAGAGAAGCAGCTATTGAATTCAATCGAAGGCATCAAGATCGGGATGCCATTAATCACACTACGGTGAGTCGGATAAGTAGATTATTCAACAGCTCGGGAACTGTGCTGAATTCAACAAGAAGGGGGCGCGGGAGACGAGAAAATGACGATAGAAATATTTCAGATTATTTTAATCACAATCCCACAAGTAGTCTTAGACAATGCTCTCTCGATATCGGCTTACCTAAATCAAAAATTTGGAGGCATTTGAAAAATGAAAAGGTCATTCCATTTAAACCGAAATTCCTCCACACTCTTGAGGATGGCGACAATATCAGAAGACTGGAATATTGCCTTTGGTGCCAAGGGGAATTTATGAACTATCAACATTTTCTGAATAACATTTTATTCACGGACGAGGCAACTTTCACGACAAACGGTGTAGTTTCCTCTCAAAATTCCCGTTATTGGAGCACCGAAAACCCCCACTGGGTGATTGAATGTAAGCGGCAATATTCACAGAAAATCAACGTGTGGTGTGGTATTTTAGGGAAAAACATTATTGGACCATTTTTTTTTAAGGCAACCTGAATTCACAAATATTTGTCAATTTATTAAATAATCAATTATGGGATGGATTGGAAAACATTCCGATTGAGCTACGACGGAATATATACTTTCAGTTAGATGGTGCGCAAGCATTCATAATGCTAGAGAAGTACGCGCTTGTTTGGACACCAAGTTCAGAAGAAAATGGATAGGTCGCAATAGTCCACTTATTCACTGGCCAGCAAGGTCCCCAGACCTGACCCCACTTGATTTCTTCTTGTGGGGTACCTTGAAGCAAAACGTGTATAAGTCTAGGCCTAGAAGTAGAGCAGAACTACAAGAAAGGATTTTGGAAGCATGTCATGGCATTACCCCTAATATTTTGAAGAAGGTGGCTATAAACAACAGGAGAAGAATTCTAAAATGTAAAGAAAATAATGGAGGATTAATAGAGGATACTAAAATATAAAAAAAAAATAACTAAGTGTATTCATAAGTTTTCATTTGCTTTTGTTCTGAAGTATTAATCGTAATAAATTTAATTTGCTTCACGATTTTTATAATTTATTTTCAATAATCAAAATATAATCATAGAAACTAGCAAATTGTATAGGAAAGGCAGAAAAGATCAAAATTTGATTCAAGTGTCCATGAATTTCAGAATAATTGAACTTAAAAAATAATTCAAACAACACCCTGTGCATGATATGTGCAGAAAAAATACTGAACAGATACTGAACAGGGTATATGAATATATTTATGATATTATATTATCCTTTTTAATTATTTTTTTTCATGGGATAATTATTCTCAATAAAAACACCCTATATACGACACCGTCGTAAAAATTTGAACACATGCGTTTCAGAGAGTTACCAACGTGTTCATAATATTAGTTTTCCGCTAAAAGAATCCCTGATATTACTTACTGATTACATTTTCAATTGATCATAGTTGGCCGTGTTGAAACGTAATGAGATGAATGACTAATCGGAGTTGTAGATCACATTGAGTACTACATTTTGAAAAAAAAAAAATTGAAATCGGTAGTCGAATAAGAAAATACGGAGGTGGTGCTGCTCAAAGTGGGACACACTGTATAAATAAGCATTTATTAAAACTCATTCTGTAATTTGCAGAAGCCCACCAACCCTACAACGTCAGGGCTGCCAAGTATTGAAAGCTTCTTCAAATTACAGAATGTGTTTTAAATGGTTTTAATACATGCATATTTGCATTAGGAATCTTTCACGGCTTCTGTGGGTTGGTTTATGCATAACTGCGTTCTATTGATAGTCATTATTTATGTACTATATGGTAAAGTAAATCGTATTTGAAACAATAACAGAGTATAAAACGAGAGAAATAATGATGATTGTTCAATTAGAAATGAGTTACGGTCTACAAATATGTCAACAGAGTATACATGCGAATACAGTTTCAGGTTAGTAGAGAAAAAATGTTTACCCGTTCGTCGATTCACAAAGAGGTCCATTGAATTTGTTTTCAGTAACAAAAATACTAAATACTGGTAACTACTTATGCGTTCCTAGCGCCAGTGGTTTTAATGAATGAAATGCAATATTCATTTTATTCTACTGTTAGAGGATTATTGAAGACTAGCCGTAAATAATTAAAACATAACTATTATTGTCGATAGCTCATTATTATACAGAATATCTCATTTTCCACAATGATTCCGATAATATTTCTGCTATTATACTGTGACAATGCCATTCTGGGACAATTGAATTCCTCACCTTTTGTGATATGAACAGCATGAAAACAGATGGAACATACCTATAGATTATGGTCAATAGCTTGCGGAATACCACAGGAAACGCTGATTTTTCCACTGACGCGGAAGCTCCTTCGATAGGAAGAGGCTAGTCAAATAGAGAAACATATTTTCGCAACAGAATCAGGAAGCACTTCTCGGAATCAAAGATGCCTATAGATGAGTAAAAACAAAATTTTTAACAATCTACGAAATATTACGCCGGAGAGAATCAATGAAAGGACGTAAATACATAAGTGACAATACCGAAGCACCCTTCTTCCCAAACATTCCCACCATGTGGAAAATATGAGGCTATTAAGATCTGAAAACAATTATTACGGCCTGGTAACAACAAGAAGTACTTTGAACTTCATAGGACTCGTAACTGCAAGTGCATATTGTAATTAAACAGTCGAGATTATCCTTCATTTGGCAGGTCGAACAACATCAGAGTCGTCCTGATGTCCCAGCCCAACGAATGATCATATCCAGTATCCAGCTTAATGAGGCAAGAACCTCGAAACATGTAGTCAGGTCCACTGTTTAATTACGATAAACACATACAATTGGGTCATCTTGGAGGAACAAATATCTGTCAAATGTATTTCAATGTCCGTCAATGACAAACCAGTATAATGTAATTTTTTTATGTAATACAAAATGTATTTCAAAAATCGTTGATCTCAGGCTTGGGTATACAGGACATGACACGAGAATTTGATGAAAAATTCAACATGACATTAAACTAGTTACATGGTGATTTATTCGAAATAAGGAAGTTACAATTAACTTCCTGTATAATGTACGGTGGCAATATCTTAGCTTACATGGACTCATCCGAATGCCCAATTAACCTCACAAAATTTTAATCTCTCATTTTATTTTTATCTCTACGATACCCCTAATAATAAAAGCAAGCTTGTCGTGACTGACCCTGTATAATGCGAATATTCCACGATTATATTCGTTGCAGCCTCACATTGATTTTCTTTTTCACAACAATGTACTCCACCTATGCAGTTCGTGGAAGTGCTTTGTGGAAGCCAGATGAAAGTAGGGAAACCCCTTAGGAGTTGGCCGGCTTTTCTATCTCACATATTTTTAGTCAAATAAAATACGTTCCACATTTTCCACCGGTTCCAGTCATGCTTTCTTGTTGCACATGATGGTCTCTATAGCTATCGCTAGAAAATTGGTATTTTTTATGAACGGTATCAGGAATAATGTTTTTATTTAATAATAAGAAATTCCATCAGATCAAAAAAATGTTCAATAATGAGGCGCATTGAGAACTAAATGCATGACAATTCGAAATTAGCAATGAATAGCCTCATATCAGAAAAATTCCGAGCACAATTCGAAGCTGATTACTTTGATTATCAATTATTTTGTTCCATTCGATTACTTTTAGTACTAGTGCGAAAAAGTATATTAAATAACGGGTGCGCAAAGTGACATTTTTCAAACTAGTGGAAAATATTGTTGCACGAGGCGCACGCCGATTGCGACAATCCTATACGAGTGTAAAAATCACTTTCGCAAAGGTAATGTAGGTACCCTATTTTTCCTACGACCACGCGATAATTTCACTAACTAACATCGATGTTATTGACACATTGTGCAAGAAAATCTAAGAGGCTGAATGAGAACCATTTCAACTATCTTCATCTATTTTAAATAGATATTTTGAAATGCAAAATATTTTCTTTAATATACATAAGATATAAAGATCATAAATAGACACATTTTACGATCAATAATTATTATAATTATGAAATATCTCTTATAAAGCTGTAGGTTCACATATTTCTTGAAAGTGTCTACAAGATTCTTGGCATATATGGCCAAAGATGAGTCGTATCAATCGTAAAAATTCTTGTCCACTCCGGTGCTGTTCCCCAAACATATTACGTTACAACTCTTTGCTGAATATGTAAAGTATAGATTCAGTAGGGGTGTTGTTCAAGGTAACTTTCAGAGCAAAGTATGTCTTGTTTAGTTTTTTTACTGACTTGTTCAATTTGGTCTGACCAGATTAATTTTGAGTACACGAGGGTTCCTTAAAAACTTATAGTATTGCTTGATGAAATATAAAAGGAGATTTGTACCTATCATTGAAATTAACTAGTTTCATTTTTTCTAGGTTGACTGGTTTATCTCACACCACAGCGAAAACTGTTGAATGACAGAGGTATTTTTGAAAGAATCTCTTGGGGAGTCAAACCGGTCGCTATAACTGTTTTATGGTCTGCATTCATGAACAACTTACCACCGTCCTGAATGGAATCTGGAAAGTCATTCACGAAAAGAAGAATCAGCAGTGGACCAAGCGAAGTGTGCTTGGTCCACTGCCTGTGGTGTTCCTAATTCGATGGATAGATTTTCAGATAAATAATTGTTTTCTATTTTCACAAGTGTTTCTCTGTTTTCGGGAAATGAAATCAACCGTTCACATGCCCAAAGCATTAAGTTTTGATTTCAAGAATGCAGGATCCAAGATGTTGAATGCCCTTTAATCAAGTTATCTTAATTTCTGTCCTCATAATTATTTATTTGAATATACACCTATACCTATGTTCATAAACATGGAACTTTCTAAACAAAGTATACTTCTTGAATTAATCTAACTGTACTTATGGATTAAAAAATTCCTTATTTTATATTTCTTTTTCAAAGCATGCTGACAATGGGTCTCAGAAAAAAGATGATAATTGATGAAACTGACACTATCTGAACTTTCATGTTGAAATGCTCCTGATTATTTTATTACGCAATTCATCTACCTAACCTATTCGTCACTACGTCTATGCGAACAAACATTTTCAAAGTGATAGCGGATACATTCCCCTTTCTTTTGTGTCACAGAACTGGCACCCTTGTGTTTGCAGGCGGAACAGCACAAGGGCGAGGGAGACAAAGTACCTTACGCCAATCATTCACGAGTTGCCTATTGTCAAGCGAGCAAAACTGCTCTGAAACAGCAGCCAATTTCAGCTGTATCCGCCAAAGTTTGTGTTCTTCGATGGAATGAACTCTGTCGCGCCAGGTAACAGACAGGCGCTTTAAGTGAAAAATATATTATTTTTCTCAAACTGATAGCGATCGTTCAAATGATGAGGTTTTTTGATTGAAAATTTGATTTTGTCAAAGAAATTTGTTTCTTGTTGTTTATGTTTGGGATTTGAAGAAAGATCCGTTTATCTCTAAACTAATGCGGGAAATACTTATTGAAATGACACCTTAAAAGCCTCAGCAGTCAGAGACTTGTGCGAGCTACGGAAAGACGTAGCCCTTACATTTTTAAACGTATGATGCCATACACGAGACCGGTGAGATTCGAACTCATACTCCTAATAAGGATGTTTGGATTATGAAGAGAGCACTTAACCTGCACGCCAGCACGGCCCATGTTTGTCAGCATAATTCAAACAGAAAATAATGCTTTGGCTTCAAACGAAGTCTGGGCACCAGTCGGAGTACCTTCTGTGGTTCCTGTAGATTGCTCTGTTGCTCACTTTCTTGGTGGGTGCTGGCGTTATCGTAAGGCCAATTGACAAAACCAATTGGAAATCGATTGGATGTTGATGTAGTAAGCATTAGATCTCCGCCCTGACCGCCACACTGCGGCCACAATATCAGAATGAACGTCGACTAGTAAGCACTTGTTATGATGTAATATACGAAGAAAGAGGAAGTCAAAAATGTGAGTAAATGCAATAAGAAGCTTCTTGAAAGGGCGTGTTCTGATGACCAAGGGTCTGAAAAGTGTACAGTTCATACATCGATGTATGTCCATTTTGGGACTTTTTCTGCTATTCGTTGCTGTTTATTTATCTAATTATTTGGAATTTTTTTTTATGGATTATAAAGAGGGTTTGTTGGCTAGATACAACATTATTTATTGAAACGCAAAAATTACTGAAGTGTTGAAATCACTGTAACATGGATTAGTGGAAATAATCTGCCATTCGATCTTATCTGAAATAAGTTGGAAGTCGTTCGTTTCAATTGACCTAATTTATAACGAAGCAATTTTTCGTAGGATATTGAACAAATTTGAACTTCTATCTGATGACATATTTCAGTCATTACTTACAAAGAAAGTAATTTTGTACGGATTCCCTCCTATACGAAACTGTCTATGATTCATTGGTAGTATCAATCAATACGGTATTGGAGCATCTAATCTCTCTGGGGTGGAAATTCTGAAATGTAATCGTAGTGACAAAATGAAGAATAATGCATCATACACGTATCGGTGTCGTCTAGGACTCTGATATTTCAGAAAATCGATATCCCACATAGCTGTTACAGTGGGAATATCTGAATTCAGTAATCATGACATCGGGTGCATTCGAAAATAAAAAGGATTATTTATGTAATACATGACAGGAATTGAACAAAAGTCTATTATCATCATTCGATATTGATCTGGAATGTTGGAATTTTTAAATTATATTTCTCTTGTAATGAAGTCGTTAAGTTTTTCATCAAGTGTTCTCATTTTGCAGGACCACGAAAAACTTTAAACACTTTCCTCTTAAAATTAAAAATATTTCAAGCAATTTTAGGGGAGAAATTATGACTAGTACAAGGTTACAGAAGGCTCAAATAATTTCAGAAGGGTAGTGAGAACATATGTATCTAGGAAACTTAACTGTGATAATTTCAAAAATCCTCAATCAGTTTGAATCAGGAGATATATCAGGAAGTGAAATATACAGCATAAAAGAGTTAAAATAGATATACATGAACTTAATACTTGGAGCCTTTCTGAAGGTAATATGTGCTTTAAATCTTAGACTTGCTCCAAACACCAATAAATCATTGAAATAATTATGAAACGAAGATTTGTAGACCCATTCCAAATAATGCAAAAATTTCAAAAATCGGAAAAAGTTTGAAAGAGTGTGAATGATGTTCGACTTCTAAGGATTTCCTCTCGCTGGACATTGTCTATCAGAATATCGGTCGGCATGAAGGTTTCTAGCCGCACGGAATTTTTTATACATTCCCCATAAATCATCAACTTGTCCACTTGTTCATCCCTTGTATGAATGTGCGGAATTTTGTACAAAAATAACAACAAATGTAAAGACTTTCCAATACACACTTAAAACAACGATAAACCAACAAGTATTTATTTGACAATCTGAAGGAATAATTTCATATGTGTAGTAACTTCTCAACACTCAATTAGAACATGATAATTGTACTTTCTTATTTTCTTTCAGATTTTATTTTGATTGTATTTATCGCACATTTTATTATCAGGTATGAATAAATTCCCTATTAATAGTAATAATAAATGGTACCACTGTACCAATATGTTTCCATTTGAAAATATTGAGTTTTACCCTAATTTAGTATTTAGTATTTTTGACAGGATTTCGATTTTTCTAGCATTAGACGGGTCAATTGAAATAAATCGGAAACATCATAGCACACTTAAATGAAAAACTAAAAATAAAATTATCAAAAATTTTGATGTTTGAAATGTCACTTATGTGGTATCATTGGATTCAAAAAATTATACAGATTTCAGAAATGTAATAATATACAGGGTATTCCATTTGGAAACCGAAAGTTAGTATCACTTCCGGCGAAACCGGAAGTGAAAAAAATCATTTGTATGTCAAAAAGTGCCGCTCACTTTGTATAAGGGATATCCCAAACTTCATTCAATTACCTTTAAAACTAACGGAGATACGGGGGGTGTACCATGATCCTGTTACACCCGGTATAGTTGTACATTTTGAATCGATTCGGTTGCTGTCGTGGTGGGGGTATTTTCGTACAACTGGAGAATTGCCAGAGTACAACCAGTACCCAAAGAAGGAATAAAGACCTTTCGAAGGTCATCGAATAAGTGATGAATATCAAACTCATGAAATAATCAGAAGTTCTGAATGACCGACATTATGGTTTCCGTCTTCAGAGATCAACTGGTGACCTTCTTGCTCATGTCTTCATTGAAAAACATGATGAGACTCTGGCCGTTGCATTAGATATCTCCAAAGCGTTTTATAGCGTTTGGCATCAGGAACTCCTAGCCAAACTTATGGCTTGCCCCTTTTCCAGTTGTATTCCTTGCCATCCAGCTTTGCCTCAGACAGATAACTCCCTGTGTTGGTTGATGGAGTTTCTTCCGACACTCGAACTGCTGGTGTTCCGCAGGGATCCAAAGCGTCGATATCACCAAGTGAAACCAGAAAAGAACGGGCGAGGAACGACTTTTCCGAATTCTTGACATGATTATTCTAAATGTTCATTGAACCAGAAAATAAAGTTTTATTATAGTTTTATTATAGTGCTGAATCAATACTCTGTATATACTTGTGCGCCCAAGGTTCACATTAGAAAACTCCATCGTATATGCATGGAATTTTTTTGGTTCCATGTAAAATACTATTGGTGCCCATTTGTGAACTAACCTCAACATAACACCTGATACCTGCATACAGGTGAATCTTCGTTTTAGAGTCAGACTCAATTAGGGCTGTCCGTAACGGAAAATATTTGTTGAGTTATTCTTATGAAACACAAGTATTTGGCAGATATAATTCAATAAACATATGGAAGAGTAATCATTCAATGTCAGTCGACCTTTCACACCCTGGTATATTAGCGAAACTAATAACAATTCCAATACGAAATAACAAGAATCTTTGTCATCTATGCATGCCATTAATTTTCTCTATCTTTTCAATAAAGAATCATCGACAGATTGAGTTGAAACACAATAAAAAAGCACGCGTAGATAGGAATCTGTTATGAGTATATCCATGATCATTAAGTGGAAAGCCAATAATAAATCATTTGGAAACATCGAAGCAACGTATCATAACTCAAATTTAACATTAATGTTCTTGGAAACGCAGAATGTGAGCCAAAAGCAAGAAATAAAAACCATCCCGATCCCCTTTCACATCTTTCCTGTCACCCCAACTCCGCAGTAAGAATACAAAAGACGCCTCTGGGACAGGACCGTATTTACTTCGCGAAAAAGTATTTAATTCTCTGAAATATGAATATTCATTTCGCGTTTTACGAGAAAACTGGGTAGATAATCAGAAACGACGTGTACGGGAAATCAAAGAAGAAACAAATGAAAGTGATAATGGTCCTGTTTGTGTCGAATGAATTTTGAAATTTAGTTTTTCGTTATTCTTTCGTTCAAAACTTCATAAATAATGCACAAATTGGTATAAACGGCTTGAACGAAATATTATACATAATGAATTCCATTAGCAGGTTTCTGACAGTTGAAACAGAAACAGAAAATTAATAGACACACAAAGTCCGTTTGATTCAATACTGCTTGATAACATTTGGTGGAACCATTTTTGAGATTCATTTTTGGCAAAATGATGTTTGCTTGTAAAATCCCACATGAAATGATTTATTTACATTGATTTATGGAAAAAAATACAACTTTTGTCTAGCTTTCAGTTGCTACTGTTTGTTACGAACGGTTTCGGCTTCTACACCATTGAATATCAAGCAACTAAAACTGTATTATCACTTTATAATGGTGTAAGAGCTGAAACTAATTCTGGATAAATTCTGGTATTTCAATAGGGATATTCCGAAGTAACGTATGTCCAGAAGATGTTAAAAACAATTCCACGATGTTCAGAAAATAAGCGAATACGGAGGGGTGATAATAAAAAAGATAACAGTAGGCCAAAAACTATATTATCGATGAGAATGAAACTAGGTAAACTGCAAGCAAGTACGCGGTAGAATGCAGGATTGAGGAGGAGGTTAGACCAGTGCCAAATTTTCTAGGATAATACCTAGGTATATGAGGTTGATAAGTAGAGATAAATAACGATACCTAACCTGACAAGCGGCTAAAATTGGAAGCAAAGAACAATCAAATCAGACAAGGGCCGGAAAGTAACGGTCCCAGGAGGATGCAACCAGAACCAACAGAGCCAGCCACATCCGCCACGTGGCCCCCCCTGTTACTCCCACAGCACTAGTCTGACTATGCCAGTAACGCTCCCGGACGCTAGATATAGGGTGTTCGAAACCCTATCAAAAGTATCACCAGACTCCCTTGACAAACTTTTGACAATAGTCACCACCACGGCCACCATCCCCGCCCTAGCAGAATTCTCGAGAAATGTCCCTGAAACATCAATGGTGGATCATAGTGTGAAGATGAACCCGACTAAAGGGTGTTATATATAAGGCAGAAGCATTTACTGGTTCCTCCAAGCACCAACGCAATAAAAACTGAGTGGATTGCAGGAACAAAGTCGAAGACACCGATATATGCCCAGAGCAAACCATCAGATGACTACGAAGAACAGACGATTACATCTCAGTTCCTGAAGATTCACTGCTTTCATGTTCTATCCAAAAAATAACAAATGAAAAAAGTTGGCGATCCGTCTCACTTCTAAAAATACATCAATCTATCCACTGTTAGCAGTTTCAACAAGTCCTAAAAGTCTTTGTCGTCAGTTTGAATACTTGCCGAACCCCTCTTTCCCATGACTCCTTCTTTCAAGGACCGGTACAGCTTTGGAACTCATTGACTAAGTAAGTGTTCCTCGTGCTGTCCTCCAGGAATTTCAAGGAAAATACACGATTTCCATTCTTGAGAAAAACAGGTGTAGTGAATCTATGACTCTGTATAATTAATAAACTGTTTTGATATTGTTGCGTTTGTATATTTCGATATTTTGTTGAATTCATGTAATGTCAAAGGGCAATATTAGTGAAAGCCAAATAAATGACAATTTACGGTTAGGTTATTCATTAGATGTTATGACAATGTTATGATAATGTCAATTATGACGGTGCCATACGTATTGATGATATATCGTATGAAATGAAATGGATGAGCTCAGTAAAACCGTTCTTTCAGAATGAGCAGTGATCAACAATCTATTCACCAATATCTAGTCCTTGCTCGAAGTTGAGGAGTGCTATTACTGCCATGTAGCTGTGGATAAAACTCAGCTCTCTTATTATTGCCTTCCTTTATTGTCTTATATGGCGAATACACACATGACACATACAATAAATAACTATTATATAATAAATATAGTAAGTTATGTATAATATGTGCATACTTCTGTAACATACTTTATTCAATACTCAAGAGATATATCAAGTTCAAAACTTGCACTGCATTATATGAAACCTTTGGTTATAACGGCGTTTTTCCTAACACCAAACCGCTATTCTTAACACCCCGACACGCATTTCAGTCACCAAATAAGCATCTTCTGGGAAACACTTTAATATTCCGACTACAACACAGTGTCACTGAGTGAATGAACCTTTGTCCATAGGTTTTTATCAGGTATATTTCAAATTGATAACATCTAAAAAGGAGCACGTAATATGTAATGACGCCGCCATTTTGAATGTCCTCCATTTTGAAACTAGTGATACCGCAAGTTATTTCTGTCATTAAAGGCACAATTCTTACAATTATTCCATCAATCTGCAGCACTATTGAAACTCTAAGCTGTTGTCTTATTTCTTAGAACCACATATCGGTATGTTTTATCTGTTTATAAATGGATTTTCTGCAAAAAGGTCTGTATGTACACTACCTTTTCTCATGTTATTTTTTTGCGAAGAATATGTACAACCATCGTATGTGAGTGTTTATGGACTGGGAGCATTTATGAGTGGGAAAATAATTATGATAATATTATCATTTAAGATAATAATCGGTATTGTAAGGGACTTATAACTAGCTCTGTTCAATTGGTAGTTTTGGGCGGTACATTAAAAAATATCCTATGACTTCAAACTTTGGTACACAACTTAGAGGATGAGAAATACATTCAATCAACACCTTAATGTAAAGCTATTCCTTAAAATAATGATCAGTTATTCATAAGCATAAGAAATGGTTTTCTAAAATAGCTTTACACAACCATTAGACAAAGAGGATTAGAATTAATAGTTCTTATTCTCTTGGTTTGTCAGAAGAACAATAGTGTTTTCCTACGTCTCGCAAACAATTGACGATACAACGCTGCCATTTCTTTCTTGCACTTTCTTCTTCGTCTCGTATTCGCTGCTTTTCCTCAGACACTATCTGTGCGCTATATTGATTTTCCCCACGCCACGCCCGGTCAGAAGTCTACGTCACAGAGCAAGAAAGAAAATATCGTCCCGACGCGACGCCTGAATTACGGCTCTTACGCTAAGAAAATCACAGACGGAGTATTCCGCTTGAAGATGATCGAGTATCAAATATATTTCCGATGAGATTCGAGACAAAACGAAACAAAAAATTTAAACATCCGCCCATCTCTACTCGACTGAGTTCTGCTGAAGTACGGGATTTCAAGAGCTCCTCTTCGCTCCGGGAAGTCGCTGAATTATATGCAGATTAACCCTCGAGGTTTAGCTGGATCACGAATGAATTGAGATATCCACTAGTCTATAAGTAATGGCATCACGAAGTTAATTTCGAACTAACGTTTAATATAGCACGCCGTCACTTGATTTTCTTTGATGTTGAGATATCGTGATTTCGTGATTTTTTATACATTCCTCATATTCAGGCCTAAGGATAAATGGATTTTGGCTGAATCGATTCAGATAGTGAAGGTGAACATTTTCTGAAAGAAATAGAAAATGCTATACGTACTAATAATATGTAAGAATGGCAAACAATTTAAAGATATTTTTTTAACAAATACTCCTAAAATCTGATGTTACCAATACTCTTTTGTGGATACTTTTAGAAGTAAGTCTGGAAAGTAACGTTGCTTTCTTGATAGTATTTTTACGCTGAACAATTGTTTCATTTTTCGATGAGTCTGTAATCTGGTATGAAAATTAAATTACGCACTCGCGGTGGATGTGGGTACCTACGACTCGCGTCGCAAACTTCATTCTCATGAGTTATAGCCGTCATTATAGGTTCGTTGAATAATATACTAGACCTTTTTCATCTTTCTCTATCAAAAAAAAATACCTTCACATACACAATTCAAGGAACAGTGTTAAAATTTCGTAAATTATTTCTACCATTACCATTCGTTTATCTTTTGTCTTCCGTTTGGCAAATGAAGATTTGAAATAAGTAAATGAAACAATGAAGAAAACAAATTGTTTTCAGCGGTAATCCATCTACTATGTGAATTATCAGTAGTAATACCAAAGTGATTGAATTTTTGCGAAAAGTCTGTGGATCAATTTCTAAAGTCTAATAGTTTTTATATTTTTAGTTCAATTTTCAATTTTTTTTCATCAAACTGTAGATAAAATTATCTTTCGTTAAATGCTGACTTATTAGTCATTATACAGGGTTAACTAGAAGTTTTTTGTTAAACCCTAATTTTGAAACATCCTGTAGAATAATTTAGTTCTTCAAGTGCACTAGTTAATTTTTAACAGAGAAATGAACTGCAAATAGACCAAGAGTTAGTGAACCCTCCGAATAACGGTATGTCTGTAAGGCTAGAAATCCTTTTAGTGATGAGTCATGCATGCTAAGTACGGTAACCATCGCCTGGCGCGCATCGGCCCAGCACGTCATCAACCCCTATACCCTTAAAAGTGTAAATGAAATCTAAAATAAAAAATATTGCTGTAAGCTTTAAGTGAGTTTGTTTAGTCATTGAGAAGTTCAAAAAAAAATGACAGGCGTTTTCAATGAGCACAAGTATCTGAGAGGTGAACGGGAAGGTGTGTAGAGTATATGAATTAAAATAAACTTCATTCTGTAAAGTTGAAATTTTTATGTTTGTCTAAGAGATTTTAAGAAGGTACGTACAATGACAGGCGGTTCTGGCTAGCATAAGCCCTTGACAGATGAGGAGAAAGATGCTGTGGGAATGCGAGTAAGAGGCATAACGTGAAAACTCAAATCATTCATGCAAATTACATTATGCGAAAATAGAAATTATGGGCAAAATTGATTTTATTAGTTATGATAAAATATACACAAGTTTTCAAATTAATCTTCACCATCATCAGATATGTCACTATTTATTTTTTCATCACCATACAGCGCCGGATTGGGGATTTTTTTCTTACTGAGCTCAATCATAGAAGCGACGGCCTCCGTTCTAATACCTATACTTGCAAACCTCGACAAACCTCATCTGATATGATTTTTCCGATACGAAATTATTCGAGTATCCTTATGTCTGAAGTTCAAAATAAATGATGCACTGTTTCATAATACTTGTGATATGATTCAAAATGTAATAATTGCCAAAGGGTGAACCAACAAAAATCTACACAATCGAGTATTTGTTTTAAATAATTCTTCGAAGAATTTTTGTGACCTCCATGCGCTCTCCAATATTATTATTATCTATCTCCCAACCACCTGAAAATTATGACTTTTGTCAAAATGCCATCTAAGTATGGCATTCAAGAGAAAATAATAATAATTCCGTAATAGACAGATTTGATATTTCTGATCCATTCACATATCCTCAAATTATACAGGGTGGCTAATTAGACCATATTGACTTGTTGATTTTTGAGAAATTTCTGTTACTCTGTATTCACTGACATACACATACCAAAAGGGTCTTCATCTCTGAAAAAAAAAAGGTCAGAAACTTTTGTTTTTATTGAATGAGAGATGTATGAGTGAATGAAGATAAAGATGTATGAGTGTATGAACAGTATATTTCCACTCATTTTTGGGCATTTTTGTGTGGTTTTATCAGTATTGAAATCTATCATTTACTTAGTTAAACCACTATCACACTTTTTTCTTCGAAACTTTAATTTTTGTGAAAATAATTTTTCGAAGTTTTCACCGAGAACAACACATTCTTGGAAATAATACGTTAAATGCGTGCCGTGATGCTCTAGTGATAGTCCGATTTCAATTTCTCAGATTCTGAAAGTAAAGTATATACTTGTACCACAAACACATATTTTAATTTTGCGCTACAATACTGCGAAACTGATGAAAAAAACTTGCAAACATGACTGAAAAAACATACGAACCCGCGTAAGCGGTCGAGTAGGACGAGAGACCGGGAATTCTTCTAATGAACTCGTTACGTATAATACGCTCCCTCTCACCTCCCGGTCTCCCCTACTACTCGACCGCTTCACGGGTTCGGATGTTTTCAGTCATGTTTGCAGCATTTTTCAATGAGAATAACCGTTTTGTGGTACTATACTTCTACTTTAAAAATTTGAGAAATTGAAATCGGACACTCACTAGAACATCCAGACACCCTGCAAGATAGTGCAAACAAATTAAAATTGCAATTATGCCAAAACTAATAATCCGACAGCGCCTTTTTTATTTGTTTTGCGGTAAAAAAATATATAGTGAGTTTCATTTGGAAAATACGAGAAAATAAAATTTATTAAGTTCAGAATTGACAAATAATTTTGAGCCACTCACTAAAATTTAAGGATTTGAGAATGGATCGGAAATATCACATATCTATCTGTCAAATGGTATCAAAGTTATTTCCTTTTAAATTCCGTAATCGTGATGACATTGATTTTTTTGGCATGCATCTGCAGACGCGAAATCATAACGTTCAAGTAAATGGAAGAAAGTTATTAATATTGGATGGGTAGATGGAGGATAGTGAAATGTCTGAAAAAATGTGCTGATATAGGTAAATGGCATTTCTTAAAAGATGCACTTGACCCTGTAGATTTTACAGAAACAAGATTTTTTTTACACACGTAGCTTGATAGTTCAAATTATATTTCTTCAAATTAGTTATGAACGGTTCTGAATAAGTTCACGTTATGCCTCTTACTCGCACTCCCACAGTATCTTTTCCCTCACCTGTCAAGGACTTATGCTAGCCACAACAGCGTGCTATGACTGTCTCATCACTATAAGGATTTGTAGCCTTACAGATATACCGTTCGTTATTCGGAGGGTTCACTAGCTCTCGTACTAAAACGTAAGAAACGTTATTGTTTGACGAGATGACTTTGCTCATTGTGCCATAGTACCAGTTTGACAGCTGAGTTTATGAGTCTAGAAATGAGAAGGCAACAATATAATTTTCAGTTATAATAATAAGCAATTATTGCAAAATGTATTTATGCAAACCTACTCAATTCAAATTCAAAATCAAACTTAAAAAAAAAACAATTCAACTATAACTTAAATAACCTGAAGATACGTACTTTTTAGAAAAAATTCAGCTCAATATTTTGTATAAACACCTCTAGCTTTTATTACGGCATGCATACGTCGGTTCATACTGTCAATTATTAATTAGTGTGAAGTTATCCACACTTTCCTAGCCACAGTTTCTTATCGTTGGTGGAATTGAGGAGTGAACGTCTGCGGTGTTGCCACATCAATTATTTTTACCGATATCTTCTTATTTTTACAGAGATGTTCATAATCATTTTTTTAGGTTAGTTGCGACAAGAGAGTCTCCTTGAAACAACACAGGGGCTATTGAACACATCAATACCAATGCGTACACATAGAAAAATTTCTGTACCAAACCGTAGGGGAAACGGAAATGGCAAAAATATTCATAAAAAATAATTTTCTCGATTATTACTGCGTGAGTACAGTTATTTTTCTGTGTGTACGCATTGGTATCGATGTGTTCAATAACCTCTGTGTTATTTCAAGGTGACTCGCGCCGTAATAATCGAGAAAATTATTTTTTATAAATATTTTTGCGATTTCCATCTCCCCTACGGTTTGGTACAGGTATTTTTCTGTGTGTACGCATTTGTATTACTGTGTTTAAATACCTCTGTGTTATTCAGAGGTGACTCGCGCCGTAATAATCGAGAAAATGATTTTTTATGAATATATTTGCCATTTCCGTCTCCCCTACGGTTTGGTACAGAAATTTTTCTGTGTACGCATTTGTATTGATGTGTTTAAATACCTCTGTGTTATTTCGAGGTGACTCGCGCCGTAATATTCGAGAAAATAATTTTTTATGAATATTTTTGCCATTTCCGTCTCCCCTACGGTTTGGTACAGAAATTTTTCTATGTGTACGCATTTGTATTGATGTGTTTAAATACCTCTGTGTTATTTAGAGATGACTCGCGCCGTAATAATCGAGAAAATGATTTTTTATGAATATTTTTGCCATTTCCGTCTCCCCTACGGTTTGGTACAGAAATTTTTCTATGTGTACGCATTTGTATTGATGTGTTTAAATACCTCTGTGTTATTTCGAGGTGACTCGCGCCGTAATAATCGAGAAAATGATTTTAATAAATATTTTTGCGATTTCCATCTCCCCTACGGTTTGGTACAGATCCGTTGTATCACCCTCCTTATTAGATTATTCATTCAACTCTACTGGATAATTTCTGTATTAGTCCTCATTCATAATCGCATTGTCAAAATATTCGGCGTCAGATTTCTCACGTTTCGACATAATACTTTATGTTACTCATTTTCTCTGATTTGTTAGTCACGATATTTGTTTATTCATTAAAAAATGCACTCGTTTTACCGAATGATTTTATTAATCGAATTATTTCAGAGAGTTCGATGTTTTCTGTATAACACATATCAATAATTCCGTGGATAATAAAATTATGCGACCCGTCTCTCTTGTCGCAAATAACATAAAAAAATGATTATGAACATCTCTGTAAAAATAAGAAGATATCGGTAAAAATAATTGATGTGGTAACACCGCAGACGTTCACTCCTCAATTCCACCAACAATAAGAAACTGTGGCTAGGAAAGTGTGGATAACTTCACACTAATCAATTATTAGGATACAAACAGCATATTGAGGAAATTTTGCCCTCCTGAGTCGCTAAACGAAGCTCATTTGAATTTAGTTATGCAGAAACTTACCAACCCACAAAAATTGTGAAATGTTAATGTGAATACGCATTTATTAAAACTTATTCTGTTATTTGCAGAATCCTACCAACCCTACAACGTCAGGGCTGCGATGTGTTGTAGGGTTGGTAAGATGATATCTGAATCGCCTACCAAGCATGTCCCAAACATGCTCTATGGGCTTGAGATCAGGCGAACATGCTGGCCAGTTCATTTTGTCAATACTAACTTCTGCGAAGTATTGTGTAATACACCTTCCTGTATGTAGCCGCGCATTATCTTGAATCAGAATAAAGTCATCACCGTTAAATTCACTAAAAGGTACTACGTAATTTCTCAATATCTCCTCAATATATCGGTGGGCCGTCAAGAGTCCATCGATGACCACCAGGTCAGTGCAGGCCTCCCGGGATATTCCTGTCCAAACCATTACTGAACCTTCTCCATAACTCAGACGGGGACCGAACGTGCACTCTGCAAATCTTTGTCCCTTCTTTCTCCATACTCTTTTTCTTCCATCTGGAGACTGTAAGCAAAATCTGGATTCGTCAGTGAAAAGAATAGTGTTCTATTGCCCTCAGTTCCAATATAAATATTCAGTAGCAAATTGCAGTCTAGCTACTCCGTGACGTCGAAGTAATTTAGGTCCAGTTGCTAGTCTGCAAGCTTTCAAATTCCTTCAAATTTTAGCGCTAACATTTGTACCTCGGACCTCTTGAAGTTGATTTCTAGACTGCACTGATGTTAAATGACAACCCAGTAGAGTAATCACGTGAAGAAATCTGTCATCAATAGCAGCCGTTTTTCGTTTTCTGCCACTACATGCCCTACGCTTATTTCTGTCCGTTTGTCTAAATCGTTTATTTTTTTCATTAACCAGCTGTCGTCCTCCTATGAACGACAGCCCTCAGAAGTCGAAACTTGTGCGAGCCAAGAATTAACGAGGTCCTACCTTTCAACATGCGATTCCTAGCACGAGACCAGTGGCCATGCTGGGAATTGAACTCACGCCCCTGTGAGTGCACTACTCTTTTGATGGTGAAGCGATGAACATGAAGTATTCTTGTAACATATTCATATTTACTTCCATCTTCAACAAGAGCAACAGTTTTTGCGCAATTTTCCGCACTCAAAACCATAGATGAAGTTGTTTTAGTTCTCTGTCAAACGGGCATTAGGGCAACAACGAGCAAAACCACCGTTTATACAAGTTCATATCTCTCTTAAAAATGAACTAGTGCACTTGAAGACTTGAATCATAAAACAAAACGTTGAAAAGGAATGGTTCTTAACAAAAATTACCAAAATTGGTATTTCGAAAGAATTTTACCACGAAATTACTCCTCAGAATATTTTGAAATTAGGGTTTAACAACACACTTCTAATAAACCCTGTATAATGACTAATAAGCCAGCATTTAACGAAAGTCTAAATTTGTTTGAATTAATAATTTTATCTAAAGTTTGATGAAAAAAATGTTGAACATTGAATTGAAAATTTGAAAAATATGAAACCTCAAATTTTACCAAATATTAACTTTTTTTTTGCATTTTAATGAAACCAGTAATCTTGCTCGTTTTTAAATGCGTGCATAGCGTGATTAATTATGGTATTTGACGTTCAACTGTCATTTACACAATCTGAAGACACCGAACTTAACAGGCCAATCAGAGACAAGAGTTAAGATTGATGTTATCGATAATCCGAACTTGACTAGAGCTCCGGCTTGTTTCATTTGCCAAGTGCGTGAAACAGTTGCCGTTGCCCTCCTTCCGAATCGGATAATTTATGTTTTGAAACAACAAAAAATTTAAACTGATCCAGTTTTTGAAAAACTCCTTTTTTTTTTCAGAATTATTGGTAATTTTTAAAGCACTTATGTTATTATCCCCGAATATTTTCAAACTTTTGGATAGCAACTGTGGCGAACATGTTCAGTGACGTGGACGATGTTTCAGTTTTTCTATTATCAGTGTTGAAAGGTTGCATGTATCTGAATTGAGAAAAGAAGTCGCTTTTAAATCATATCACCTTCACAATTCTCAACAAATTATGGATAATGTTTTCGAAACAATCATTTACTTAAACCATTCCGAGGACCTAATCTCAACCAAAATTATATAATTTTTTATGGCAAACCCAAGTTTCCACCGAACATGGTTATAGTCTATTTATTGTTAAGTGAGTGGCAGAATGTGAGTGAAAAGTAAATGAGAGTCGAAATAAATTACAAAGCAACAACGCAGAAGTGGAAAGGATGATAAAATTAAAACAGAAACTGGGGTTGGTGGAACCTGGAAATAGTAAAATTAATGTTTCATAAACATGTGGATGTACGTTTCTAAGAGAATTCGTCACAATCGGTAAAACAAATTATTGTTTATTTGCTTATAATTGAGTCTTTTCGTGACAGCTGAGCCGCAATTATAATCCAATAATATTTTTCACGGAGACCGGCAATATTTAAATGATACTTGAAAAAACTGAACAGAAGTTATGAGAATTCACAGCAAAAAGCGCAATAATACTTTATGATGATGTCATGTCCTGAATGTTGGTAATATTAGATGTTGATGTTAAACAAAAACAAAACTATTAAAAGGAACTGAATCTAAATTTCAAAAAGATGATCAGACCCGACACTTTGATTGAAGGAATGCACTTTTTTCAGATATTTTCGACTGCACCATTATAAGCGGTAGTACAATTCACTCCAAAATATTTAAATGACAAAGGCCCTTTCTCTTTACAATGGTCTCAGAGTTTCAAAATTCAATCCAATACTATTTGGGAAATTATATTGTGAGCTAGAATGATGTTCAGTTACATATGCGATTGAATGTAAATACTGATGACCACCCGCTTCCATACAATACACAAGATTTCATTCTGACAATGCTGGTTGTTCTATAGACTTTACTTTTCAGATATTCCCATAAAGAGAAATCGATGATTGAATCTCACATTCCTGAAAATTATTCTTGATATTTTTCATCAGATCAATTATAATGTGTCCTATCCGTCCATAATAAATAAATATACAGGGTATTAGTGAATAATTGGGACAAACTTCAGGGGGTTATTCTGCATTAAAAAATAATTACAGTTTTTTATATAAGTTTTGTTCGCAAATGCTTCATTTTTCCGTGATACAGTTGATACAGTTTTTTTTAAACTGACTATTCATTCATTGCTCTGAAACTAGGTGAGATATGCAAATGAAATTTGGGGGTTTTAAGAGGTGGTTATTGTGCATTTTCTGACATTCAATTAAGAATTCTATGTTCATCACTGGCGTGCATAAGGATTATGACTTTAATTTTTTTGAAGAAAGAAAAATAAGATATTGCAGACTAAAAATAATTTTTGAATTCCTCGTTCAATTTGTGACAAAAAATCTCTCCTGCCTTTTTATCGTATGGTGCGCCGTTTTAATGCAGAAAAATAAAACGTTCCAGCGAGTATAGTTGACATTACTTCGATACAGTAGCGACGCTAGTAGGCTACTGTCAACATTCTGTTGATTACGAATATTTCAACAAAATGTCAAGTTTCACAGCAATGAATAGTCAGTTTTTTTAAAATACTTTAAGACCCCGTATCTCGGAAAACGAAGCATTTGCAGACAAAGTTATATAGCAAATTGTCATTATTTTTTCTTGTAGAATCACCACCCGAAGTTTGTCGCTCTTAATCACTTATACCCTGTATAACATTGAAATGAGAATCTAGTTTTCTCTCCAGTTTTCCTCGAAAAGGACTACTAATTTATGGAGAAACCAACGAAAGCCCCGTCTCAATTTTTCCAACTAACTTTACGCCCACGCTTTCAGGAATTAACGGATTTTGAATAATAGAAATTAGTAACTGTGCGGGAACTCGATTATTTCGCTAAATTGCGGACCGTGCTATGACAAAACGGATTCACCAACGTAGTTACTAATAATAATCATCTTATACGAGCTGGAATTTCAATTATTTTCATATATTAATTACTAAAATAATTTTCTAAAAGTTACGACTAGTTGAATAGGCTACAAGAATGATAGGCGAAAACTTTAATATGAGTACATAAATGGATGAGCATAACTTTTCCAATCTAGAGGAAACAAATAAATAGAAACTCGTAACTCATCGAAAACTACTTGCAAGTCTCAGAGTCTAAATGAAATTTCTGTGTGGATTAGTATAGTAATATAAAATGTGTCCCAAAATTTTTGGGAGTTTGCAATAACTTGCCCAGAGCAGCTCCAAAGTTTAGTGCACGTAAAGTGCTCCAATGCTAGCCTGGCATACACACTGATCCCCCTGATGATGTTGTATGCTTTCCGGGGTAGTTTACAAATGAAAAGACGGTGCGGAAAAACGGACAAGATATCGATATCTACTCTTTGAACTCCGCAGGCTTTACCCAAAACATTCTGTTAAAATTGTGGATCTGGCCATAGAGGGCTTGAGTGCATGGACTGCTCTCAAATCTGGTGATTATATAGGCTTGCCTTAATAAGGCAGAAATCCGTCATCCTTGATTCTCTCCGTCTGCTCAGAGTAAATGATTCTCAGAGCCAGTAGTCAATTACTTCACGAGGGTGAGAAATGTTTATTTAGGTGAATAATCCGACGTGTCCCCTAGATGTGTCGAAGTCTGGAAACAGGGTCCGGCCGAGATATTCCTAACGGAAAATAATAATGATAATAATAGTTAATAGTAATAGTTATAAAAATTATCCATTTTACAGTTATATTTCCGCTGATAAAAGGGAGACCGTGGACTTTCGTGTTAGAAGTATCTACTTACTGTTAATTCATCTGCGAGGTCCGCGATCATGAAAGAGGCAGCACGATGAACTTGGTCTCGTATTCAACACTAAATGGGGTGACCCAATTTTCATCACCGAGTTGGAACACATTCAGCAAGAAAGCTCACAATGAAGCTGAGGAGACCGAGGTCCTCCTGCAGCTACACAAAGATAAGCCAATGCATGGAGTCTTTTCCAAGAACATTGAAGACATCGGCATATCCAAAAATTTTATATTCGCTTTCCACACCTTGTCCACTCAGAGCACATGATTCTCGGAGTAGTTGTTAAAGTTTGGCTTTCTGATAGACACCATCAAAAATTCAAACCAGTTTAAAATATCTTATTTTATTCAGCTATGTACATTTCATTTTCGTACTTCATGATATTAACATATAATGTTCTCTTCTTCCCTTTCTCATATCTTCTGGGGAAAAAGAAGATAAGGATAGCCAGTTGTAGGTCGAGCAATAATAGACTGTCACCGATAGCTACACCAAGCTGCACCCTAATACCTCTAGACGGAGACACTTGCAATAGCTTCCACGATATTGGTGTTCAGGTCCGTTTATATTACGAAATTGGAGTTCATTTCTAGCAAAATCCACGCCTGCTGCTTCACTCATGCGTGGGTATGATATAACTCTATACAGAGATTGGACGACTGCAATATCGATTGAAGCTGGCATTAGGTTGTTAATTCCGAAAGAAAGACCGTGTTTAGAAATTGGTTTAACTCTACCCGGCTGCCTTTCTCAGGCCTGATTCTTCGTAACGCTACTGGAATAACTCCAGAGCTTGATAGATAAGGCCCGTGATTATCGTGGGCGTTTTCATACTCCCTGATGTGAGTCATGTTGCTCGTCAAATAAAGGTCTTTTGTGTGAGAAGTACTTGTGGAACTTGTACGAAAACTTTCTAATATATGTCGGAAGATCGACACCGCCCGACTTATAATTTCGTCTTGAGGGTGTATTACTATAACTATTATTATTATTGATTTCGTGTCTGAGAACACTATATTACGCCCCCGATTACTATCGCAAATGTGACATGGCGGAAACCAACATATTTGAATATATTCGTAACCTTTGCTGGTGTGAACAAAAATCCGAGACAGAAATCTCCACATTCCAAATCGAAACAAATGAAATTGACGTAATTTATGGAGTTAGCGCAGTTTTCCACGTCTTTGAATATGGCAGACACTGCAGTCGATCTTTGGCCGTACTTGGAATCTCTACATCAAAAAATAAGAATTATTTTATTCAATCAGCTCGTATACGGCATAAATTCACAAATACTAATGGGTAGAAAGAACAACTACTTTGACCGCATAGAGTTAAAACAAATTTGTGTTTAACATTTGTTTGAACCTGCAGTAACAATCATGGATAATGAGTTATTCATAGTGGATGAATGTACATTGAAAATTGATAATTAACTGTTGTTTCATATTTCAGTTGCTTTGTTGAGCCGCCATTAGAAATAAATGATTAATAATCTACTTCATAACCGTCTATTTTCAATTTACCTTAATGCTTCGTAGTTGGAAATTTAAATTGTCAAACTATCAAAATTTCGAATTGGAAATTTATATGTACTAAAAATAGTTTGAAAATATCAGACAATACTTAAAAATATAAGTTAAAATATATTTGATAATCATCATCAATGAAAGTAGAATCAAAACTATTGCGAATTTGGTGACCTCATCTGAAATAAAATACAGTTGTAACTATGTGATAGTATGAAGGGCAAGGGGTCCTAGGGACGATGTAATTTGTCATTTGTTTGAGTTTTGAAACTCCATGCTTGTTGAGTAATAATTTTCCCATTGACACCACCACAACTATATTTCAGCACTTTATAGGGCACTAGGCATAGTACCTGCATATAACTTTAAGTTTCCTTTTTCATCCTACCAGTTTGGAAAAATAGTTATTTGTTTTACTAGGCATAAAAGCACAAGATTTAATGCCGCGGCTGGTGTTTCATAGCCGAGCGTAGCGAGGCTATGAAACCAGCCAAGGCATTAAATCTGCTTTTCTGCCGTGTGAAACATAAAATTTTTTCTTCAAATTTGTTCCAATTCCACGCAAAATCGACTTTTTCATATTTAAATTGCGTTTCATTATCAATATCCAAATAACTAAATTATTTCATCAAAGGTAACTGGGCCCTGCGTTACTATGTTTACCGCTGATGACGTTTGTTGAATTTGTTTGTTTACTGTTTACTTTGTCATTGTCAATTTTAATAACCAGTTTGATTTAAATTATTACTTGGAAGGTTGCCTAGCAACGAACTTTTTCTGCCTAGGCAGTAAAAGTGGACGTTAAATTAGTTCTAGCGCATTCCAGTTTTTATCTTTCCACCATGACAACCAACAATATAAAACAAATTCTATTACTTGGTAATTTTCTTGTTACTAAATAGTCGCTATTTCCTTGGTCCCTAGACCAACACGATTTGTGAAAGAATGAAAAGAATAATTGGGTTTTCCAATACCCTAAAAACATATTCAAGATTACTCGTGATGTCTTTTTTTACTCTTCTAAATGAGAGTATATAAATTTGTATTACACCGGGACCGAAAATAAGCTGAAACTTTCAAGAGAACGACCCTGTGAAGTAGAATACGTGGTAATTTTCGGTAAGATAGTAAAAACTGCAAGTGAAACAAAACGATATACGTACAGAAAAGAACGTAGCAAAGATCTTTGAATTTCTTTTCATTCCGAAATCTAGTTACACACACGAAATATGATAATAGTGATACTAATATAAAATGCAAACACTTACCGCCTTTCTCTGCGTTAGTAATCGTCACCCAGAAATCGATAGTCTTCTCAGGTCCAAGTTCCTCATAGTCCCACTTCTTCTTCACTCGTACAGATCCATTCGGATCGACTGTCACCCATGGATTTTCATCTCGTATTTTGAAAGTTTCCCTGTCGGTCTCTTTCTCCAACTGGAAAACAACCCGTCCATCAGTCTCCCCGTCGGTCTCTGTGAATTCAATTCTTTTCGTAGGCCGTACTGCTCGTGTAACACGTCTCTTGCTTCGGTGCAATTCAACTTCTTCCAACTGCTGGAAATCTAGATCTATTTCGACTTTAGAGGATTCTAGTGGTTTGAAATGGAAGATCACTTGAGCTGGTCTGGGGGATGTCCTACTAGGAGTCCGCAGATCATGCGCTTCCACAATCAACTCTAGCTCTATTTCTTCGATTGGCTCTTGAGCCAATAGCAGATCACCGGTTTGTGGAACAATCACTAGGAAATTAGTAGGAGTAGCAAGTCTATAAGCAACCTTATCACCATCAGCGTCTGTTGCTTCAACTCTACCGATAGAAGAGAACCTCTTCCAAGTCATTGTTACGTTATCACCTTCGATAGAGTCGTCACCGACTACAAACCTGTAGACTTTCTGCGTAAAAACTGGGCTATTATCGTTTTCGTCTTCAACCTCGATAACAACATTTGTAACTGCTCGGTTTATGCCACTTGGATCTACAGCTTGAATAGTCAAAACGTACCTACTCGTCTCTTCGCGATCGAGAACTTGCGATGTGACAATATTCACCCCTCCGTTCCTATTGCTGATTGTAACATTCGGAAGAATATCGCCCGTGATACTATCTTGTAGTTCGAAATATTGAGCTGAGTTTCCAGCAATAATGGAATAAGTCACTGGCACCGAGACCAGATCACTAGCCGCTTGAATCAAAGGTATGTCACTTATTTTTGAAGTTGCCGGTGAGTTTTCCATTACATGTCCCACAATGTCATCCCCACCATCAGTTTTAAAGCTCAACATATTCCGTCGATCAAGTACGTACAGTTGTAGCATATGTGTTGTCGTCAAGTTGCCCTTATTTTCGAGAACCACAAGGTCCACAGGATGATTGACTAAGGGACTCACGTCCGACACGGTCATTATTGAGCCATCCTGCAACATGGTGAAGAATTGCGAGAAGTCAGAGTCGAGCAGTTTCAAGTTTTCGGCATGGTTGAATTTTTTCACACTATATCCTGGATGCGCGTCATGTGGAATCACTGATATCGTTTTTGGAGCCGTGTTTGAAACTAAAGCAAGAAATACCACAAAAATGTTCGTGGATTTCATCTTCGCGTAGAACTGATTCATTCACCTGTGCCACATTCCAAAAACCCTGAAAAAAAAAAGATTTCTATTAAATTCACTCAACGCCTAAAGATAAATATTTTATAACAATAAATACTTGCTAAGCATAATCATCAATGGGAATCATAGTAGTATGTACTATGATACAAAAAGTATATAATAAGCGAGCCTTTAAAGCATGCGCAACAAGTTTAACGTTGCAATTGCTTTGAAGGCAGTTATCTATTCTTTAGTATATCTGCATCATGACTTCAGAAACAATACTGTATAGGAATTTTAGATAAGAATAATGCCCCTTTTATTGGTGGTCGGTGGCTCAGTGGCTAAGGTAACTAGCAGTGGAACTTCTGGCTTGCATCAGACAGAGACGTTCGAGGCTCCAGTACGGAATCTTTCTTCTCAAGTACACGAGTCTCTTTAGGTGGCCACATGCCTTGTTGTAAATCAAGTGTGATGTGAGTTGCCTAGATGCCAATCCCGACGTCTGGTGCTAGCTTGAAGGGCGCTTCGACCACCCGGGGTGGTGCTGTAGGTTTTCCGGGTTTTCCTACAGCTGAAAAGTGAATACACCACCGAAAACATCAGTAAGTCGCCCTGGAGCGCCACGGCAAATAATAAAAATAGCCGTCCTCTACCCGCACAGGCTATGCCTTTGGGTACACTCTACGAGTGTTTATGAGGGAGAATTAATATTATTATTATTTAATCACATCTATTCAAGAAGGTAATGGCCATCTTACTGTACTATAGTATTCTTTCTTGTTTCACGTATTGTTGATACGAAGGTTCATTTGACAGTTCATGTGATAAAGCTGATAAACGTTAAGGCTGAAACACAATGGAAGTTTTATGTTTTTGGTTTTAATTTTCATAATTTTGAATATTTTTTAATGGAAAACCATCACTGCCATTATTATCCTTATCACGCCTCATAAACAATCTGGTTGGAAGAATTCAAGCTTCATTTTTCAACACTGTTTTGCATCCATTGTGTCTACGGCTTTATTTAGCAACAATCTTTAGAACAAGGCGTTTTTCAATCTTCAAGATTGTTCACGCATTTGACAAGGAATATGATGCAAGTACAATGAAAAACTATTGCATATCAGCTTTGGATAATTTTTTACGTTAATGTATTTGCAGTAATTAAAATATAGTATTATATTGTGAAATAAATGTTGCGGAATAAACTCAAGCTGAAGTTCAGTATTCAACTCAATTTTCATACAAAACCATTTTTGTGGAAATTAAAAAATGTATCCGCTCATACACTTTGTTTTTGTCATATCACTCCAGAAAAATTATTAAGCTATTCAACTCTTAGGTTGGAAATATCTCTTTTAAAGGCCTGTCTATCAAATTGAATGAAAACATTTCTACTTTCAATGGAGATTGAGCTAGGGACCATAGTACCATAGTACCATATTACCATAGTTTATAGTCGACTGTTATGTCCCTTCCTCTCCCATGAATCCAACAATAATGACATCTCACTTAATTGATCTACTATAGAATTCTATGGTACACGGAATCCCACCCCTGGCTCCGAAATTCCAACATCGATTTCAGCTTTCTGATATTACCGAAAAGCTTACTAAATGAATGTTCAGTTAATTCACTTAAAAGTCAAGCTTGTTGAATTGAACATTGAAACGGGTATCTGAATTTCCAAAGAATACTTTTCGCCAACAAACTGTCAGACGCATTTTGCTAATATTATCTCGAAGCCATCAACATCGAGCAAATGTAATATTTAGAATCCACAGCATGAAAATTGATTAAAAATAATCTATCCTCTCGCTTATTTCCTATACAATACGGTGTCTGCAATCGTCGAACAAAAAATAATTCAACTGCCCCATACGACTGCCGATTCATTTCAGCCCAACGCCTGGCAAAGTCTATCTACAAGAATATACTTTACAATACTTCCTGTATCAACTATCAAATGATAATCGAAAACAGGTGTGCCCGTATTCGTTTTTCGTCAAGTACACACAGTACCGAAAATAATTTTCATGACAAAAAAATATTTAGAACACTCAGGAATTGTGGATGATCTTCAATATGGTTTCCATCATCGGATATCAACTGGCAACCTGAAAACTTATGTCTCACATATACCTTGTATGGTGTTAGTGAATAAGTGCGACAAACTTCAGACATTTTGCTTCATACTTTTGTCCGCAAATGCTTCTTTTTCCGAAATACGGGGTGTTGAAGTTTTACTTAAAAAACGACCATTTATTTATTGCTCTGAAACCGGTCGAGAAATGCAAATGAAACTTGGTCGGTTTTGAGAAGGTAGTTATTGCGCCTTTTCTGACATGCAATTAAGAATTGTATGTTCATCATTGGCGCGCATACGGGTAATGATCTCAATTTTTTTTAATAAAAAAATGGTACGCCACTGAGATATTTCAAACTTTTGGATTCTTTGTTCAATTTGTGACAAAAAATCTCTCCTGCCTTTTTTTTGTGTGGGGCGCCGTTTTCATGCAAAAAAATAAAAGCTCCTAATGCGTATTTTTCATTTCTTTAACCTATCCGGTAGCTACGCTAGTAGAAATGTCAAATTAGCGTTTTATCATTTTTAAGCTTTCAGTTTGGTAAAAAAATTAATATTAATGAGTAATTAAATTTTCCCTTATCGAAAAGAATGAAACACAAATGGCTCAAATTCCTAAGTTTTTTAATGGCGTTTAGTTTACGGACGAAACTAATTTTGGACGACAGTGTATACGAAATTTCCATAACGTCTGAGCTGAGGAAAATCCACATGGAATCTTTGAAGCTCATTTTCAGCATCAGTTTTTAGTAAATGTATGGCTTGGGGCAATTGATGATCATTTAGTCGGTCCATATTTCCTCCCACACCGACTAACAGGCGACTCTTACCTTAATTTCCTACAGAAAGTGTTACCTGTTCTTCTTGACGAAATCCCACTACAGCTGTGACACCACTTATAGTGTATTCATGATGGTACACCAGCCCATTTTAGCATTGATGTACGTAATCACTCAGATACAGTATCGTTGAATAGGTAGGGGAGGCACGGAACATTGACCTGCTCGATCGCCGAATTAAAATCTTCCAGATTTTTGCATTCTGAGTTTTCTTAAGTCGTTCCACTCTCATCGAAAATGTGGAAGACCTGAGGATTCGAATTATAGCCGAATGTGAGACAATAAGAAATACACCAGGAATATTTGCGCGAATACGAAAATCAATGACGCGAAGAGTTGAATCTTGTTCACTTCTGAGGGAAGTCATTTTGAACATTTGTTGTAGCTTTCTGGTTTAATGTTAAGTATTGTATCAGATAATTCTTGAAGAAGTATTAAAGAAATGAAAAATACGCGTGATGATGTTTTATTTTTTGCATAAAAACGGCGCCCCACACAAAAAAATGCTGGTGTTCTGCAGGGATTCATTCTGGCAGCAACATGCCCAGTGCACACAGCTTAGCGGATCGTAGTATTTTCCATACCGCTTTCTCTTCCAAATCCTCCGATATCAGCCGGTAAAACATGAAAAGAACGGGAGAGGAACGTTGATGATAAAGATAAATAAATTTTTAATGGGTATGCACCTACTTGGTGGAATTGAATGCAAACAAAATACAAGAAAGGATTTTGTCTAGGAAGGACGGTTTAATAGTAGCCAGTGAAATTAATTATGTCAGGAGTATCGATTCCAATGAAGTACTCCAGTTTAGTAGGTATTAGATCAGCAGATCCCTTTCATGGGAAAGCCATGTGAGGTAAATTAAGAAAAGTGTCTTTCACAAACTTGGTTTTCAGTTTTGTGCCAAAAGTTACTTCACTCCCCGTCAACTGATTATGATTTATGAGGCATAGATATAACTTGACTAGGAATACTGTTCCCATATTTGTAGTGCAGCCCTTAAACACATATTAAAACTTTTAGAATCTATTCAAAAATTATATAGTTCAAGAAAACTAAAAAACACGCTTTTATAACACATTGAACTGAAAAGTAAAATATAATACGAAAATATGAAACAGAGGGCCTTACACAGTGACACTAATATTTTTCATTTATTATTATTTTCTGCCGATATAAACAATAATAATTATCATTACCAGCCGTATTAAGTAAAAAATAGGGTGATGAGATATATAAAAAATAAAATCTGCCCAAGAACGGTTACCTGTGGCGAAAGATTTGATACAGGGCGATAGTTAAAAATATTCACTCTGTCACCTCATATTAATATTGAAACGAGCAACCTTCGCCTCTTTTAGGTGACTTGGAAATACTCTACATTCTATAAATCTATCGAAGATGTGCGATAAAGGTATAGAGATAAAATAGAGTGTGGTTGTCAGAATTTCATTTTTTGTGATACCGCATGTACCTCGAACATTATCGGTTTTTAGTTCCCTTACCTCACAGAAAAAAAAAGTGAAAAAATCAGCATCGATGCATGACAAAAAACTCTTAACTATTGAAAATTCGCGAAAGGCTGGATTATTCGTAATCCATGTTAATTTTACGGTATTGAAACAATTATTAAGACATCAAATGACACAAAATGCTCATTCCATGAGTATACACAACAATTCATCACTCACACTGAGTAATTGATGTTTATACATAAGCAAACAAGATAACAAGTCGGATAACAAACATACCAAAGAGAAACTGAGAATTATGGGCGTAACTACCTGCTTTCCAATCAGTTTGATGTTTGTTCATCTAAGATAAGGCGAATTGATGCGATTGGTGTGACTATTTGGCTCCGTTTACCGATAGCATTTACATAATATTACAAACGAGTTAACTGGACCCGAGAGAAAAGAACACGAACAAAAGTTTATGAATTTTTCAGTAACCCACTAATCATATTTTCTGATATATCCAACTGTGAGGATATAACTAATAGTACCTTTATGACAATTAAGAGAAGTAATAACCACAAATCTATAGCCTAGAGGAGAGATTAATAGTACCTATTAGTTGAAATTTATGAAATCTTTCTGACACGAAATATTCCGACTTAAAGACCCCCAGTGGTTCACTCAAATATTGTACAAAAATTGCTATAATTTCAATCAAATATTCTCAATGAATGATGCTAATTCTTTAATATTGTTCGTAAAATTGCTGTCAAAAATACACTACTAAGGATTGCGACAAATGGAAAACTTTGTTAGAAATTGGTTTAGGCAAAACAGACATTCTTCAAAAAAAGTTCTGCATGTTCTGAAACCTAATTTTGAACAATCAAATCTCACAGTTTCTCAGTCGTATACCAGTAGCGTAAAAAAATATAATCAAGTAGGTACTTATACAGGCCGTTTCTTTATTCATGTGGTAACATTGCTATATTCTAAACCGTAATAGATACAAAGACGATTAAATGGGAAAAAATGTAACTATTGTGGTAAGCAGTACATTGGCCAGAGAAAATCTACGGGGACTCTCGCCCTTCCCGACTTATACAGGGAAAACTAAAAATGCTGTTTTCGATTCATTACGAATAGAATGGTTATTTCAGAAAATATAAAAAAAGAAAAGAGGAAAGTTTTATTGTATTAAAAATGTACTAGAACTACGTAATGATAAATTTTTAATTAGGTAAGAAACGTAAAAAACCGAAAACAGCATTTTCAGTTTTCCCTGTATAAGTTGGGAAGGGCGAGAATTCCCGTAAATTTTCTCTGGCCAATGTACTATTTAATCGTCTTTGTATCTATTACGGTTTAGAACATAGCAATGTTACCACATGATAAAAGAAACGGCCTGTATACTAATCAAATTAATTGGGAACCTTTGGTGTGAATAAAATTCAAGAAATAAAAACTACCCAAATCACCAAATTAACGTCAATTTCACTCAACGCGCGTTTCGACAACAGAGATGGCATCCTCAGGAGCTAAAAGCGTAGTTTCTATTTTTTGAAATATGTCTTTCTTCGCCGGGACAAATGAAAACTCACTCACCTATTGTGAATAAAGGAAAACAGTAAAAAAATATTTTACCAAGGATGAACCCGCTCACCAAACTAGTTCTTTTTTCTCTGCCCTAAAATTTTCTGAACAATTGTCAAATGAAAAAAACATATTTATCATGAAAACTCTAATATTTTTAAGCAGAAATCAACTCATAAATGCTAAGTAATGAAGATATTCCATTTTTTCAGTTATACCGTAAGGTACATTTTTTCATTGCTTTTGAATTTACCGAACAAATTCTCAGACTGCCCTAAAAAAATATCAGGTTTTCAGTGTGAATTTATTTCAATACTGGATGGAAACAGCTATAGTTTCATGTTTCCCAATAATAATATTTCCACAAGCGTAAGGGTTATAATGTGTTTATATTGTGATCCATATCCATTTGGTGAATTTCCAATATAAATAATTGAAATCACAAGTTAATATTGTGAAATTCACCCATTTTACTAATCAATTTGTGAATTCACATTTTGAAATCACAATTAAGTAATTTACCGACTTTTTCATGAAACTTTTATGAAATTACCCATAAAACTAATGCGAAAATACAACAACTTTTCATTTTCAATCGATGAATTGTAAATGTGCATATTTTATTATAAATATTATTCTGTATTTGTAATATTATCTTCTTTGTCATATCCGACTGCTGTTGAACTTTCCACAAGATTTAGGTAAAAATAACAGTAAGCGGAAGTTCGATTTTATTAATTCTTCCATATTTCTTCACATTTTCTTTTTTTTTTCAGCTACGTTTTGAAAATGTGACGGGATATTACAAACAGAACAGATATCGCATTCATAGTAGGTTAGGTTAGGTTAACACGGTGGTCCGGGATTGAACCCACATAGGCCAGAGGCCCGTTGTGATGCCGTATGGGGTGGTTACCACCCCCATCACCACCGTGAGAACGAGTTGCTGCTGTTGATGAACAGCATGAGGCTTTTGATACCAACCGACTGAAGATCGGATAGGTTGTCAAAATGGGGCTGTCCCAGAGCAGAAAATCTTTTCCTGGATAGGGCAGGGCAGTGACAGAGTAGGTGCATCGTCTCTTTCTCCTCTTCGTCTCGACAGCTTCTACAGAAGTCATTACGTTGTAGGATTCCCATACGTGCAGCATGGCATCCTCCAAGCCAGTGTCCAGTGATGGCCGCAAAAGCGTTTCCAATGGAGTTCCTGGAAAGAGATAAAATATCTTTTGTGCGTCGCAGGTTAAGCTCCGGCCATACCTGTCTTGACGAGGTGCAAGAAAGCTCCTCCCGCCACCTAAGGTTGGTTAGGCGGAGTACTTCCTTCCGGAGGAGCAACCGCCGTTCAGCGATAGGTGCCTCAGGTCTAGTATTAGCGGATATAGCTGTGAGCGTCGTTCCAGCTCTTGCTAACTCGTCCGCCATACAATTGCCTGCTGTCCCTGTGGCCGGATACCCAGACAACATTGACTCTTACTTTAGTCGCCAGCTCATCTAAGGCTCTACGGCATTGTATAGCCGCCTTTGAGGTCAGGTAGACTGAGTTTAAAGACTTAATGGCAGCTTGGCTGTCACTTAGAATAGATGCTTCCTTGGACTCAAGTCCGGTTTGGAGTACCCATTTGGCTGTTTCATTTACAGCTACCATTTATGCCTGGAATACACTACAGTAGTCCGGCAAACGAAATGATAGGTTGAGGGGTGAGGACTCTGAGAAGACTCCACTTCCTACTTTCCCCTCTAGTTTTGAGTCATCTGTATAAAAGAGCGTCCCATTTGGCTTAACTAGGTTCGCCGTCCACTTTTCTCTGGACGGGATGTCCACCGAGAACTTACGGTCGAACATCGGGACGGGTTTTGTGTAGTCTATGTTATTTAGAGTGAGATTGAATTCTTTCAGAATTTTGGAGTGCGGCCGTAGTTTACCTTAGGCCATGGTGAGACTGCATTGAGTCTGAGAGCGGCGCTAGCCGCGCACTCCTTCCCATATAGGTCTAATGGAGTCAGATGTAGGATCACTTCCAGGGCTTTAGTCGGGGTTGTTCTGAGACACCCGGTTATGAGAACGGCAGCTAGTCGTTGTACCTTTCCCACCCTTTTCCGGTTGACTTCCTTACATAGGGCTGGCCACCATACTAATGATCCATACATGAGTGTGGGTCTTACGACCGCCGTGTATAACCAATGGACAATGCTGGGTCTCAACCCCCATTGTTTGCCACTGGTTCTTCTGAAGGTGTATAACGCAACTGTCGCCTTTTTCACCCTTTCCTCTATATTTTCTCTCCATAACAGCTTTCGGTCAAGGACAATTCATAGGTACCTAGCTCGTTCGGAGAGTTTTATTTCTTGGCCCCCTATATTGGAAAGGCGAGCATTCATAGTAAAAAAACACATTGATTTCAGTAATGTTAGACTGATCAATGTTATCTAACCAAAGGAATATTCAATTCATCATTAACCAGGTACGTGTACGTTTCATGAAAATTTGCGCAAAAAATATTCCTTCGATCAGAAAAGGAATTGTGAAAACATTTCATTTTACCATTCAATATCAATAGAAACATTGTGATAATATTTGAAATCCTTTCTGTCAGTATTTTCAAAACATATTGCATATGTGAATCAGCTTCGGAAGTCATTTATGATAAGGTTACGAATTTAAGAATTTAAGTAACCATACGAAAAACCACTTCAGTTCATATAGTCAGAAGTATCTTTGTGATTCAAAAGCTCGTTCGGAAGTATCTCATTGTGGTTTTAAAAATGAGTTTGAGGAAAAATTCAAGCACAGTGAAATTCCCTCTACTTGATTCTCTTCGGAGGTTCAGTTTTTTGACCTTAACAATAGTCTCAATGACAGATTTGCTGGTGCTTTAGTTTATAGAAACTGTGGCCATGGCTTTGAACTATGCGTCGTAACTCTATTTTTTTGACGGTCAAAAAATCTCGCTACAACTCCAGGTTTTAGTCTAACTTTTCCACTCGTCAATGTTTTAATGTACCTACATATAATTCTCTATATCTTCTTATAAATAAAACAAGTTATTCGTGTTAAACGCTGGAGCTTATAAGTTATCACTAATTTTAAAACTACACAAATTTTTTTATTAAATATATTAAATCGAAACACTTATTTTAAAATGATCTTCACAGCAATACAAATGCGATTTGTTTGATACAAAAACTTCACGACGCATTGCTTTCTGCCAAACTTTTCTTATTTTAATGTCAGAGGGTACATTATAAAACCATTTTTTTGGGGCATTTTTGGATGTGTTAGGACAATTGGACATACATCTAACGACATGTTTTTCTGTCCGTTTGGTTTTAATTTCATTTTAATTCTCACGTTAGTAAGTAACCATCTAATTTTAATGTATATGAAATCCTTAAATCCAATAAAAATCCTGATATGATTACAAACCTCGGTACAAATATTACGGAAGTGAAACACCCCTCGTAGAAATCCTGATTTGGTATACAATTTTTAAAGGAGTGAAACGTCCCCGATATCCACTTGATATCTAAAAAAATCGCAAATGATAATGTTAAAAACAAATCACACCTTTCATTTATATTTGATTGTCAACGAATGAAGAATTGCGCAAAAATTCTCCAAAAGCAATGAAATTTCGATGAACCTGCACCCGTATGCTTGATTACATTACTGCAAACTGTGTGCAGCTTTTTTTTGACCTTGGAATCCTGAAGGAAATCTTTAAATCCGAATGAAATCCTGAAATCCCTTATGAAATCCAGAAATCTCCGGTGAAATTCAGAAATCGTACTGGAAATCTTGAAATCCGAATGAAATCATGAAATCCATATGAAATCTAGAAATCTTTGGTGAAATCCAGAAAACCTAAAGAAAATCTTGAAATTTCTTATGAAATCCAGAAATCCGTTCAAAAGTTCTGAAATCCCTCAAATGAAAATTTGGTGTTCAAATTTTAGGGAAGTGAAACACCCCTCGAAAATTCCTGAACATTTTATCGAGTTCAATATAAATTCGTTCAATTCTTTTTGTTTGACTTTTGGAGGCAATTTTTATGTCACCGTTAAAACATTACAATTTTTTTAGACGGAATGATAGACGTGAATTATTCAAATATTTAGAATGAAAACTATCAGATCGATAGATGAATTCAGATGCACAATATGACAACATCGATCACACAGGAGATGGAGTTCTAAGAACTAAATAAATATAAAGTGGTTCGCAGCATATGGAAAACTTTTTGTTAATTGATTTTACGAAAAAAAAAATTCTTTGTAAAAAGTTCTTCATGATCTGAAACCGAAAATACAACCATCAGATATAAATACTTATCAGTCTTATCCGAGGTTTCTTGAAAACTATGGATTCCATGCACGAGTAAAGCATTTAGCTCTATTTTTGACAATATCGAAAAATTGTTATGAGAAAAAGTTGTTAGGAATTGAAAACTACGTTCAGAGATCCATGCAGAATTTTTCATTAAAATGAGTTTTATTCCTAAAAAATTATCTTTTTTTGGTTTTATAAAAATTTCTGCATGGATATCTGAACGTACTTTTCAATTCTACACTTTTTTCAATAACAATTTTCAATATTGTCAAAAATAATGGTACTTTATTCTTGCATAGAATTCATAATTTTCAAGAAACCTCGTATACGACTGATATTTCTTTTTATCTGATGGTTGTATTTCAGGTTTTAGATCATGCAGAACTTTTCATAACAAAAAACATTCTTACGAAGTATTAATAATAAAAAAAATCCATGTGCTGCTAACTTAAAGCACAAATGCTTTTAAATTTATCCAGCCAGTAAAGATCACTTTGAATAATGATGATTTTTTTTCTATCGCATGACGATTCTAGAAACGCTTGAAATTTTGGTTGATAATAAAAAATATACCATCAATTCCACACCACGGAAGGAAAAAACAATACTTTTTTATCCGAATTCTATGTGCTTCAAATATGATGATTTTTTTCAACCGATAATGGCAATACCATTCAACTTATATATTTTCAATGTGCTCTTTCATTATGATAATCATTTACGGTCTTCTAGAAAAAACATGACAGCAGGCAACATACCTATAGTTGGCACAAATCTCGTATGGAAAAATTTAAATTAGTTTCACTCGTATACGAAAAATATGGAAAGACGTTCGAATTCGACAGGATACTCAATGTTTTGATAAATGACAAAAAATTGGAGTCTGAAGGAATGAAAATAAACCATTCCATTTCCATTTCTTGAAGTGAAACAATTACAATCGTCGGCTGAATCAATCTTTAAACGCAACATAGAAAAATTTACTGTATAGTGTAGTCAATGTTTCAACATCGACATACGGGTGTGAAAGCAGCAATGGTTTTTCTAGCAACGGTTTTTTTTTAATTTTCGCTTATGGCATATGAACGAATAACTTGCTAGTCATTTCTTGATGTGAGATCACTATTCTGCAGGTGAAATAATTGTGACCTATTAACCACCCCATAACTACCCCCAACCCCCTCACAGTTATAAATATCCGATGCTCGAAGTTTTTTGACTGAAATGAGTTATTCCTTACCTGCTGAATACGCTCCATAGGGTGAAATAATTTGTGAATCAAAATCTACCCCTCAACAACCCCCAGAAGTAGAAAAATCTTGGAACAGTTATAATATCCGTTGCTCGAGGTTTTTTGACTGAAATGAGTTATTCTTTACCTGCTGAATACGCTCCATAGGGTGAAATAATTTGTGAACCAAAAACTATCCCTCAACAACCCTCCGAAGTGGAAAAATCTTGGAACAGTTATAATATCCGTTGCTCGAAGTTTTTTAACTGGAATGAATTATTCTACAACTGCCGAATACGCTCCATAAGGTGAAATAATTTGTGAACCAAAAACTACCCCTAAACAACCCTCCGAAGTGGAAAAATCTTGGAACAGTTATAATATCTGTTGCTCGAAGTTTTTTTGACTGAAATGAGTTATTCTTCACCTGCTGAATACGCTCTATAGGGTGAAATAATTTGTGAACCGAAAACTACCCCTCAACAACCCACCGAAACAGAAAAATCCTGAATGAGATAAAATTTTGTACACTATAGAGCGTGCTCATGAAGTGTAGAAAAACTCATTCCAGTCAAAAAACTTCGAGCGACGGATATTTCAACTGTTTTAGGTTTTTTCTCTTTCAGAGGGTTGTTGATGAGGGGTAGCTTTTGGTTCACAAATTAAATCACCGTAAAGAGCGTGTTCACCAAGTGTAGAAAAATTTATTTCAGTCAAAAAACCGCGAGCAACGAATATTTCAACTGTTAAGGATTTTTTTTTCAGAGGGTTGTTAAGGTGCAGTTTTTGTTTTACAAATTATTTCACCGTATGGAGCGTATTCAACGGGTGATGAATAACTCATTTCAGTCAAAAAACCTCGAGCAACGGATATTATAACTGTTCCAAGATTTTTCCAGTTCGGAGGGTTGTTGAGGGGTAGTTTCTGGTTCACAAATTATTTCAACCTATGGAGCGTGTTCGACAGTTATCGAATAATTCATTCCAGTCAAGAAACCTCGAGCAACGGATATTATTCAAGATTTTTCTACTTCAGAGGGTTGTTAAGGAGTAGTTTTTGGTTCACAAATTATTTCACCCTATAGAGCGTATTCGACAGATGTAGAATAATTCATTTCAGTCAAAAAACCTCGAACAACTTATATTATAACTGTTCCAAGATTTTTCAACTTCTGAGGGTTGTTGAGGGGTTGTTTTTGGTTCACATATTATTTCACTCTATGGAGCGTATTCGACAGGTATAGAATAATTCATTTCAGTCAAAAACCTCGAGTAACGGATATTTTAAATGTTCCAAGATTTTTTCACTTCGGGGGGTTGTTGAGGGGTAGTTTTTGGTTCACAAATTATTTCACCCTATGGAGCGTATTCAGCAGTTGTAGAAAAATTCATTCCAGTTAAAAAACCTCGAGCAACGGATATTATAACTGTTCCAAGATTTTTCCACTTCGGAGGGTTGTTGAGGGGTAGTTTTCGGTTCACAAATTATTTCATCCTATGGTGCGTATTGAGCAGGCAAAGAATAACTCATTTCAGTCAAAAAACCTCGAGCAACGGATATTTCAAATGTTCGAAGATTTTTTCACTTCAAATGGTTGTTGAGGGGCAGCTTTTGGTTCACAAATTATTTCACTCTATGGAGCGTATTCGGCAGGTGTAGAATAATTGATTCCAGTCAAAAAACCTCGAGCAACGGATATTTCAACAATTCCAAGATTTTTGAGGGGTTTGGGGGTAGTTATGGGTGGTTGATAGATCACAATTATATCACCTGCAGAAATCACTAGCAAGTTATTCGTTCATATGCCATAAGCGAAAATTAAAAATAACCGTTGCTGAAAAAACCGTTGCTAGAAAAACCGTTGCTGCTTTCACACCCGTCATCAACATTCGCATGAAACACTCCCCCCTCCTCCCCATGTTTTAATGCTCTAGAATGTCCGGTATATTAGCAAATATTAATTTTCAATTCCTAATGATGCAATTTGAGATGCTTTCAATAACGTCGGTCGTGTTTTTTCCAGTTGATTAATTTGAGACTTTTTGTTTAACAGCAGCAGACATGTTTTTTTTCTATAGGTAAGTAATGAATAAATTTTTCGGACACCCTGTATAGTCTGCAATTCATTCATAATTAATGTCAATATCTTCTTATATTGATTTTATTGAAGGTATGAACATGTTCATAAAGTCAGATGTGGAGTCATCTGCGACTGAAAGATAAACTTCAGTCGCCATTTTCCACTGTTCAACATGAAGATATTCATAATTATTTTCTATGACGACCTCTCTCCATCAAGGAATAGGTACCTAATTTTCCATATCCACCTATATTCATTTATTAATGAATGCACGACACGTAAAAATTTGGCACACCGTGTAGCAGAAACCTTTGCCGTATCAATTATCTGAGTTATCGCACTCATTTTTCTCAAACGTTTCATCCAACGTTCGAAGAAACGTTCGATGCATCGTGTAGCTCCGGCTTAACTAAGCTGGAATTGGGTTCGATTCCACAGTTAGGATATATTTTAGTTTAGTTTTATTTCAATTCGTCATGATGTTCTAGTCTAGTGCGACTTCACAGCAAATAAGTATACAACACCTCGTCACGCGCCATGTCCATAGGGATAACTAAGTCTGTCTCTCTCTCTGCCATTTATTAGCCGCTTACAAGTCGCGAGTCACTGACATTTAGTTTTTAGTCTTCTTCACTATCTGGAGTCTTTCATACAATCAGATTTGGCATTGTCAATTCATTCACATACTTGAGTCTTTGAATCATTTGGATTTGAATTCGAGTATTTTCAGTACCAACACTCGAGTCTCGAGTCTTTCAAATACTTTGAGTCTTATACACATTTTAGATAAGTAGATGTTATTCCCTCGCACCAGCCGACTGACAAGGTTGAAGAACCAGTCAGTTGTAATTTACATATTTGTAATAAATTCTGATCTGAATCTCATTCATCTATCCCAACAGACTGAAAAAATTCAAGTTGGTGGTAGCTTTAGGTGAAACTCGCACCACCCAATCATTTTTCAAAAACGTTCCTCACTTCCGGATTTGACTGGGTTATTTGATTGGTGTATCTTCAATTTACCAAAAATAGGTACATGAATATCATCTATCAATCTTAGGGTGTACTAAAAAAATTACAATATTTTTTTAAAGTACTTACTAGGCGTAACAGTGGGTACCTACCTAGTTAGTTTTAATTGCTGTTGAAAAATAATATGGGTAGATCATAACACGCCCAGTTGATCTACAGTGAATCCTTTAGAAATACCTCCTTCAACATCGATTTTCAAAATGTTGGAGAGCACTGAACGCATCGTGGGAATGTACCGCAAATAATTGAAGTTATTCACTTTTTTTAATTGAAATTTGTGTGGTGGGGCTTCAGCGGCTAGTACTTTATGTCTGGTTATTAGGTAGAATAGAAATGAAGTAGATACGCATACCTACAATTTTATGGAAATTATGTTAGAAGTAACCATTTTTGGTTACAAATAAAAATATCTTCAATACACCTACATATTTTCATGAGCTTAAATCGATATTTTGGTTAGAACAGAAATCGCCCTATAATCAGGCATATTGAAGGAGATTCTAATTTTAACCCTTTCAGTAGCGCTCAACATGCAACGAAAATACATCAAAAGCATTCGCAAGAAACAAATAAAATGTTTTGAATGCCATGCATGTAGGAAATGGGGCATGTGCGTAAGGTATTATTTGTGTATTTCTGTGCAAAAGTTGAGGGGAAGGGCCACGCATAATATGTCTAAAATCAATAATATTACTACAGTGCTGCCTTGATTCTAACACGTATTTTTGACATTCGACAATGAAATGTGAATAAAATATATTGGAAACGTGATTAGCAATAACTTTTCATTCATGACTTTTAAAAAATTAAAAATAGGTACTCACTAATTCATTTAAATAAAATTAGTTGGAAGAAACGACTGATTTATCCAATCGCTGTTTCCTTGTCACTGTTTTTCCTCACCACCACATCAGAGTCACTCCAAAATACACTGGTTTTCACAAAAAACCTAACACTTGCTAAAATAATGTAACTTTACAGCATCTCTACTAAACAAACCCCGCATCTGCCGCATCGATACTGGTCTGTCTGTAGACGATTTCTACGCGCATATGGAGTTATGGAGATTCCACGGCGTCCGATCGGCGGCGTTTTCAGCCGAAGCGCGGGAAAAATGGCCGACCAAATTCCACCCTCACCTTGCTGTTATGTAATTGTGCATGACCGCAAGGAGTTTGCGATATAGTGCTGTAGGCAGTTGAGACTTTTTTATCAATTACCCATCATTATGCTAATTTGGATGATCATCTAACAGAGTACAATCTTCGTGTTCGGAGATGTGCGGAACGCTTAAGTGATGGCCAATTTGAATCTGGGGTGAGATGCTGGGATGAGCAATGATGCAGCGAAGGGTACTTACCGAGTATGGGTAAATTGTATACGCGTAACACTTCATATGTTGATTATACTATCGTAGGTACAATCATTCACCACAATTTTGTTTTTGTTCTGGATGTTTCACTTTTGTTTGTGAATTTTTAGGTAAATAAATTGCAAGTAGTGCACACCTGATTTCAGAAGTAGAGAAGATCATAAAAAGTATGCCATGAAATTAAATGAATAAATTAACAAAATGACGATACTGAGAGTGGTAATAGTTTCATGACAAAAGACGCAGTTAGTTCGGAAAACATGAGATAATTTAGACTAATTAAAAACATTTTGTCTTTTCCACACGCGAACGCTCTTTTGATAAATATATTCTGTAAACAATACTCAGCTATTTGTGTTTTAAGAGCGCAAAGAAATACTTTGCAGTTTGAGAAAAAAGTTTGGCAATGTTTTCAAAGCAGCAAAGTTTTTGCGCTCGAATTAAACGCAAGATTTTTTTTTACAACCGCAGATTTTACATAAATATTTGGTAAAAATTAATGTAATTATTGTAACCTCAAATTTGACAGTTCATATTTCAAAATGTGCTCGGACATTTGCGCTACACATGTGTGTTATTATAAAAAAAAAAAAATGACTTTAGTACCTATTCAATTAGTTATTTACATTTTGTGTTACTTTGCGATTTAAATCTATGTGTAAAAATATCCATTTCAATGTTTTTGGAATTCTTCTAATAGATACCCTCTTTAGTAGTAAAAAACCAGGCGAATTATTACTCATACATAAGTAATATTTTGAAGCGATTTTATTCATTCTTCGTCTGGAAATATTATTATATTTGTAAAAATTCGAACGAGTTCGAATATATTGTGCCAGAGAAGTATCAACAATGTTGAAAGAATACAGGGTTACCCTTCCCTCTAAGCGTTTCCACCAAGTGGAAAATAAAAGGCAAACATCTGTCAGAAAACAACTACTTCCCTGGCTAATACCACGACGGTCATTGAACTACAACTGACAGATATTTGTGCAACGTTCTTCAAAGAAGACCCAATTGCAAGTGCTTGTCTCGTAATTAAACAGAAAATTATCCTTCATTTAGCTGGGAATGACCACCTGCAGACATGCATGTTTCGAGGTTTATTGCCTCTCATCAGTGACAGGGTAGGTAGGACAACATTTTAATTGTCCTGTCCCTGCCAAATGAATAAAAATCAATTGTTTAACTAATATTTCCCCACGGATAACACCACGATCTACAACCAAGTTGATCGAAGCGCTATCCGCCCGGAACAAGACAAAACACTCCCAAGTAGCACAGTCTCCGGGAAGAGAAATCTGTAAAAATTCGAACGAGTTCGAATATGTTGTGCCAGAGAGGTGAAAAATGTTGAAAGAATACAGGGGTACCCTCTCTCTAAGCGTTTCCACCAAGTGGAAAATAAAAGGCAAACATCTGTCAGAAAACAACTACTTCCCTGGCTAATATCACGAAGGACATTGAACTACAACTGACAGATATTTGTGCAACGTTCTTCAAAGAAGACCCAATTGCAAGTGCTTGTCTCGTAATTAAACAGAAAATTATCCTTCATTTGGCTGGGAATGTCCACCTGCAGACATGCATGTTTCGAGGTTTATTGCCTCTCATCAGTGACAGGGTTGATACCTCTCTGGCACAATATATTCGAACTCGTTCGAATTTTTACAGATTTCTCTTCCCGGAGACTGTGCAACTTGGGAATGTTTTGTCTTGTTCAGTGCGGATGGCGCTTCGATCAACTTGGTTGTAGATCGTGGTGTTATCCGTGGGGAAATATTAGTTAAACAGTTGATTATTATTCATTTGGCAGGGACAGAACAATTATAATGTTGTCCGACCTACCTAATTTATACTTTTCAAAACTTTCCATTATCAGATAATTATTACAATAAATTTATTGAACACAAATAGCTGTTTCAAATGCCAAAGTTATTAATATACCTAATTTGTTTGAATCAGTAAAAAGATTCATTTCTACCTCATTTAGTAGTTCAAAATTTTTAAAAAATAAAAGAAGAATAACCACCAACCAGTTTTTGAACTGTTTTTCGTAACTAAATTTGGTAATTTTTAATTTTATCTCATGCGATAATTTGGACATATAATTTATAGATATTGTGAATTACTCACTAAATATACATTTTTGCCACTGGCAGTATAATGAAAAGTTTACAAAATGAGAGTTTCTAATCATAATAAATATTTTTTAATTACTTTCTATAACTGAAGATTGTAATTTGCTTTATTTGTCGCTCTATTTATCGTAATATAAATACTTAGTTGTATGATGTTGATTCTAAAATTCAATTATTTTAAGAAAAGTATATTTCTACCAGCTTTAGTGAAACTAAAATCTCTCAGAACGATGTATGAGACTTTCCGAACATATGCTTTTATTATTTTGAATAACTGAATTTGGTAATTTGTATTTTAACACTATTAAACGTTCAACGGAACATGCAAAGTCTAGGTGAAGTAGTTTATTGAATAAGATTCATTAAAACCGTGGCTAATATACCAGCTTATTTTATTAAAATAGGTCTTATATTCAGACAGATTAACAGATATTTAAAAAACAAAAATAACATAATAACACAACAATATAATTACATATTAATATTTTTTAATACAATTACTATGACCTATATCTAAAAACTATAATTTTTCTTATCATCCACAGTTTCTGGTGGTTACTGAACCGGGAAATTTTCTGAACTTCTTGCTTCCACGATTATTGGTGGTTTATTTACCGTCAGCGTCGATGTCGATTCCAAAGTTTTTTCACATGTAGAAATTTTGTTAATAAGATTTTCATCTATATAACCATCTGTTATATGTTAGTACTCTTCCATCTTCCAAGTTTTTTCAATGAAGAATGTCTCTTGGTCTGTTGAATGAGTTGAAACTTTATGACCGTGTAGCCTAAATGTTTAGAAATACACCTGATTTTCTTTTATTCAAATCAAGCGAGTGGTGTTGAAGTTATGATAATTTTAGTTTCCGTCCTTTTCAAATATATCGGCGAGCGCGCCATGCTCACGTGATGTCATTTTACAACGCAACGTTCTCACTGTACACTCATTCATTGCTTTGCTATGGGATGTTTCCCATGTTCTTCCACAATATCGTTACTAACTCATGTTTTAATGTAAGTCAGTGTAACAATAGACAAGTATAATATTAGATATGGATGTGTAACTTCACTGAAGAAGCTATGGCTGGAATAGTACGCCTTATGATTGTAGCTGCTAAACCAAAATTTAGTGCAAGGATTACATTGATAAAGGCGAATGTTTTTCAAAGCAATCATTATATTTCTTGGGGTACAGTGTGTAGTTTCAGACAAGATATTTATGCAAAAATAACATATTGTTGAGGTATTACTGATAGTTGAGGTTCTTTAGCACATAAGAGCTGCTTTTTCCACGAATTTACAATTCGAAAAATGCTTTTTCGTATTGTTTCATCTGATTCCGAAGGTGATGTATCTTTCTCGTATATATTATGTTTTGTACTTACTTTCGATTGAAGAGAAATCGGTTAAACTGGAAATTAAAACTGTATACCTACATCAGCTGTTTGTACTGCATCTTTGACTTTTTGACTGTAGGTATTGTTCTATTTCTTCTTGTAATATTTTTCTTCAGTGATTGTTGCTTCATGGCCAACTTTATTTTTCGATTTTACTTGTACAGCTTTGTGATTCATAGACGTTTTTATACTTTGATTATTGTTATCGTGCGTAATGGATTTTCTATCATATCATACTCTTGAAAACAAGCAAATACTTTATCGGGTATGACCAATGTGGAAGGATTATCTTCGTGTGAGAGATTTCCAAAAAACTCAATTTCTTTTATGTACTGCAGACCTTTGACCCACACAAATTATAAAAAATTCATATTCTGTCAAATATTAGTTGGACGTTTATGATGTATGACGTGTACTGCAGTAACATATACTCACATCAAAATGATGTTCACAACAATTGACACAACATTAGGCTCCGGTTGGATCAGTCCTCATCCATTTCTTTTGACTTTCAGGTTTAGGTATATTAGTAGTTGGTTCTGGATTTGACACGTTTATCAATTTTCGACGCAGACACACATAACGAGAGCAGACCACGCAATGACTGTTGTAAAGTGACGTCACAGTGGCCGATGAGTCCTCGTCATCACACGCCTAGCTGAACAATTAAATATCTCGAAAACTATACGACGTAACAAAAAAAAATTACAGTATTTTTTCATTTTCAATAAAGAGTATTGTGAGGTAAAAATCAAAATTTAGATAAGTTGGTGTACGCACGGACGTGGTTCTCCGTATAATTTAGATTGAACTTCCTTGGAGGTGAGTCGTTCGAACTATAACTATAAACTATACTTCATAACCACGTCCAGGGCCGGCCCGAGGCATTAGCGAGTTATGCACAGCATTAGGGCGCCATCAAATAGGAGCGCCAAAATTGATCGAAATAGGTCCATTTCGAGATAATATTGCTGAATATAGAACAGACGATAAGGGACGAAAATTCAGTGTGAAATATTTTACACGTACTCTAGCAAATTCTGAAAAAATTAAAAGAGATTGGTTAGTATACTCTCGCCACACTAATAGTTTTTATTGTTTCTGTTGCAAGATTTTCCCTCGGCCCGAACATACGAATTAGCTCGTCTCTGAGGAGGGATATTGCGATTGGCAAAATTTGTCAAATCTCCTGAAGTTTCACGAAATGTCATTAGCGCACATTTCCAATTTGAAAAAATGGAGAGAAATGCGCGAACATTTACTCAAGCAAAAAACTATTGATAGTCATTTTGAAAAACTGTTCGTAATCGAAAAACAACATTGGAAATCAGTAATAGAAAGAATTATAGAAGTCATTAAATTTTTAGGGCAACAAAATCTAGCATTTCGGGGATCAACAGATAAATTATTTGAAAAACAAAATGGAAATTTCTTGAAATTAATCGAATTTTTTTCTAAGTTTGATACTGTATTATCAAGTCATTTAGAAAGATTCGTTAAAAAAGAATCTAATGTTCATTATTTAGGCAAAATAATTCAAAATGAACTAATTTCTCTCATATCAAATCAAATTTTGAAAAGAATACTCGATTCTGTAAGGAACGCTAAATATTTTTCCATAATTTTAGACTCGACGACAGATATAAGCAATACTGAACAGTTAACATTCGTAGTTCGTTTTGTTTCTACCGATAATAATTGTTGCGAAATAAGAGAACATTTTCTTGTTTTTTTTAATGTGACTGATACTACTGGTATTGGTTTGACACAACTTGTAGAGACTGTTGAAAAGTATAATTTAGACATCCAAAATTTACGTGGTCAAGGATATGACAATGGGGCAAATATGAGTGGCAAAATAAATGGATTGCAAACTCCTATATTGAATCAGAATCCTAGAGCTATGTTTGTTCCATGTGCAGCACATACTTTAAATCTGGTAGTAAATGATGCTGCAAAAGTGAATTTAGAAACTATCAAATTTTTTTTTTCTGGTCCAGGAAATTTACAAATTTTTTGCTGCATCCTCCAAAAGATGGGATGTTTTGAAAAAACATGTTCCTGGTTTAACTTTAAAACCATTGTCAGACACAAGGTGAGAATCTCGTACAGATGCCTTAACACCTTTGCTATATCAAATTGGCGAAATCTATGATGCTCTCTATGATCTGTTTGAGAATGGTAATAACAGTGATACAAAATTCCAAGCAAAAAATTTATGTGAGAAAATTAAAAAAATTTGAGTTCATATGTTCTATCGTTATTTGGCACGATATTTTAATACGTGTCAATTTTTCAAGTAAAATGCTTAAACGCATAGAATTGAATATTTCTTTAGTGCCAAAAACCATTAAAGATTTGATTAAATATTTGAAAGAGAATAGGTCTGAAGTAGGTTTTTCACGGATCCTGGTGGATTGTAAAGAAATGATAGAAACACTGGATATACCTGTTGATTTTGAACATAAATCCAATATTAGAAAAAGAACAAAAAAACGATTATTTGATTACAAATCTGAAGATCAACCACTTGTCGACCCAAAAGATAATTTTCGTATAAATTTCTTTTATTGTGTAATGGATGCAGCAATCACTTCTCTGAAAGAAAGGTACGAGCAATTAAATAAACACTCGTCATATTTCAAATTTCTCTATAGCTTTCAAAAAATGAGTGAACTTGCAGACGATGACTATATACCTCTCTGTTGAGAATGAAAAAGACATTGACGGACAAGATCTTTATGATGAAATAAAAATATTCAAATGTCTATTTATATCAGAGTCCAAAGAGCTCGAAACCCCACAAAAAATTTTGAATTTTTTAATGAAAAATTATCTGCAACTATCATTTCCTAATTTAGGTGTTTGTTTAAGAAATTTATTGACACTACCTATTAGTATGGCGAGTGGGGAATGGAGTTTTTCTAAATTAAAACTCATAAAAAATTATTTACGAGCATCTATTTCTCAGGCAAGATTGGTTGGTCTGGCTTTGATTTCTATTGAAAATGAAGTATGTCAAACACTCTCTTTGGATAATTTGATTTCAGAATTCGCTAGCCTCAAAGCTCGTAAAATTAAATGATATGTTGAGTTTTTACTATTTCTCCAATTGATTTTGTATTTCATGGGAGTATTGTGAATTATTTTTTATTTCTTTTTAATATCGATGATGTGTTCTTTATTTAATTATTTCACTTCATATTCTATTGAATTATTATTTTTTATGAAGAGTTATTTATTTTCCTTTCGCTTGAGTCGCTGATTCATCTATATTGATATGGTGTCTGTGATATTTTGGATAATTATCTGATTTATTATCATTTCCATTTTTTCAATTTCATCAACCGTTACACGTACTATTGTATTGATATTTTGTTTGATATAGTTCAACTGTTTTGTACTTTTATGTTGATATTGTTGCATTTTATATTTTTATGTTGATACTATTTATATTTTATTTTATTTTATATAGTTTAACTGGTCTGCATTTCATATTCTTATGTTATTTTTTTTCTAGAATTATTCTTTTTTTGGTATCTCTGATATAAGCCAAATAATTATTTCTGTATCTGTTTTTATATAAATAATCCATAACTGCTATAGTATGGTATTTTTATACAAATCTTCCATAACAAAGAACTGAATACAGTACAAGGATTCCAATAATAATAAAAATGATAAATTATATTTATCAGAACAATCTGATGAACAGGCAACGTTCAGGCAAGAGCTGTTTTCCAACGCAAAAACAATGAATGAAAAAGTTTATTTTTTTTCATAAATTTTTTTTTTCAATAAATAATCAAATTATCCCTAGTATGTTGGCTGACAAAATATGCGAAAAACAAAGAAGTGAAGGGGCGTCAAAAAATATCTCGCATAAAAGCGACTACTACCCTCGGGCCGGCCCTGACCACGTCCTCGTGGACCAAGTGTAGATGTCTGAAGCACCCGATTATTTTTTATCATTGGATACATAAGCGATATAAGCCAGAAAAAAATTAATTATATAATAACATTAATACAACAGAAAACTGCTTAAAATTTGGCGATATTCTTCATTGCGTGATTTCGTCTTCTCCATTAACTAAAAAAGTGGCAGAAATTCGTATGAAGCAATGGCCTGTATACTTGCGTCGTTCTGGAAGTCCAAGATACTGCGCTATGTTTTTTGGAACTTTTGCAATTCATTTCAATTACTTGATTATGGCATTTACCATTCGAAATTATTGGGCATTGTGTTGATATATTTTCGATAAATTGATTTAGTTCAGTTTTACTTTATTTGGGTAGTGAATGTTCTGCTACTGTATGTCTAAGAATGAGGTATTTTTACAATAAGGAATGACTCCTTATCTTCAATGTTGTCCATCACCATTTCGACAAGTTCGTCCTTTATTAGTATTTTGGTAACTTTGCCGCTCGGCTGAAGAGCAAACATGGTACATTTCGCTCGGTTGTAGAAAAAAGTTTTTCACAGAGCGCTACATAATATTTTTCTAATGCTATATTACTGAAATTTGGAACATTGAATATACTCACTATAGGGCACTTTTTGACATATTTGGAAAAAAAATCCAACTTCTGGTTTTTACGGAAATGACATCAACTTTCGATTTTCAAATGGAACACCCTATATATTATTACATTTTTGATATCTGCATAATTTTCTGAATCCAATGACACCTCATAGTTGATATTTCATTCGTCAGAACACCCATTTTATTTTTCGATCCAGAGAGCCATGAACTCCCTAATATTATTCCAAAAAATCAAAATAATACTACATTATCATAATTTCGATTTGATTGGATTTCAGAGTAAAGTATGGCTAGTTAGTAATGGGAAGGATGGGTTGGTTTGCATGGACGTGGTTCTCCGTATAAACTTCCTTACAGGTAAGTCATTCAATCTATAACTATACTTCATAACACGTCCTCGTGGACTGTTTGAAGCACCTGATTATTTTTTATCATTACATACATAAGTGACATAAGCCAAAAAAAATGTAATAATATAATAACAATAATACAACAGGAAACTGCTTAAAAATCAACTGAATTGACAAGAAAGACATTTCTTTATTATGAAATATAGTATTGTTGGCATGAACTGAACCAAGTATCTTTGACTCGTCTGTTGAGTGATAAAAGTTTCGACCGAGTTGTCCTACCCGCAGTGTTCCAAATTGTTTCAATATTGAACCTGGAACGTAGTTCTGCAGACGAAGAAGCATGTCGCGTGCTATGACCTTCAAAAAACCAGTACCACTTAGACTCAACACAGTGACGAGGACAACAGACATTTTTTATAAATTAGAAAATGGAATACAAAAATACTTTTTTTATAAATTTTGGAATTACCAATACCGACTATGGTTTACCCAACGCGATTGTTACGAAAAACTCTGATTTTCTTCATATCATGTTCTTGTAGAATTTTTCTCAGCCTAAGCTCATTGGTAAAGATTGTAGCACTTTCCATAAAGTCAGGGTGGATAGTTCAAAAGTTGAACTTGCCGCACTCGTCGCAAAGTTTGAGCAAAATTAGCCGAAAGCCATTTTAAAATTATGTGGCTATAACATCGATACCCCCAACGAACAAAGCCGTAACTAAAGTTACAGCTATTTTCAGTTATAGGTGTAGGCGTATTCAGCTTAAAAAACTGATGCTGACGATAAAAAAGCCGTATCTCCAGATCAAGTAGTTACGAAGAAGTAGTTACTTGAAAAAAGTTGTATTTCAACTTAAATATTAAAAAAAATGGTATTTCGGCTCCCCATGAAATATGATGAAAATTGAGTTAGGTTTTTGTTCGTTGGAAGTGTCGACATGATATCTGCAAAAATAGTATTCTTATAACACAAGAAATTATTTGCATGAAGAGGGTAAACTATTCATCACACTGTATCATTGTTCCTGAACAGATCTGATTTAAATTTCTAATAATGTCTGCATAAACAAAACAAAAACATTGTCTATTATTGAAATGACCAACCTTATTCCAAGTTAACGAAAACCACATACATATCAATGTATTTGTTTTGTTAGATGTCCTTTAACGAATATATTGTTACGAGGTTGAAAAAATCCCCTAGCTACGCCTCTGTCGAGTGCCGACTAAGAAATGTAACTCAATTGCATAATAAATAAATCGGCGCCGACCACAGTTATTATTTCCTCTCCTTGGAACTGTTTAATTGAATTTTTTTCTGTACTGAATAATCTGGAGAACGGAAGAATCCCGAAAAATCTACTCTGGGCGAATTGAGTATATAGGTAAGGCGACACATCACTTCACTCAGAAGTTTTAGGAAGTTTTGAGGTTCAGAAGTTTTTGAAGAAGTTCATAAAAGTGTTTGGAAAATTTAGATAGTTGAAGCAGATCTAAGTGTTTTATTAATCAGAGTAGTAGTTGTTTTTTCATAGCGAAGGTAATAAAAACAGATTAGTAGTGTACTCGGCGTATTATTTAGAAATATCGTAACAACATGTTAAAAACTTTTGAAAATTCCTACTACTATGAATACCAATGTAAGAAAAACTTTCCACGCATCCTATGAACAAAATGACTCACTGAAAGAACTTGAAATGGATTCTAGTTTCCTCATGTTCGATTTGTTCTTCCTAGTTGTTCAGATCATGAGATCGTTTGGGCCGTTTGAGATATTTATTGAAACTAAACAATTCGCAAAAACTTAAATATTCGACTTGACCCGTGTCTCACTAGAAAACGTGATGAGTAATCAACCGATAGGATGAGATGAGCAAGGAATGGGTTCGTTTTATGCATTTTCAAAAAAGTCATTCGTGTTTCACCAGAGGCGTAACTACATTTGGTCTACGGGGACGTGGTTATGAGATTGTCATGTTCAAGATATCAAAATAATAAACAATGTTGAATGCATCTCTCTTCTGTTTGACAGCGGACTGTGCGAATACTCAGTTCACCGCTATCTTTCCCCCGCCACGATCATAATTGATCTGCATAAGATAATATCAATAAATTATGGTAGTAAATTCTTCTCGCTAATTTCTATAAATAACTATAAGTGTCAACTGGACGCTATTAAAACATGATTTAGATGGCATAATTTATTGCTTCACATGTTCCATTGCGAGGGGTAAATCTTGTATTTAAGCGAGATTTCAAAAGAACAAGAATCAGTTCGTTTTTGACCAGTGCTACGACCAGTATGTAGTCTAGTCTATCGCGAATACAGGAGTGCCTCGGAGTTTAGTCAAGGAAGTTGTGAAATCACTTTGTCAGAATCGTCAGTAAAAGCCGTAAGATGAAACTATCGTACTATTAAAGGTTATCCAGAAACGATCATGAATATAATGCCTGAACAGATATAATGAGTGCAAAAAATTATGTGCCTTCTCGTGGAAACAAGCCGCCTTAACGGTCTTCATCCCTCAGAAAGAAGGGAGTCAGAAACGATTTTTCTTTTTCGAGTGATGGAGAGATGTAATAATGTATGAACATAAAAATATCAAAAAAAAATATTATTCAAGTATTAAATGAATGAACAGAATATTTTCCCTCAATTTTGGTAATTTTTGTTCATTTTCACCATCAAAACGAACGAATATTTTTATGTGATTCTATTTCAGTCATTTACTTAGTTAAATGTCATTCTCACTTTTTTCTTCGAAGCCTTGATTTTTGTGTAAATCATTTTACAAGAATGGCGAAAAAAATACATTTTTGTAAAATTATTTACACAAAAATTGAAGATTCGAAAAAAGAAGTGAGATCGACGTTTAAAAAAGTAAATGATGGACTTCATTACTGAGATAAAACCATGCAAAAATATTCGTTCGTTTCGATGGTGGAAATGAACAAAAATGCCCAAAAATGAGGGGAAATATGCTGTTCATTCATTTAATACTTGAAGAATATTTTTTTAATTATTTTTGTCTTCATACATCCATACATCCCTCTATCAATCATAAAGAAAAATTCGTTTCTGACTCCCTTTTTTCTCAGGGATGAAGACCCTTAAAAGACATTTGCAACCCTGTTTAATTTATGAGCATATACGGAACGGAACCTAATATTTTAACCCTGATACAAAAGCTATGGCTCATAGGTATACTGGTTATTGAAAGTAAAATTATTATATTATTTTCACCTGTCGAGTGGATAATAATATGTTTGGTTGTAAGAGCTGTCCTTTATTTAGGAACCATGAATGGGTACAGCTATCGTTTATACTGCACTAAAGGTTTATGTCTACTAGTACAGTGAAAGTAATTACGGTTACTTCGAATTTTGTGTATTCTTATAGGTATCATGTAATAGTGTTTTGTATATTTTGCTTGATTTGTGTTTATTACTGGTTGAACTAATTACCCGTTTTATTTATGTCTTATATGTCTGATTGATGTTATAATGATTTATTTGCCTGATTTTATCGCATTTTTACCTGTATAATGACTTGAAACATGTACTGTTAGTACAAGCTTGCTTGTTTTCAAGGGTAATTTAAGTATTTAAGGTGTTGTTTATTATGGATTATATTATTATATTGTGTGTTTGATACATGTTGAAGAGGTCTGACTTGCGGGATAGCAAGTAGATCCAGAATGGAAAAACTCGTACTTAATACGAAACTAATCTATGTTTATTTAATATACTCATCAAATCAATCTGTCTTGTTTTCTTTCTATACTCGATTTTCACTTATAATTTTCTAGGACCGTCAGGGGTATAGCGTAGCCGCTCACGTTATATTCCTTATTTTTGTGAGGTTTCCCGACGTTTCGATACGCCTCGTCCATCAGACCAAGCGCTGATGGCGAATGAGACCTTGCGTTAGAAACTCTAGGATATTCTAAACTGAGTAGAGACTAAGGTCGATACCCGCTTTATAGCAAAATAATACATAATTAGCGAGGCGGTTAGATGCCGGCCTTCTAAACTTCCGCTCGCATTTGGCCAGGTTCGAATCCTGGAAAACGAGAAAATTCTTCTCAATTTCATAGTAGTCGATAGGCAATGTAATTTGTCTAGAAGCCAATCCAGACATCTGGTGCTTGCTTGGAGTTCGCGCCGACATCACGGGGTGATGTTGATGTTATCCAAGCCAGGTGCCATGTTTCTAGTAAGCTTATTGAAGGTTTTTCAGGCCTTCTCAAAGTTGGTCAACAATTCATCAAAAGGTTCTTCTGTTTATCATTATCTTCCTCGAAACAGCCCCCTTCTCCTAGATCGAGTCAATACCTTGAAGGCACTCTGATAGTACTCCCCAATATCTCTGCGTTTTCTAGATCGGCCACTATATATTTACCATTCCCCATGGCAGGTATGTCCTTGTAACTCCTTCGAAAATGATTGGATAACTGCTATTAGAATTGTCTCCAACATATAGGCATTCAAGTTTCTTCATCGACATAAACTCATCATATTTTTCATATTTATATAGGGTTGCGGATGTTTTGCCACTTCTTATGCTCCTTGTTGTTAGCTTTATTAGGTCGAGGATGTGACCTGGAAGAAGTCCTCTCCCACGGCCTTCTTCTTCTATAGCCACATGTATGTTTCCTATTTATATTGATCGATGTTATTTTCTGTAGTCCTTCTACCCAGTGCGGTGGTTTAATCATCTTCTGACTGAAAACGGTATCGGGTCGAGAAATTAAATAAACTCAGGAACGGTTCGGAGCTCTGATATGTCCGAAACATTTTCATTCACTATCACGTCGAGATTCAAGAAAGTGGGACTGTTTTAAGGAAAATATTTGGAGACGTCTGAGAAGTCGAAGATTATTGTCCAATTAGTATTCCCTCCAAGAGCGTCTTTATATTTGCATGCAGATGATCATCCTCGCATTGAAGTCTACCGCAAGCAACACTTTATGCCTACTAACTGTAGCAGGGATTATCGATGATACCCGCTACCGTCAACCTGTTATTTGAGAGATTGTATACCCTCGCGGCAATAGGCATGGCCACTCTGATATTGGTGAATCCTCTGATCTTCAGTGTATATGTTCCTGCTAGAGCTTCATTTCGAATAGGAGCATCACGTCGATCTTATGTCCATGAATGAAATCGGCTACAGGGGTACTTGTTTTTGATTCCATTTCCATTGAGTATGCATGCCTCAATAGGTATCATGAGGCCTTAGCTTTGGATAGTTTCTATGATCCTCCAAGACACCAGGATTTTCGCCCTGCTACTTCGGGCTCCCATCAAACCCTGAATAATTTCGTCCATGACTTTTTCATAAACTTTTTTTATAGACTGACGTCTTTTCATAAAGGCATTTACCGTACCTGACTGGCTTGTCCTTTGTAATATGGAATTTCAGTACGAGGATGATGAAGGGACTCTGTGGCTTATTCCTTCTCTTTGGTCCCGTTCTCCATATATTTTTTTTCTAGAGCCTTCTCTAAAGCCGGCACTGAAAGGGCTGGATTGTACTTCAGCTTATAGCCTGCTCCTTTTGCCGCATCTCTCCCTGCCTTTGGTATGTTTGCACTCTTGCGAATAGGACGTGTGGACCACTCTGCAATTGTTTTAGGTTTGTGCGGCATATTATCGACCTCACTTTATGATTTTCACAATTCGATTGGAATTGGACTAGGCATACTCCAAGGACTGGCATATTCACACAGAAAAGCAGTTCTATTGTTTCTTTTAACTTCCAATTTGTAAGCCAACGTCTGAGGCCTTCAGGGTGTTCTTCAAGTTGGCGTGGTCCTCTGATGTTTAAAAATTGTTTTTTCTGTTAACCAGCTGTCGTTCCCCTACGAACAGCAGCCCTCAGAAGTCGAAACTTGTGCGAGACAAGGATTAACGAGTTTCTACCTTTTAACGTGCGATTCCTAGCACTTTCTCAACCCATATATCAGGGATGGCTTTTTTGTAAATTTTTACGTCAACTCAACCTTGATGTTTTGGGTAAGAAAGGCTCTATTCTTATCGTTGAGTTTTATGGTGCCCTCGATGATGATGATGATTGTAGGGCACTTTTATTCCCTACATACAGCTAGAGGGGAGAGGGTGTTTTTTCCTTCTGGGTTAGGGACCTTCTGTCTTTTTCTGTGGGTGTCCGGGTTTCGTAAGTTTTGTAAAAGCATTACCATCCTCTTTATTCCTCTGGCATTTTCGGTGTCTTTGTGATAGGTGCTTTTAGGAATTTCGGTATTTCCTCGAGACGTTCCTTCTGTTCCTTAATCTACTCTTTGTATTTGTCCCGATAATGCTGTGTAATTTCCTTGTCATGTATTTTTGCCAAGGGATATTCTTCGAGCTCATCTGGGATCCGTCCTCTTGTGTTGCAAAATGGGGCTACTCCATTCGACCTCAATTGGTCTTCCGGAGCTTTTATCTAGACGGTTATTTGACTATACTTGACTATACTAAAGTCAAAGTCAAAGTCAAGTCAAAGTTAAAATATACTTTATTGTCAGAAGTTATAAAAACTTATAGACAAAGCTTTTTGGTTTTGGATTAATATTAAAATTGGATCTCTGCATCTCTGCAACTCCAGCTCGGGATTTCCAGTTTATGAACAAATGGAGAGAATGTACATGAAAGCAGAAAAAAATATTAATCAATTTGTGGATGATATAGAAACAATCAATAGCAAAGGAACAAAAAAATAATAAAAAATTGTACGATTACTTACTACGCTCGATTCATGATATAAAAATTATGATTTTTAGATATTATCATCATAAAACTCTTGTAGACTATAATAAGCTTTTTCTGATAATAAATTTTTTACATCTTTTCTGAAACGATAAAGTGATGTGATACTTTTGATATTTATTGGAAGGTGATTAAACATCTTACATCCATTATAAAATATCGAGTTTTTGATGAGTGTACTTTTAGGAAGTGGAAGTTTGAAATCATTACTCTGTCTGGTATTATGATCGGAAGAACTACCAATAGTGAACTTTGATTTATGTTTTTGTATCAAACAAACAGTTTTAAGTATGAAAATTGCAATAACTGTAAGAATTTTATGTTTAAGAAAGAGAGGTCGACATGAATCCCGATATCTCGCTTTGCATAAATATCGCAGAGCACGTTTTTGTAAAATTAGGACTGTTTGTAAACGATGACTACAGCAAACTCCCCAAAATGCAATACCATATCGTAGATGAGATTCAATAAGACAATGATATACTGGCTTAGAAACTGAAAATCCTAATTCATTCGAGACAACTCTCAATGCGTAGCAACCCGAAGAGAGTTTTTTACATAATATTTCAACATGCTCTTCAAATTTCAACGAATTATCCAGATAAACTCCAAGATATTTCAAAGTTGTTTTATTTTCAATGATGTTATTGTCTAACGAAATGTCTTCAAGATGACATCTGAAAGATATCATGATAGTTTTTCTTATGTTGAATGATAGTAAATTTGAATCACACCAATCCTTCACTTTTTTAAGATCATAACATATTAATTGCTCAAGATCCTGCTTGTTTTTGTGATGCCAAAGTATAGTACTGTCATCAGCAAAGACAGTGAAAGAACCTGAAATCTGGATATTAAATAGGTCATTTATATATAATAAAAATAGAATTGGTCCAAGTATAGAGCCTTGAGGTACTCCACAATTGATATTCTTTGATTTTGAATATCCTGAATATCTTACAATCTGATTTCGTTCGGATGAATAAGATTCAAACCACTTGAGAGTCATATTCCTGAAGCCATAATGATGGAGTTTAAGCAAAAGTATCTCATGATTTACACAATCAAAAGCTTTGGAAAAATCACAAAAAACTGCAGCCGCTACCTCCCCATCATTAATTCGAAAATATACTTCGTGTAAAAGAGACAATATTGCATCTGCTGTATTTTTGTTTTTCTGAAATCCAAATTGAAAATTGTTGATCAAATTATGAGATCTCAAAAATTTCGTAATTCTCAAATAAATCAGTTTTTATATAATTTTGGCTAGGATAGGTATAAGTGAAATAGGACGAAAGTTAGATGGATCATCAAAATCACCACCTTTATATATTGGAATAACCAGGGACGTTTTCAGAAAAGATGGAAAACTGCCATGTTGAAATGAATCATTGATTAAAACAGTAAGAACACTAAGAGCTCTATCAGGAAGATTTTGAAAAATTTTGATAGAAATTTCATCTAGACCACTTGTTCTTTTGTTTTTGATACTGTTAATGACATCAATTATCTCATAAATATCTGTATCACGTAGGATTAGATTTTCCTTGATACTAACATCATGTAGATAACTCAAAGGATCATTCATAGAAACAATAGAACTGGTCAACTTCTCAGCAATGGAACAATAAAAATCGTTCAAAGTATTTGGACCCAATGAAGACTCTATATGCTTTCTGCTGTTTTTTCCCCTGAAATTATTAACTATATTCCAACTTTCTTTTGATGAATTTCTAGCTTCAGATATCCTTGTCTTATAATAATTATCTTTTGCAGTTTTGATCAATTTTTTATATATTCTGCGATATTTATTAAAGTAATTGTGAAAAAATTCACTATTAGTAAACTTTCTGATATAATGCAAAGAACGTACATTTTTTGAGGAATTCTTTATTCCTTGAGTTACCCATTGTTTTTTATGTTCAATTTTGATCCTCTGAATTGGAAATGCTTTATTAAACTCATCACAAAGACATTTATAAAACATCAAGAATGGTTCACTGGACATTAAAATACGGTCCCAATTCGTTTCAGAACATCTAGAATAAAACTTGTCATAATTCGATTTGGTATACATTCTTCCATAACGATATTTTTTTTCAACTTCATTTGAGTACATGGTTACTGTACACTTTATAGCTTCATGATCAGATAGACCTGCCGAAATAACTGAACAAGATATATTATTTGAATCCAAGTTACTGCACATATAATCAATAGTAGAACTCGAAAATTGACTAATACGAGTATTTGTCTCAACGTGCATTTTCAAATTGAATGAAATGAAAATATTTGTGAGAAACTGACAGTTGTAAGAACTTTCATCAAAATTTATATTTAAATCACCTGTTAGGATGATCGAAGAGTCAAATGGTAATCCAGATAGCAGCAACTCTAAATTTTTAAAAAATAAATGTACAAAGGAGATCGATATAAAGAGATTATATACATGTTGCGAGTTTCACAAAAACATATGGAAAATTCAAAAACTTTTTCTATCAAGAGATCACTGAATTTATCAATATTGAGAAATGGTGAATTTTCCATCATCGAATCATTGATAAGAATAATTGTACCACCATGAATCGAGCTCAGCCTACAAAATTTTGAAACCATAGTATATCTTGGAATATATAACGGTTCATCTATAGATAGTCGTCCCTATTTTGCGGTTCCGTGTTATCGTTCATTTTCGAGGAGGAGATTGCGGACGTGGAACCTCCTGGCGTTCTAGGCAGCGGAGATGTAGTTGGAGAAAAACGGATTTTTCCTGTCTAGGAGCTTTTTCTGATATAAAAGATTTTTTCGGGGAAGGGGTGTATTTTTCTTCTGGGTTGGGCCATTCTGAATTTTTTTAAGGGTTAGTCATCCTTTGTTTCTTCGTTTGATCATTTCTGATTCTCCTGGGTTTTGTAAAATTATCACCATCCCCTTTTTTCCCCTGGCTTTATCGGTGTCTTCGTCTTAGGTGATTCTAGGAATTTCAGCATACCCTCGAGACGTTCCTTCTGTTTCTTAATCACCTCTCCGTATTCAACCCGATATGGCTCTGTGATTTCTCGGAGCTCCCAGGGATAGTCTTTGAGCTCCTCCAGAGTGAAAGTTCGCACGTGTTTTTTCTGTTTCAATTATCGTTCACAAAATGTATACTCTCCTGCTTTCTTTCACAGAAAACAACGTAATAATAATTATTTTAACGTTTTTATTACTCAGTGAAAAACTATTTATTCATTAATTTCGAATAAGATATCAGTATGCTTAAAAGCCGAATAATTCGTTTATTTTGATTTGTGATCGTTTACGTAATTTTCATCAACATTTGAATAGCAATGGAACTCATATACTCCTACATCAGTCTCATTCTATTTATCGTTTTCTTTCTGACTGGGGAAATGAATGAGGTCCCGTAGAGATGATGTTACCGACGACGCCTAAATTTTTGGTCTAGCAACGCCACTGTCGATTAGCAAATGGGTTGCCAAGGAAACAAAAACAGAGTCATCGATAGTCGTACAGTAGTTAAATTCAACTTTGTGTTGTTGGAAGTAAATATGAGTGAATCCCTCGCAAAAATTGAAAATAATGATTCCAAAAATAGATACAAATTTAATATAAATGACAGCGTTGATCCCAGTTACACAAATCTAGTGCTACCTTAGTGAGTATATACACATATCCATTCTTAACTCAAAATGCCGTCAAGGCTGTCACATATCATTGTGAAATTCAATGGTCCATTTCAGGGATTTATTTTATTGACTCAAAAAAATGCTGCGTTCGTTTGACTCGATACTCAAGATCATTACTTTACAATCTCAAACCCTCTTTTTGCCCATTCTCTGAATTCTGGTTGTTTTCTATGATTTTGCGTCTTTTTTCGGTAAAGGTAAGTTCATAGGCCTCAGCCTTAAAATGAAAAACATTGGTTCAACTTACATAGTTAGTAGCCCACACAGCACAGTTACGTTTCTGAAATATTGCAGAAATATGCTTCGGACATATTTGAAATATTTTTGTTATATTGAAAAAGATATATGAAATATTTCAGGAATGTTGCAGAAATATCCAAATGTCCGCCGCATAACCTAACTTGACAATATTGCAGAAATATTTTTGGATATATTCCTGCAATATTATATTTGTGAAATATTTCAGGAATGTTGCAGAAATACCTGAATGACTGCCCCACAACCTGACGTGAAAATATTGCAGATATATTTCTGCAATATTGTAGAATATGGCATAGGTTCAACTTGAAATGAAAAATAGTAGACATGATAAAAAAAAGTTATTCACTTTCTGGCTGTTCTACAGAGCAGATGTTTTTTTTTTACTCCTGTCCACTTGTCTGGAGGCCCTCAAATTGGCTTGAGCCAACCATTTAGCAATCGGTTCAACAATGACTTCATCTGTGGCCGCTTCTTTATGTATTCGAACAGTCTCTGAAAACATATCTTAGATATATCTTTGAACTAATTAAAATACATTTAATTCATTCCTACTTAAACTAACTCCATAAAGCTATATAACTTTTAATAAAAAAGTATTGTCATTTCGAAATCAGAAATGGCGATAACTAAGTAGGTATTTACTTTTATAATGCATTTTTGTCAATTACCGGCAATATTAATTATTCAAACTAACAATATATTATTATTATTAGAAAAAAATTTGCTTACTTGTTATCAATTTTGTTAGCCTTAGTTCCTTGAAACTCATTTTTCCTTTAAACCCCGCCCAACTGAAATTTTCTGCAAGCGAATTAGATAAAAGTTTCTTTAAAATTCCATATGTGATGGTGTTGACATCAGATCCTCCAATCATCTTTAAAACATTGACCTGTAAGAAAAACAAATATTATCACAGGAATGTTTTGAGATGGTTTCTAGAGTTTATGTCACCAAGTATATAGAGACTTTGAAACACTAGACCTGAAGATGGTAAATGTGAATTTGCCAAAATGTCATGAAATAAAACCTTTTCAGGGCCAAGAACAATCTATTGTAGCTCATAATATAGATGCTGATTTTTCCTCAAAATTGTTTAGGTCTCCAAAATTTGTCAGAGGAAGGCCTATGCCATCTTCCTCAGATTCTGAACCACCTGCATCATTATTACACCTGGACTGTTCCAATGCAGTGATTCTTTCCTCAATACGTTCGCTTCTTTTCAATAAAGCATTTAACTTTGAAAGCACCAGTTTTCGGAACTCTAGAAAAAAAAAACAATGTGATGGAAACAGATTTATGCTGCAGAAAAAAACAAAATTACCATTTCTAGAGGCATTTTCAATTATTGGAGAACTCTTGTGTATGTAGAAGGTTTTTAGGTGATGGTAAAGTTTTTATTGCTTTAGAACTTATTCCTTTGTTGATTGATGTTTCATTTTCTCTTTTTCTCTTTGGTGTACCAAACTCTGGTTCATCATTTATGATTGTTTTTTTTTCTGGATCTAAAACTCTTTTAAGTAATGAGGGTGTGGAAATACCTCCCGGTTGCTTTAATTTTGATACTGGACACGGTGGTAACACACTGCAAAGTTCGTTGTCACTCTCATTTTCTTCTGAAGAAGAAAATTGTTTTTTGGCCTTCTGACGTCTATTTTTTTTTGCTCTTTCCTGGGATTCTGTATTATTGCCGTCATCAGTGTCAACATTTGAGGTCTCTTCAGCTGCTTGCAGCTTTCTCATACCATTTTCATATGAATTTGGAAAATTAAATTTATATAGTAAATAAGTATTTGCTGTATTTCAGTAAAAAAAGACCTACCCGATGTTCCATATACTCTAATTACACTGTGCTCATTCCATTCTTCTATCTCAAATGGCAGTTGTTGCTCCAAAATTGCTTTATTTAGTCGATTCTGGCTTTTCATGTGGCTTGGATAAATGCATGTTTCATTGTCATTCAACCAGACTGATGGTACCAATGCCAAACCATCAGAAAACTCAACTACTGAATACTTTTTCATTTTTCGCTCTGCATATGCATTGACCTAAGTATAATAAAATATAAACTATATTTTGGTTGCTAAATAATAAAATTAAAACCGACCGTTTAAACCATTATGTTAGTACTGAATATATTTCATTATTACTATTATTGTTATTACCAAAATACTCAAAGAAATTTGAAGTTAATTTCTAGGAAGTAGCGAACACTCGTTTTTTCAAGAAAATCGTGTGTAATTGCTGAGAAAATGTAACAAATATTTTTTCATCTGCCTAATTTATGCACATTAATTTGAAGTTATTGAAACATTTACATTTGGGTATAATAACGTTGACATGAATAACGAGACTATTTTAATTGGAATGAGTCAATGGGAACACCACACAATTTTCTTTTGTATGGCATCTTCCATAATTTACATTTAATATCGGTATCCGGCCAATACAGTCTTCTTGAGTTCTTCAAATCCCCTACCATCATCTTGATATCCAAGAGTTCAGAATTACATGGTAATCTATAAAGACTTCCTATTTCTTGCATTTTATTTCCAATTATATACATATTATTATCCTTTCTTTCAACAATATTTTCTATAATTACGCAGCAACCATTTTTCAACAGACAACAATTGTCACTTCCCCTCATATATTTGAAGGTGAAATTCTGGAAAGACATCATTCCATATTGCGAATTGTGCACATCGAATGGGTTAACTAATGGTCCATTTGAATGTTCACTATCAAAGAACAGTTCTGTCTCATGAGAGCAATTTTTTTCTGGAATTTCAATGCACTCGTTTTCATAGTATCTCCGCACTAATTGTTCCAATGGTTCTTCACTTTTTCTCAAGAGTTTCTTAATAGATGACGAAATGCACTGACAACATCTAATGGTCCAAACTTTCGAACATCATTGCAGAGAAGCAAAAAAATTGTGCACATTATGAGAAATATACTGTTCCCCATAAAGTGTGCCAAAAGATGTAACAAAATGGGAAAGTAAAGCCTCTGCATAATTTATATTTTCATTAGATTGGCATAAGCTTGGGCTGACTATAATGGTTATCGCTATATGTAAAGTGATGAAATGAAGAAAAATATCCTGTTTCAATATGTTCTTCAATACTAGTGGTCCAGTGTAAAGCAGGAAGCTCCTCAATTCTGTTGCCTTCCACTGTCTTACATCTTTCAATGAGCGAGGTCTTCGAACAAATTCATTCGGTTTAGTATTCTTCAGAGAGAGCAGCAATTTAGAAATAATATCAACTTGTTGTGCAGATAATCTGACTAGAAGTGGTCCCTGCAACCAGAGTAATATAAGTTTTTTCACTACACCTAAACATATAAGGTGCATGTAGTCAAGAGGCACATTTGTAACTGGTCCAAAACCGCAAACAGAATTCAAAATACTCTCTCCAACCTGGCAATCCTCATATAATTTTTCTTTAAATTCTTCATCTGTTCTCAAGTGTATGTTCGAAATATCTCCAGGAAAACAAACCCTTCCATTCTTATAAATTCCTTTTATTGTACATTTTGTGCAACTATAAAACCCAGTATGACATTTCACTGATAAGATAAAAGCCTTCGCCGCAGCATCACATATCAGTGCATGTAAGCGAATTTGAACCTGATTTCCATTTTTCATAAAACCAAAATTTGATAAAATTTTCAATTCATGTGTTATGGAACGTGAGAATTCATTGCAATTTTCAGGTCACTTATACCCATAAAATGCTCCTACGATATACACTTTTTTACTTTTTGTGTTAGAACACAAAACTGGCCAGAAAGATGCTGTGGATGATCTTGATAATGGCAGTCCATCAACATTTAGAAGCAACTCAATATTTTTCATTTCTTTGTGCTCAATCAACATTTTTTCAATAATACTATCAAGACCAAAATGATAATAACTCCCACCCCCTATGGAAATTATATCTATTTTTCTTGAGGTCTTCAGTAATGTTCTTGCATCCTTCGGTAAATCAAATTCAGTAAATTCTCTAAATATATTTAAAATTCGGTTGCATGCATTATGGGGAATATTATATTCAATAGCCCATGCTGCCAACTGTTTTTTCAAATCAGCATTTCTATCATTAGAATCATCACTGCAATAATTATTTTTCGAATAAGAGGGTTGTCGTTATTATCAATATCCTGAATAGGATCTATTGTACTTTCACTATGTGTACTCATAGAAAGAGAACTGTTGCTTATATTGTTATCACTGATGTTGTCAGGCACAATTTCATCAACAATGTTGAGCACAATTTCGTAGACAACTTCCTCATTTTGGAATGAGAGGAAACTTTCACCACTGTCAGATTCACTTTCCTCGTGAAATAAAGGATGTTGTATACCTGTTACTGCCTCCAAATCTGCAACTGTTTGTTGTTGAATGATACGCCTGGTATGTCTTTTGGATACCCTAGATTTGAGCCTTCTTCGTTTACCCATGTCAGCATTAATAGATTTAAATGAAAAATTTCATTTATAATTTCAAAACCGTTCAACTCTACTTGTGATGTAGTGGATATTGTGGAGTTTGAAGATAAAAAATAAAAAGCGCCAAAAACCAACTATAATGCATGCGATGCAATGTCACTAGAATCTGAATCTGCCGGTTAAATAATATATACCTATACAACACCAGTGTAAATCTAAAAATTCAAATACAATTTTGTACCTATCACATCTAAAAATATGTTGCTTTTACCTTAGATAAAATTAATCAACAATCACTGCATTTTCTCCATTCAACAACACGAAAGAAAGATGAACACATTATAGCATTTCACATTTGATTTTGTCGCCATTCGCCATTCAATTTGATTATTTTATTTGATATTTTGATGACGGACCGTCAATTGTCAAAAACTTGAGGTTGGTTTGTTCGTCAGTTCGGGGTTGTTCGGAATAAATGTAGTATTCCTCTTGCATGTTCTTTTGCTTCAACATGAACAAGTTATCTTTGTTCAACTTGTGTATGCTCATAAACTTATTTCTCTCTAATTGGGACGTGATAATCATCCGTCTATGTTATTTTGGGATTACTACCAAATACAACAAATTATTTGAAAAGAGATGATGAGATTTTGTATCCTCTCTGCCCTCTCTTTCCATTTGATAACTGAGAGTGAAATGGGCTAAACAGACACCAGACACCCCTCTAAAACGAGTTCAGAATTCTGAAACATAATTGAATTAAGTCAATATTGCTGCAATATTTCTGAGAGGTTGCATGTGCTGTGTAATGATTTGTCGTCATATATATAATATATACGCAGAAATATAAAAATTGTATTTTGTCGAAAAAACTATATCAGTATTTGTAACATTGCAGCAATATTTCTGAATATTGCATTTGTAATATAGAAATAGAATATTCCCGCAATCTTTCTGGGTTATTGCAACTGCAATTGCAATATTGTAATATTGTGGCAATATTTTCTAAATACTGCGTGCTGTGTGGGAGTTGTCTCCTGAACACAAATCCTAAGAAATTTCGTTGGGGTCCCAATTACTTTTGAAGTTATTACCTTCTGAATCTTGAAAATCGACTATTTTCAAATACTTATTCTTTATAAGGCTCTCACAAAATGCTTCCCATTTTTGTCGACACTTTTTACAGATGTCAATGTACCTAGTTCTTAATTTCACGAACGCTAACACCTAAAACAACCGTTCCATCAAAAATAACCCTTTTTTTGTAGTAAATTTCATTCTCGTGGTAAGTGGATCACTTGGAATCTGCCTTTCCATTTTTTCAAATATAATAATTAATTAATAATAATTTTTAAAATTAATTTAAAAAATAGACTAGAAAGAACTTAAGAGCCTGCTTAAATGCAGCAAGAGCGTAAGTCCATCTTCAGCTGAAATTGAACACTGCATCACCTGAAAGAAACTGATGCTTAAGAAAGATGAAGTGAATATAGTTAGAGAAGCCCGGGTCTGAAAGAAATTAATTGTAAAAAGCATAGGAGCCAGCTAACAAACCTAGTAGTTTTCTGCTAAATAATTTAACATATTTTAACTTATCACTTCACTAAAATGGTATTTAGTGAACCCATATGTCCGCGCAAACTGATCGAAAAATCCCAAATTCACAACCTGTGTTTGAGGCAAATTTTCAAAAACACACATCACCATGGTTAGTTACTCCTTTCTTAAAATAAGTCACTAAGATCACTATTTGATTTCAGTGTTTGAATACTCGCCTAACAGAGTAGTTGCGTTTCATTTATTCCATTTCGGTAGCGATGTAGGAATTGTTGAATAGATTGATTGACATGGATTAATTATCAATTTTTATATGTCTGTATCTGGAATAACAAAAGTTTTGAATGAAAATTAGCGATGCTAGTGTTAGAATAAAAGCAATAAAACTATTGTATTTTGGTCTGTAAAGGACCCCGCACACCTTATATGGGAAAATGGCTCTCCGTCAAATTTCTTGAATTTTTGATATGTTGTAGAATTGATCATTCCGATGAAATGTTTCAACGGGCGCAACACGATCCTATGACTAGTTTTCGAGATACAGGGTGTTGAATATGAGAAACATTCACTTTTCATCACTCTGTATCTGCCAAGTTACGATTTAGTTCGGATTTATCTTTTGTGGGATCATCATCACATCCGTGTATGATGAATTCATGAGAAATTCATTTCCAAATCTTTTCGTAGTACAGGGCGATTTCACTTGAAAACAATGCTATTTTGAGACTTTCATAATTTAGTTGTTTTATAAAGAGAAAATGCGAGAAAAGATAGAATTATCACATAATATTATAAATTCATTTCATCTAGCATCACAGTTGATACAATTCATACAAGGTGATTCACAAATATGGAAACATAACGAATTTGGTTTTTTGGGACACCTTGTAGTAATAAACCAACCTAAAATGACAAAATTCACTTGAAGAATGCTAAATGATATGTTCCATCGTATACAGAGTCGAATGATATCAATTTGAAAAATTAGTTATACTTTAATAAATAAAAACCTTGATTTTTTAAATCACCCTATATCTCATAAGGGAGTCCGAAAAGATAGCGATATTTTTTCATGGGAGAACTCGAAATACTTTCATCCATATTGTACAAAATTTTCAGCGGAATCCTATGACGGGTTTTTCATATACAAGGCGAAAAATGTATTTTCACTCCAGTTTTCGGCGGGTTTGCTGTAGTTCTTCCTCGTCCGGCCGCTTTTACTCGAAATAAAAATATTTCAATAAAATAGTGATCAGTTATTATACCGTACAATAGCGTACCGTATCCCTCGAAAAAAAGCCATAACTCGAATTATTATCTGCATCAGCATCGTCTAGTAGGCGATTCAATGGAAAAGTTATTTTTTCATGCTTAGTGTTTCTCAGAAGTTATATTATACTTATTACATCCGCAGAAGTTCGTTTTTTCGAATTTTCACTCTATAAAACAATAAAATAATGAAAGTCTCAAAATAGCATTATTATCAAAGGAAATCGCCCTGTACTACAAAAAGATTTGGACATGAATATCTCATGAATTTGTCACATAACGAAAATACCACATAGGATAAATCAGAAAAAAATCATAATTTGTATGTAATTATTTCTATCGGCTTATATAGATATATATTAAATCAAATTCTCGGCATATTTTTACACCAAATTAACGTTTTATGTTTCAATTATGTTCTAGTATCTTCGAATCGTATATATGTTTGTATATAGTATATACCCCCTTTCAGAGAACGTTTCTCTTTCTTTTTCTTGTATTTGAAACATCATCTGAATCATCTTCGAATACCTACTTATTAATATATTCCTCTTATTTCGTAGTAGGCATGGAGAACAATTCAAAGAGGATAAAATCAACAAAATTCTTATGTCAATAGTCGTTTTCTTGTTGTCATAAAGCCCGAGAACTCTTTTTGGGTTATTGGACTAATTGAAGTTTCTTTTTTACTGTTCAAGTTTATGTGATTTTCAGTGTTTGTTGAACTTTGCTGAACAATATGGCCTTCGCAAATAGAGTGAGTTGTTATGTTTGTGACCGAAATGTTATTCCTAGACTCTCAATGCGTTTGAATAGAGGAGATAATATTGATGTTTTGCAAATTGCAACATATCGAAGACAAACTGCGGGAAATCCACCTATTGATATTCAGGATGATACAAAAATATGTTTCAATTGTAATAACACAGTAATGAATGACATTATTGCTATGGAAAATAACCCGAATTGCCTTCGTCTCAATGTGTTGTCCCGCGTATCAAGTCGTGCGTGCATTATTTGTAATGCTCGTCAAAATATTCAAAGACTTTCTTTAGAATGTAGAGTGGATATTTTTGTTGCTTCTGATATCTTTGTCCCAGATTTCTTGAGAATTTGTGGTCACCATCTTGATCATCAAGGTTTCCTTCCAAATTACTTGCATGGAGGTTTGAATTTTGTGAATAAACCATACATAATTTCCAATCTTCAACATTTTCTTCAAAGAATGAGGACATTTGCTAATAGAAACAGGCCACTCCGTAACTGGGAGGATATCAATTGTTTCACTGAAGACGAATTTAAGTATCTGACATCAATCTCAAAAAATCATTTTCGACAATTACTAGAATTTTGTGATATTGTTGAACAAGGTGGCAAGAGAAGAAATGTCGAAAGAAAACATTTGCTGACATTTTTGATCAAAATGAAACATGGAGTTTCAGATGAGTTTTTGAAAATATTGTTCAGTTATCTTTCTCGACAAACAGCAAGCTTCATTATTTCTAATGTGAGATTATCTCTTTTACAAAGGTTCGTACCGAACAATATTGGATTTAATTCAATAACAAGAGAAAATTATATTAACAGTCATATATCCCCTTATACGAATCAACTGTACAATCCCACACCAGATATTCCCAAAGCAATAGTTTATATAGATTGTACCTACAATAAAATAGAAAAGAGCAGTAACTTCCGGGTATTGAGGCAATCATACTGTTTCCACAAGAATGAACACTTGATCAAACCAGAGATCATAGTTGCTCCCGATGGATATATCTTAGCAATCAACGGCCCGTACTTCGCAGATGCTAGGAATAATGATGCAAGTGTTCTAAATCACGAATTACAAGTTGATTTGAATGGAATGAAAACATGGTTTCAAGAAGGAGATATTGTGATAGTCGATAGAGGCTATAGAGATTCAATCAATAGTCTACAAGAACTTGGCTTGCATTACTATATGCCACCATTTCTACCGCCGAATCGAAGGCAATTAACGACAAATGAAGCCAATCAGGCACGTTTAATAACCACTACTAGATGGATTGTTGAAGCTAGAAATGGACATTTCAAGTCAATTTTCAAATTTTTTCGTCAACCCATAACAGCAATACATGCTGCGAAGCTACATGACTATTACCTGATTACTGGTGCTCTTATAAATAAATTCCATCCATTGATAAATATGCCTGGAACGTTGGATACGGCCACACAAATGTTGGTTGATTCCGATGATGTCAACATTGTTCAGGCACGAGTTGAAGCTGAAAACCTCCGAACTAGGAATGGTCGATGGATTCGTTTAAATCAATATCATATACAATCGTTTCCTCTCCTTGATATTGAATATTTAAAATTACTTACTGGAACATATCATTCACACTTGGCTGCGTCATATATCCAAGATACAACTCGTAGAGATGGTGAAGTAGACAACATTTTAGAAGTCGATGAGTTACATGGGGAACCCAATTTCCTAAGATTCAGAATTTTTTCTCGGATCAGGAATGCTGCTAAACACATGCTTTGGGTTGTTTTCACTGAAAGAGGTGAAAATCTAGAAGATCCTGCTCTCCCCATTACGGGGTATTATTGTACTTGTAAGTCCGGTGCTAGGACTTTAGGAACTTGTGCGCATGTTGCTAGCGTGATATGGTTTTTGGGGTACGCTAGATATCAAGAAAACACATTTTCCATCCAATCGTCTTTTAGATTCCATAGGAGATGCTGCAAATAGAATGCTTCCAGAGGACATGGATATCGGTCTAGAAATAGTTTAATTTTATTGGTTATTGGTAAGAATCTCCTTCTAATTCGTATTTGATAATGTTTTTTGATTAGGGAAAAATTCAGTTATCCATCATGTATTTTCCTTGTTGTATTGTCATGCACATGCTCGTGCCAACCCAATATCCGAAAGATATATCACATCCCGTTGAACTTCTATCAATTTATGTATAGATTATATATATATATATATATATATATATATATATATATATATATATATATATATATATATATATATATATATATACAGTGTGTCCCAGCTAAAACTTGTCACCCCCCTAATATCTCCGAACTCATGAAAAAAATGGAAAATCGCTCAGACCCGTCGATTTGTATTTCAAGGGGGAACACTTTCACCAAATACACCATCATTGTGTTGTCAACCCCCTCAACCCCAGCACCCCCTACTTCAGAATTTTCAATGGGACTACTATACTTGTGATACATCATTTTGAAGGGAATTAAATCCCAAATACATCGGTGTACTGAAAATGAGGATCGATCAAGTGTTGTTGAAGTTTTCATGAAAACTAATTTTTTCCAGATATTTTTATTTTTCATCACCTAACATGTTATCATCGTATGAAAGGTTCAAAATGTGAAAAATTCAGTTCCATACAGAAGTATAGGCGATCTTCGAAATTTCTTCGCACATTGCTCAACATTTCTGGAGTCACTGCACGACACTCCACAACAATTCTCCTGCGTAGATCATCAAGAGAAGTTGGCTGGGGTAATATAAACTTTGGATTTCAAATGACCCCATAAAAAGAATTCTAATGGTGATAAATCAGGAGATCTAGCCGGCCATTCTATTGGTCCTCGCCTTCCAATCCATCGCCCTGTGAAATTGTCATCTAAAAATTGACGTACAGGTGCAACAAAATGAGGAGGAGCTCCATCTTGTTGAAAGGTGAGCTGACCGTCAAGTAACCTATCATCGTCTTCAAGTAACTGAGTGATTCTGGGGTTCACAGTTGTATCAAGAAGTTCAAGATACGTTTGTCCGTTGAGGTTACCATCAATAAAATATGGACCTACAATATGGTCTCCCAGAATACCAGCCCAAACATTCAATTTCTGGGGAGTTTGTGAATGAGTTTCCCTGTACCAATGGGGATTTACGTCACTCCAGTATCTGCAGTTGTGCCTGTTCACATGTCCATTTAAATAAAAAGAAGATTCGTCAGAAAAGCACACATTGTAGAGGTAATTATTATCACCAATCAATAATTGACTCATGATTTCACAAAACTCTGTACGTCTGTCAGGATCATCTTCATTTAATTCTTGTACATTCTGCATTTTATAAGGATGGAATTTTGCGTCTTTCAGAATTCGATGTACGCTGCTTTTCGAAACTCCAGAAATAGTCTCAAGTTGTCTTAACGATTGAATGTTGTCCATCACTGCATGTCCTACAACTGCAACAGCGACCCCTTCATTTCTCATAGGCTTCTCTCGTTCATGTTTTTTATTCAGCACTGATCCCGACTCCAAGAACTTATTCATCAATTGAAGCACGTACTGATATGATGTGGTGTTTTCTGGATGACTTTCATTGAAACTTCGAGCCGTATTCTCACTTGTACAGTATAAACCATATTCGAATGTTTTCAAAATGTTGAATGCAGTGACTCGAATACATCAATTACCAAGGCGTAAACAAAGATATGCGTATACAAAAACACATGAGGGCAATTTTTTTTTCATAAAAACGTCTGTCTCACCTTTGAAACTATTATTTCTGACAGCATATTATTTTTCAATACAGTGGCGTACCCACAGTGAACCTTTCTTACGACGCTAACATTTGAGGTGATGAAAAATTAAAATATCTGGATAAAACTTAGTTTTCATTAAAACTTCAACAACACTTGATCGATCCTCAATTTCAGTACACCGATGTATTTGGGATTGAATTCCCTTCAAAATGATGTATCACAAGTATAGTAGTCCCATTGAAAATTCTGAAGTAGAGGGTGCTGGGATTGAGGGGGTTGACAACACAATGATGGTGTATTTGGTGAAAGTGTTCCCCCTTGAAATAAAAATCGACGGGTCTGAGCGATTTTCAATTTTTTTCATTAGTTCGGATATTAGGGGGGTGACAAGTTTTAGCTGGGACACACCGTATATATATATATACAGGGTTATGATAAAGTAATGCACAAAACTCATAAAACGTACAACGATCACTTTTGAAAAAAATGCAAAAACACGTCAAACTGTTTTTTTTATTCCGCATCTTTTGACATAAGTTACAAAAATAACACGTCAAAGTTGTCAAAGTTATGACGTCATCAACAATTTTTTTTAATGGGAAGCTAAGATTTTTATCACATCATGTGATAGAGCTTGTACACAAGGGAAAAATAGTTGCAGTAGGGCTCACATAAGAGAAAAAACGAGAAAATGAATAAAAATCGAAATAAACGTAAGTTTCATAATAACTTTTCAATTAACTAAACAGTCCATTAAACCAAAACTATTTCTTATAGGAATTGTTCAAACTGTGTCCCGTTTACTAACTGACATAGGCCAAGACGATGGTAGACCGCATTTATAGAGTTTTCGATCATCTGCGGAGTTATACGAGTCATTTCGTGTCTAATTCTTTCCATTAAGTCTTCTAAATTGTCTGGCCAGTTAATGTAGACCCGACTTTTCAAATGTCCGCACAGAAAAAAATCAAGGGGGGTTAAATCAGGTGACCTAGGTGGCCTCTCCATTGGTCCACGTCTTCCAATCCACCGTCCTTCAAACTGGTTATCCAGAAACCTTCGAACAGTATGACCATAATGTGGTGGTGCGCCATCTTGTTGGAACCAAATACTGGGATCCAAGTTGTCCCCATTATTTGGATCCGGAAATGCCGCAAGTAGGTCCGGAAGCACTGCCATACGAAGATGTTCCAAATATCGTTCAGCTGTTAAATTCCCGCGAAAGTAATAAGGACCAATAAATCTTCCCCGGACGATTCCTACCCAAACATAAATTTTTTGGGGACGCTGGGTGTGTTTTGTCTGCATCCAGTGGGGATTTTCCCGAGCCCAGTAGCGAAAATTGTGTCGATTTACAGAACCACTTAGACAAAACGTTGCCTCATCCACAAGAAAATTTGGATTTTCGTCACAATGCCGCATGAAGATTTCACAAAATTCCAAACGTCTGTCCGGATCATCTTCTGAGAGTTCGTGAACAAGATGAACTTTGTATGGGTGTAGTTTTTCTTTTTTTAACATCTTTACTACAAACGACTGACTAACATTTTCTTGCAAGGCAATTTCTGTTGTAGTTGCGTGAGGGTGTTCTTCTACTGACAGCAAAATATCTAACTTCACATCGTCGCTTATTCCTGGTCGTCCAGATTTTGGAGCATCCCTCACGCTTCCCGTTGCATCAAATTTTGCAACAATTCTGCTTACTGTGCTTCTAGCAATTGGAGGTCTTTCAAAATGTGTTGCGTTAAATAAAGCACATGCTTCTGCATGACTTCGAAGGCGATCGCCGTAACCTACCATCATTAGAATTTCTATCCTTTCTCTTTCGGTTAAACGAGCCATAATAATAAAACTGTGGTGACACTAATTGTACGACTGACACTGACAAACCGTTGTTTTAGTAAAACAATTGAAAAAATTTATAAGAACACAGGTTCTTACTAGATAAGTTTAAGTTTGACCTCTTTTTATAATTGGTTTTGTTAGTTCATTTTTTATCCCTTTTCTCGTTGTTTTTCTTATGTGAGCCCTACTGCAACTATTTTTCCCTTGTGTAAAAACACATAATGTAATAAAACTCTTAGCTTCCCATTAAAAAAAATTTGTTGATGACGTCATAACTTTGACAATTTTGACGTGTTATTTTTGTAACTTATGTCAAAAGATGCGGAATAAAAAAAAACAGTTTGACGTGTTTTTGCATTTTTTTCAAAAGTGATCGTTGTACGTTTTATGAATTTTGTGCATTACTTTATCATAACCCTGTATATATATATATATATATATATATATATATATATATATATATATATATATATATATATATATATAGATGGAACTAGTAAATAGTGGGGCTATGCAGCAAAATCAAAGAGTACTCTTTTAAGTTTGTCCAAGCTTTCGGAAATTTAATTAATCGTTTCCATCATCAGGGATACTACAATTTGCATGAGTAAGTAATATATAAAAAATATACATGGATGGTTAACTTACATCTTAGTTGAGGGTGTTTGACGCGATGTTATTCAACAAAAGGGGGCACATTGTACAAGATGAATTTCAATATAAAACAGGTGAAATTGGCAAGATGTCATAAAAGTTTTGTAAAAATACGTTACATTTTGATCACATAAGGCCAAATCAATGCTATTGGTTGCTATTGGTTGGCCTTATGTGATCAAAATGTAACGTATTTTTACAAAACTTTTATGACATCTTGCCAATTTTACCTGTTTTATATTGAAATTCATCTTGTACAATGTGCCCCCTTTTGTTGAATAACATCGCGTCAAACACCCTCAACTAAGATGTAAGTTAACCATCCATGTATATTTTTTATATATTACTTACTCATGCAAATTGTAGTATCCCTGATGATGGAAACGATTAATTAAATTTCCGAAAGCTTGGACAAACTTAAAAGAGTACTCTTTGATTTTGCTGCATAGCCCCACTATTTACTAGTTCCATCCCTAACTAGTCAGCAACGACTACCCTTCCTTTATATATATATATATATATATATATATACAGATATGACCGCCGTTGTCAGACCAGTACAGCATGGCAGGCGACCTCAGACCCCCTAGAAATACTGATGATTTCAACAAAATTTCTGGTGTTCTATATCTATTTCAACCTAATAAAACAAGGGCAACCGAGAGGGGTAATAAAAGGCGAAAAAAAATTATTTCGTATTATACATCAGACGTTCACACACCCATTATATTTCACCGCTTTTCCAAGCCATCATATACATTTTCCGACATTTTGCCAACGTTTACAGACCCGGCGGTGTTGCCACGCTTTTTGCATGGATATATCCAAAACATTGGGAACGTCGTGTAGGAAAATCTTTGTCGAAATTGTGTCAGCTTCGTACTCTTCCAACTTTTAAAAAGCGTTGTTTTTCGATTTTTTTCATTCACTTGAGTTCTCCTTATCTTGTGCGTAATTATAAGAATCTACAGTGAGATATTTTTTCAGAGGTAAAGCCCTGTTTCGCCCCATAAACTTTATTGTGACAGATTCTGAAATACGATATGAATTTTTTGTTTTAATAATGACATTTTTTGTCTTGTGTAATTTTTACACATCTGCACCCGATATATCGAGAAAAGAGTTTTGATAATATTTTGTATTTCGCTACATTCAATTAAAATTAAACAAAAAGTGGGAACCTATTATCACAATGAAAACAAATTAATTTGGTTTTTAATCTAAATTGCGAGTTTTTGTTAACAATACCCAAAAATAAAAAAAAAACCTAACGAACCTTGACCTCTTTATATCTTCTTCTCATAGACTGCCGCACACGTTCTTGAGATTTTCACGGTTTTTAGGGCTTCCATAATTCGTTCAGTGGAAACTTTGATGGAAGACACTGGTTCTACGCCATAAACTAGGCCCTTTACATGTCCCCATAAAAAAAGTCCAGCGTGTTGAAGTCCAAGCAATTGGATTTGCTCTGCCAATCCTCCGATTGGGAAACACTGTATATGAATAATATGTGCAACCATTCATAATTCGCGGTGAAATTAAAGGTTCAATTCAAGTATCTCCCCACTATTCCTGCCCATATGTTTACGCTAAACTGTTCTTGGTGTCCAGATTATCTGATCATGTTTGGATAAAAATTCAGGTACCCTACTTGGTGCAGTATCCGTCTGAAAAACTGCAAGCGCAGTGGAAAATCTCGAGAAAGCAAACCTCTGGATATAATATGGGTATAACGTGTTTCCAGACAGTTGAATGGAAAACATCCAAATCTTTTGCTACTTGTCATTCAAAATCTCTTCTTCCATTACTGGATTACATGCTTATGGCGGTCTGCCAGCATTGTGCCTTGGAGTCTGGAATCTACCGTATTTCCGAACGTGATGATGGGAATTTACAATTGTTCTCTGGTTGGGAAACTGGCGATTAGGAAACAAACACGATCAGACACAAACCAACTTTCAAATAATGTCAAATGCTTCCAAAGAAACCTAAACATCAAAATGAAGATAGCAGTGAAAGCCCACTAAGTTAAATTTATTTTTCATCGTTTCGTTGAAGAATTTCAATTATTATGGTCGTAGATGCATATAAATTACGAAAGAAAAAAATGTGTGAAGAAAACAAAAAATTCATTTTATGTATAAGAATACACCAGCAAAGCATTATTAAAACGCTTGACCCCTGAAAAAATATCTTCCTTGGCATGTTGGATGATGTTAGCCCTGAAACGTAATCTATGTTTCAAATTTGATCTCAATATCTTAAAAACTGAGAGAGGTTTCAAACAAATAAATAAATCTTAATATTTCAACTCTCTGTACATTTGTAACGAAGTGTTTGCGGATACATGTTGATGTAACTTAGTTTGACCTGAAAAAAACCCGCCCATAAAATCTTGATTCTGAATTTTGAAACTCCCTCTATGGAGTCCCTTAACACTCACTGAATCTTTTAGATTCAGTCCATAACAGAGACATTCGTCTTGTCGGCAATGCTTTTTCCACAAGCTCGTTTACTTCTCTGGAACACTTTAGAAAGGATGTTGATCTGTCTTTAGTTCAGATATTTTCATGGAGACGATGCTCTTCTGGTTAGATACAGTGGGTCAATGATTTTTTGTTCAATGAGTGTGGCATCGATTTAGTACTGACAAAAATCAATTGAAATAAATTTCTATCCTAAATGCTGAAATACATCAATTCAAAAAATCAAAAAAATTCAAACGCTTTTCTTTCTAAGTAAAATGTACTTTTTCATTACTCAGTGATTAAAAGTTAGTAGCATGATGAAGCTAGTGGTACAAAACGCTTTTCTCGAATTTACATTTTTTTATGTAAGAGAAGTTTCGTAGATAATATTAAATAAATGCAAAAAACTAAAAGTTGCAATGGAACGGTCGAATTAAGGACGTATGTTGAACCTGAATAGAAATAACTCTCTTTAATACTTTTTGAAATTAAAGAAAATAAGTCCATTCTAAGGGATTAATTTAAAAAAAAATGTTCATGTAGAAGTTGCTAAAGTCGCGTGCCCCCATCGGAATATGCCTTTTTTCATCTCCTTCAAGTGTACTGGAATGTTTTCCTGACACCAAACTGCTATTTCATAACCTCGACACGTGTTTCATTCACCAAGTGACCATCTTCCGGCGAGAAAGATTCAAACCGAAACACGTGTGGAGTCGGAAAAATAGCGTTTTGGTGTCGGGGTACATTGATTACTACACCAAAGGTTCCAAAGAATGCAATGCAAGTACATAATCTTCTTCAAAGCAAAATTTTATGAAAATGAGAAAAATTAAGACGCCCAAAACAGATCCCTAAAAAACATCAAGAGAAGTTTTTGCATATACTCGAAAAGTATGTTGCGAATTCGTCAGCCACTTCCTTTTTAATAATTTTTTGCGGATCATCACACTTTTTGAGTATATTGTTATTCAAGTTTCAATCACCTAATTAATCATTTCCCATATGATTTCATTAGAAGCATAGTTTATTCTTTTGCTTGAGAGCTGTTTTTTTAATGGGATTCTATTATTCTTTGCTCTTAAATGATTGTACTACCGGGCCCAATACCGAGAAAATAGCATGTTATCCAATATAATATTAATATAATGATAATAACAATACTCCCTCATGAATACTCACAGAGTCTACCCAAAGGCATAGACTGTATGGTAGAGGACGGCTATTATTATTTGCCGTGTCGCTCTGGGGCGACTTATCGATTTTTTTAAGGCTTATTCACTTTTCAGCTCTAGGAAAACCGAGAAAACCTACAGCACCTCCACGGGTGGTCGGTGCGCATTTAAAGGAAGCACCAGACGTAGAGATTGGCATCTAGACAATTCAAATCGACTCCGATGAAATTGGAAAACATTCTCTCTCACTCAGGATTCTCACCTGGCCAAGCGCCAATAGAAGTTTCAACGGCCGACATCTGGCCACTTCGCTACCTACCAACAGATATGAAGAATAGATAGGAAGTCTCAATGTTCAGGTTGTAATTTTTTCCACGGTATTGGGCCCGAGAACCTTCTTTTTACCATTTTATAATTAACAAATACGCATGTTTGGTACATATCGAAACTATTACCTTATAATTTGAAAATCACTTGCGTGATACACCTACCAATATTTGAGATTTGTTGTGTATCGAGTGATGTAAGTGGAAAAGTTCCCAAGACGAAAAATATTATCAAATATTCAATAACTTACTGATATGAAAAAATGGCGTTCTCTATCTTTTGATTGCATATGAGTATTGGAAGATGTTTACAGAAATGTTTTCTCAAATATCAGTATGTGTTCGAAAGTCGTTCGAATCATATCCTGTTAATTCAAAATAAAATTTTCACGAAAATTTTGCATGTACTATACTTTTCAAAATTTTGTATTTTATCAAGTATCCAATAACTTATTGACAAAAAATGGTTTTCTCTATCTTTTGATTAGGTATTGCATATGAGTAACTGACGATGAAGTTAAATTTTTTTTTTCTCATCCTGTTAATTCAAAAATGAAATGAAATATAAAAATTTTTGATAATAGATTATTGTTCGACTTGTATTAGTATAGTATAGTATAGTATATATATATATATATATATATATATATATATATATATATATATATATATATATATATATATATATATATATACCGGGTGACCACGAGGTGAGGTACGCCCCCCAATTTTTCTATAGTTTTGAAGATACAGGTTTCAAATTTGGCACGTCGATATATTACTCAAATACGCATATTTTGACTCCATAACCGAAATACACCACTTCCGGTTTAACCGGAAGTGACCCCAAACTTTTTTTTTCAAATGACACCGTGTACAATTTTTTTCATTATCAGGAAGAACACGCAATTTGTGATAACACTGTTCTCCAAAATTGAAAATCGGTTGAAAAATGGCGGAGTTACAGTTGATTGTTCAATCGAACAAAGTTGGCCGTGAACATCGAACTCAAATCATCACAACTGACGAACGGCGTCTGCATTTACGAGAGGAAGGTTCGAGGTAAGATACAGCTGAAAATCGAGCTTCCCATGTAATTGCAGCAACCATATTTCCCATCAATTATCAAACATTTCCTCAAAACGGATTAGTACCCATAAAGAAAGGCTCACAACTGCCATTTCTCAAATAGCAACATACTCTTTTCACATTGTTATGTTGAAAGATGATGAATTATCAGATTACTCGAATGAAAAGATTTGAAGAATTCTGAAAGGAATCGAAGATACGGGATGTTTCATTATGAGTGTTCTCAAAATTGAATATTCTTAAACATAGGCGGCTTGAACCTACGAAAGCTAAACAAAAATTCATATTTAAAAAAAATAGTGAAAATTTGCGGTACATTCTGAATAATGGAACATTGTGAGTTGTCGAAAAACTTTCTACGGCGATGGAGCGAACTTTTTTCTCATTACTCGTATGCTAATCGTAATTGATGGTGGATTCATACAGCAGTTTTAAGATAGTTGTTGGAATAAATATTCCATTAACGAACATTCTTATGACTTCTTACTAGTGACTAAAAACTCATGAATTGGAACTGCTGTATAAATCCACCATAAGAATATACCTGCAGAGTAAAAAAAATGTATTAGATATTTATTCCAATTTCTAACATTTGATACAACTAATTTCTGAACGAAAAAAAAAGGTATGAAGTAAATTGTTTATTGGTTCTGGTCACTTACTACACTAACAGAAATCAAAGTAATGAAAAAATGATTTACAAGTACTGTTCAAAATGTTCTCCATTATGTTCTCTGCACAAAATTGCACGTCTCACTATTGCTTCCATAACTCCATTTAACTGAGCTTGAGTAATACTTGCAATTGCTTCTCTAAGGCGATGTTCCAAATCCTTCCTTGATGTAGGACTAGAAGAGTAAACCTTGTTCTTCAGGTAACCCCATATGAAAAAATCCAGTGGCGTAAGGTCCGGTGACCTCGGAGGCCATCTTGTAGGACCATTCGTGCCAATCCATCGATTTGGGAATGTTTCATCTAGGTAACTGGTTACTATTCGGGAATTATGGGGAGGTGCACCATCCTGCTGGAAATATATATTTTGGTAGACGTCGAGAGGTAAATTCTCCATGAATCCTTCTATTTCGTTTCGTAGAAATCCCAAATAGCGTTGCCCATTCAACATACCATCAAATATTATGGGCCCAATGATTCGAGTTCCTATCAGACCTATCCACACGTTGAATCCAAAGCGTTCCTGAAAATTCCCTTGTCTTATGAGCCTGGGGTTTTCAGTTGCCCAGTATCTGGTGTTGTTTCTATTTAACATACCAAGATTCGTAAATCTTGATTCGTCGGAAAATATAATGTTTCTCGGCATATTCGGGTTCCTTATGTGGTTCTCAAGTAGCCAATTGCAATATTGGACCCTTCTTTGATGATCATTTTCGTAAAGGCGCTGATGTATCTGATATTTATACGGCTTAAACCCATGTTTTTTTAGAATTTTTCGAGCTGATTCTCGTCCAACTGGTAATTCATGTTCGATTTGTCGAAGTGATATGGTGGGATCTACATAAACAACAGCCAAAACATTAGTTTCCGTCTCTGCATCAATAATAAAACTATCCTGATCATGTAAATTGTCATCTGGTTCTATCCTGAATTGCCTTTCCAAACGTGCGAAATAGTTTCTACTTGGTTGGCGTTGTCTGAGAGGGAATCGTTCACTGTAAAGAATGCAAGCCGCAGTTGCATTTTTTCTACACTCGCCATAAATTAGCAGTAAATCTACTTTTTCATTTCTAGTAAATTTTCGCTCCATCGGAATGTTTTTCAACAAGTGACAATTCTCTTGTATTGAATGAGTAGAACAAATTGTCACTTTGTTGACAAAATATGCTTTTTTGTTTAGCTTTCTTATGTTCAAAGCCGCCTTCGTTGAAGAACATTCAATTTTGGGAACACTTATATTGTATTTGTGGTTCCTTTCGGAATTCTTCAAATCTTTTCATTCGAGTAATCTGATAATTCATCATCTTTCAACATAACAATGTGAAAAGAGTATGTTGCTATTTGAAAAATGGCAGTTGTGAGCCTTTCTTTATGGGTACTAATCCGTTTTGAGGAAATGTTTGATAATTGATGGGAAATATGGTTGCTGCAATTACATGGGAAGCTCGATTTTCAGCTGTATCTTACCTCGAACCTTCCTCTCGTAAATGCTGACGCCGTTCGTCAGTTGTGATGATTTGAGTTTGATGCTCACGGCCAACTTTGTTCGATTGAACAATCAACTGTATCTCCGCCATTTTTCAACCGATTTTCAATTTTGGAGAACAGTGTTATCACAAATTGCGTGTTCTTCCTGATAATGAAAAAAATTGTACAGGGTGTCATTTGAAAAAAAAAGTTTGGGGTCACTTCCAGTTAAACCGGAAGTGGTGAATTTTCGGTTATGGAGTCAAAATATGCGTATTTGAGTAATATATCGACGTGCCAAATTTGAAACCTGTATCTTCAAAACTATAGAAAAATTGGGGGGCGTACCTCACCTCGTGGTCACCCGGTATATATATAAGGATTTAGGAGAGAGGTAGTCGTTGCTGACTAGTTAAGATCAAGCTAGGGAACTTGTTGGGTAAGCAGCATGCAGGAAAGTATACTCTTATAACACTTTATTCCAATATTTCGACAAGTTTTATTGTCATCATCAGGGAAAGCTACAAATCATGATCAAAATATAGTGAAAACAATTGAACAACATGGATTCTAAACCACTTACGTGTTGTTGAGATTGATTGCAATGGATGAAGTAAAAAGACGTGTACAGTTATTGAACATATTCAGAAACAGTTTGTGAGATATACATAAAGATAATCGTCACACATTAAAACATTATTTTGTTATGGATAAAAACTAATTATATTTGAATTTATGTAAAATGGATACCATACCGGTGTCCGTAACGGCCGGCGTGAAGAAGAGAAACAATTATATTATTTAAAATTAAGTTGACATGTGAAGTTAGTTTGGGTACGTTCCTGCATGGAACTGTACTAGAATGTAGAATTAGACAGATTGAACCTACTCAGAACTGAAAAAGTGTAACACGAGCTTGGAACAATAGATTAGACATTGTTTCATGATTATGACCCATGACAGTTGTAAATTTATCAGTTTATGATTCAAATAAATTTGGAGAAAAGAAATTTTGAAAAGTTACTGTTTTATACCTGTTTACGGTGGTCAGCCGTTATTTAAAATTTTTATTTATTAAAGAAGGATATAGTTCAATTATAATATGGATTGAGAGTTAAGCTCTCTGACATTGTATTTCTGTTTATCCAAGTGCAATAAAAATGAATATATTTCGCTTAAATGTTTTATATCTATTTTTTTGTTTAAACATGAGGATGACTGTGATATGAAAGCCATCTCCAGAAAGATTCTTTTGTAATTGTTTGATTCTCTGGCTAAGATTTTTGCTGCCTTAAAGTTCATATTGTGGCCCTCATGATGTACATGGACACTTAGTGCACATCTCTCTGGGTGCAATCGACAGTCACTCTTATGTGAACAAATTCTGTCTTTTAACAACCTGTTAGTTTGACCTATATATTCATTCGAACAATTGGAGCAAGGAATACAATAGACAACATGTGATTGAAAAGTTACTGGAGTTTTGTCTTTAACACTCGTAAAGAGAGAGTTGACAGTTAAACTCGTTTTATTAGCAATTTTTATATTATTAAAAGATTTGAAGATTCTAGTAAGTTTTGGAGTTATATCCGTTATGTAAGGAAGAGATGCATAAAAAGTATTAATTGCCTGGACCGCATTATCACTAACTGCAACATCCAAAATACCTGTATTGTTAATGTTATCTGGGCGAGCCTCCATTGTTGAGCTATATAAAATTTTTTTTCAAGAGACAATGAGGATATGAATTGTTACGAAATAAATTGTACAGTTGCAGTTAGTGATAATGCGGTCCAGGCAATTAATACTTTTTATGCATCTCTTCCTTACATAACGGATATAACTCCAAAACTTACTAGAATCTTCAAATCTTTTAATAATATAAAAATTGCTAATAAAACGAGTTTAACTGTCAACTCTCTCTTCACGAGTGTTAAAGACAAAACTCCAGTAACTTTTCAATCACATGTTGTCTATTGTATTCCTTGCTCCAATTGTTCGAATGAATATATAGGTCAAACTAACAGGTTGTTAAAAGACAGAATTTGTTCACATAAGAGTGACTGTCGATTGCACCCAGAGAGATGTGCACTAAGTGTCCATGTACATCATGAGGGCCACAATATGAACTTTAAGGCAGCAAAAATCTTAGCCAGAGAATCAAACAATTACAAAAGAATCTTTCTGGAGATGGCTTTCATATCACAGTCATCCTCATGTTTAAACAAAAAAACAGATATAAAACATTTAAGCGAAATATATTCATTTTTATTGCACTTGGATAAACAGAAATACAATGTCAGAGAGCTTAACTCTCAATCCATATTATAATTGAACTAAATCCTTCTTTAATAAATAAAAATTTTAAATAACGGCTGACCACCGTAAACAGGTATAAAACAGTAACTTTTCAAAATTTCTTTCCTCAAATTTATTTGAATCATAAACTGATAAATTTACAACTGTCATGGGTCATAATCATGAAACAATGTCTAATCTATTGTTCCAAGCTCGTGTTACACTTTTTCAGTTCTGAGTAGGTTCAATCTGTCTAATTCTACATTCTAGTACAGTTCCATGCAGGAACGTACCCAAACTAACTTCACATGTCAACTTAATTTTAAATAATATAATTGTTTCTCTTCTTCACGCCGGCCGTTACGGACACCGGTATGGTATCCATTTTACATAAATTCAAATATAATTAGTTTTTATCCATAACAAAATAATGTTTTAATGTGTGACGATTATCTTTATGTATATCTCACAAACTGTTTCTGAATATGTTCAATAACTGTACACGTCTTTTTACTTCTTCCATTGCAATCAATCTCAACAACACGTAAGTGGTTTAGAATCCATGTTGTTCAATTGTTTTCACTATATTTTGATCATGATTTGTAGCTTTCCCTGATGATGACAATAAAACTTGTCGAAATATTGGAATAAAGTGTTATAAGAGTATACTTTCCTGCATGCTGCTTACCCAACAAGTTCCAAGTTCCCTAGCTATATATATATATATATATATATATATATATATATATATATATATATATATATATATATATATATATATATATATATATATATATATATATATATATATATATATATAATAACAAAGTATTCTCGACCGAACTCTATTAATTAAGTAGGAATTCTCGGGTAGCGGTCTGTTGAACAATGAAACTCATTCGATTTAAATCTTCAATATTTCGTCAACCTTTATTGACTTCTTCAGGAAGAGAAAATTCACAGAGTTAGTTCTAACCTATGGAACATTTGGGAGGACAATTGTTATTCTCCGCTGCAGACTAATCGCTTAATTTGGTAACACTCCAGTCAGGTAAATTAGGCGATTATTCTGCAGTGGAGAATAACAATTGTCCTCCCAAATGTTCCATAGGTTAGAACTAACTCTGTGAATTTTCTCTTCCTGAAGAAGTCAATAAAGGTTGACGAAATAATGAAGATTTAAATCGAATGAGTTTCATTGTTCAACAGACCGCTACCCGAGAATTCCTACTTAAATATATATATATATATATATATATATATATATATATATATATATATATATATATATATATATATATATATATGTGTTCAGATAGATATATATATATATATATATATATATATATATATATATATATATATATATATATCTTCCGCACTTTATAAACATCGAGAAGACACAGGTCACAAAATAGACTTCAAAAACACAAAAACAATTTCCACCGAGAAAACTCTGCAAACCAGGATCATCCGAGAAGCCCTCGAGATAGAGAAGCGCCCCAATTGCCTCAACACTCGCGACGACGGACGTAGACTTCCCAATACCTGGAAGCCTCTCATTGCACGCATCAACTCATTTCCCACCAACCCAGTTCCCGCACATAGCTCACTTAGCGCCAACCAAGTTCCCGCACACAGCTCATCTAGCGCCAACTCAGTTCCCGCCCATAGTTCACCTCGCGCCAATACATTGCACACGGCCATTACAGCCACGTCCACTATAAATACAGTTCCTCAACCCACAATTCCTCAGTTCTCTCGAAGGAGTAGGCAGATTGAGACCTTAGAGAGAACCAGTGACGAGACATGGGGAGTAGGCAGATTGAGACCCCGACGTCAAGTCACAAAAACCGAACGTAATTATACCTGAGGAGTAGGCAGATTGAGACCTCAGCGTAGAATTACGTTTCAACCATTTATTAATTTTCTTTCTTTTTCAGTTCTTGAAAATGGCTCCAAAATCGGAGCCGAAACGTCGAATTTCAACAAATTCTAGACGCAGTTCAACCCGAACTTTTATTTTTCATATATATAGAAGTAAATAGAGTGATTTATGTTTTGATTCCGAGAGCCACCATCATCTGTCGACAGCTGTTTCGTGGTTTCCCACTCATCAGGACAGCTTTATGGTTGCTCTGTGCTATTGTTGTAGAAATGCTCAAAATGTCAAAATCATAGTCAACCTCATTTTCACGTAAATATAGATTCAAAACCCGACACCAGAGGGAGTATCCCTTATCTTGAATTCCCAATAGCCATGGGATACATATTATGTGTGCCATCTGGCAAGGCCGTACAAGTTGTTATGAGTTGAAATAATGTTGATTTCACTTCACTGAATTCCTTACTTTTACGTTTTGAATAAATATCAAATAAGTATCTTCTCAATCACATCAGGAGACTTTAATGGACAGGTAGAGTGGTCATTTATTAGCGTAAAATAGTGAAATATATGGACTTTTTCACAAATTGTTCGCCTTGTATATAAAAAACCTGTCATAGGAATTTGATGAAAATGTTGTACGATATGAATGAAAGTATTTCGAGTTCTCCCGTGAAAAAATATCCCTATCTTTTTGGACTCCCTTATGAGATATAGGGTGATTTAAAAAATCAAGGTTTTTATTTATTAAAGTATAACTAATTTTTTAATTTTTTTTCAAATTGATATCATTCGACTCTGTATACGATGAAACATATCATTTAACATTCTTCAAGTGAATTTTGTCATTTTAGTTTGGTTTATTACTACAAGGTGTCCCAAAAACCAAAATTCGTTTTGTTTCCATATTTGTGAATCACCTTGTATGAATTGTATCAACTGTGATGCTAGATGAAATGAATTTATAATATTATGTGATAATTCTACCTTTTCTCGCATTTTCTCTTTATAAAACAACTAAATTATGAAAGTCTCAAAATAGCATTGTTTTCAAGTGAAATCGCCCTGTACTACGAAAAGATTTGGAAATGAATTTCTCATGAATTCATCATACACGGATGTGATGATGATCCCACAAAAGATAAATCCGAACTAAATCGTAACTTGGCAGATACAGAGTGATGAAAAGTGAATGTTTCTCATATTCAACACCCTGTATCTCGAAAACTAGTCATAGGATCGTGTTGCGCCCGTTGAAACATTTCATCGGAATGATCAATTCTACAACATATCAAAAATTCAAGAAATTGGACGGAAAGCCATTTTCCCATATAAGGTGTGCGGGGTCCTTTAAACTGTCATGAAAACCTAAGAGAAACAATAGAATTTTGTTGTTTTAATGTGAGTTCATATGAAAAGTACGATATGTAACGCGTTGAAAAACTACTTCAGAAACTCGTGTATTAAACACTCACTCCGCTACGCTAGGCTCGTGCTTGAAATACTAGTTACTAAAAGGACGTGTATTACACTTGTTACATAATGTACTTTGAAAGTTTTGCTGCAAAATGGACAAAATAAGACAGTTGGACATATAAACGAAAGAGAAATTCTTGCTCACATTTCAATTCGAATAGTTTCATTCGAAATGATAAACTCAAGAAAAAGTATATGTAATATAACAAGACCTCGTTTATCAACGACAAAATTTTTCAATTTCAACGAAAATGATTTTGAAAATGTATCGATTTCAATTCGGAGATTTATGTTGAATAAAACCCGAGAGCTTTCAGAAGCTGGAGGGTTTTATTCTTTGAACATAAATCTTCCAAAATTTATTCGATTTGATAAACGACGGTCGACTTATATTTGATCAGATTATTTCCCAAATATGTCAATAATTAACCAATAACATTTATTCCACAACATACATAATTATTGTTTCTAGCTGCCGACACTGTAAATAGTCCATGAATGCTTAGCAAAAAATCAGGTAAATGGCCTATATCATTCATTTACTAATTTATCTTGACAACGGAATATAAATAGTGTCATTTACATGCCTAGGGTAATAATAACTTTGACTTTGACAAGTAATACCTCCAGCTTCATATACATCAATTTTTAGGTTATGAGACTTTTTGAATATTATTGTTGTCTGTTTATTCGATAACTTAGTTACGAGCATAAGCAACTTAGAATGAAATAGCGGAACGAATAATCATGAAGGGTAAGAAAATCCAGGCAAATTTTGAGAAATGTCAACAAACAACGGGAAAAACGTAATAAGTAACACGGAATGTATCGACTGTTAAGTAACATCCTCGGCAAGCGACAAGCCTCGGCTTTGCCTCGGCTCGAATGTTAACACGTCTTTACATTCCTTGTTACTCAAATAACTATTATTAAATTAATGAACATAATATGTCACACGACATGACACATGAGGGAAATAATCACTAAAAATATACCTAGGTGATGTTTGCTCTGGAAAAAAGTTAAATTTGTGTTCAGAACGTTCGGTTTCGGTAATAAAATGGTGAAATATGGGTGACGGCCGGTTTCTAAGAAAGCGTAGAATGCCACAAAGTATAAAAAAAATATAATCAGCCTAATTCTGACTTTACTACTCGGAATTATTATACTTCCGACTTCACAACTCGAAATGAATAGCTAACAAAGAAGTCGAGTGAACAAAAAGTAAAATGCAGTGCATGTAAATCTAGTATAATATACTCTCGATCATTTGGCACATAAATACATGAAGTGTAGCTCACAGTAGAATAGTTTCATGAAATTGCTTTAATTCCATATCCATTGGTTTGCCTCTCACAAATTGAAACAAACCGATAAAAATTACGTCACTTCAAAGCCACGGGTTTTATAGAGAGCAGCAGTACTTTAGCCACATATTTACATTAGCAGTGGTAAAGTTTCCAAAGTTGGTGTCAGCTGAAAGCTCGTAAACACATTTTCATTTTTAATCAAATTTCGATTACATTTGACTAGGATTAGGATTTTTAAATAAAGCTTTGAATTAAAAATTATTAGAACTAACGAAAATATGTGTATTCTGTACCTATATCAAGAGTTTGTTAATGGAATAAAAATTTGTATTGTACAGAACCCTAAAATGTTTTCGTTTCACGTCTATACATTTGAGATGATAATTGCAGAAACACATTTAGTTCAGTCGACAGGTTGGAAAAAGTGGGGTTAGGTGAAAAAAGGTCGGAAGTTAATGAAACTTCAGGGATGGTTAATCAACATTTTCTCAAGTTTTGGATCTCGGGGACCCTGTGCGAAAAAAGTAGGGGGGGGAAAACTGCAAAATTTTTGACCTCTCTCCGGTTTTTCCTCGATTACTTTTTTCTCTTACGTCCTACGAAACATATCGATACTTTTTTGTAGAGCGTAAAATTTTATATAATTTTGATCAAAAAAAGATTTTTATATGTGAATTCGTTACCGAGATATGGCACGTAAAAAATAAGGTCATGTTTCAAAATTTGCTAAGAAATTACAAAAAATGCAATATTACAGCTTATTTCATCTGTTATACCCAAATTATGATGAAATGTTGTAGTAATTATGGTTCTTAGTTAGAGTCACCAACTTTGGACACCCCACTCCTCCTTCCCCCACCCAACCCCAATTCTCAAAAGCTAACTTTCTGATGAAAGCATACCTATTCACATCATTTTGGTATTGATCAGTTACTTTTCGGATCGATATGCCTGTACTTGCTGGTAATTGCGGAGGGAGTGGTACTTGGCAGCGTCCCTTATTGGTGGTAGGCGGGCTAGTTGTAATTTAGACTTCGTCACTGATCGTGTGAATAATTGGTACCTTAGGTCGTCGAGATTGTCTCTGTCAATGTTGCCTCCATAAACTGCTACCAGGAACTTTTCTCCAGCGTCGCTGATCTGTTGAGGAGTAGCGTTTTGTGTGAGAAACGGGGCCACTACTGCAGAGAGGGAGGTATTCTTCATGTAGGTACTGCAAATTTTCTTCTTCCCCTATCCAAACGGTGCTGAAGTGGTATCACAACCACTCACTGCATGAAGGAAAAGTATGTCCTTGGGAGGAAAGGAACAGGAACTTGGCGAGTAGAGGGCACTGGGACCACTGCCTCTTACACTTTTTTGAAGGTAGATGTTTTTTGTGGACATAGCTAATGCTGTCAACATAATTGTTATTGTTAAAAAATTGTAATAAGTGTCCACATCTTCAGCAGTAATTATGACGCTGTCGAATTCGCTGGCCTTGGATATGGCTGTGTTGACGATAAAATAAAAAGTGATGAAATGAAAAGTGATCTAAAATGACCTCAAAAATCGAAAACAAATAGGTCTAGGTAGCGCAGGTAGAATAGTCAAATTTCAGCCATGTTGAATATTGGCTCATCGTTTGCATTCCGCAGTTTCACAGGAGCAGTGTTCTAACATCTATTGTTTTCCAGTTTTTTACTGCTGTAGCTGATCACACACTCCCCTCGGCCTGACACTCTCTTGTCCTTGGGAGGAACGACTTGACACCTGGTGGGCAAGCAGGGGGGGTTATCTAAAGTTGGTGATTTCAAGTAGGAATTATAACAGCAACTACATTTCAGAAGAAATAAGGTGGAATTCTGCATTTTGTGGCAAAATTTGAAAAATTACCTATTCTTCGAAGCGCCATATCTCGGTAACAAATTGACACACAAACATGTTTGAGGCAAATAATTTGATGATCTACAAAAAAGTAAATCGACATTTTTGCTGTAGAACGTAAGGCAAAAAAGTTATTGAGGAAAAATCACACCAAGGTCGAAAAATTTGCAGTTTTCCCTTCCCCTACTTTTTTAGCACAGGGTCCTCGAGGTCCAAAACTTGAGAAGATATTAATCAACCATCCCTGAACAACATATTAAAGTTTCATTAACTTCCGACCTTTTTCTATCTGAAACTACTGAACTAATTCCGTTAGTGCATGCGCTTCTATCTAATCTATACTAATTCCGAGTTGCGAATTCAGAATTGAACTAATTCAGACTGCTAATTCCAAATTGCGAAGTCGGAATTATATTTTTTAAATATTTGTGGGTTTCGGCTCCTTCACCATTATATCATATTATGAAAAAAAATTGGGTTAAAAATTAACAAAATCTCGGCTAATAAAAATTGAACAAACCAAGATAAATACATGTCGGTTCAATACCACCAATAACTCCGGAAAGAATTTGATGGAACTGGATAAGGACAAAATCAAAAATTCAAAAGAGTGTGGAATTTATGAAACTAGACGTAAGGACTGCGTTGCAAAATATTATTGATATACTCAACCACAAATATAATACACGACGTCATGTCCAATTTCAATGTCCCCGAACATACATATCTATCGGACGAAAACGCTATCATTATCTAGGTCCGAAATTGTTCAATACCTTACCGAAAAATATCTAGGAATATCAGTAATTCTATTCCTTCAAGAAAAATCTGAAAATCCATCTGAAAAACACTTCCCCAGTAATCATACATCATACTTACCCTGACATTTATTGAATTGTAAATGGATTGTTTCCTTATTTATTTTTTTTATAACGTTTAGCATGTAGGAATGTCAATTTGATTACCCATTGAATGTCGAATTATGATTATGTTGATGTTTATCTGTTTTAATTTTAGAATATGTGAACATATATTTATATTTATACAAAGTATAGTTTAAGATAATCTAAATTTGTTTTCGTTTTAGGAACACCTATGTGTTCCATCTCACTAACAAGTAAAAACTTCAGTGAGACATTTTATGTGCTTATTTTGTTGTTTTTTTAATGAGATGATATTTATGTTTTCCTTTTTTTACAAAATAAACACTATTCTATACTGAGAGAACAATAAATGTAAGACATGGAGAATACTTCAAAGAATCAGCAGTTGCTCATCAAGTTTTGCAACAAAACCATTCCATAGACTTCATGAAGATTAGTTAGTCCGCTATTAGTTGCTTATAAAAACTTAGAAATAAAAAAAAATATTATCAGATTATGAATAATGATGGTGACTTACAGTTTACTTTATATTGCCACAATCAGCCTACGATGTAGGTATATACGGGAGAGAAAAAGGGTTTAGGCAGTTTCATAGTTTCATTACAAATGTCCTCCCACGAGAACTCTGAGCTTTATGCCCATTTTCAAAATAATTCTCCCAACCCAGAAAGTTTCTTGTTCTGCTTGCAGATGGCATCAAAGATGTCTGTATTGACCCACCCTAAGGATGGCCATCACCTTGACAATTACCGCCCGATTTCACTTCTGGGCGTTGTTGCAAAGACAAAAGATTGCTGTCCCTCAAGGAGAAACTCAAAATGATCCCCGCTGAACAATTCGGCTTCCGTGCTGGTCACAGTACGACCTCGCAGATCGTCCGGGTTTTGTTCACGAGGTGAAAGAGGCGGCTCACCGAGGGATGAATTCAGTCATGGTCCTGCTTGACATGCAAAACACCTTCGGATTGGTATGGGTAGAAGATCCCAGCCGCAAGGTCTTATCTGCAAAACAGGTGTTCCACAGGGATCGAGTCTGTCCCCACACTTGTAATCTCTACATACGTATTATTTTCCTATGTGCGGGAGACCTAGGATGGCTAAATACGCAGATGACACCACTATATACGCCAACTCGTTCTCCAGCGTCGCAGCTGCAATGCAGGTCCAGACCCGTCTGGACAGGGAGATCATACCGTATCCAATATTTGTAGTTCCAATATTTTGGGCCGTATCTAGAGGATAACAAACTCGTAGTAAACCTGGCCAAGTAGGAGGACATCAACTCCTCGAAGAAATTTTTTCTAAAGAAGTTGAGTGCCAAGGATAGAGCCCTGGACATCTCGACAAATGTACGATACCTGAAAGTACAGCTTGACAAGCGTATAACATGGCAGAAGCACATAAACCTGGCTATTCAGAGGGCCACGGCTGCGAAAAGTACGTACTCTCTAAGGTGAGTTCCCAATGCATCGTTTTTGCTTTCGCGTCACGCATCACGGATTCTGATTGCCTAATTTTCCGACACTCGACTCTATTCGCCAATCAGAAGGCGTGACGCGCGACGCAAAAAGCAAAAACGATGCATTGGGAACTCACCCTAATAGAGGATAACAACAACAACGACAACAACGCGACCTCATTGGTGACCAGGATAGATAGCCAGCAGGAACAACTAGAATAGTGGTTCCTAGCAAATAAATAAAAAATAAATGCATCTAAGACAGAAACCATCATATTATCCCTCAGACCTCATAATGCAAATCTAGCAGCTCAGTCCTCTACAACTCACACGAAATTTCTTGGGGTTTATTTAGATGAAAAACTCTCTTGGAAATATCACAGCGAACATCTATGCAGAAAAATGGCAAGCTTCTTATATCTTTTCCGAAACTTATTGCGCAAGGTTACTCATAATACATTAGTAACGGCTCATACACGCTAATATTTCATATGAGATTCTCGCTTGGGGATATTCCTTCCATTGTTCAGATATCTTTGGAATGCAAAGAAAGGCATTACCTATTATATCAGGCTTGCGACATAGGGATGACTGTAGAAACGTTTTCAAGGAACTCAAAATTATGACCCTACCTTATATTTTTCGGTGTCTTATTTATATCAAAGAAAATGAACACAAATATAGATGTCATTCTCAAATTCATGACTATTCAACGAGAAATCGACAGAATCTCCAGCCAAACTATCTGAGGCTGTCACGTACACGTGACTCCATCGCTACTTTGCGCCAACTTTCTACAACGTTCTCCCTGCAGAAATCAGAGCGCTAGAAGACAATCAGTTTAAAAATTTTGTCAAACGCTTTCTAATAGAAAATCCATTTTATTCATTCAACGAATTTTTAACTTTTCACTTTCACACTATACATATTAAATAACTTTCTATAATGTGATTTTATTGTTTTCGTTTTTATTTTTATTTTACAACCACTGTGTATCTGACTTGTGTAAACATTCGTGTATTAGTACCAATAAAAAATTGATTGATTGATTGATAGCTAGAGAATCCCAAATGAAGCTTGAGGCCAAAATGACAATTTACAAACAAGACATACAGCCGGCGATGTTGTACGCTTGCCCAGCGTTCTGCAGCCTGCTCAAGACTCCTTCTAGGAGGTTGGACAGGATGCGGAACAAAGTACTCCGTATTATCACTGATAGTGATAGATACATTCGTATGGAAGCGCTGCGCGACCTTGCTGGCGTCGATCCCGACACACGTAAAAAACCTCTCTTATAAATTTTACAAGTTGCATCTACCGAAGAGTTCGTCAACTAAAGACCTTACCAAGCTCCGAATTTATGATAATGAGCCCTGCAAACATAGTGTGCTCATCTATCAAGTGCTGGATAATTTTCAGGAATTATGGGAAGAACCGGTTCTGTAGGGAACCCAGTCGTATGAAGTGAGAAACGCCCAGTACATTGACCCGTTTTCTTTTTCTCAGCCTTTAATTGCATAATGGTCGTGGTGTTGAAGCGTTTGCTTTCCACCCAGGCGGCGTGGGTTCGATCCCCACTGTCACTGACTCAAAGTGGCTCGGAATCCACTTTTATTTAAGCTGTAGGTCCCCAGATCTCCCTTGCAAGCCCAAACTCTGCTTTTGAGAGATTTTCTGACAATGCAAAAAACGACACGCATAAGCTTTGCAGGAGGAGTGCATCAAGCTACCTACGACCCACATGAGTTGTTCCTGACCGTAACCCTATGTAACCCGTGGCACAAGCGCTCGGACCCTGCTCAAAAATTAGCAGGGAGAGGCGGCTCTCCGTGCGTCCATACAATTCCCCGGACAACCAAGCCCGCTGAATCGAAGAGAGAAAACGGAGTGATAAATTATAACCTAGATATCTCTGCGGAAAAATCAGGCTAATTTTATAATAAAGACCTATTCATTAATTTTTTATTTTTTGTATTGACCCACCCTTGTATTGATAAAATGCGAAACCTCGAAACTAGTCTGCAGGTGGTCCCTCTGTTCGAATCAACACTAAATTCTGTCAGTTAGTTGCAACGAGCACTTGTAATTGATTCCTCTGCAATGAGGAACATTACACAAGGATCTGTTGGATATAATTCTGTACCCGCCGTGGCATTAGCCATGGGAGTAGTTGTTTTCCGACAGGTATTTGCCTATATTTAGATTTGGTTTTACTCTTCTTCATTTTGCCCACTATTGTCCGACCTACCCTGACACTGAAGAGAGGCAATAACCTCGAAACATTTCTACGGGTGGTCATTCCCAGCGAAATGAAGGATAGTCAATACTGTTTAGTTACAATTGAACGTTGATGAATTCAATGGCACATGTCCAACATAAAACAAATACTTCCCTGGATATTACCTGTACGGATATTTGATTATATTTGTCAGACATAATATGTGCAAAGATACCTCCATTTGATGAAAATAATATGCAAGAGCTAAATAACAGGACGCCTCCTGATTCAAAAGGGGGCTCAATTGCCGACCGGTTCTGGAACCAAGTGTCCTTTGTTTACCAAATCCATACACAATTAAAGGTTTGATGTAGTTTTTCAGCATATCCAGATAAATGTCGCCACTTAAATTGTTTGGTATAAACAAGAAGCCAATAAAAGCATCGCCTAATATTCTGCTCAAATATTCAGTGTTTCAAGATATTGATTGTGACCTCTGAATCTATGCGGGTTCGCATCACTCGAGTACCGAAAGTTCTGTTTATTTGCATTACCATTCAGCATAAAAGTATATTTATTCATCACTAAAACAAATATTTTTCTAGGTTGAACGTGAATTCTTTCAGTCATGAGGTCACACAACTCAATTTGTTGGTTTCGATCATCATCGCCTAGTTCTTGAAGAATTTGCGTTTTGTACGGGTGAAACTTTTGTAATTTCAATGACGTAATAAAAGAACACTTAATTAATTTTGCAAATTTATTTAAAATTCTTCCTAAACAATTATCTATCTAAAACTTCGACTTCATTCACTAACTATTTCAAATTATTTTCACTGTCGCTGTCTGTCTGCGAACTCTAACTATATCAGTAACTGTAATTCTGCGACTCTGCCCGCCATCTCATGTCGACCATCTTATATACCGACAAGCAGATTATTTTTACACTTCTCGAAATATCGAGACTATACGGCGACTCATTTATATGGCTCTCGAATGCGGATAGAAGCGGCAATCTCATTTGAGAGTTCGCGTTCCTTCTTGGACGTGATGAATCATGGTTGAACCGTTAGCCATTAGATATGCGATCACGCGTTGTTTACTTACAAGCCGAGGACGAATAATCGCATGTGATAGTACTGCCATTGCAACCCCAAGGGTGGCTGAGGCAATGCAGCGACCGAGACTGGCGACCCGTGAGCCCTAGCTTACTGTACACCGACGTCAAAAACACACATGTTTCCCCGACACTCACCACACACCCACCCAAACAGTACAGAGGGATGCGAGAACTTTAAAATCTGCCTTCAGTGGGAGCTAAGGAGGGGCCTCGGATTGGGTGCTGCGGGACTGGTAGCCGGTGAATGAATCGCCCGCGCCCGCTGCACCATCCGATCAAGAACCAGCACTAGCAGGACTTCACCGAAGAGAAGGATGGAAGGAACTCACAGTGATAACTGGAGAACTAGTCTCCAATGAAAGCCGAGGAGGGGCCTCAGATCGGATACTGCAGGTCTGGTAGCCAGTGATGTACACCTGCGACTTCCGCACCGCTTGACCGAGAAGCAGTCCTACCAGGGCTTGGGGAGGCGGATTCAAGAAACTCGCTCCCTTGACATACACACTACACACCCAAACTTTGAGAAGAGCAGGTGGAAGGAAACCATAGGCAGGCAGAACACCATGCATGAGGAGAGCAGGGGATGGCAAAAAGGGCCCATGGGGGCCTACTTGCTCGGCTGTAACAGCCTCCCCTTGAATACTACTACTACTACTACTGTCATTGCAGATACTTGGCCTGTTGATGCAGTATGCTCTATTGCAAATTGTCCAAGGACCTCCCTTTGGCTTGCTTCATTCATTAATCTTGGGGTATCGCTTTTTTTGTTTTGCACTGATCCTGTTTCTCTAAACTTTACAACTTTATAGCGGATGTACATGTTACTTACATTTTTATCCGGATGTCTCTCATTCAAAATATTTGAGCTATTCGTAAATAATAACACTGTTTCTGGGTGCCAAATACGAAAATTATTTCCACACGTTCAGGTATACCATAAGCCATCGTGACAACTACAGCTGAATGACAGTACTGAGTTTTGAAATTATCACACTGTATAATATAGGTATAAAATTATTGACATGTCGGTATTCTATTTCTATACCTTTCATTAAAGCCATAATTATTTTCAGTCGCGTCATATGCCGTCAGAGATACCGCAAAGCGGGCGTTAAACAAAGAGCACAATTCATAAAAGAAATTAAGGATCATGAACTTCTGCAAACTAAAGCATTGGACGGCGTAAGGATCCACAGAGAGTTTTGTAATGCCATTATACGTCCCCCACACCCTGATGAAATTATTAGGCTTACCGAAAAGCAGAAAATGAAAATAGAGGAAATCCTTGCCAGGCCTTACTGATTGTTCTGGACTCGAATTGAAGTTTAAGGAATGAATTCAATAAAATTATGGAAATAAAGACAATTTACATATAAAATGGTTTTAATTCTTTCTCATTCGACGAAGGCTCGCTTTTGTATGCTTTTCTACGCATTAGTCAGCCTACTTTGAATGAGATATCAGCATGTTTGTTAAAAAATGTGAATATCAAGGAAAATACGAGAAATCTGCTAGAATCAAAATGAGACTTGGAATAATCTCACCATGAACCATGAAATTTTATCCTGTCATATTATGATATTCATGACCACTCATCCAAAAATAGACAGAAATCAATTCAATTATTCAAGCCTTCATTCTAAATTCAATTATTTCAAATTTATCCATTTTAATATGCTTTCTATGATATTGCCGACAAGTTCCACATGCTCTGATTCGGTTGCCATTCAAATGTGGTGTTTGCATTTATCCTAAGACTATCTTCAATGCCAACTCGAAGAGAGTTTGGTGCCTAAAGCCTTGACATGATGTAGTTCAAGCTGTCTGATACCAATCAGACTAAATTACTCTGCTAGCTTTAATCATTACCCAGTGAACCAACCTAAAGCGACTTCTTCAAGTTTTTATTACTCAAATCGAACTTCATCCAGCAAAACCATTCCATTATAATGACAAAAGTCGACACCCAGTATACCAATACACTAGATCTTTTTCTCATTGCCAATCTTGATCCATGCAGTATAGAAGTTTGTTGTACTTCGCTTAGAAACTCCGAACTTGGGTCATTTCCACTTTTTGATCTTTTTCTACACCATCAAGCCCCGTCTCATATGGCATATGACAATTCAGCAGAATATTTTTCTCAGCATCCTATGGAAAATTTGCAAGACCATTCGGACGAACGAAGAACAGAGTTTAATAGGTACAGAAATTCACTGAATAACCTTATAAGAAATGTAAAAGATAAGCATTCTGAAAATAAACTCAAAGAAGTTGAAGGTAATGCCAAAAACACATGTCGAATCATAAATGACGTAACAAATGGAAATGTTAGGGGAAAATCAATGAGAGGATACAGGTATTCTGAACGAAAAAATGCGACTGATCATCAAAAACGGAGAAAAGGCAAACATTTTAAATAAATATTATGATAAAGTTGGATCGGTTTGAAAACTATCAATACCCATCTAGTAATAAAACAATGAACAAATCTTCAGACTCAACCTTTTTCAGCTATTCTATAGACAAAAACGAATAAATAATAATATCTGATCTCAAGAGTGCCTACACTTTTATAAACACCTTTATAAGTGGATATAATAAAAATAAAAACCATTATAGACCTATATCTGTTATAAGTAACTTCGCGAATAAATGTTTGAAAAATTAAAATTAAATGAAATTTTTTGATATACAAACAAACAGACAGTATGGATTCAAAAGGAATTCAAACACGAAAAAAGCAGTTTGAGACCTAAATGAAATCATTGTGAACTCACTGGATGACTCGAAGGAATGCATGGCCGTTTTACTAGATCTCGCTTAAGCATTTGACAGTCTCTCATAGCATACTCCTAGGTAAAATGTATTATAACGGCATCCGTGGCACAGTTCTACAACTTTTGCGAAGTTGTTACTTATTACGTAGAACACAAAAGGTTAAAATTTATGATGCCCTCAGTGTATAACCACTGAAGTACCACAAGGGACCAATATTGTTCCTTGTATACATAAATGATATTGGTCATCTCATTCCATATGTCGATGACCAAGTTCTGCAAGACAACTAATGAAGACTAGTAAACGTAGAGTCGGACGCTCCCAAGCAGTGCTGTTGCTCCGAAGGAGCCAGGATAATAAGTCAACATTCTCTCTTCCGTTTACACCTCTTTTTCTTTCCTATCTCTGATTTCAGCTCGTGTATGTCTTTTCTCTAGAAAATAATCTCAGAATGTCTGGTGTATTAATGTGAAGAGTATCCATTCCAATATAGTCCTCCATTTCGATAGTCGGTATTACCATATCAGCAGTACTCATTCATAGTGAAATCATTTGAGATCTATTGCCAAAATTGCCTTTCACGAAATTGGTTTTCTGTTCTATGCCAAGAGCTATCTCACACCCCGCCAACTGATTATGATTTATAAAGCGCAGATCCAACCAGTCATGGAATACTGTATGGAGTGCAGCCCCCAAACACACATTGAACTATGAAGATTCTGTTCAAAAAAGGACTGTTCGTCTCGTCGTTGGTGGTTCGCTCACAAGCTCGCTGACTTCTTTGGGATACCGTAAAAACCTTAGCAATCTGTCCCTATTCAACAGATATTTTAATGGGCTGGTTCTTCTGAAATCTCATTAATCATTCCACCGTTAGCGGTTCCATCGAGACTGATCCGTCCAGCTCAGTCGTTCCATCCCAGGGTTTGTTCTTCCATCGAACGGCAAAGCTTTGGAACTTCCAGCCGCGAGAGTAATAAAGGCAACCTATTTTAATAGTGACTGACACTATTTAGTGATTAAAAACAGAGATATGTCGGGGCATAGCGCAAGTGATATGGAGTCCGGTGTCGGTGCTAAAGCTTCGCTCTCGGATTTTCATATTATTAAGCCAAAATAACGTCTCCTTAAATTATTATAAAATACAGTCGAAATTTAGATGCTATAAAAATAGACGGCTATTTATCAAGGTCTTGTTATATTACCCTTGATGAATCGATTTGTGTTGAAAATATCACATTATTATCGAGCTTGATTTATGTCGTATCCACGATCTTGCCCGAAGCACCGCCGTCTTAATTCCCTGAGCCATGGTGAAGAAATTTGACAACACGGTGAAAGCGCCCTTCCATGCGACGAGATTAGTCATATTAGTCATTGTATTGTGGAATGGTGGTTGTTAAAGAAGTCATTCTATGGTGAATTATTTGGATTCTAATTGATGAATGAACGTAGGATTCATGTGAAATGGTTTACGAAATATTGGTAAAAATCTAGTGTTCGATTCATCAGTGACAGTCTTTCAAAGCTCACCAAAAATAGTGTTAAACTCAAATGTGATTGTGAGGTTATCTACGTATACCAATTTCTGCTTTTGGAGGGAATTTCTACTTCATTTATGCCAATATGCCTACTCGTTGTTGTATGACAGGGTGTAAGTCGAATAACTATTCTCAACAAAACCATATCTCAGTATTTTATTTCCCGAAAGAAGAGAAATTGCGAAAGAGATGAATTTCTGCAATATCTCATAAAAATTGGATCCCTTCTCAAAGGTCTGTTGTATGTGCGATTCATTTTCATGATACTGATATCATCAGCTATGAAACATTTCATCTACGGGATTGATCAATAAAAAAAATTTACTGAACGTCCAAAGTTGATAAAAATTGTAGTTCGTTCAATTTTTTATAATACTTTTCGAAACCTGCAACATTGTTGAGAATTAACCCCGATGACAAGTCAGAAATGTATAGATGTTCAAAATAATTTAGTAGAAGAGTTGCCGAAAAAATAAAATTTCATAATTGGAAAGTTCAAGTTACTGAAAGTAACAAAACTTTATTTCTATCTATTAGGTTTGTAATCACATGTTCCACTATCTGATAATGAGAATGAACTAGGAATAATTTCGCAAATTATAATATTGAATGAAATGCAGGTTCAAGTTCACCTTGATAATAATGAGTTGGGATTCAATGAGTTGAAATGGATTCTTACTTTTAATTTGATATTGAGTAGGTGGTTACAACTTGAAAATATTCTGGAATCGTTCGGAAGCAACTCAAATCAGACCGATGCAAATATGATTAATAATTTGATGGATAAAAATCTGTTATATTTGGAGAGAGCCCTTACACAATCTTGTTAGAATAGCGACCAACATTCACATTCACTCACACATTCATTGCCTATTGAGAGAAACGTTTGGGAAATTGTTGATATTATTATTATTCGGCTTCCTCATTCTTAGCGCGGCTTGGACTTTCCCGTTTCTTGTCGGTAAACTTGACACGCACCAAAAGGAAGCCGAGCCTCTTGGGGTTAGGTTCCGATACTTACAACCCGATCCAACGACCATCTAAGAGTAGTACAAAGTTTCAGTATTGGCTGGAATGTTGCCTGCCTTGATAGGTGCTAATTATTGAGTGGTTTAAAGACGTGTAGTTGGAGTTTTTATCAACTCAAGAAGCCGGTAATATATGGGACCCAGATTAAAAGAACAGGTCGTGGTTCATAATGCGTGGAAACGCATTGAAGACGAAATATATCTGTTTCAATCATTGAGAATTAAAGAAAAAATAAAAGCTAGCATTTTGGCTACTTTTCGAACGCTTTTAAATGAAGTAAGAACATCAACAGACTCGGAATCTGAATCAACAAAATTTGTCAAATCCAACACGAGCCTCCACGACGAACTCACACAGGTCGTGGGATCACATCCAAATTGCCAAGTTTTGATTACGAGCCAAGCCTTGACGAGTCTTGACGAGCCCAAGCCACGAGCCAGGCTCGCCGATCCACGCGCCGTGGGATGCCGGCTTTTCTTACGCCAAAGGAAAGGCGAACCTATTCGGCCTCGGCTCGAATACTTTCAACCCTATCCAACAACCATCGAAGAGTAAGTAGTAAGTACGGAGTTTCAGTAGAGGCTGAAATTTTGCCTGCCTTGATAGGTGCTAATTATTGAGTGGTCTAACGACGTGTAGTTGGAGTTTTTATCCTTTTAGTTTAGGAAGTACACTATTATAATTTTTTTATTGTTTATTCATTTAGAAGCATATTTTTTTATTTTCTGTTGTTTTTTCTCTCTGTGATAGACATAATTTTAGTTTATTTTATTTTGTTTTGTTTTAGAATAACATATATTCTATCGTGGAAAAAAAAGGCCCGTGATGAAATATCCACAAAAATAAAAAGTAACGTAACACAGTAGTGTACATGGGTGTGGTGGAAACCTACCATATATTAATTTGAAACAATTTACCTGATTTTGGCACATTTGGTATATGAATCTCCTAATAACATATTATTTTCATCAGTCACACATCAATGAAAAACCTGAAAAAAAATCAGGGATCATCTTTATGGTTTGGATACTCATCAGAAAAAAATGTAGTTAAAAACTTTCGAAATGTGAATTTTAGGGCATGAAAAAACCGACCTTGGCAGTTTTTCCGTTTCTAAGAAACTGAATAGATTGCGATTCCCGTTTGTGATTAAGAAAATAAAACTACCAAATTAATCGGTGTTCTTTTCTCTAATAATAATCATATCATTATCGTCAAATTGATTACAGCGCGGTGTTGCCGATTTTCTCACCACGGCTCGGAGGTTAAGACGGCTGTGGCTTCAACCGTCCACTGATAGAGGCAAGACCGAACTTTAATAAACTTGTCCTTATTCAAAATTCACATTGCGCGTGCGTACATGTCAAAATGAGGTGAATAATATCAGCACTCTCTCCGAATATGTAGGAGCTCCGGTAAAAAGGATTGAGAAAAACATTCGTTGAAGCAATATTAAAATTATATTCATAAAAAATGGGCAGAGAGACCAACCAACACCAGATGCCCTGTTAAGCAAACGATGCAAAATCAAACTGCTAGTATCAGGGAGGAAAGAGACAGCATTATCTCTGATCTTGCCTTTGGTTTCTTGGATTAAACCCTTAGTAAACTCAACAACGGTTCTTACAATATAAATTCAGCCCCCACATCCCTATCGAAATAGGGTTCGTAAGCAAGATGTAGAGCCAATGGCGATGATTGTAATTAGACGAAGAAATTAAGTGGAGTATTTAACGATCTTCTGTCTTCTCACGAGGGCAATAATACCACCGAAACGAATACATGACAAGAATCCTTGTACTGAAGGTATAGTGATTCGCACGAGACCAACGAGACGAGATTTTCATAAGGTCCTTGTCTCGTCTCGCCGATGGAATGATAAGTCTCATCTCAAGTCTCGTCTCGCAGCCTCCATTCTCGTCTCGTCTCGTTTCTCGCACGAGAGTCTCGTAAAAGTATCGAAATCATCTTTCATAATCTTATTGCTTCAGTGCAATAAGGAATACCTGAATACTTGCTATAATATAAGAGTCGAAAGAGAAAATTACAATTGTTAAAAAATAACATCATGTATTTGAAAGTAATACAACTAAAGAAAATAAAAACCTAACATTATTTTATAAATGAAATAACTGAAAAAGTCAAAGGTAAAAAACAACCCTTAGCCCTCTCGGATGGAATGTGATAAGACCTTATGAAACGGACGGAAATCAAAATATAGTTATTTACGATACAAGTGTTAAAAGTGGCATTTTATATTGCGAAGTAAGCGTCCACGAGTGGAGCAACTTCACGAGTAAAATAAAATCACTTTTAACAAATGTATCATACAATATTCATTGTCACGGAAGTATAATTAAAAATATTCAGAGGAAATTTCAACATTTGATTCACTTTTCGCATTGTTGTTTTATGTTTCACTGATGTTTTTCCAGTTTTTCACATTTAAATGTCAACTGAAAAATAGCATATTTTGGTTGTCAGTATCAAAATAGCTATTTATGTAACCACCTGCGAAATGACACAATTTGTGTAATGCAATAGATAATTGATGCATGAATAGCTCTTTCTCTACTCTCTATTTTCTGCTTTTTAGTACAGTGGTAGTAGTTAGTATGGCTGGCGTAAATTGCAATCACTAATAAAACCAACGGCACATGAAGTGTGGAATAAAAGTACAGGCCCATATTTAAAAAATTTAAGTTAATGATAGTTCTGAAAAAACCGAAACGTTGTGAGTACAATCATCGGACAAGACACATGGCTATGTTAAAAGTTGATGCAAAAATGATTTTAGATATTATGAAAATTTTGATAAATAAAATGGGCCTTTTCGAAAATGCGCCTTTTAAGTTTTTTCAAAATATCTGAAAAAAAAATCATCTCTAGAATCACGCAGCAAGCGCCATATAGGTATAATTACTAACTAAATTGTCTAAAGCTTCTCCCATTTACTCGTTCTACTATCTCTTACAGTTTCCGAGATCGCAATATATCAATCCGTTTGGACACACTGTATATCAAAAACTAAATGGCTAAAATTTAGAAAAGATTGTACCGTATAGCCGATTCTCAAATTATCTATCTCTTATAGTTTTAAGATAGCAATGTAAGCCAAATTTGATTCACGCTGTATATTTCTTGAATATAGTTCATCCATTATCAACTATTGCAACAACTTGTATAAATTCAAAGGAAGCTCCGCGGTCCACGTGGACATATTGACGTGCGGCAAAATGCAAAATCTTTGGCTGGAGAGTATAAATCATCATTTAAATGAGATGTCGGCGTATCAAATGAAATTAATATTAGAAAGACTATACTTTAAACTTGCAAAAGTGGCAGATTTTTTATAACGAAGCCTTTTGGAAAAGTTATAGATTTCACTATTCAAAACAAAAATATGCCGTAAATAAAACTGTGGTCATCGATGGTATACAGCCTTAAAATTGAGAATTCGCAGCAAACATTTTGGGAACAGTGAGTCTGGAAGTACTTGCTTCTGCCAGTTGATTTGGTTCATTTGGATATATTTTGAAATATGCTATTGGATGTTTACTGCTTAGGTGTTTTCTTATTCCGGTAGTATTTCCCCGTGACATTTTAATTTCCTTCGAATTTAAACATATTCTACACCTGGCAATTTTATCTCGATTTGTCCCCTTCAAATCAATGTTGAAATAAGTGTCGAATTTGCTTTTGTGAGAGTCGTTTTGTATTTGCATGCAAGACGAAGAGCAGCTGCTATTTAACGAAGACGACAATTCACTTTCAGTCACAGTATCACTCAAACTAATATTGTCTGGTATGTAAATATCCTCAGTTCCACTAGAAAAATTACCGGAATTTGATTCATATTTGAAGTCAAAAGTTCACTTTTTTCCTCTTGAATCGGCTTATTTTGAATTAACTTGGCACAATTCAGCACGCTCAAAAATTCGAACAACTAGCACTATCCACACCGAACAACGAATAACTAAACTTGGAAGAAATAATGATCTTTATTTATTTCGATCACAATAGAACACTTACATATCGCAAAATTAATGAATAGGGTTAAAAATTGGCGGCGTCGGCGCCGGCGGCGCGTTTCAGAAAGACAAAGTGATTACCGACAACCGATCCGATAACGCCGGCAGAGACTTTTAAAAGAAATTCTTGGTATTATACTAATAATTTTTTATTAAAAGAAAATGATGTTCATTCAGTTTTGTTTTAAATATTTTTATTGGCTTTTCGAGTCCGCACATAAAAATATTCACCTGCGAGACTCTCGCACGAGACGCGAGACCTCATGCACGAGACTCGAGACGAGACCAACAAAAGTCTCGTCTCGTCTTGTCCGAGTATCGTCTCGAGTCTCGTCTCGAAAACGAGACGAGACCATGCGAGACTCTCGAAAACGAGAGTCTCGAACGAACCACTAAGTGAAAGACATCTCAGAGCATGACACATTTTCGATTCAGATATATGCATGCCCATGCAGAGTTTTTGAAACACTGGTGATTTAAACGCCTTTCACTCACGTTTCTATCACAAGAACATATTTTATTTGGTTCAGTAATAATTTTGTCAATGCTTGAGAATGCTATCTTATATCTTATCAAATAATCCCTATGTATGCGTTTAAAGCCGATTCAGATACAAGTGTGTGTCCATTCTGCATGAATAATAGATACAGTGAAAAAATGCATAGGGATTATTTGAAAAACTGAAATAGCTCAAGCGTTGACAGAATTATTACAGAAACAAATAAAATATATTATTGTGATAAAAACGTGAGTAGAAGGCGTTCAGACCGCCCGTGCTTCAAAAACCCTGCATGGGCACGCATGTATCTGAATCGGCATTTAAGGTATGAGATGAAAGATACAGTGAAAAAAATACATCGGAATTATTTGAAAACCTCAAATAGCATTACTCCAGCATTTACAGATCATTACAGAACCAAATAAAATATGTGTTCTTGTGATAGAAACGTGAGTAAAAGGCGTTCAAACCGCCCGTGCTTCAAAAACCCTGCATGAGCACGCATGTATCTGAATCGGCCTCTAGAGATTATATGTATTATCGAAGTGGCATAAAACTTCTATTTTGGTTCAGCCTTTACTCAACAAATTGTGATTTCATTATAAAAAAATGTCAGTAACAAACGTTTCATTTCTGATGAAAAGGGAAATAGGCCAAGCAATAGAGATATTGTCCTTGACAAAAATACTACCTGGAAGCCGCCTGTGCCATCCCGTGCAGGACAGTCCGTTGTTTATTCCCACTATGTCCTCAACTCGAAAATGTCATTTTTTAATTTGTTATAAACAATAAACAACAAAAAATCGCGTTTTTTTAGTTTTTTATTGTAAAATGGAAACTATTGAAGCAGTGTTAACGGTCTAATAAAATTAACTGTAGAGAATTGAATTCCGAAGAGAATGACGGATCAAGCAATCCGATCGGATAATTAGAACCGGAGAAAAGCGGGAAAAACCGGAAAATTGTATTTTTTTTTTGTTAAATTCATAACTCTGCCATTTCTTAATATTAAGAGCTGAAATTTTGCACGATAGTAGCTATAGTAGCTATAACCTGGATTCATCCGAATTAATACTTTTCGCACAATCCTCATTTGAATTTTTTTTGGAAATATTTTCGTGGAGAGCTGGATGCGTTTAAGGTCGTCCGATTGAAATTTAAAAAATAGATTTGGAAAGTAGACGTGAGCAGTAACAAAACGTCTATTCTGATTTTTCGATAAAACGCGTTTAAGTGTGTTAAAAACTAGTGAGAACATGAGGGAAAACGACGGACCGCGCGTAAGCAATCGAGCAGAAACGTTTATAGTCCGGTGGGAACAGCGCCGAAATCGCCTGTTTTAAAGTCTGACCCATTTTTGCGGTATATCAAAATGGGATCTATGCAGGTCGATTCCTTATGTCTTTCCACATATGAAATGGAAATCTACGACACGCCAGCTTGGTCGTGACCAAAATTACATGGAAAAAACGAAAAAAATTGGGATATTCCAAAAATTAATTAAAAGGCGCTATAACTTCTAGTATAATATAGTTATTTGAAAAATTCTTTCACTGTTAGACACGCCTATTCACGTACTTTGGAATGAGTCTCCAAAAATGTCTAAAGAAAAAAAGCATTTTCCGAAAATGTGCTTTATTTTGTGCTGAGATAAAATTTTCAATAAAATGTTAATGTTTCAACACGCTGAAAGTCACTCATGATTCACCCAACTAAATTTCTCTTTTCACAAAAACTGACCAATTTTTCCAGCTACATTTCATATCGATTATGTATAGATCTATTATCGATAATGGATTGGCTACAGCAATTTGAAAACGACGAATACAAGGACCGCATGGCGTTTAGGTTTGCCACCGCTAATAATACTGTTTCGACTATGAGCATTATTTTGTACCGAAACTCAACTTTCAAGGAAATTTTCATTTTTCAACACGCTGAAAGTCACTCATAATTCATCCGACTGAAATTCTTTTTTCACCAAAAACTGCGCAATTTTCCAAGTAGCATTACATGTAAATTATATACCGGGTGGCTACGGAAGTATTGCCTACGGAATATCTCAGTTATTGTATGAAGTAGGTTTGTGAAATTTGGAGCGTCGATATAATGACATAAGAGCTAGAATTTGAGCATATTGACATGTCGAAGTTAATTTCCGGTCTGAGCGGAAGTAACATCAACTTTCTTATTTTAAATGGAAACCCTATTTTTTTTTCTTTTCGCTTTATTCAGCATTCAATTCCCTTTCTAATGACATATCACAAGTTGGTATCTAACCAGAAACTAGATCAGAATAAAATTATTATTGAAATTCACCGAGTAGGCCGTGGAAGCAAAATGAATGCCAAAAATTGAAAAGTTGGCTATGGAAACCATACGTCACTTGATAACAGTTGCTACTACTGTGATATTTTATTTTCATTCATCGGCGTTATGAAAAGCCGCCACAAAAAATATTGGAAAAATTGGGAAAAAAACAATACTCTGTAGGTCCATAACTTAAATAGGAACATACAACTTTTTCTTGCCTGTACTATTCAGCATAACCATTCCTTTCTAATGATTTAATAGAAAGTAATTTTTTGAAATGAAATACCAAAAAATCCAATTATTATTCTTCAAATAACAAAACAGATTATCGCCATACGCAAAAATAACATTAAAAATAAAGTGGAATGATAAATTATATCCTGTAGGTTCTAGGTTGAATAGGAACATAAACGTACTTGGTCTGTGCCATCGTCCATAGATATTCTAATATCTACCTATGGACGATGTTTGTGCTATTCAGAATAATCATTCCATTGCAATAATCATTCGAACCAAAATATTAACAAGTAGGCTGATTAAGATGTATTTTGGAATGAAACAAAAAAGAAACGAGAGCTCTCACGAACGCTGCTATCCATATTATTTTGACGTTCGAAGTAGTGTTTTTGATTCTGCCATTTTAAAAGGGTTTGGAAATCGAAATCAGTTAGTGGAATATTCAAAAAATGCCCCGTTATTCACGAACCGAACAAATTGACATGCTTCTCATTTATGGTGAATGTTTAAAAAATTCTTATGCCGCTGAACGATTGTATTTAGAGCGATATCCAGGGAGGCAGCAACCGTCAAGAAGGTATTTCCAGTGGCTTGAAGAAAAATTAAGAACTGAGCGTGATGTTCACGAAGACCAAGAAGCATTTGTTATTAATGAGGAAACAGAAATTAATGTATTAGCTTTAGTACAATATGATAGCACAATTTCCTCAAGTATCAGTGCATCAACATTTGTATGAAAATGACGGTGAAAGGCGCCTGGAATATTGTAATTGGTTTCTTCGACAAAATGCTGAGAATCACCTATTTAACTATTTTATCTTGTTCACGGACGAGTCAAGATTTACCAGCAATGGATTATTTAACAGGAATAATACAAGGTAGGTACTGTACTTTATTTGGATTATTGTCGATAGTCGAAGTGTAAAGTGCTAAAAGTGTGAACGGTCTTTTGTTTCAGGTACTGGGCGATAGAAAACGAGCACCGGTTTCGACAAGGTGGCTTCCAGGAGAGATTTGGTGTGAATGTTTGGACAGGAATAGTTGGAACTCATATTGTTGGCCCCATTCTTTTTCAAGGCCAACTAACCGGAGAGAGATACTTTAATTTTTTAACGAATGAAATTTCGGAATTCATTAACAACCTACCAGCGGAAATAACTGAGAGAATGTATTTCCAGCAAGATGGCGCCCCTCCGCATAATTCAAGAATAGCGAGAAATTATCTTCAAAATCGCTTTCAAGAGAGACTTATAACAACCCTTGGTCCAGTCAGGTGGCCACCAAGGTCACCTGATCTTGGGTGCATCTTAAAAATAGGGTGTATTCCACACAGCCCACAACTCTACATGAGCTAGAAGTAAAAATTCGTAGAGCTTTCCAAGATATCACGCCCAAATGTTGAGAAACGTTTTACATGGAAATATCACCAGAGTCAATAAATGTGTTGACGCTGAGGGAATGCATTTCGAACATTTGTTTTGAATTTATTTTATCTTTAATCCTACCAATTTGAATTATTTTTTTTTCGATAAATCTGTTTTTTTGTTATTTGAATAATAATAATTGGATTATTTGGTATTTCATTTCAAAAAATTACTTTCTATTATATCATTAGAAAGGAATGGTTATGCTGAATAGTACAGGCAAGAAAAAGTTGTATGTTCCTATTTAAGTTATGGACCTAAAGAGTATTGTTTTTTTCCCAATTTTTCCAATATTTTTTGTGGCGGCTTTTTATAACGCCGACGAATGAAAATATAATATCACAGTAGTAGCAACTGTTATCAAGTGACGTATGGTTTCCATAGCCAACTTTTCAATTTTTGGCTTTCATTTTGCTTCCACGGCCTACTCGGTGAATTTCAATAATAATTTTTTTCTGATCTAGTTTCTGGTTAGATACCAACTTGTGATATGTCATTAGAAAGGGAATTGAATGCTGAATAAAGCGAAAAGAAAACTGTCGCCTGGGACCGTATCGTAAGGTTTGAAAATAGAATAAAGTTCATTGCATTGAAGTTCCTAATTCTTGTGAAACATATCAAAAATCCATCAAGAAACAACAACTTTCCTGGCTAATACTGCGACCAACATCGAATCGAATCTGATAAAATTTCCTTGCAGAGTTCCTCTCCAATTGCTTGTTGCATAGGAATGTTTATCAAAATTTTCGGACCACCTATAGACCGATTTCGGGGTGTTGCCCCTCATCAGTAGAGGGTAGGTCTAGTAGTCAATAACTAATTACTGCAACGAATGGTTCGATGTAAATCCCATTTTAGGGCCGCGATCGCGCCCGCACAGTGGATAAATCCAAACTGAGAGCGCCACATTTATCACAAGTAATTCAATGTTTGTAGTGGCATTAGCCAGGAAGTAGTTACTTTTTGATAGATTTTCGACCCAAATACTGCTATTTTACAGGATATTAGCAATAAGAAGTCCTACAGACATCTTGTGTCTCCATATTATAAGCTCATTGGAACTACAGATTTTTTTATTATTTTGTTACAAGAAAATGCTAATCTTTCTCCGAAGTGGTTTTCCATAGACTTCCGCAGAAAGTTTGGATTTGGAGTTGGATCTACAATAAGTCTTCTTTTTTTTGATGATTTTTTATAACTGAACCAAGAGAGGCAAAGTCCAAACGTGGCTAGGTAACGAAAATCTGAAAGCCACTGAATGGGGGTGGACTGAACAAAATAATCGTTTAGTTCCCGTAGGAACCACTGATCCACCAATCCATAAAACATTGCTTGATCAGATTTCGTGTTCATGCAGGAAAAAAGGATGTTTTTATGCATCACGTACTTGTAAAAAACACTGCCACGAAGATACGTGTTACAATTTACTAATAAATAATAATGATACAATTATGTCTGATGATGAATGTAGATCCGAGGATGAAAGCGATGATTTCATGTCAATAGACAATATTAATTTTAATAGAGAAGTAGCAGAATGCCAAAAAAAGGATTTTGTAATTGCGTTAAAATAAAAATGTACAGTTATTATGTAAAAAAATTGATTACTTTGTTTTGTAATAAAAAAAGCTGCTATCTATTTATATATTGTCTATAAATAAAGATATGTAGTAAAAAACATAGAATACCTGCTTATTCTTTCATCACTCATGAAATCTGAGTCACGAATCGAATTCCTCAGGTTCAGATACCCCAAAAACAAGAAAAAGACCAATGAAATAGCTGCAGTACATGCCGAGATAAACAAATGCAAAGAATTATAAGTTGCGCGCAGCGCGCGCCTATTACTATATTATATACGTTTCTCCTCGATTCGCACAGTTCCCCACCACTCGATCGCTCACGCGCGGTCGGTCGTTTTCCCTCATGTTCTCACTAGTTTTTAACACACTTAAACGCGTTTTATCGAAAAATCAGAATAGATGTTTTGTTACTGCTCACGTCTACTTTCCAAATCTATTTTTTAAATTTCAATCGGACGACCTCACTCGCATCCAGCTCTCCGCGAAAATATTTCCAAAAAAAATTCAAATGAGGATTGTGCGAAAACTATTAATCCGACTGAATTCACATAAGGCGCACGTCAATAGCTACTATCGTGCAAAATTTCAGCTCTTAATATTGAAAAATGGCAGAGTTATGAATTAAAGAAAAAAAAACACAATATTCCGGTTTTTCCCGCTTTTCTCCGGTTCTAATTATCCGATCGGATCGTTTTATCCATCATTCTCTTCGGAATTCAATTCTCTACAGTTCACCCTTTTGCACTGTTAACACTTTATTAGTTAGTTAATAGTTTCCATTTTACAATAAAAAAACTAAAATTAACGCGATTTTTTGTTGTTTATTAATTATAACAAATTAAAAAATGGCATTTTTGAGTTGAGGACATGGTGGGAATAAACTACGGACTGTCCTGCACAGGATGGCACAGGTGGCTTCCAGGTAGTATTTTTGTCCAAAAAGCAATCATTTGTGGCTCTATAGCTTGGCCTAAAAAGGAATTTTACAAGTCGTTGTATGAAATGAATTATTTTGACACTTTGTACTGTCATTGAACTTGAAGACATAAATACTGATCTCAGAAGAGATATGTTCTCTAACTCGTTTCAGAGTGGATTTATCTCCATATTTTACAGCGTTGGAAGTAATCCTCTGTCTCTATGGGATAAACAAGTAAGTAGTGTACAGTTCACAATAACTTTGGCTTTTTAAAAGTGAATAATTGTTTGTTCTTTGTATTCAAAATGATCTGAATAATATATTGAAATAATTAGTATTATGAATGCCCATTACGATCTACCAATTTTAGGGGTACCTACTCAAAATGCAAGTGTCGAATGAAAATATCATAAAAATATCAGGAAATAATCCAGGAGCGAGAGCCGAAATTTTAACGGCTATGGATTGTTATATTCCTGGGAAAGGAAAGTTTATCAGACACCGCTTCAAAATAGAAAAAATTATTTAACTTACGTAGTTTTGTCTCCTCAACAGAAATCCGAAGAAAATTCGAGGGGGTACTCAATAACGTTTTTAGTTTTGTCCTTCGGAATTCTTGAAAATCGACTATTTTTCAAACACGACTTTATCATAAAAAATTACATTATCATGTTTGAATTTGGACTACCTATAATCACCTGAATGAAAGTTATACTGAAAAATGAGGTTATGTTTATGATTTTAAGAAGTCAAATTTTGTATGTAAAACTATTGTTTTTGGTGCTAATAATTGTAAAATTAGGTAGATTATTGCCAAACAAAAGTGTCGACAAAAAAAGGAGGCATTTTGTGAGATTTTTTTCATCGAGAAATTCGTGTATGAAGAGAATTAAAGAGAATTATCAAGAATCACAAGGGCACAACTTAAAAAGTAATTGAGATCCCCTCAAATTTTCTTCGGATTTATGTTCAGGATAAAAAATTAATAAAGTTAAACCACTTTTTTTTATTTTTAGGCGTAGCCCAATAACTAGGCTTTACGTGTTAACGCGCTCACGGACACCCTAGTTAATACGAAGGGGGAAAGTGGACTTTTTTTCGTAAATTTATCTGCTTCGATATTACGCATGAAAATTTTCACAGTAAAAGGTCTTAACATAACTAGACAGAAACTTCCAAGAAAGGACAGGTTGGTGGGTACAATGCTACAATGGGGGCGACGAACGGGAGCAGCGTATACAATTTTTACACATAATATAGGATACTTAAGAAATGTAGGGGTTTAATGAACCACTTACCTGAGCAAGTATTTTGCATGTGGACTCCCACAAATCGACAACTACTCTATTAATTTTTGATGTATTAAGGCTCATTTTGTTCGTTACAAGATGCCTACTGAAAAATTCTCCCGCACACGAAAAGTTCGTTCGAACGTAAGATTTCTCATTGCGCTTTTAGAAATAATTTGATTCTAACTCATATAAAAGGTATTTTCCCGCACTCTACTGCTTACCCAAACTCCGCTTTGCGTCGATCGAGTAAGGGCAGTTGCGTGAGGCAAATATACTCTTTCCCACTCTTTCGGATAAAAACTTTTTTTTCATGTTATATGCTTTATGGCAGGCACTGAATGAATGAAACAAATTATCTACTCTAATTTGGGGATATAAATAGTACAATTGTACCAATGGAAGTTTTTAGAATTGCGGTATACCGTGCAGTGGTGCATTGTTCATAATGTGTTCAGCTGGCTTCCCACGGCGCGTGCGAGTCTTGCTCTTGTCTCGCCAAACCTCGTGCTGTGGAAATGGGCGTGTTCGCCATTTCTGGCTCGGCTTCCTCATTCTTAGCGCGGCTTGGACTTTCCTGTTTCTTGTCGGTAAACTTGACACACACCAAAAGGAAAGCGAGCCTCTTGGGGCTAGGTTCTGATACTTACAACCTGATCCAACGACCATCTAAGAGTAGTACAAAGTTTCAGTATCGGCTGGAATTTTGCCTGCCTTGATAGGTGCTAATTATTGAGTGGTCTAACGTAATCGACGTGTAGTTGGAGTTTTTATCAATTCAAGAAGCCGGTAATATATGGGACCCAGATTAAAAGAACAGGTCGTGGTTCATGATGCGTGGAAACGCATTGAAGACAAAATATATCTGTTTCAATCATTGAGAATTAAAGAAAAAATAAAAGCTAGCATTTTGGCTACTTTTCGAACGCTTTTAAATAAAGTAAGAACATCAACAGAAACGGGATCTGAATCTACAAAATTTGTCAAATCCAACACGAGCCTCCACGACGAACTCACAAACGTCGTGGGATCACATCCAAATTGCCAAGTTTTGATTACGAGCCAAGCCTTGACGAGTCTTGACGAGCTCAAGCCACGAGCGAGGCTCGCCGATCCACGCGCCGTGGGATGCCGGCTTTTCTTGCGGCAAAGGAAAGGCGAACCTATTCGGGTTTGGCTCGAATACTTTCAACCATATCCAACAACCATCGAAGAGTAGTAAGTACGGAGTTTCAGTAGAGGCTGGAATTTTGCCTGCCTTGATAGGTGCTAATCATTGAGTAGTCTAAAGACGTAATGTTGGAGTTTTTATCAATTCAATTAGAGAAGCCGATTTTATGGAACCCTAGGGACTCAGATAAAAAAAACAGGGATGTGGTTCATGATGCGTGGGAATGCATTGAAGACCAAATGTCTCTGTTTCAATCATTAAGAATTGAATAAAAAAAGGATCGCCTTTTGGCTACTTCTCGAAAGCTTTGAAAGAAAGTGAGAAAATTAACAAAAGCAGGATCTGAATCTACAAGATTTTTCAAAACCAACACGAACCTCCACGACCAACTCACACACGTCGCGTAAAATTAAGAATTGAAGAAAAAAAGGATAGCCTTTTGGCTACTTTTCGAAAGCTTTTAAAGAAAGTAAGAACATTAACAAAAACAGGATCTGAATCTACAAGATTTGTCAAATCCAATACGAGCCTCCACGACTAACTCACACACGTCGTGGGATCACATCCAAATGGCCAAGCTTTGATTACTAGCCAAGCCTTGACGAGTTACGAGCCCAAGGGCCGAGGGATGCCTACTTTAAAGGACCAATTCTGCCATTACGTCAGAAACTCATTGGTGATAAATAAAATTCACTTAACTTTTACAAATTACAACTGGGTAGGTAAATAACTTTCAGTCAACTCTTCCAAAAATCGATCGGTCGGAAGACTTACATCAGCTCAGACATGTTTCGAAGATCAAGAAGATGAATGTTACAATGGAAAGTATAAAAACAATAAGTACTATATAGTTCAAACTGGTATGATATACTATTATTATTCTAAATACTGCTCGTAACATTTTACATTTTTATAGATCTTCTTGATGTAACCAACCCTTATCACTGATGATGAATGATTAATCATTCAAAACATGTCGGAGATGATGTAAGTTTTCCGACTACATCTTTATTATAGATTGATTTTTGGTGGAGTTGGCTGAAAGTTACTTACCTACCCAGTTGTTTCTTACCTCCACTGTATGTGATGGATTGCCTCCGATAGACGTCCCAATTTATTCACATTACTAGAAGATCCAAGGGTTTCATTGTTACTAATAGTAGATTTACTACGTGCGCGAAATAGTTATTTAAGTATCAAAAGCGTTAAGAACTGTTTACTGGTCGAACGCAATATTATTGTGACCGATGTTACCAAGACTCGCCAATTTTGCCTGAGACCGGTAGCCCTTACGGCTTATAATGGTTATTACGTGTTTTACACCATCCATGCAATAACCAAATTAGGTAAATGATATTATTTTTCATTAGTTTACTGGCAAAGTGACAATTCTATAACAACTGATAGGTTAATTACCTACTGCTTTCTGATCGGTAAATTACCCGATTGGAGAATTGTAAACACAACCAACTGTTCTTTTATTCGAACCACCACATACATTAAATTGATGAAATCTGCAGAAAGTTTTTGAGAAGGATGTAATAAACACAATGAAAAATTGAATGAAGATTCCTTCGAGAACGAATGTACTAATAATTAGCGTTGGAAATCAAAATGATGATAGTTTCGATATGTTCTGAATCAAACACGCGACTTAATGCAATTGCTGTGGTAGGGTGTACTCTATTATGAGTTTGGTTTTGTGCAAAAGGGGAATGCTACTAATTAATTTTTTCTGGACTATCCTTAAAACTGTTGTTTAGTGTTATTTGTTGTTACTATAAGAAGATCACTTCTTTGCTTCTGAGTATTAACTAGAAAAATCTAGGCTAGCCAGGTTATCCCTATTAATACGACAGTTCAGTGGTGGTGGGTGTATCCAGAAACATCTTGACAAAATGACCAACCACGCAGATAATATGTGAAATTACCTTTGGGAATATTCCTTGGTGTAACAACTTGTATCTGTAATTGACCGTACTAAGGTCTGTACATCCTTGGATTCGAATGAGAAATATTCGCTAATCATTTTAGATTGAATGAATCGTCAAGAACACCCTCATGTCAATTTGGACTAATTATTTATCTTCATTTATTCTGCACGCAGGTGAAGAATGGACATATTCGAAGAGTTATTGACGACGAAGTCAAGTCACTTGTGTTGGAAATATCTGGAACAAACGTTGCTACGACCTACATAACATGTCCAATAAAACCGAGAGCATCACTGGGTATCAAACTGCCATTCCTTGTTATGATTATCAAGAATATGAAAAAGTATTTTACTTTCGAAATACAGATTTTAGGTGAGGCAATCAATATTTTTACCTAATAATGTAGTCAGTACACTGGGTAAGTCAGAATAACAGCGACAAACTGCGTGTGCAGATGCCTAACTACATTTCGATTAGTTTATCTTTACCCGTGCGTCATCATTGTTATGCATATGAAATAAGTCGAGAAATTTTAGTCAAAATAAAGTCTAAATGTAGAATGACGTGGTTAATATCCCGATAAAATTACAACGTGTAGTTAATAAGAAAGGATAGTGAATTACTAAATTAACTAAATTAACATTTTTAAATTCATGGAAATGGCGAACCACCAGACAATGAGAGTTTTTTTTCAGTTCCAACAGAATACCGTGTGATACACACTCATGGGTACCCCCCTTTTCTCCTTTCCTTTATTTTATAAATATGTCAAAAAGTGCCGTCCAGTGTGCATATTGAATGTTCCAAATTTCAAAAATATTGCCGGAGAAACAAAGGCGAAAGGAAAAAGAAAAATTGTTTTTTCGTTAACCAGTTGTCGTCCCCTTACGGCATCCCTCAGCAGTTGAACATTTGCTCGATATTTTATAGCGCTTTATCAAATCCGTTTGTTATGAATGTTTCCTATTGATAAATTAACTCCTGTATAAAATATGTCATTTAAAGATGACTGTTTTGTCATTTTGACAGCGATAAAAAAGGTGCATCGTTTTTTATCACCGATAAATACGCCTGTTCCTCTTTAGCGTCTACATCTAGTATGCTTACGTCACTTTAATGTCTGCCCTGTCAGTTATTTAATTATTGTTGATAGTTGATACTGAAACATTACAACATGAGTCGTTTAGGGGAAGATTCGACTCAACAAATAACAAAAAATATAGAAAAAGCAATCCCGCAATCCACAAAAATATTTATGGAGTTTTATCAAGTACGAAATTACGAACTGTCGAAAATAACTCCGTTACAAGAAGTAGCAGATATATTAAAGGATTAGGCCTATAATATGAAAAAGAGGAATGGAGAAGATTATAAAGAATATGCAGTTGAATCAATTTGGAATTCAACTGCGAAGATGATTCAAGGAAGATATTTCAAGAAATACAATATTAAATTTGATCCTTTTGCCGACATAACTTTTAAAGAAGCTCGTGATTGATTCCAGAGAAAAGAAAAGTAAGTTCTGTAGCATTGAACAAGAAAAATATAGTAAAAATGGCAAAATTGTGGAATATAGACAACCCAGAGGGATTACAGAAAAGATTCTTTCATATAGCTTCTTATGAATTAGCTTGGAGGGGGGGAGAAGCTGCAAACTGTAAAATTTACCATTTTAAAGAAGAAAAAAATTAAGATGGAACTTCAACAAGAAGATTTGAATACAATACATTATTTTCAAAGACGACACAGGGTGGGTCGAAAAAATTGGCAGACAGCAAATGGATAACAAAAAATAAAATGGATGAAGGTATTTGTCCCGTTGCATTGTTAAAATTACTGTTACAAAAAAAAAATGAAAACATAACATCTGAACGACTTTTTTTAACTCCAAATCTCTTTTGGAAAAATAAAAATTCCAAAGGTTGATACAAAAATAAATATTCTGCAACTAAAATTGGACTCGACATCACAAATAATAAAATTACTAATCATCCGAACCGTGCTAGTACAGTTTCCCAGTTAGCCAAAGCAGGAGTAAGTGACCAACAACTTATAAAAATAACGGGACACTCATCATCATCATCATCAAACCCTACCTCCAAATTGATCCTGAACATCACGAAAATCTTATCAGTTCCTTACAAGCCTCGAGTGAGAAAAATCAAAATGAATATTCTACATTTGTGAATACCAGAGAAGAAAATTTTGACATCGGTACACCAAACCAAACAATTTATAACAATTGTGTATTTAATAACTGTTCATTTAAATAATTTAATTATATCAATAAAGATAACTATTGTTGTTGTTCATTCATATATTCGGTCGTTAATTTATCTTGCCAAAAAACAATCGAGCTTTTCTTTTATGGATAAATTTCTTTTTAACTCAAAATTTTTCCATCAGTAATTTTGCTCGACAAACTGACATAGGACAAAATCGCTCAATCATCGGTCTCGCGATTTTGTCATGTCAGTTTTTCTCGTAAAATTACTGATTGGCAAAATTATTTCGTTACAAAAAGAAATTTATCCGATTAAAAAAATAGCTCTTGTGTTTTTACTTTTGATAAAACTGTCTTACTTTCACCTTTACGAAAAAAAGGCAAATTAGATTTGTTGTTGAGAATGTTATAATAATAATAATAATGATAATAATAATAAGGCAAGGAGGGCCAACCACCATCCAAGGCCTTGGTGAGTTGCGACACCACTTTCCTGAACAACCGGTGCAAAACCGGACCGGCAGCCAAGGCGCACCCTGGAGGGAATGCTCATTCCTTCTGATGTCGGCCGTGGGTATACTAGGCTAACCCCCCGGTACACCCTAATACTCGGTACCAAATGAACGAGGAAGAGGCCCCCACAACCGACCCCTTCGGATGAGGGGTCATAGGCAAGGTGGTGGGACCCAAAACGATGGATTACCACATGAGGATGACCGCAACGACAACGGACGCTTTGAGTGGACGGATGAATTAAGGGACGGTCTTCTGCATTGCTATGAGAGCAGTGAGCCCGCCCGAAGAGGATACATGGAAAGAATGCATGCTCTGTGGTGTGAGATACACCCTGAGCATGCCGCTTTTTCCTGAGGGATTATGTATCTCATCTTCGGGCACGAGGCTATGTCAGAGCTCCCCCTCAGCCGGTTGACGAAGTGGCAGAAGTGGCAGATATGCCACGTGTCGATCTGACTTTAGAGGACGCACGCAACATTATACCTACGGAAGGCATCAGAACCCGCAGGGCGCTTCATCACACCAAGCCCCTGAAGCCACAACAACTGGCACGGGTGGATGCGGAGATTCACGATGTCCTTTCAGAAGAGGCTGACATCTGGCAGATCAACTCTGCCGTGTATGACGCCGCTTAGGACCTGTTCCAAGCGGAGAGGAGGGATACCACCCCTCTGATTGGGAGGCATGAGCGACGCATTCACAAGATGGAAGCTAAGATCAAGTCTGCAAGACAACACGCGTCTCGTATCCAGTGTGTGGCGGACTACGTGGCGGCCAATAGACCCTACACGCCCGCAGTGCGGCGAATTGCCGCAAATCTAAGACGAGCTCACCACACACTAAATCAGGGCGTGCTGTTGACCATCAAACAGCACTGTCTTGATAGGATACGAATGCTGGTGGCTGCAAAAAAGTCACTGGTGAGGCGGGCGAGGAGCATCGCGGAAAACATGAAGTTCTGCGATAAACCCTCTCGCCTATTTCAAGAGCCTCCACGTGTTGTGGATAACCCACCGGCGGCTGATCGGGTAGAAACCTTCTGGAAGAACATTTATGAGTTTCCGCAACCACTCAACGTAGATACTCCAGCCCTAGCGCAGTTCGAAGCCTTCTGCAGGAGGCTTCGTCAGCCTGAGCTCAATGAACTGCGCAATCCGATAACCTCGGAAGAAGTTCGACGGGCCCTAAAAGGCTTTGAGAACTTTGCTGCTCCAGGCCCCGATGGCCTAAATAACTATTGGTGGAAAAAATTTTCTATGTACCCACCACCATCTAGCAAGAGTTTTCAACTCATGGCTAGATGGGGAGCAGCAGATTCCGGATTGGTTTGTCGAGGGGCGAACCGTGCTAATCCCCAAAAACGGAGATTTGTCCGATCCGAAAAATTACAGACCGATAACATGCTTGAAAGCATGTTATAAGATGTTTACACGCATGTTACACATGCGAATACTCTCCGCAGTTGAGCCGGTGTATGAACGGATATATGAGCAAAGAGGGCCAAAGAAGGGGGTCGCTGGCTGCAAGGAGAACCTGCTGATCGACAGATGCATCACGCAGGACTCCGTGAAGTATGAGCGTAACCTTTCAATGGCCTGGATCGACTATCGCAAGGCATTTCATACAACATCGCATGAGCTCATCATGCATTTGCTCAGATGCCTTGCGGTACCCAATCAAATAGTGAGATGCATTGAACAGCTGATGCCGCTCTGGGGGACTCGCTTTACCATAACATCTGGTCAAGTTAGAGTCCAAACAGAGCAGGTTATCTTTAGAAGGGGCGTGTTACAGGGAGACTCCCTCAGTCCTCTTCTCTTCTGCATCTCACTCCTGCCATTGTCCGTTGCACTACGTAAAACCCGCGGATACAACTGCGGCACCCCCAGCAACCGGAGGCATAAGGTCACCCATCTGTTTTATATGGATGACCTTAAACTTTATGCCTCCGGAGAGAAGGACCTTCACCAGTCCTTAAGGGTGGTGCAAGAGTAAAGGCATTCTGAACCCGTTCAGCTAAAAGCCCACGTGAAAGCTGCGGAGTGTTACAGGCTCTTACAGCTACATAGGGATAAGCCAATGCATGGGGTCTTCTTCAAGAACATTGAAGACCTTGGCTTATCCAGAAACCTGCCCTTCGCTTTTCTCAGGTCAAGTGGGCTGAAGTCGGAAACCGAGGGATTCATAATAGCCTGCCAGGATGGCGTCTTCAACACCCTCGTCTACCGTAGTCGCGTGATGGGTACAGAAGTCCCTGACACTAGATGCAGAGCGTGTCGTGGGGCAGCTGAGACCATAATGCATTTGCTGTCAGCTTGTCCAGCTTAAGCGGTCTCAGCCTATATCCACAGGCATAACGCGGCCCTACGAGTGTTGTACTACTATCTACGACACTCGTACGGTGTAGACGAGACACCGGTGTTGCCTTATGCTCCGGGGGATATTGAGTCCGTTGTGGAGAATGAGAAGTGCCGAATCTATTGGAACTACTCATTCCCCACCCTCAGGCAAATACAAGCCAATAAGCCTGATGTAGTCCTCCTCGACCATCAAAGTAGAACGATTTTCGTCATTGAGTTTTCAGCTCCTGGCGAAACAAACATCGTCCGAAAAGAGGAGGAAAAACGGACTAAATATCGAGATCTTCTCTTTGAACTCCGCAGGCTTTATCCAAACCATTCTGTCAAGATGGTGGTTCTGATAATAGGGGTCCTTGGTGGAATGATAGACACGCTGCTCTCAAATCTGAAAATCATACCGGCATGCCGTGATGCGGCAGAAAACCTAGCCGGAAGAATGCAGAAAGCCGATATTCTTGGTTCACTCCGTTTACTCAGGGCACATGATTTTCGGACCCAGTAATCACTCACCCCACGGACGTGGGGAGTGTTTGCTAGGGTTAATGATACACCAGCGCGACCTCCGGTAGTATCGGAGCTCCGGAGACAGGGCATGACTGATACATTCCGTATGGAAAAAAAATCAAATAATATCCATATAGATTTTAACATTGTATGTAAAATAAAGGGCGAAGTTCATTTTCTGCAGAAAAATTATAGTTTTACTACGAAAATGTTCTTCCACTTATTCCTACTACCACGTGTGTCGAAGAAATAATATTAGTGTGCACTTGTAATCGACAAATAGATAATGAGAGAAATGAGTGAATAGTGATGAAAATTGTTATGTTTGTTAGGTTGGTCGCGAGGTAGAGGAGTATCTAGACTTGTGTTTTGTATAAATTATTTTTATATTCAGATCTGAAGCGAGTAATATTGAGGTGTTTCAAATTTTCAGGAACAGAGTTATATGAATTAAAAATTTGGTAGGTAAAAGATCGCCTGAACATTTCAGTTTTGAATTTAGGTGGGGATAATAATCCTTTAAATCGTAGATTTAAGTTATGTATATCTGTCCTGAAAGATATTTTATTGTACAAATATGAAGGAATTTTAGATAAAATAATTTTGTAATATAAAGTGACCGCATGATAAACTCTTCTATTTTCCATATTCAACCATCCAATCTCAATTAATTTATGTGATATTCTCTGATTTTTCCTCACGCCATAAATTAGCCTCAAACAGGAATTCTGCACTTTTTGTATTTTATTTTTGTAAATAGTTGTTAAGTTCGGACCATAGACAGAGTCAGCGAAATTCGCACAGTTTCATTTTGATTTTTCGAGGAAATAAATGTCTGTTACCGTAAATCAGTTTTAGTGAACCATATGCCCGTCTAATCAATTGATTAACATGATTTTCGAATCTTAAGTCTGCCTCTATGATAATGCCTAGGTTTTTAGCGGCTTCAACAACAGGGATCGATCTGTTATTAATTTTTATATTAATAGGAAACTGAAATCTAGCCCGATTATGCATAGAACCAAATAACATTACTTTAGATTTAGCACAATTTATTAGTAAACAATGTTCAGAAGCAAAATTAATGAACGTCGCTAGTTCCCTATTAATAATATCAGAAGCATCATCTGCTAACTGCGGAGGAAAAGTATGATAAATCTGGGTATCATCAGCATAGACATGAATCTTACATTGTTCTAAGGAATTTATCAAATTGATGGTATACACAGAAAAAAGTAATGGACCCGGGATTGAACCTTGAGGCACCCCTGAGTTCAATTTCATATATTCGGACTGATTTGACTCTATTTTACACACGAAATGCATTTTACGAATCGAAATGCATGAAAAAATGCATTGAAAGAAATATCATATTATGAAATATTCTGAAAACGCAACTGTCAATTTTTTGTTTATTTTCGGCATCGTTAAGGCCATTAAAAATGCTACTAGTTCGCCTATTTAACCGAATTCGTAGCATCAATAATAATGGAGTTGGCAATGGTGCCGACTTAATTTGGAACACCCTGTATTTAATCACTTTCAGATTCAGAACTGTCACCAATGTTTAAAATGATGGGTTTGGTAACCATATCACAATGGAGCTTTTCCGTTCATACCATTTTTCAATGAGTGATTCGGTGTTTTTACTCATTTTGCCCAGGATTCAGTGTTGCACTTCTCTAATGCTTCATTCCACATACCCAATACTTTTTCATCACTGTATCTATCTCTGCCAATATGATTGTTGTAGTATGTCTTACACTCAGCCCAAATTAATTCAATAGCATTGAAGTCTGGGTGATAAGGTGGTAATCTTAATACTTCATGTCCTTGTTCTCGTACCAGCTCATCTATAATATGTGTTCCTTTCAGTTCACCTTAGCCAATTGCAATAACTCTGATTTTGTTAATTTCTCATCAAAATCAATATTATTTTCCTGTAGCCAACTAACAATTTCCAATTTTCTTGGAGAAGTGGACTAAGTGGTAGGCTGTTTATTAAAAATTTTCACTGTGGTATGGTGCATTGTCCATTATTATCAAAGATGGCTCTTCCAAACTGGGAATTAACTGTGAAGTGATCCATTTGGTGAACATTGTACTATTCATTTCTCCATGATAATCTAGAATTAAAGATTTCGAACACAATAATAAACTGGCTTCTGGAATGATCCCTTTCATAAAACCAGCATGCACAACAATAAATCGTAAACCATCATATCCTTCGGGTTTGCGTACACTTTTGACATTATTATCATGCCAAGACTTGGTTTTATTTCCTCTAGAATAAATCCATGTTTCATCTAAAAAAAAACACTTCTCGTGGATATAAACTTTTTCGGTTTTCCTGATATTTACATAAAAAATATGCTCTTTGTGAAACAATATGAGTCCTTTCAATCAAAGCTCTTCGTTTATCATTTTAAATTTAAATCAAAGTAAAAGTATTTCGTAATGCCATTTTCCGTCCTTCAGGTAAATCAACTGTTTTATTTTCGAGACGACGTCCACTGTTTCCTGGAGTTGATGGAATGGGTTTATTTTCGTTTCCTATTTTGTTGTTGTACACCGTTTTTGGAAATATTTCAAGTGCATCTGCAACTCTCTAAAATACAGTAAAGAAAAGTTATGACATTTCTTTTGTGGTTTTAATTGTTACCTCTTGAACCTGAATTTGCGCTTTCCCTTTCAAAATACTCGCACAAGTTCAACACAAATTGTTGTGCTTGTGAATGTAAAATAGTTCTAGGCATAATCTAAAAATAGAGTTAAAATATATTGTGAATGTTTTTGACCTGTATTTATTTTATTATTTAGGTAATGTTTTTTTCACTCAATAAGGTTTCCATACTATGAATAACTGTCATATGAATATCCCGGTAGTACGGAATTATAGTCACAAATGTCAATTGTGAGGTTAAAAATTTTGAAGAGTATTTGTGAATAAAACACATTGTATTGTACTTATTTTGGAAGTAATGATTCCAAGAGACGTTTAGCTTTGAAAAAAACTGTTTTTATAACATATTCGACTGCAAAACAAAGTAAAACTGGTGACAAACAATATCCCAATGACAGAAAACAATGACGCAATTGATGGTACCACCCTAGTCAATAGAATGTTTGGCAAATTTAGTTGAAATGTAAAATACTGTCGGTTTTATGGCTATCTCTTTTTAGTGTTTTGAGTTTTAATCGATCATCATAATACCATAATTCTTATCTTAGAAGACAAATGTTAACGAATTTTGATTCGCTCAAACCGGTTGATAGAAAGAGAAGTTAGATAGGGGGTGTGTAATTTCTTTGATCATAAATTGATGACGCATGGGTAAAGAAAAAATAATCGAACTGTATATCTTTCTCTTTCATAGATAGATGATGTAAAAAAAGTTACTATAGGCACTCAAAAATTCTATGAATAGTTTACGAAATTCAGATTGTTGAATTTGTAAAATGTCACTTTCATACGATCATAGACTGAATTTTATAACGAGTAATATTAATATCATCAATTATTAGTTTTTAGATATTAGGTTTTTTAATTATTAGTAGAGTTTTTGATCTAGACCATAGTATAAAAATTGTCCAAAGCTACACAGTATGTGTACTGAGTATTACTAAAGAAAAAATACAGGATAAGTCATAACTTTTTCTGAAGCATACAAATAATTATTTCGTAATGAAGCATCAACGTGAATGACCCCACCAGCTGAGTTACTTCTTTTCAACAAACTTCAGTGTTGCTTGTATTTCAAAATCTTCCCTAACATTCGTAATTTTTAGTTTGTCCATTTTTTACTTGTTGTACTCTTTTTAAATACTTCATTTCAACGGCCTGGATTCCACTTTTTTGTCTTTGTGAGAGTATATACCCAGGACTCGCAAACAAATGTCAAAATCGGTCTATATATTGTTTTAAAAACAATTATTTTAGTTTTTTTAGAAATTTCTTTTGAATTCATTAAGGTTTCAGTCATTGAATAGTACAGATTGAATTTGTTTTGTATTCTATTATTGATTTCTAATTCTTGTTTTCCATTTCCTTGTATTTCTATTCCTAACTATTTGTAATGTTCTACTTGTTCTACATACACTTCTTCCATTTGTATATTTATCGTTTTTCTTTCTGTAGAAATCACCATCACTTCTGTTTTTGTTCTCATCTCATATTCTTCAAAAGTTTTATTCCATATCTTTAGATTATTTTGTAGATCTCGTTCATTCTCGATCATAGTTAATCAAATCATCTGCAAAAGCACCCTCTGATATTTCTATTCTCTGTGCCTATATCCAATATGTAGTTTTTTTAACATTTTGTGAACATTTTTTTATTACCTCGTTTACCAATATGGTGAACAGCAATGGACTAAGTCCTCCTCTTTTTCTTAATCCTTCTCCTGTAAATTTTGTTCTGTCGAATCACACACTTACCATTATTCTTATAAACATTCTTTAGGATTTCCCATAACTTCATCCTTGGCACCTTGTCGAACGCTTTTCGAAGTCAATAAATCCTAAATATACATCTTGCTGGCGCCTTTTTTCTGCAATTACCTTCAATGGGAATATATTATGGTATGGTATACTTCTACCCTTCTTAAAACTGCTTTGTGATTCTTCTAGCGTTGTTTCTACTATATATCTTACTTTTGTATTTATAATTTTCTCATATATTTCCATCGCAGTACTTAGCAATGTTATGCCTCTATAGTTCGTGCAATCATAATTATCTTCCTTTACGAATATAGGGACAATCGCTATACTTTCCATTCATTAGGTATCTGCTCTTCGGACCATGCTTTATTAAATATGATCCTCAGAATTTTTAGCCCAGTTTCTCCCATATTTTTGAACATTTCAGTTATCAATTTGTCTTCTCCAGATGATTTTCCATTTTTCAATATTATCAACCAAACACCAAAACAACGTCAATTTCAGTCGACGTGCATTTTTCCAACAAAGTTGGCATCCTCAAGAGTTCAAAGCATATTAAACTACTCAGTATCTAATAGACAATGGGATCGGGTTAAGGCATAAAACTGCATTTTTGACCGTAACTCAACTTCATGCAAATTGACAAAAAGACTGGGACACCTGGTATATTTTCAGTTTTTATCTCTAGGTGACATTTAGAATAAATACAACCATGAATAATTTTTTACTTTTTGTAATATTTTTTAATTTTTCTTCGAAATTAATTTTTTTCTAGAGGGTTACGGATTCTTAAATGTTTAGAATAATATAACTTTACTTTTTCGGTCAAAAAAGTTCAGCTATGTGAAGCTGATTTTTTAAACCATTATAACTATTTTCAAATGGCAACATGGTGGCTCGTTGGGTTAGAAAATAGAGCATTTCATTACGGTTAATTTGTTACCGCACTCTATTAGTTTGTAAGAAAAATTTTCAGGTCACCCGACCTCACGCCTTTAGATTTTTTTTTTGGGATCCCTTAAAAACGATGATGACGAATCTATATCCCTCTAGAATGAAAAATAAATTTAAAATTTTTTAAAATTGTTACAAATAGGGCCAAATAATACATGGTTGTTTTCTAAATGTCATATGAAGACAAAAAACTGAAAATATATCAGGTGTCCCGTTTAAAAATCGAAGGTTTATCTCACTTCTGGTGAATCAGGAATTTGCATGAAGTCGAATTACTTGTCAAAAAATGCAGTTTTATGCATTAAACAGATCTTTCAAATTTCACCCGATATGTTTGTATGAGTTATTTGAACAGTTGGGATGAAAGTTGACTTCACACCTCTTTGTGAATCTAAATATTTCTCAGATATGCCATTGGTCGAGAAGAGATGTTATGAGAATTTTTGTTTAATTGGAACTATGTTGAGTATCGTTGTGTGGAACTTGTCTTATTTGCATTTCAGTATTATTTCAACTTGTTCGGCAGATACTTTCAATTTTGTTTTTTTTTTGTGATACCCCTGAAACTCAATTACCTATTGCTTGATCTGTTCGGAATATCACTCAATCGGAAAATGTAGCCTAACAGATATTGTAGTGATGTCATAATTCGAATCAGACTATGACCTGATGATGATTTTTCGAATAGCCTACTACTAATTTACCACTAGAATATTCAACTCAAAAACTTAGTAAAAGCAGATAACCTTAAACCACATAAAAGTGAAACTGATCCACGAGTTAAATAAAGATGATCCAGATGAAAGGTTACAGGTTTGTGAGACTATGATGGAAAAGACACATAAATCTTGAATAGAACAGGCAATCGTCAGAATTGTAGGTATTGGTTATTCGAAAATTAATGTTGGACCCAAATGGCTGACAAACAGTATTCATCAAATATAATTGTTTGCGAGGTTATTGGCTATAAGATGATTGAGCCATCTTTATCCATGCTACACTGAACGCAGACTACTATTCAAATCTTCCGAGAACAGATGTTATACAATAAGTTTTTTCGAGAACGTCATGAAATATTTTTTCTACGCCCATGTCTGTAAACGTCAAAAATCGCACTGTCAACATTCCTTGTAAATGACATTTAACAATAACATGCACGTAATGAAATCTCATAACATACACGTGCGTTTTGAGAAGTAAACTTAAATTTCTTGGTTTCATTGAATTACAATAACATTTTCATTCGCGTAAGACTTTATTTGGTCTATTTACACAAATTTAGTCAATTAAAAAACATAAAAACTTTTAGCATTAGCGAGATATATTTAGGATTGAAAGAGTGATGCCCCTAAATGTAGGCAGCACGTTATGCAATTTCTTCAAAAATAGGACACGTTTTTTTAAGTAGCATGCATTTATATTGTCAATTTCTTGAACACAATATAGTTGTATCCGAACATTTTCTCAATTCAATTAACAACTATCGTAATAAAGTTGATGTTTTTAATTTAATGGAAGAAAATGAATGGGCGTAGAAAAAGTTTAGTACGTTACACGAGTTGTAAGCCCATTACCTAAGCACTCATGAAATTAATGCACTCGCCGCTGCGCGGCTTCGTGAATAAACTTTTTCATTTCGTGCGTAATGGGATATTTACAACTTTTGTTACGTAAACTATTTCACTCTCATATCCAATATATTTATTTTACAATCAATGGATGAATTTCAGTTTTCGATACTAAATTATTTCGAACGACTTTATTAAGTGAAAATTTTCAATAAAACAAGTGCTTGTGTAGCTTTAAAACAATTCTTCCTTTCGATCTGTCACATTGATAGAATATTTATCCGGCTGCATTACCCTATTGCGTTAAATGCAAACAAATCGAGTAACAGGTAATTGAGTTGCAGGAGTGATCACAAAAAAGTTAGACACACTACTGTATTTATCGAACGAGTTGCAATAATGAAACAAGCTTTCCAACAATACAAAACATTACATATTTACAAATAATACCAAATTCGCTACTCCACCGATGCCATAACGAAAAAAAATAAAAATTCACAGAAAGGTGCAAAATAAGATATTTTATTATTCCTTGTTGAGGCCAGTGCAGTGCCTTGCTGAGTACGTGCAGAGTAAACCCTGTTTACGATAATTTTGCTTAATTATTGAGATATGTTGGGAATAATTATTGTATGAGCCTCTTCGTGAATGCCTAAAGAACAATAATGTACGGTCTGCTTCTTCATTACATTATTCAAAATTTCATAAACAGAGTGAAAGTTGTAATTAAGCTTCTCAATTTTACCTCCACACAAACTTACAAAAAGACGCATTCCGGCGCATTCGCCATATCTTGAATAAGAATATTTGAGATATTTGATATTTGAACATAATTATTGCTGAGTCTGTGCAGTCGATAATTATTGTGCATAATTGACATATGTATTAGGGCCGGTTCTCTTCTCGATTTATATAAGCCAGTTCGGAAACTTTATTAGGCTTTGTAAACTGCATATGTACGCTGATGATATTCAATTTTCCATTACTTGATCTGAATAATGCAGCAGTTTATTTAAACAATAATTTGGACAACATTGCAGATGTTGATAGTCAGCATTCTTTAAGGTTGAATGCAAAAAAATTTGTGGCCTTGGTATTCGGTAACAAGTTTAATCATGCATTCGCGAAAAGTAACATCCAGATAATTATTAAAAACGACGTCATTGAGATTTCTGATAATGCAAAACGTTTAGGCTTGATTTAAGATGACTTCTTGAGATTCCACAAGCATGAAAAACGCAATACTCAGAGAGCATATGGAGCTCTAAGATTATTGTATTATCATAGAGGATTCTTATCCATAGCAACAAAAAAAGGTTTATGCGAAACTCTAGTGTAATCACAATTCAATTATTGTTCCTCCATCTACAGCTTTTGAATTGATCAAGAAATTGCTAATAGAGTACAAAGTTTACAGAATTCCTGCATCAGATTCATATATGGTATCAGAAAATATGATTACCTACAAACTGTTCGTATTGGAGTGGCTGCCAATGAGAGAAAGATTCAGATTTCATGTAAAAAACCCCAACGAATCTTTATGATCAATTGAAGTACAGAAGTGATATCCACAATATTAACATTAGAAATAAAAATATACAGACATGTCCTCCACACCGAACATCCATTTTCGAGAGAAGCCTTCAGTTTAATGTGTATAAACTATACAAGGAGTTAGATTAGGTAATAATGTGACCATTTTTACCGCAACAAAGGTTAAGTGGCAGAGCACCAATTGGTGAACTTCCCCTTGAGATTTCCTCTCTACTTTTATTTTTATATTTTATAAATTTATAATTGTTTTTCTTTAATCCACATGGAATATGGAAATAAATACATTTATTATAATTATATATGTAGAGACAGAATACTTTTGGTATTAGCATCTTCGTAAATGCCTAATGAATAATAATGGACGGTCTGCTTCTTCATTATATCATTCGAAATTGCATAGGGTAAAAGTTGTGATTAAGCTTCTCAATTTCAACTTCACACAAAATTACAAATGAGGCGCATTCGCCAAATCTTGAATTCTTCTATTCGGTTTCATTTCTTTCTCCTCACAGTTGGTGTTCATCTTTGTTCAACGGTTTGAGTGTTATATTTGTCAAATACAATATGAACTTTTTTTCATCGAATACTAGAAAATGATTTATACTTGAAAATTTTGACATAGCTATTTGGGATATTCTTTGAAAGCTGCAGCATATAAAATACGCTAATCTAGTATTTTATTCCGATGCTAAGCAACGAACTTTCCCGGATCTTAAATGGCCTGGGAAAATTTTTGACAGCCTAGGCCGTCTAAATTGGTCCCTATACCGGTTTTTATATACATTTCTGACAGTAAATAAATACACTCAAACAACCAACTCTTGAGAACATTAACTGAATATATTATTAAACATATGGAACTTTTATTGTAACTATTTCAATTTATTTACGGTTATGTTGCAATTTGTGCAATTATTAAACACAGGCTGAACTGTATCTGAAAAGTCAAATTAAACTTATCTTTTATGTTTACCTGAATAGTCAGCGAAGTTGTTGCTGTTTTCTTCGGTGATTGTCACGGAAACGATTTCATAGGCAATGAGATGGCAATCAAAATGTTATAATAATCAGAGAGTTATTATTAATAAAGCGATTCTGGAAAAACAGCCTAATGAAAATATATTAAATTCAGTGGTAACATCGACCGAAAAAATTTTTGGGGCATTCTATACATGGTCAATGATACCATGTCTTCCGGTTCACTATACAGTTTTAACAATTTTCTTTATGATCATAAATATTTTCTATAAAAAATGTTGGATCATCTGATCTTGTGGTATGAAGTGGATGGCTTCTTTTAACGATATATAAGTCCTGAAAATGGAAATAAACATTTCCGAAAACTTGACATGATACCAAAAAATTTCATTCATACTCCTTGACATCCTCAAAATTGACTGCAACCCCACAAACAGATATCAGCCACTTGGTTTCGAAGTTCTATATAACGGGCGCCCGGTTTTCAAACTCCACCATAGGGATGTCAGTTATTATAAGAGATGCCATGTTAGTTAAATTAGGACAAATGTTGAACAATTATCTGAAAGAAAATGTTTTGTATAATTTCTAGTTCTTGAATTATTGACAAAAAACGGACAATTGTAATTTTCGTTTTCTAAACTAGGCCGTTCTCAAGGCATATTTTTACAATTAATCTGAATCTGTTTTCGTATTTTCCGAAGCGTCCTTGATGCCAGATTTACAACACTTATCTTTGGTTTTTCTTATGGGCGCAATATTGAATGTTTGCATTTTCGAAAAGTATTTTTTTTACTGATAACAACGATGTATGACACAATATGATCGAATGTATGCAGACCAAAATGGGAAAAAATCTTTTTTGTGAAGACTGCTTTGGAAAGAAGGACATCAATTTTATTTAACAGACTGAATACTAATAGTTGACGGAGACAGGCGTTGGCTAGCGCGGTCCCCTGATGTTTCTCCGCAGAATTATTATTTATTGGGAACTATGCAAGATTTTGTTTTCAAAACCACACCTATTGATATTGAAGAGCTAAGAAGAACCATAATCGCCAGTATTAGGACTAAGATAAGAAGACGGGACTTATCACGAGATATTCAGTATCTGAAGAAACGAATAATTGTGTTTAAAAGTGGAAGGTGGAGTATTTTTTTGTTTTGCAAAGAATAAACTTCTAGCTCATCATGTTTTTCCTAATTCAAAATCTCAGTTCTTGAATGTAAGTTCAACAATCCAGATCCAAATTCAACTGATCTATCTTAGTTTATTGAACGGAATTGTTGGCATTCTTTCCAAAGCCATCTTCGCAAAAAAGATTCTTTCCTATTTTGATCTGCATGTAAGATCCGATGTTATCATCGTCGTTATTATCAGATTTTTTATTTTTTTTTCAAAAATGCAAATATCCAATATGTGGCCCATAAAAAAGTTGAGTGTTGTAAATTTGGCATCAACAACGCCTCAGAAAATACGATAACAGATTCAAATTCCTTGTAAAACGTCCTAGTTGAAAACATGTAGTTCAGTTGGTTTCAAAAATTGAAGAACATTGAAAGTGATACATAAAATTTTCTTTCCGATAATTGTTCGGCATGAAACCGCGCAATTCTGCCCTACTTCAATCGACCTCGTAAATCTTACCATAACTTAGATCCCTATATAATACATATGATTTTCAGAAATTGGATAAAATGTCAATGGAAAATTAACTGCGTAGCAACTAGAAGCGATCTGACACAATGATATACATGTTTCAAAACTAAAAATCATTATTCATTCAATGAAAATATGAATGCGTAACAACCAGAAGTGATCTTTCCATATAGAATTTCACCAAACTGTTCGCATTTCAGCAAATTATCCAGATGACGTCCTAGGCATTTAAACCTATTTTATCATCAATAATGTTTTTGCCCTCTGTGTATATCTTCAAGGTGACATCTGATAAATATCATGCTGTTTTTTCTTTATTTGAACGACAGTAAATTTGAAACACAATGATAATGGTAATGGTAAATATGGATGGTGACTGACGCGCTGCGACCTAATTAGATCTATTGTGCCCCATCTTCTTCTGCTATTTCAAGGTGTTCTCGTTTACAGCAGCCCCTCAAGCCCCAATTACTTGAAGAATTTAAGGATTTTGAAGGGGACTATTTGTGGTATTTCTCCCACAGTCAGCTGGTGTGATTCCATTATATTCAATATTTTCTGATGTACAGCATAACACTCAATCAATATATGGTGTGGTGTTTCTGGATGTTCCCCGCAGAATCTGCAGGTGCTGTCCTCCTCTAAGCCTAGCTTCCTTAGGTGTTCTTTGAGTCTGCAGTGCCCCGTAAGAAGTCCCGTGATTGTCTTTAGACTAGTTTTGCTGAGGTTAATCAGTGTCTTCGATCTTGCTCGGTGGAAGTTACAGAGGAGATCTTTGGCCTGCCTTAGGCCTGGAAGTCTTTGCCAGTATGTTGCTCTCATTGCTTCTTCAGTTTTATAGAGTTCGTCTTGGAAGTAAGATTTTCCAAGTCCGCAAAATGGTTCTGGCCCGATCAGTGTCGTTGATGCCCCTTCTCGTGTCAGGATATCTGCTTGTTCATTGCCCTCCACTCCGACGTGCCACAGCACCCAGAGGAGGATCACCTTGTTGTTTCTGCCTAGATCATTAAGTTTGTCCAGGCATTCCCAAACCATCTTTGAGTTGATGTTATATTATGATCTCAACGCTTTGATGGCTGCTTGACTATCGGAGAGGATTGCGATTTCCTTGTTCCGGTATTTCCTGTCGAAGTTAAATTGAATGCATCTTTCTATGGCGTGAATTTCCGCTTGAAAAGTACTGGGGAACTGGCCCATGGGTTCGGAGTATTAGGTGCGAGGCCCAAACACTCCTGCTCCAGTTCCGTCGGGAGTTTTTGACCCGTACGTGTACCATGTTATGGTATTCTTTCCCAGTGCTCGAATGGATTCTATATATGCTCCATCCACTCTTGGTATTTAATTCCGTTCAAAAGAATTACTCGAAACTAAATTTCCTGATAAATTTGAAACATACTAACCTTTTACTTTAATCAGATCAAATTTTATCATTTGATCTAGATATTTTGTGTTTCTGTAGAGCCAAAATATAGTCTTGTCATCAGAAAAACAGTAAGAAAACCTGATATATGCATGTTCAACAGGCCATTTAATTATAATTAAAAGAGAATTGGTCCAACCATAGAACTCTAAAGAAGTCCACAATTAATATTCTTTGATTCTGAATATGCTGAATTACCTATTTGATTTAGTTGAGACCGATAATATCTGTACTTTGAACTATTTGAGAATGATATCTCTGAAACCATAGCAAAATTAATTATTTTTGAGCATTCCTAATATAAAAAAGACAACATTGCATCTCCTGTTTCTCTAAAATCCAAATTAAAGTTTAGTAATCGGTATGTTACCATTTATACCATCTCAATCTTATCTCTTATTAACCAATTTTCGATGAGATTGTTCTATCAAACAGAAAATCTTCGTCGAAGGGATGATCAGGTTTCAGTAAAAGATGCTTTGTATCGAAACAGGATTCAGTGCCTTATAATCAAGGGCGCCCACATAAAAGTTTGTAGAGGGAGGACTTTACGTAAAAATTAAGCAGCAAAAAATTCAAGTTTTGATTGTAAAACAATTACTACTTGTGAAACATTAAATTAGGCAATAATACGTAATGTACAGAGGAATCAAATACATTACTCTAACGACTCGTAATTTTTATTGGAATCAAGTGAGACATTTAAACTATATATCAAGAGGAGTCTTTGGGTTTTAATGGAATAAACAAAGATAAGACGTTTTGAAGAAGTCAAACTTCAATATTTATCAGAAAAAGTAAACCACACATATCCTGTATAAGTATTTTAATCCTATAAGTCATATCCTACACAATTCGCCGATTTAAAAAATAATATTTTCGGAAAACTGCACCTATCAACATGTGACGCCTGGATATTTTTGTGGTTTTTCTAAGATGTTGTAAGCTAGGGGGGCCGTGGCACCCCTTTATCCATTGTCTGTATGGGAGCCCTTGCTTATAATTCACATCACTATTTTTCTTTTCTATATGAAAGCAATCCAATTGTTTGGAGGCTACCTGATGATTTCTTGATATTTTTTTTGACAATGCACACCTCATTTGTTTATCATTCAACCATTACTGAATACGTTCCAGAACGACCTCAGCTCGTTCCCTAGAATACTTACGTTGCATATTACAGATATATCATATCGTTAAATATATATTTTAGATGACAAAGACATGCATCGCAGGTTTCGAGTCTCAAATTTCCAATCCACTACCAAAGTGAGGCCATTTTGTACAACCATGCCGATAGGTCTCAGTTCTGGCTGGAACCAAGTTCAGTTCAACCTTGCGGATTTTACCAAAAGAGCCTATGGTAAGGAAGAATTATGCACTTATACTTGATGATACAAATAGTAGGAAAGGTGCTTCAGTTGTAGAATGAAGTTTGGTACTTTAAAATGCAAATTTCAGGTTCCACTTATTTAGAAACAATGAGAGTTCAAGTTCATGCCAATGTTAGGATTCGTCGTTTATACTTCACTGACACACTTTATTCTGACGAAGATATGCCCAATGAATTCAAATTATTTGGTCCGGTGACACAGAAAAAGAAGCAGCCAGAACCAAAACTTTCGAAGGATCAAGGTGAGAATTCTTTACCATTAGATGACATGAAATATATCAAATGGTTTCACTGTATCAGAATATCAACACGACAAATAATAATAACCTCCTCTCATCCTCATAGGATTTGTCGTTATTTATTGGTACTATAATAATTTCTGCTGAATGCATGGATAACTGACAGTCTCAAAACGCAAAATCACAATACAACAGTTTTTCTCCGAAGGGAAAAACTTAAATTTTGGGTCTTGCTGAAGCTTCACCCTTTCTTTGTCCTTGCGATTTCCATGTGTTTGTCCACAGTACAGCCATGAGGCATGTAAGATTTTTTGAATGAGGAGGAAAGCATTTCAAGCTTACTGTGATAGAAGTAGTGAAATAAAATATAAACAGACTGTCTATGAAGTTACCAATGGAATTATTTTTTTGTTAAATGGTACCTAGTTTATAAACTGTTCTTCAAAATATTTATTTAAATGCCACTAGGAGTCAAGTGATACCTCATTCCAAACGTCTTTCAATTATGTTAGAACTCTTATATGGGGATCTTCTGGAATGAATGGATTAATGACCTCTCGTAAAATGATAAAAATATGTTTTGTTATCTACAAAAGTTCTCTGTCCCTCAATATTATATTATGATATGAGATTTTGTGGAAATTTAGAACCTTATATTAAAAAAACTAAAATTAATAAAAACCTGCTTACATATTCTACCAGCACTGGAACTTCTTTATCCAAACACCTTGTCTATAATTTTGAACTAGCAAAATCAATAGGAAGGGTAACAGGAATGGTCCAATTCGAGTTTAAATACGTTCCGATCGATCATGGTCATCCTACTGTAACGATTTCGAGACCGGCCCCGAGACCGGCCATGATCTAATTAATTATGCACCCTCGTTCAACTACAACTGCATATCTGCTGGCGTACGGATCGCCGAGAACAAGCTGGAATAAATCGATTGTTCGATACTATTCGAAGAGCCATCTAGATGAAATGTTCTATACTCCTGAATAATCTAGAGTTGTGAATAGAATCTGCTTGGGAGTATATAAGCGGGACAGTTACAGTTCCAGAGTTCGCTGATAGATAGCCACAGTAGAAATAAATTGAAATAGTAAATGTTTTAGTGAATAATTGTTGTAAATAGTGTTTCAAATAAATTAGGAAAATTAGTTAGTGCAGTTTTACTACATTTGTTGTCAGAAGTCGGATGTTTAAAATAAATAAGTGTTAAAGTGTTCGCCGTTTAAAAACTGATAGACGTTTATCGCGCCTAATGGACAGTTAGTGACCCGTTGAACATTTGAGTGTTTGCAAAGTGGACAGTTTTGCGCATCGCGTGACAATAAACTGATAACTTTTTGTGTGAAATAAATAATAGACTTATATCTCGGTAAAGACAATAAGAGACAAAATGTTTCCTAGAAGAGTTCACCTAGTTGACCTTAAAGTCAGTGAATTAAAGCAAGAGTTAGAGGAGCGTGAATTAGAAACAACTGGAAAGAAGGCCGTACTCCAGAAAAGACTTGCAGATGGACTGATTGAAGAAGGAGAAGACCCCGAAACGTTCTTATTCGAAGTTTCTGGAATTGATTTGAGTTCCATAATGAATAAACTCGAAGAAACTACTAAGTCTCTGAAAGACGAACTCCAACAAACTTCGATAAACTTGGAAGATAAATTTCTGGAAAATTCGAACAGTTTGAAGGAGGAACTTCAACAAAATTCGGTGAGTATGGAAGATAAATTTCTTCAAAATTCAAAGAGTCTGGAGGAAAAGCTTCTAGAAAATTCTGTTAGCTTGAAAGAAGAACTTCTCGAAAACTCGAAATATCTAGAAGAAAAGCTTCACGAGAATTCGAAAAATCAGGAAGAAAATCGTGAAGAAAATTCGAAAAGTCTAGAAGTGAAACTTCAAGAAAAGCTTCTAGAAAACTCTGAAGGCCTAAAAAGAGAACTTTGTGGTGTGGCAAATCGACTGGAAGGAAGAGTGGGACGCCACCAGGACAAGACACTGCGGGAGATGACTACGTCAGCAAACTGCGACAGAGAATGGACGACATCCATGAACGGGTCCGTTTGAACATCCAGAGTGCCAGCGACAGAATGAAGGAGACCTACGCCGACATCAAGGCGGATGCTGGTGGATATCAGACAGGTGACCTTGTCTGGCTATACAACCCTAAACGTCGCCGTGGACTATCACCGAAACTTCGGAACTCGTGGGAAGGTCCATATAAGATCATGAAAAGGATAAACGACCTCGTCTACCGCATATATAAGCCACCACGAGGAAAACCTAGGGTAGTCCACTTCAATAGGTTGTCCCCTTACGCCGGAAACCACGATCAAGTCCGCACCGTCAGATCACAGGAGGACGAAATGACGTTTCAGAGGTTCATGTCCCTGTACTCGAACGGACAGAAATTTCAATATGGGGTAACCCGAGAGGAGTCACGAGATCTTTTCAAGGTGCCTGCCAATTACGCGTTAGCTCACTGTGTGGCAGAAGATCTCCAAATGTCCAGAGGCATTGCAGTAGTTTTCTCCAAGAAGTTCGGTCGAATCCAGGAACTGAGAGAACAGAACCCGGAAGTTGGAGGGGTGTTAGAGCTGAGGAAAGGCCAGAGAAACATCTACTATCTGGTTACCAAGAAGCGTTCTCGTGATAAGCCGTCTTATGAAGATGTTTGGAAGAGCCTTACGAGATTGAGAGATACGATGCTGGACCAGAATATTGTAGACCTGGCAATCCCAAAATTGGCCTGTGGGCTTGATCGGCTGGACTGGAGAGTTATAAGAAGCATGTTGGAGACAATATTCAGATCCAGCGGCATCAACATTCTGGTGTGCTGCAACCATCTTCCTCGATCCAAATTGAAGACTGTGGAGTGCTACTTCCATCGAACGTCCAGGTGCAGATATGGAGAATCTTGCAGATATCTTCACACTCCAAGAATGACGTTTCGGGGCAAAACGTCTTTAAGAAGGGGGCAATGTAACGATTTCGAGACCGGCCCCGAGACCGGCACTGATCTAATTAATTATGCACCCTCGTTCAACTACAACTGCATATCTGCTGGCGTACGGATCGCCGAGAACAAGCTGGAATAAATCGATTGTTCGATACTATTCGAAGAGCCATCTAGATGAAATGTTCTATACTCCTGAATAATCTAGAGTTGTGAATAGAATCTGCTTGGGAGTATATAAGCGGGACAGTTACAGTTCCAGAGTTCGCTGATAGATAGCCACAGTAGAAATAAATTGAAATAGTAAATGTTTTAGTGAATAATTGTTGTAAATAGTGTTTCAAATAAATTAGGAAAATTAGTTAGTGCAGTTTTACTACATTTGTTGTCAGAAGTCGGATGTTTAAAATAAATAAGTGTTAAAGTGTTCGCCGTTTAAAAACTGATAGACGTTTATCGCGCCTAATGGACAGTTAGTGACCCTTTGAACATTTGAGTGTTTGCAAAGTGGACAGTTTTGCGCGTCGCGGGACAATAAACTGATAACTTTTTGTGTGAAATAAATAATAGACTTATATCTCGATAAAGACAATAAGAGACAAAATGTTTCCTAGAAGAGTTCACCTAGTTGACCTTAAAGTCAGTGAATTAAAGCAAGAGTTAGAGGAGCGTGAATTAGAAACAACTGGAAAGAAGGCCGTACTCCAGAAAAGACTTGCAGATGGACTGATTGAAGAAGGAGAAGACCCCGAAACGTTCTTATTCGAAGTTTCTGGAATTGATTTGAGTTCCATAATGAATAAACTCGAAGAAACTACTAAGTCTCTGAAAGACGAACTCCAACAAACTTCGATAAACTTGGAAGATAAATTTCTGGAAAATTCGAACAGTTTGAAGGAGGAACTTCAACAAAATTCGGTGAGTCTGGAAGATAAATTTCTTCAAAATTCAAAGAGTCTGGAGGAAAAGCTTCTAGAAAATTCTGTTAGCTTGAAAGAAGAACTTCTCGAAAACTCGAAAATCTAGAAGAAAAGCTTCACGAGAATTCGAAAAATCTGGAAGAAAATCTTGAAGAAAATTCGAAAAGTCTAGAAGTGAAACTTCAAGAAAAGCTTCTAGAAAACTCTGAAGGCCTAAAAAGAGAACTTTGCGGTGTGGCAAATCGACTGGAAGGAAGAATGGGACGCCACCAGGACAAGACACTTCGGGAGATGACTACGTCAGCAAACTGCGACAGAGAATGGACGACATCCATGAACGGGTCCGTTTGAACATCCAGAGTGCCAGCGACAGAATGAAGGAGACCTACGCCGACATCAAGGCGGATGCTGGTGGATATCAGACAGGTGACCTTGTCTGGCTATACAACCCTAAACGTCGCCGTGGACTATCACCGAAACTTCGGAACTCGTGGGAAGGTCCATATAAGATCATGAAAAGGATAAACGACCTCGTCTACCGCATATATAAGCCACCACGAGGAAAACCTAGGGTAGTCCACTTCAATAGGTTGTCCCCTTACGCCGGAAACCACGATCAAGTCCGCACCGTCAGATCACAGGAGGACGAAATGACGTTTCAGAGGTTCATGTCCCTGTACTCGAACGGACAGAAATTTCAATATGGGGTAACCCGAGAGGAGTCACGAGATCTTTTCAAGGTGCCTGCAAATTACGCGTTAGCTCACTGTGTGGCAGAAGATCTCCAAATGTCCAGAGGCATTGCAGTAGTTTTCTCCAAGAAGTTCGGTCGAATCCAGGAACTGAGAGAACAGAACCCGGAAGTTGGAGGGGTGTTAGAGCTGAGGAAAGGCCAGAGAAACATCTACTATCTGGTTACCAAGAAGCGTTCTCGTGATAAGCCGTCTTATGAAGATGTTTGGAAGAGCCTTACGAGATTGAGAGATACGATGCTGGACCAGAATATTGTAGACCTGGCAATCCCAAAATTAGCCTGTGGGCTTGATCGGCTGGACTGGAGAGTTATAAGAAGCATGTTGGAGACAATATTCAGATCCAGCGGCATCAACATTCTGGTGTGCTGCAACCATCTTCCTCGACCCAAATTGAAGACTGTGGAGTGCTACTTCCATCGAACGTCCAGGTGCAGATATGGAGAATCTTGCAGATATCTTCACACTCCAAGAATGACGTTTCGAGGCAAAACGTCTTTAAGAAGGGGGCAATGTAACGATTTCGAGACCGGCCCCGAGACCGGCCATGATCTAATTAATTATGCACCCTCGTTCAACTACAACTGCATATCTGCTGGCGTACGGATCGCCGAGAACAAGCTGGAATAAATCGATTGTTCGATACTATTCGAAGAGCCATCTAGATGAAATGTTCTATACTCCTGAATAATCTAGAGTTGTGAATAGAATCTGCTTGGGAGTATATAAGCGGGACAGTTACAGTTCCAGAGTTCGCTGATAGATAGCCACAGTAGAAATAAATTGAAATAGTAAATGTTTTAGTGAATAATTGTTGTAAATAGTGTTTCAAATAAATTAGGAAAATTAGTTAGTGCAGTTTTACTACATTTGTTGTCACAAGTCGGATGTTTAAAATAAATAAGTGTTAAAGTGTTCGCCGTTTAAAAACTGATAGACGTTTATCGCGCCTAATGGACAGTTAGTGACCCTTTGAACATTTGAGTGTTTGCAGAGTGGACAGTTTTGCGCGTCGCGGGACAATAAACTGATAACTTTTTGTGTGAAATAAATAATAGACTTATATCTCGATAAAGACAATAAGAGACAAAATGTTTCCTAGAAGAGTTCACCTAGTTGACCTTAAAGTCAGTGAATTAAAGCAAGAGTTAGAGGAGCGTGAATTAGAAACAACTGGAAAGAAGGCCGTACTCCAGAAAAGACTTGCAGATGGACTGATTGAAGAAGGAGAAGACCCCGAAACGTTCTTATTCGAAGTTTCTGGAATTGATTTGAGTTCCATAATGAATAAACTCGAAGAAACTACTAAGTCTCTGAAAGACGAACTCCAACAAACTTCGATAAACTTGGAAGATAAATTTCTGGAAAATTCGAACAGTTTGAAGGAGGAACTTCAACAAAATTCGGTGAGTCTGGAAGATAAATTTCTTCAAAATTCAAAGAGTCTGGAGGAAAAGCTTCTAGAAAATTCTGTTAGCTTGAAAGAAGAACTTCTCGAAAACTCGAAAATCTAGAAGAAAAGCTTCACGAGAATTCGAAAAATCTGGAAGAAAATCTTGAAGAAAATTCGAAAAGTCTAGAAGTGAAACTTCAAGAAAAGCTTCTAGAAAACTCTGAAGGCCTAAAAAGAGAACTTTGCGGTGTGGCAAATCGACTGGAAGGAAGAATGGGACGCCACCAGGACAAGACACTGCGGGAGATGACTACGTCAGCAAACTGCGACAGAGAATGGACGACATCCATGAACGGGTCCGTTTGAACATCCAGAGTGCCAGCGACAGAATGAAGGAGACCTACGCCGAAATCAAGGCGGATGCTGGTGGATATCAGACAGGTGACCTTGTCTGGCTATACAACCCTAAACGTCGCCGTGGACTATCACCGAAACTTCGGAACTCGTGGGAAGGTCCATATAAGATCATGAAAAGGATAAACGACCTCGTCTACCGCATATATAAGCCACCACGAGGAAAACCTAGGGTAGTCCACTTCAATAGGTTGTCCCCTTACGCCGGAAACCACGATCAAGTCTGCACCGTCAGATCACAGGAGGACGAAATGACGTTTCAGAGGTTCATGTCCCTGTACTCGAACGGACAGAAATTTCAATATGGGGTAACCCGAGAGGAGTCACGAGATCTTTTCAAGATGCCTGCCAATTACGCGTTAGCTCACTGTGTGGCAGAAGATCTCCAAATGTCCAGAGGCATTGCAGTAGTTTTCTCCAAGAAGTTCGGTCGAATCCAGGAACTGAGAGAACAGAACCCGGAAGTTGGAGGGGTGTTAGAGCTGAGGAAAGGCCAGAGAAACATCTACTATCTGGTTACCAAGAAGCGTTCTCGTGATAAGCCGTCTTATGAAGATGTTTGGAAGAGCCTTACGAGATTGAGAGATACGATGCTGGACCAGAATATTGTAGACCTGGCAATCCCAAAATTAGCCTGTGGGCTTGATCGGCTGGACTGGAGAGTTATAAGAAGCATGTTGGAGACAATATTCAGATCCAGCGGCATCAACATTCTGGTGTGCTGCAACCATCTTCCTCGATCCAAATTGAAGACTGTGGAGTGCTACTTCCATCGAACGTCCAGGTGCAGATATGGAGAATCTTGCAGATATCTTCACACTCCAAGAATGACGTTTCGGGGCAAAACGTCTTTAAGAAGGGGGCAATGTAACGATTTCGAGACCGGCCCCGAGACCGGCCCTGATCTAATTAATTATGCACCCTCGTTCAACTACAACTGCATATCTGCTGGCGTACGGATCGCCGAGAACAAGCTGGAATAAATCGATTGTTCGATACTATTCGAAGAGCCATCTAGATGAAATGTTCTATACTCCTGAATAATCTAGAGTTGTGAATAGAATCTGCTTGGGAGTATATAAGCGGGACAGTTACAGTTCCAGAGTTCGCTGATAGATAGCCACAGTAGAAATAAATTGAAATAGTAAATGTTTTAGTGAATAATTGTTGTAAATAGTGTTTCAAATAAATTAGGAAAATTAGTTAGTGCAGTTTTACTACACTACGATGAAAAAGCTTGTTGGAGTTTGGAAATTTGAGTTAACCATTTTTAACATCAAAATTCAGAAAATATCAAAAGGACCACACACACTCCTTATGCAAATAGTCTTTCGGGCAAATTGTCCAAAATTTCAATATGTTGTTGAACTCGGGCCTCTGAACTGAAGTTACCGTAGGCACACAAAAATTCTATGTATAGTTTACGAGAAACAGAGTGTTGAAGTTGGGAAATGTCGCTTTCGGGTCATTATTAACTGAACCTTTATGGGCCGTAAAATTCAGTTCAACGCCATAAGCCGGATCGTACAAAAATTGAATTTTTTTGTGTTGCATTTATCTGATCCGCTGAATTCAAAAAATATGTTTTTTTCATATATGCAGAGGAGATTACAAGTGTACGTTTCGGTCGGTGGCTCAGTGGCTAAGGTCTCTAGCAGTGGAACTTCTAGCTCGCATCAGACAGACGTTCGAGGCTCGGGTACGGAATCTTTTTTCTCAAGTACACGGGTCTCTTTAGGTGGCCACATGCCTTGTTGTGAATCAAGTGTGATGTGAGTTGCCTAGATGCCAATCCCGACGTATGGTGCTAGCTTGAAGTGCGCACCGACCAACCGGAGTGGTGCTGTAGGTTTTCCGAGTTTTCCTACAGCTGAAAAGTGAATACACTACCGACAATATCAGTAAGTCGCCCCGGAGCGCCACGGCAAATAATAACAATAGCCGTCCTCTACCCGCACAGGCTATGCCTTTGGGTACACTCTACTAGTGTTTATGAGGGAGTATTATTATATTATTATGTGTTATATATTCTTTGGATTAAGTGATTTGATCAATTCAGTGCACCAGTTATATGTGCCATGTGGCTACTTGTCAGAACTTAAATTATGAATATTATACAGTGTGACTAATATTAAGAAAAATTACAGAAATGCCCTGTATAAAGAAAACGGAACGGTAAATTTTCCCAATTTACTCTCATTTTACATATGAACTTTTGTGGAAAATACAGGAGTTTTTCTATGTCTAGTTAGCTTTTAACATAAAAAACAATATCATTACTTTCCAATTTATGTTTCAAATACCAATAAACTTCATTCGAATCTGTTAAAATCTTCGATTACAAAAGGGTGATAGGTCAAAGAGAGCCTTTTTCAATAATTCAGATGTAAGATCACTTCCCGAATAACTGTTCGCATCAATCAATATTTTTATACTGATGGCGGCCATGGTGTACACCTCGTATGCCTACTGTGGTGTATTGAAATAACTATTGAAAAACTTGTAGTTTTATAATTTATATATTTTAACTTGGAAAATGTTTGACAAAAAACATATATCCTTTTCCCTAGAAACAACTCCGCACTCTTGTGACAAAATATACAAACAGTATGAAACATACTAGAAATAATAACACCCTCCTAAATAAAATCAACATTTATCAAAAAATTCTACACAACACCTACATTCAATTCAATTACTAATATGACAACCTAATTGGAGGTTTGATGGTGTGTTTAGGTCTCAGTAAATAACTATGTTTTTCAACATCGTTTCGATCAGTCTCCTCCTGTACATCGTACGTTTTCAAACCATTATCAGTCAACTCAGTGTCTCTACTTTCATCATTACAGGACGTTCCTGCACTATTGTTTTCCTGAAGATTTGTTTCAACATAATACTGTTGCGTTTTTCAGGTTCAATAAGTGGTACACTTACTTATAAACTCGCCTTTATTGTCACAGAACAAATAATACAACTGACAACACTGTTTGATGTTACAACAGTCAAATGTTAAAAAGTAATCAAAACTCAAAAACTTTCCAACTTGTCAAATGTGATCGTATTTATAGGATAACATTATTCTAGAAGCTATAGAACAGAACAGAACATTCCATACTAAGTTCTCGAATAAACTTTAATGATTCTAGTACATTCTAATGGGTTTCTAGAAAGCAAACAGAAGGATTCATGATCTTTCTATCTACTACCAGGTTCGTAACAATAATTTGATTCAAATGCCTCTTCCATTTCACATTATTCAGTTCAGGTACTTCAACAATATATACTGACTTACCAATTTTTTCTGATATTATTGCTTTAATCCAAGTCGTTTTATTATTTCTGTAATCTCTGACAGTAACTGAATCGCCTCTCTCAAAAATTAAAGTCCTCTTTCCATCATGATATTTTACTTGTTTGATTTGTTCAGATGAGATTTTATTTTTTAAATCTATATTATCGCTTGGTAATAAACAATCAAAACGAGTCCTCAAATGTCTACCAAACATTAAAAATGCTGGACTGACTTTCGTAGTACAATGTGGTGTATTTCTGTAATCAAACAAAAATATATTTAAAGCTTTATTTAAACTTATATGTGGACTCTGCCCTAATGAATTCTTCAAGGCGTTTTTAATTGTTTTCACTGCATTTTCAGCAGCACCATTTGAAGCGGGATGAAAAGGGGGAGAAGTTATATGAGTAATACCATTTTTAGTTAAAAATTCTTCAAATTCTCGAGAGAAAAATGAGGGTCCATTATCCGTTACTATTTCTAGAGGCAAACCGAAACGAGCAAAACATGAACGCAAAACTTCGATAGTCGATTTTGAATTGATTGAGTTCATCGGAAATACTTCAAGCCATTTTGACTGTGCATCAACTACTATCAAGAATTGCTTATTCAAAAAGGGGCCCATGAAATCGAGATGTAATCTTTACCATGGATGTTCCGGCCATTTCCAAGTATTAAGTTTAGCTTTATCTGGACTTTTTTTATTGATCATGCAATTATTGCATGTCATACAAATATTTTCAATATCCTTATCTAAACCAGACCACCAAAAATATGACCTAGCTAGACTTTTCATTTTTACCACTCCCTTATGCGAGTTATGTAAATTTTGTAAAATTTCATTTTGTAGGACTTCTGGAATGATAATTCTATTATTCCACAATAAACATTCAGATTCAACACTTAATTCATTTCTAATACGGACAAATGAATTTAATACACTTGAAATAGTATTTATATCTTGAGGCCAACCTGTGGAAACAAATTTCACAATTTTTGATAGTGTATCGTCCTTTGAAGTAAATTCTCTTACTCGTGCAAAGTTAATCGGAAAATGGTCATTAGTAGTATCTAGTTCTTCGAGATTTGCTTTTGTGGAACTCTCAGGCATACGTGATAAAAAATCGGCTTGATTAGCTTCCGACTTCAAATTTTTTATATCATAGTGATAATTCGATACAATAAGTGCCCATCTACGTAATCTATTTTGGGTGAAAAATATAAGAGAGTGGTTTATTATCAACAATTAAAGTGAATTTTTTGCCAAATAAATAATTTTGAAATTTACAAAGTCCAAAAATGACTGCTAATGCTTCTTTTTCCAACTGGCAATATTTTGATTCCGCTAACGATAAAGTCCTGGAGGCATATGCAATGGGTTTCTCTACGCCATTTGGCAAAATATGAGAAATAATAGCGCCTACTCCATATTCACTAGCATCAGTCGACAGTAATAATGGATACTCAGGGTTGTAATGGGTTAAAAATTCTGTGGATACCAACAAATTCTTTACATTATCAAAAGAATTTTGACATTCTTTCGTCCAATTCCACTTCGAGGAAGATTTCAATAATCGGAACAATGGATGCAATACCATGAAGAGATCTTTTACGAATTTACCGTAATAATTTATATGACCCAGAAATGATTTCAATGATGTAACATTAGTCGGTATTGGTGCATTTTTTATAGCTGTTATTTTGGATTCAGAAAAGTCCATCTTTATCAATGTCAAAATCCAAATAAGTAATTTTTGGCTGAAAAAATATACACCTTTCCAATGAAAGTTTGAGCCCTGCTTCTTGCAACCGCTTCAGTACAGCGTCCAATCTTTCTACATGTTGTTTTTTATTTTTTCCAGTAATTAAAATATCATCAAGAAAACTAACGACTCCCTCTAAACCTTGTAATAATGTCTCAATAATTTTTTGAAATTTAGCAGGAATACTCGATATTCCAAATGGAGCTCGAGTGTATCGGAATAAACCCTTATGTGTCGAGATTGTAGTGAAATTTTTCGATTTTTCATCCAAACAAATTTGTTGATATGCGTTCGACAAATCTAATTTAGTGAAATGAACTCCTCCTTGCAATTTAACAAATAGGTCATCAATTTTTGGTAAAGGAAATTGATCTATTTCAATGAATGGGTTGATTGTTACTTTAAAATCACCACAGATTCTAACTGAACCATTAGATTTTAAAATCGGAACAATTGGAGTTCCCCATTCACAATAATCAACTTCCTCAATGACACCAGATTTCAAAAGTCGTTCTAATTCCTTCTCCACCTTTTCCCTCATTGCAAACGGTAGTTGCCTAGCTCTGAGAAATTTTGGATTTACTGCTATATTTGACTTAAATTTAATCGAAATTGTACCCTTATTGAAAGTACCCAGAACTGTTGAAAAAATCTCTCGATATTTATGTTTCAAAAATTGTAAATCGCCTGGTATATCTACAATATTCAAATTGAAAATACTTAAATTGAAAAGATTGAAGAAATCTCTTCCCAACAACGGAGGACCACCATTTTCAATTATATTCATCTCTAATTCCGATGTCATATTTTTGTATCTTACATCGCACTTAATCATTCCTATTGGCGAAATTGTATCTCCATTATATAAAGTGAATATTTTACTAGATTTGAAAATTTGCTTCTGAGGAAAATTTTGTTCCCAAAACCTTTTCGAAATCACACTGTAACTCGCCCCAGTGTCCAAACCGAATGTGAAAAGTTTCCTGTCAATGATGACATCTATCAAAACTGGATCTGTTTTGACGTCTAAAGTAAATAATGAATCTTCATCAGTCATAAGAAAGTTGTTAGTATTAAATTTATTACTTCTGGCTTGACTGGAAACGACTTTTCTGTTTGGGCACATAGGTGCTAAATGTGCCTTTTCATTGCAAATATAGCAATAACATTCTTGAAAAGAACATTTGTCTACCTTATGATTTCTACGCCCACAACAACTACACTTAATATTGGAAAAATTCCCTGAATATGACTGCACTTCTGTTGAACGAGGTTCAGTGGTATCGTGGATTTAACTTCTCTGTTCCTAGTTTTTCTATCCACCGCATAATTTATGGAAGGTTCCCTCTTCAAGGTATGTACATATTCATTCTGTGATTTTGATGAAGCTATCTCTACTGCTGCTGCTAACTTAACATTTTCTGTCTCTTCAAAAAGCCTATCCTTCACTTTTCCGGAATCATATCCAATAATGAATCGATTTACTAACGCACTTTCTATATCTTCTGCTCCTTCAAATTTACAAGATGAGACTAAATTTTGTAACCGTGCTGCCCATTCTTTTGGTGTTTCATTTTCGATTTTGTGAGCATCGAAAAATCTTTCTCTACATGCCCATACCGATATAACTGACTTGAAGTGATCATCCAATAATGTAACGATTTCTGAATACTTTTTTTGTTCTGGTTCTAAAGGTAGACACATATTAAATATTAGTTTGTAAGCATCCTCATTCAATAAACTCAACAAAATAGCTTTTTTACGCTCATCCTCATTTATATTATTAGCCGTGAAATAATTCTGAAGTCTACGCTTATAAATGTGCCAATCTGAGGAATCTGGAATGAATTCTTGAATATGGCCAGTACATTGAAGTACTTTCTCTGCCATTTCACGTAGGTACACTATACTCGTCGCCAATTGTGATGTATTGAAATAACTATTGAAAAACTTGTAGTTTTATAATTTATATATTCTAACTTGGAAAATGTTTGACAAAAAACATATATCCTTTTCCCTAGAAACAACTCCGCACTCTTGTGACAAAATATACAATTATACAGTGTGAAACATACTAGAAATAATAACACCATACTTCACACCTACATTGTTAATTCATTGAGTACGGACTAACCCCGTAACTGAACAAATTCTGCATATCCATGATCTAAGAGCACTCGCAGCGAGGAGAAAATGTGGGGTCATTTTGTCAGGAATCAATTTCATATATTTATTAATTTATTTATATATTTATTCAAAAAAAACAAGGGCAGATGCATAGCCTATTGTGCTCAATAAAATATAAATTTATAAGTTTACAAAAAAAAAATGTTACAATTTTTTTAAGATGAAAACAAAAATCAAAATGATGAATGAGTTAATAAACTATATCACATGTTCGCTGATTGTTGAAAATAGTCATATCATATCATAATAAATGTCCTTTCAGCACTTTCACCTTTAAACAAAAACCAGACAGAAAATTCTGTATTTGTTACACAAAAAAATCAGAAAAATTAACCAATCAGTTTTTTTTATACAGGGTATTTCTGTAATTTTTGGTAATATTGGTTTCATTCATTCTTTAGTCACACTGTATACCACTCAAAATTCACGTTTTTTTACTCGTTTCATGGTACATATAATCGTTGTTCTGAATTGATTCAATCACATAATCCGAAATAACAGAGACACATGTGGCGGGGATTAGCGCAGTGGTTGAGCGCCAGCCTAGTACCCGAGAGGTGCCAGGTTCGGTTTCCAGCCGGGGCGGGCTTTTTTCATTTTCAGAAGTGAAAGTCTGGATGATTGAAAGCTCGTGTCGGCTGGCAATAATCCTCCACGATTCATTGTTGCGTTAATAATTAACAGTGCTGCTCCTAAGGTGGCGTATGGAGTTAGTAACAAGGCCTATCCAGAACACACGGCTGATGACCATAGCAGTCGATGGCAAAACACCAAGGGCCTATCCAGAACACACGGCTGATGACCATAGCAGTCGATGCCAAAACACCAAGGAAAAAAAACAGAGACACATATACATTTAGTCCCCTCTGTATATAATATTATTTGTCATATATTATGTGTTCAGCAGTTCTTATCAAATATTTGAAACATAAATTGGAAGGTAATGATATTGTTTTTTTATGTTAAACGATAACTGGACAGAAAAATTCTGTATTTTCCACAAAAGTTTATGTGATATATCTAAAAGATTTAGATGGTTGGAAAGATAATTGAATTATCTTTCCAACGATGTGACAAATGAACCCCCATACCATTTAAAATTTTTTAGTTGATGGTGCCCCCCGCGCCATATATCGAGCAATCACAATGTGTTATATTTCGAAAGGTAGTATCGGTGAAACCATTCAATTTTTTTTTTTATTAAAACTATTAAAAGCGGCACTGTATAACTGGTGCACTAAATTAATCAAATCACGTAATCCAAAGAATATATAACAGATACACGTATATTTTCAATTTCCTCTGTATATATGAAAAAAATACATACTTTTTGAATTCAGTAGTGTGTCGGGACCAGCCGACCCGATCACACTGACGCGCTGCGAAAAATTTCAAATACAAAAAATTTTTCACGTAAATCGATCGGGAATCGGAAGTGGGTGAAAGCTGCTAGATTAGGTGAGCAGGAGATAGGGGAACCGCGATTATACTGCCAAGTTCCCCTAAGCTCTTGGGAACCGAGGCTAGTATAAGCAAATAGGCTCCACCCACTTCGCGCAATTAGGTCCAGCCCACCGACCAAATCGAGAAAGACGCTCACGGATTCGCCAACGTCCGGAGCATAAAGGCAAAGCATGTTAGGCACCCCGGGGGGTGAGAAATCACTCACCCCCCAAGGACCCGCCACCCCGGGGACCCACAAAAAAGGGGCATCAGCCCCCAAGAAACCAATTAGCCACCCAGTGAAGAAAATTCCTGTTGCAGAACCCACTGCGCAGGCGCAGAAACGACCTGCGCCTGGAGCGTCGACCAGCCTAGTGGAGAGTGCCCATAAGCGGCAAAAAGAAGGAGGACCTCCTCTCGAAGATGACTTCACGAGCGAGTATACCAGGGAAGAACGGGAGACGGGTAAGTCAAAACCCACCCGCCCTGAAGACATTAACTCGTCAGAGAGGAGGAAATTCTTCAAGACGATCATCAGCAAGCCGTCCGGGATCGAGAACAGACCAGAGCTACAGGCCCCGCTGAAAAAGGTCAGGACGAAAATCTTCGCCGTCCAGTTCGACGGCGAAGGAAATCGTACCCTAAAGAACTGGGACCTGGAAGAACAGGTAAAAACCAGTAGAAAGAGCTCGCTCGATCCCGAAAAGAAAGCCGTATCCAGAAGTGAGTCTGAGGAGTCGAACGAATCCATCGAGTTCCAGGACTCCCGCTCTAAGGAAAGCGATGCAGAAGAGACCAGCCCTCAGGAAAGAGCGAGGATGGATATTAGAAGGGAGCTGGAGGAATACAGTGACACTCTTTCAGACTCACTAACGGCTGAGGCACTCCTGCAACAGGAAATTCAGGCTGGGCTTGATGCCCTTCAACAAGGAGACCAGAACCGGGAGACGGGTAACCTCACACCCCCGCAAGCAGAGGAAATGGAGATCGATCCCCCGAGGGAGAGTCCCAAAGGATTGGAGAAAGTCGGCAACGAGATCAGGGAACAGCAGATCCAGGACCGGCTAGCCAGAACCCAGCGCCGAAAAGAAAAGGATGAGCAGGCGAAGCTCAAGGCAAGGCTCCTGGAGAAGCGGAAGTCCCTGACGCCGCCGACAACGCCAACACACCCTGGTCAAGGATTCACCTCCCCGGCCTCAAGTCCGAGCGACGGGACCCTGCAGGACGGTGATAAATACACACAAATTAAGGACCAAATCAAAGCCCTGGAAGACACCGTCAGGGCTAAAGTGAATGAAAAGGTCTCACAGTTCTGCAGGGTGGTAAAGATACCAGAAGAACTAGAAAACTTCCCGTGGCTCAGAATAAGGGAGCGGGAGGTTAGTGAGGTGAATTCCTACTACAGGGAGCTGTACTCCGAGGAGATCAGGGTGCAGAAGGAACAGCTAGAGGGGATGTTGAAACTGCTGAAAGCTCCCCCAAAAACACCACCAAAGGACGAAGAGGGATACCAAGCCCCCAAGAAGACCAGGAAGGTCAAATGGGTCCCTCTCAACCTACAGGAGCCCCCTCTAGCCACAGCCAACGCGTTCCAGGCGTTGTCGGAGGATGAAGACGAAATAGAAACCCCTCGAGGGATCGAGCAACAGGCAGGCCCCAGCAGGAGACAGGACTTCCCACCCCTGCCTCCGCAGAAGGACAACTCAACCCCCACTCCAGCACCCCTCGCAAAAGCCAAGGGGAAATCCAAGAAGGCAACCCAAGATCCACCCCCGGCAAAGTCAAAGGAACAGAGATGCCCACCGATTATCATCGAGGTTACTATTAAGCTAAATGGAAGCAGCAAGGCGACACTAGAAGAAAACGTCAAAGGAAATCTGCTGTACAAGTTTACAAATAAATCATCCTTGATTTATGCTAGTACAGCAGAGGACCATGCCGCCCTTAAGAGTACCCTCAGGGCATCCGATGTGGAATTCCACACATACACGATGCCGGGGGAACGAAGACACGCATTCATCCTGAAGGGTCTGGATCACAACCCTTCAGAGGAAGACATCAAGGAGGACCTCCAGAAGCAAGGGCTGGAAACATACGGGATAACATGCATAAACAACACGGACAGGAAGCTCTTCATTGTCAACACTGACAAGAAAGTCACGGAGAGCTTCCTGAATAAGACCATCCGTGCTGTTACGGGAGTGATAGTGCACTGGGAGGTAAAAAGGAACAACCGGGAAGCCACCCAGTGCTACCGATGCCAGGCTTGGGGGCATGCCCAATCCAATTGCAATAGACCCGTCCGATGCATGAAATGCGCGGGTGGGCATTGGTCAAGGACATGCACCAAGCCAAGGAATACGCCAGCCCTTTGCAGTAATTGCGGGGGGATGCATACCTCGTGCACCCAGGAGTGCGAGGTTTACATCGAGTATGTGAGGAGGCAGGAAGACCGGCGGCAGGAACGGCAGCCGAAGAGACCCACCTACAAGCCGGCACCGCCGGTCAAGAATAATGTTTGGGAGGAGAGGAAAGCGGCCAAACAAGGACAAGAAAAAGAAAATGTACGAGAAGGGGTAAGTCGCAGTGTCCCATCCCTACCCCAATCCCAACCCATAAATGTCGGCCGAGGCGTAAGTCAGCCGAGCACTTCGGATGCTGTGAGCGGGTTCATGGACAGGCATAGGGCTATCCAAGAACTTGTCAACACCAAAGGCCTACTGCAGGCCATGGACGACATTGTCGAGGGCCTAACAAAGGCCCGGACAAGTGCCGAGAAATTCCTGGCCTTCTGGAGGGTCATGGATAATATCCAGAGCTACGGCCTGTAATGCCATTGCAGGTATGCATGCTCAATGTGAATGGGATCAGAACCAAGTACCACCTTGTGTCTGATCTCATTCGCAAACATAAGATTGACGTGTTGCTCCTGTCCGAGACGGGCGTCCAGCAGGAGCACAAACTCAAATTCAGGGGATTCACCACCATCAGGCAGGACCGCCCTGATGGAGCGAGAGGGGGAGGAGTTGCTATACTCATAAAGTCCTGTGTGCCGCCTATACCCCTGCCCCAGAGGGCAAGCACTATCGAACACGTAGGAGTTCAACTCGACTCTGGGGTGAGGTTATATTCGGTATACAACCCCCCGAGGAACAAAATCACGGATCTGGATATGGATATTCTCTGCAGCAGCGGGCACAGAGTGCTGCTGGCGGGGGATTTCAACGCGAGACACCCGAACGGAAACGCGCTCTGGAGGTATTCCATGAACAATAACATAATAGTGGATCATCCAGATACGCCCACGCACTATCCCTGGAACGGCAACGCCCCGTCGATCCTCGACCTGGTGGTCAATAAGAACGTAACATCTATTTCAGAGCTGAGAACCGCCTCTGAGTGCATCTCGGATCACGACCCTGTGTTCTTCACAATCAAGGGTGGAGAAAACCCGAGAGGGAATAGAACCCTGTATGACTACTCCACCACTGATTGGGGAGAATACAGGAGGATCCTAGATGCGAGAACGGTCGTCACCCCGCAAATAGCGGAGAGTGACATAGACCGGGAAACCCAGAGGTGGATCGAGAGTATTCAGGAAGCCAGGGAGAGAACCACCAGGAAGAGGGTCGTGCGAGAGGACAGGGATCCCCTCCCAAGCTTCATCCTGGACTTAATAAAACTTAATAATAAGGAAAGAAAGAAGTGGCAAACCTCCCGAAACCCGGTTCATCGTGAAAACATGATGAGCCTGGGCAGGGAGGTAAACCAGCTTATTAAAAAGCACCGGGATGAAGTCTGGAAGAGGAAACTCGAGAGCCTTAACGCCAACGACGGTTCTCTGTGGCAGATGACAAAGCGGCTTCGCAGGAAGCGCAATGTCATCCCAGCCATGGAGAACGGTCAGAGGCAGGCAATGACCGATCCGGGGAAGGCCGAGATGTTCGGGGAATATTTCCAGAGTGCCTTCCGAGCGGGAGCGGACATATCCCAGGAACATGCTGAAGTAACCAGGGGAGCCAAGGACTTCAGGGACCTACCCAAAGCCCCAATGGTGGACCGAGCCTTCTCGAAGATCATGACGAACTTCGGGGAGGTAAGGGAAACCATAAAGAGGCTCCCCAGGAACAAAGCACCTGGGATCGACAAAATCGACGCGACTCTGCTCCGGAATCTCCCGAGGAAGTCCCTTGTCCAACTTATATACATTATCAACAGTATAATAAGATGGCAGCAGTACCCGACGTGCCTAAAGCAGGCAGAGATTATCACTATCCTGAAACCGGGGAAACAGGACATGAGGATAGATAGCTGAAAAGATTTAGCGATCTCGAGGAAGAGCTGGAGCTCATCCCGGAGGAGCAATTCGGCTTCAGGAGGGGTTACTCTACAACCTCTCAGGTAGCTCGGATTGTCCACGAGGTGAAGGGAGGCTTCAATCGGGATCGCAACACAGTAATGGTCCTGCTGGATATACAGAAAGCGTTCGACACGGTTTGGATAGAAGGACTCGTCATGAAGATGTTACGGGCAGGCATGCCTGTTCAAATGGTAAAAATATTAGACTCATACCTCGTGGGCAGAGCCTTCAGGGTTAAAGTGAACGACACCAGCTCCTCGATGAGGAGAGCCGAAGCAGGAGTACCGCAGGGGTCGTGCTTGTCACCACTCTTGTACTCCCTGTATACGTACGACTTCCCAATGCACGAGAACACAAAAACGGCCATATATGCAGACGACACCGCGGTCTACGCGCAGGAGGCCACCTCGAATGAGGCGGCACTGCGCGTGAAAGATCACCTGCAGGGGGAAGTCGTCCCGTATATGGGAAAAAACAAGATAGTGGTAAACTCGGCGAAAACAGAGCTCATGAATTTCACCAAGAAGGTGAAACGTGAAAACGTGGAAATTCAAGGTGGATTCAGGGCACTGGG